>CAXAJV010000977.1:2497200-3118200 GCA_963969225.1 Xylocopa violacea
GCGGTAATGTTTGACAACATTCCAGGCGAGTTGGCATCTACGTCTCCGTGGGACTTTTATATACATCAATAACGTAATTTAACCTAAAATACCCCAACGTAACATCTCGGCTGTAATACTTGACAACATTCCTGGCGAGTTGGCATCTACGTCTCCGTGGGGCTTTTATATACATCAATAACGTAATCTAACCTAACGTAACCCAACCCAACTTCTCGGCACTAATATTTGACAACATTCCTGGCGAGTTAGCCTCTACGTCTCCGTGGAACTTCATATACATCAATAACGTAATATAACCGAACCTAACCCAATCTAAGATTTCGGCGCTATTATTTGACAACATTCCTGTCGAGTTGGGCTCTACGTCTCCGTGGGACTTTTATATACATCAATAGCGTAATATAACCTAACCTAACCCAACATAATATCTCGGTACTAATATTTTACAAATTCCTGGCGAGTTGGCCTCTACGTCTCCGTGGGACCTTTATATACATCAATAACGTAATTTAACCTAACCTAACCCAACCTAACATCTCGGCGGTAATATTTGACAACATTCCAGGCGAGTTGGCCTCTACGTTTCCGTGGGACCTTTATATATATCAGTAACGTAATATAACCTAACCTAACCCAACCTAACATCTCGGCGGTAATATTTGACAACATTCCTGGCTAGTTGGCCTCTACGTCTCCGTGGGGCCTTCATATACATCAATAACGTAATATAACCTAACCTAACCCAACCCAACTTCTCGGCACTAATATTTGACAACATTCCTGGCGAGTTAGCCTCTACGTCTCCGTGGAACTTCATATACATCAATAACGTAATATAACGTAACCTAACCCAACCTAAGATTTCGGCGCTATTATTTGAGAACATTCCTGTCGAGTTGGCCTCTACGTCTCCGTGGGACCTTTATATACATCAATAACGTAATATAACCTAACCTAACCCAACCTAACGTCTCGGCGGTAATATTTGACAACATTCCTGGCAAATTGTCCTCTACGTCTCCGTGGGGCCTTCATATACATCAATAACGTAATATAACCTAACCTAACCCAACCTATCATCTCGGCGGTAATATTTGACAACATTCCTGGCGAGTTGGCCTCTACGTCTCCGTGGGACCTTCATATACATCAATAACGTAATATAACCTTACATAACCCAACCTAACCTTTCGGCGGTAATATTTCACAACATTCCTGGCGGGTTGGCATCTACGTCTCCGTGGGGCCTTTATATACATCAATAACGTAATATAACCTTATATGACCCGACCTAACCTCTCGGCGTTATTATTTGACAACATTCCTGGCGAGTTGGCATCTACGTCTCTGTGGGGCTTTTATATACATCAATAACGTAATATAACCTAACCTAACCCAACCCAACTTCTCGGCACTAATATTTGACAACATTCCTGGCGAGTTAGCCTCTACGTCTCCGTGGAACTTCATATACATCAATAACGTAATATGACCTAACCTAACCCAACCTAAGATTTCGGCGCTATTATTTGACAACATTCCTGTCGAGTTGGCCTCTACGTCTCCGTGGGACTTTTATATACATCAATAGCGTAATATAACCTAACCTAACCGAACCTAACATCTCGGCGGTAATATTTGACAACATTCCTGGCGAGTTGGCCTCTACGTCTCCGTGGGACCTTCATATACATCAATAACGTAATATAACCTAACCTAAGCCAACCTATCATCTCGGCGGTAATATTTGACAACATTCCTGGCGAGTTGGCCTCTACGTCTCCGTGGGACCTACATATACATCAATAACGTAATATAACCTAACCTAACCCAACCTAACATCTCGGCGGCAATATTTGACAACATTCCAGGCGAGTTGGCCTCTACGTCTCCGTGGGACTTTTATATACATCAATAACGTAATTTATCCTAAAATACCCCAACGTAACATCTCGGCTGTAATACTTGACAACATTCCTGGCGAGTTAGAATCTACGTCTCTGTGGGGCTTTTATATACATCAATAACGTAATATAACCTAACCTAACCCAACCCAACTCCTCGGCACTAATATTTGACAACATTCCTGGCGAGTTAGCCTCTACGTCTCCGTGGAACTTCATATACATCAATAACGTAATATAACCGAACCTAACCCAACCTAAGATTTCGGCGCTATTATTTGACAACATTCCTGTCGAGTTGGCCTCTACGTCTCCGTGGGACTTTTATATACATCAATAGCGTAATATAACCTAACCTAACCCAACCTAATATCTCGGTACTAATATTTTACAAATTCCTGGCGAGTTGGCCTCTACGTCTCCGTGGGACCTTTATATATATCAGTAACGTAATATAACCTAACCTAACCCAACCTAACATCTCGGCGGTAATATTTGACAACATTCCTGGCGAGTTGGCCTCTACGTCTCCGTGGGGCCTTCATATACATCAATAACGTAATATAACCTAACCTAACCCAACCCAACTTCTCGGCACTAATATTTGACAACATTCATGGCGAGTTAGCCTCTACGTCTCCGTGGAACTTCATATACATCAATAACGTAATATAACGTAACCTAACCCAACCTAAGATTTCGGCGCTATTATTTGAGAACATTCCTGTCGAGTTGGCCTCTACGTCTCCGTGGGACCTTTATATACATCAATAACCTAATATAACCTAACCTAACCCAACCTAACGTCTCGGCGGTAATATTTGACAACATTCCTGGCAAATTGTCCTCTACGTCTCCGTGGGGCCTTCATATACATCAATAACGTAATATAACCTAACCTAACCCAACCTATCATCTCGGCGGTAATATTTGACAACATTCCTGGCGAGTTGGCCTCTACGTCTCCGTGGGACCTTCATATACATCAATAACGTAATATAACCTTACATAACCCAACCTAACCTTTCGGCGGTATTATTTGACAACATTCCTGGCGGGTTGGCATCTACGTCTCCGTGGGGCCTTTATATACATCAATAACGTAATATAACCTTATATGACCCGACCTAACCTCTCGGCGTTATTATTTGACAACATTCCTGGCGAGTTGGCATCTACGTCTCTGTGGGGCTTTTATATACATCAAGAACGTAATATAACCTAACCTAACCCAACCCAACTTCTCGGCACTCATATTTGACAACATTCCTGGCGAGTTAGCCTCTACGTCTCCGTGGAACTTCATATACATCAATAACGTAATATAACCTAACCTAACCCAACCTAAGATTTCGGCGCTATTATTTGACAACATTCCTGTCGAGTTGGCCTCTACGTCTCCGTGGGACTTTTATATACATCAATAGCGTAATATAACCTAACCTAACCGAACCTAACATCTCGGCGGTAATATTTGACAACATTCCTGGCGAGTTGGCCTCTACGTCTCCGTGGGACCTTCATATACATCAATAACGTAATATAACCTAACCTAAGCCAACCTATCATCTCGGCGGTAATATTTGACAACATTCCTGGCGAGTTGGCCTCTACGTCTCCGTGGGACCTACATATACATCAATAACGTAATATAACCTAACCTAACCCAACCTAACATCTCGGCGGCAATATTTGACAACATTCCAGGCGAGTTGGCCTCTACGTCTCCGTGGGACTTTTATATACATCAATAACGTAATTTATCCTAAAATACCCCAACGTAACATCTCGGCTGTAATACTTGACAACATTCCTGGCGAGTTGGCATCTACGTCTCCGTGGGGCTTTTATATACATCAATAACGTAATATAACCTAACCTAACCCAACCCAACTTCTCGGCACTAATATTTGACAACATTCCTGGCGAGTTAGCCTCTACGTCTCCGTGGAACTTCATATACATCAATAACGTAATATAACCGAACCTAACCCAACCTAAGATTTCGGCGCTATTATTTGACAACATTCCTGTCGAGTTGGCCTCTACGTCTCCGTGGGACCTTTATATACATCAATAACGTAATATAACCTAACCTAACCCAACCTAACGTCTCGGCGGTAATATTTGACAACATTCCTGGCAAATTGTCCTCTACGTCTCCGTGGGGCCTTCATATACATCAATAACGTAATATAACCTAACCTAACCCAACCTATCATCTCGGCGGTAATATTTGACAACATTCCTGGCGAGTTGGCCTCTACGTCTCCGTGGGACCTTCATATACATCAATAACGTAATATAACCTTACATAACCCAACCTAACCTTTCGGCGTTATTATTTGACAACATTCCTGGCGGGTTGGCATCTACGTCTCCGTGGGGCCTTTATATACATCAATAACGTAATATAACCTTATATGACCCGACCTAACCTCTCGGCGTTATTATTTGACAACATTCCTGGCGAGTTGGCATCTACGTCTCTGTGGGGCTTTTATATACATCAATAACGTAATATAACCTAACCTAACCCAACCCAACTTCTCGGCACTAATATTTGACAACATTCCTGGCGAGTTAGCCTCTACGTCTCCGTGGAACTTCATATACATCAATAACGTAATATAACCTAACCTGACCCAACCTAAGATTTCGGCGCTATTATTTGACAACATTCCTGTCGAGTTGGCCTCTACGTCTCCGTGGGACCTTCATATACATCAATAACGTAAGATAACCTAACCTAAGCCAACCTATCATCTCGGCGGTAATATTTGAAAACATTCATGTCGAGTTGGCCTCTACGTTTCCGTGGGACCTTTACATATATCAATAACGTAATATAACCTAACCTAACCCAACCTAACATCTCGGCGGTAATGTTTGACAACATTCCAGGCGAGTTGGCATCTACGTCTCCGTGGGACTTTTATATACATCAATAACGTAATTTAACCTAAAATACCCCAACGTAACATCTCGGCGGTAATATTTGACAACATTCCAGGCGAGTTGGCCTCTACGTTTCCGTGGGACCTTTATATATATCAGTAACGTAATATAACCTAACCTAACCCAACCTAACATCTCGGCGGTAATATTTGACAACATTCCTGGCTAGTTGGCCTCTACGTCTCCGTGGGGCCTTCATATACATCAATAACGTAATATAACCTAACCTAACCCAACCCAACTTCTCGGCACTAATATTTGACAACATTCCTGGCGAGTTAGCCTCTACGTCTCCGTGGAACTTCATATACATCAATAACGTAATATAACGTAACCTAACCCAACCTAAGATTTCGGCGCTATTATTTGAGAACATTCCTGTCGAGTTGGCCTCTACGTCTCCGTGGGACCTTTATATACATCAATAACGTAATATAACCTAACCTAACCCAACCTAACGTCTCGGCGGTAATATTTGACAACATTCCTGGCAAATTGTCCTCTACGTCTCCGTGGGGCCTTCATATACATCAATAACGTAATATAACCTAACCTAACCCAACCTATCATCTCGGCGGTAATATTTGACAACATTCCTGGCGAGTTGGCCTCTACGTCTCCGTGGGACCTTCATATACATCAATAACGTAATATAACCTTACATAACCCAACCTAACCTTTCGGCGGTAATATTTCACAACATTCCTGGCGGGTTGGCATCTACGTCTCCGTGGGGCCTTTATATACATCAATAACGTAATATAACCTTATATGACCCGACCTAACCTCTCGGCGTTATTATTTGACAACATTCCTGGCGAGTTGGCATCTACGTCTCTGTGGGGCTTTTATATACATCAATAACGTAATATAACCTAACCTAACCCAACCCAACTTCTCGGCACTAATATTTGACAACATTCCTGGCGAGTTAGCCTCTACGTCTCCGTGGAACTTCATATACATCAATAACGTAATATGACCTAACCTAACCCAACCTAAGATTTCGGCGCTATTATTTGACAACATTCCTGTCGAGTTGGCCTCTACGTCTCCGTGGGACTTTTATATACATCAATAGCGTAATATAACCTAACCTAACCGAACCTAACATCTCGGCGGTAATATTTGACAACATTCCTGGCGAGTTGGCCTCTACGTCTCCGTGGGACCTTCATATACATCAATAACGTAATATAACCTAACCTAAGCCAACCTATCATCTCGGCGGTAATATTTGACAACATTCCTGGCGAGTTGGCCTCTACGTCTCCGTGGGACCTACATATACATCAATAACGTAATATAACCTAACCTAACCCAACCTAACATCTCGGCGGCAATATTTGACAACATTCCAGGCGAGTTGGCCTCTACGTCTCCGTGGGACTTTTATATACATCAATAACGTAATTTATCCTAAAATACCCCAACGTAACATCTCGGCTGTAATACTTGACAACATTCCTGGCGAGTTAGAATCTACGTCTCTGTGGGGCTTTTATATACATCAATAACGTAATATAACCTAACCTAACCCAACCCAACTTCTCGGCACTAATATTTGACAACATTCCTGGCGAGTTAGCCTCTACGTCTCCGTGGAACTTCATATACATCAATAACGTAATATAACCTAACCTAAGCCAACCTATCATCTCGGCGGTAATATTTGACAACATTCCTGGCGAGTTGGCCTCTACGTCTCCGTGGGACCTACATATACATCAATAACGTAATATAACCTAACCTAACCCAACCTAACATCTCGGCGGCAATATTTGACAACATTCCAGGCGAGTTGGCCTCTACGTCTCCGTGGGACTTTTATATACATCAATAACGTAATTTATCCTAAAATACCCCAACGTAACATCTCGGCTGTAATACTTGACAACATTCCTGGCGAGTTGGCATCTACGTCTCCGTGGGGCTTTTATATACATCAATAACGTAATATAACCTAACCTAACCCAACCCAACTTCTCGGCACTAATATTTGACAACATTCCTGGCGAGTTAGCCTCTACGTCTCCGTGGAACTTCATATACATCAATAACGTAATATAACCGAACCTAACCCAACCTAAGATTTCGGCGCTATTATTTGACAACATTCCTGTCGAGTTGGCCTCTACGTCTCCGTGGGACCTTTATATACATCAATAACGTAATATAACCTAACCTAACCCAACCTAACGTCTCGGCGGTAATATTTGACAACATTCCTGGCAAATTGTCCTCTACGTCTCCGTGGGGCCTTCATATACATCAATAACGTAATATAACCTAACCTAACCCAACCTATCATCTCGGCGGTAATATTTGACAACATTCCTGGCGAGTTGGCCTCTACGTCTCCGTGGGACCTTCATATACATCAATAACGTAATATAACCTTACATAACCCAACCTAACCTTTCGGCGTTATTATTTGACAACATTCCTGGCGGGTTGGCATCTACGTCTCCGTGGGGCCTTTATATACATCAATAACGTAATATAACCTTATATGACCCGACCTAACCTCTCGGCGTTATTATTTGACAACATTCCTGGCGAGTTGGCATCTACGTCTCTGTGGGGCTTTTATATACATCAATAACGTAATATAACCTAACCTAACCCAACCCAACTTCTCGGCACTAATATTTGACAACATTCCTGGCGAGTTAGCCTCTACGTCTCCGTGGAACTTCATATACATCAATAACGTAATATAACCTAACCTGACCCAACCTAAGATTTCGGCGCTATTATTTGACAACATTCCTGTCGAGTTGGCCTCTACGTCTCCGTGGGACTTTTATATACATCAATAGCGTAATATAACCTAACCTAACCGAACCTAACATCTCGGCGCTATTATTTGACAACATTCCTGGCGGGTTGGCCTCTACGTCACCGCGGGTCCTTTATATACATTAATAACGTAATATAACCTAACCTAACCCAACCCAATCTCTCGGAACTAATATTTGACAACATTCCTGGCGAGTTGGCCTCTACGTCTCCGTGGGGCTTTTATATACATCAATAACGTAATATAACGTAGCCTAACCCAACATAACGTCTCGGCGCTATTATGTGACAACATTCCTGGCGAGTTGTCCTCTACGTCTCCGTGGGAATTTTATATACATCAATAACGTAATATAACCTAACCTAATCCAACCTAACATCTCGGCACTAATATTTGACAGCATTCCTGGCGAGTTGGCCTCTACCTCTCCCTGGGACCTTCATATACATCAATAACGTAATACAACCTAACCTAACCCAACCTATCATCTCGGCGGTAATATTTGACAACATTCCTGGCGAGTTGGCCTCTACGTCTCCGTGAGACCTTCATATCCATCAATAACGTAATATAACCTAATATAACCCGACCTAACCACTCGGCGCTATTATGTGACAACATTCCTGGCGAGTTGGCCTCTACGTCACCGTGGGACCTTCACATATATCAATAACGTAATATAACCTAAACTAACCCAACCTAACCTTTCGGCGCTATTATTTGACAACATTCCTGTCGAGTTGGCCTCTACATCTCCGTGGGACCTTCATATACATCAATAACGTAATATTACCTAACCTAACCCAACCTAAGATCTCGCCACTAATATTTGACAACATTCCTGGCTTATTGGCCTCATGGTTTCCGTGGGACTTTTATATACATCAATAGCGTAATATAACCTAACCTAACCCAACCTAATCACTCGGCGCTATTATGTGACAGCATTCCTGGCGAGTTGGCCTCTACGTCTCCGTGGGACTTTTATATACATCAATAGCGTAATATAACCTAACCTAACCCAACCTAACATCTCGGTACTAATATTTGACAAAATTCCTGGCGAGTTGGCCTCTACGTCTCCGTGGGAATTTTATATACATCAATAACGTAATATAACCTAACCTAACCCAACCTAACATCTCGGCGGTAATGTTTGACAACATTCCAGGCGAGTTGGCATCTACGTCTCCGTGGGACTTTTATATACATCAATAACGTAATTTAACCTAAAATACCCCAACGTATCATCTCGGCTGTAATACTTGACAACATTCCTGGCGAGTTGGCATCTACGTCTCCGTGGGGCTTTTATATACATCAATAACGTAATCTAACCTAACGTAACCCAACCCAACTTCTCGGCACTAATATTTGACAACATTCCTGGCGAGTTAGCCTCTACGTCTCCGTGGAACTTCATATACATCAATAACGTAATATAACCGAACCTAACCCAATCTAAGATTTCGGCGCTATTATTTGACAACATTCCTGTCGAGTTGGCCTCTACGTCTCCGTGGGACTTTTATATACATCAATAGCGTAATATAACCTAACCTAACCCAACCTAATATCTCGGTACTAATATTTTACAAATTCCTGGCGAGTTGGCCTCTACGTCTCCGTGGGACCTTTATATACATCAATAACGTAATTTCACCTAACCTAACCCAACCTAACATCTCGGCGGTAATATTTGACAACATTCCAGGCGAGTTGGCCTCTACGTTTCCGTGGGACCTTTATATATATCAGTAACGTAATATAACCTAACCTAACCCAACCTAACATCTCGGCGGTAATATTTGACAACATTCCTGGCGAGTTGGCCTCTACGTCTCCGTGGGGCCTTCATATACATCAATAACGTAATATAACCTAACCTAACCCAACCCAACTTCTCGGCACTAATATTTGACAACATTCCTGGCGAGTTAGCCTCTACGTCTCCGTGGAACTTCATATACATCAATAACGTAATATAACGTAACCTAACCCAACCTAAGGTTTCGGCGCTATTATTTGAGAACATTCCTGTCGAGTTGGCCTCTACGTCTCCGTGGGGCCTTTATATACATCAATAACGTAATATAACCTAACCTAACCCAACCTAACGTCTCGGCGGTAATATTTGACAACATTCCTGGCAAATTGTCCTCTACGTCTCCGTGGGGCCTTCATATACATCAATAACGTAATATAACCTAACCTAACCCAACCTATCATCTCGGCGGTAATATTTGACAACATTCCTGGCGAGTTGGCCTCTACGTCTCCGTGGGACCTTCATATACATCAATAACGTAATATAACCTTACATAACCCAACCTAACCTTTCGGCGGTAATATTTCACAACATTCCAGGCGGGTTGGCATCTACGTCTCCGTGGGGCCTTTATATACATCAATAACGTAATATAACCTTATATGACCCGACCTAACCTCTCGGCGTTATTATTTGACAACATTCCTGGCGAGTTGGCATCTACGTCTCTGTGGGGCTTTTATATACATCAATAACGTAATATAACCTAACCTAACCCAACCCAACTTCTCGGCACTAATATTTGACAACATTCCTGGCGAGTTAGCCTCTACGTCTCCGTGGAACTTCATATACATCAATAACGTAATATGACCTAACCTAACCCAACCTAAGATTTCGGCGCTATTATTTGACAACATTCCTGTCGAGTTGGCCTCTACGTCTCCGTGGGACTTTTATATACATCAATAGCGTAATATAACCTAACCTAACCGAACCTAACATCTCGGCGGTAATATTTGACAACATTCCTGGCGAGTTGGCCTCTACGTCTCCGTGGGACCTTCATATACATCAATAACGTAATATAACCTAACCTAAGCCAACCTATCATCTCGGCGGTAATATTTGACAACATTCCTGGCGAGTTGGCCTCTACGTCTCCGTGGGACCTACATATACATCAATAACGTAATATAACCTAACCTAACCCAACCTAACATCTCGGCGGCAATATTTGACAACATTCCAGGCGAGTTGGCCTCTACGTCTCCGTGGGACTTTTATATACATCAATAACGTAATTTATCCTAAAATACCCCAACGTAACATCTCGGCTGTAATACTTGACAACATTCCTGGCGAGTTAGAATCTACGTCTCTGTGGGGCTTTTATATACATCAATAACGTAATATAACCTAACCTAACCCAACCCAACTTCTCGGCACTAATATTTGACAACATTCCTGGCGAGTTAGCCTCTACGTCTCCGTGGAACTTCATATACATCAATAACGTAATATAACCGAACCTAACCCAACCTAAGATTTCGGCGCTATTATTTGACAACATTCCTGTCGAGTTGGCCTCTACGTCTCCGTGGGACTTTTATATACATCAATAGCGTAATATAACCTAACCTAACCGAACCTAACATCTCGGCGCTATTATTTGACAACATTCCTGGCGGGTTGGCCTCTACGTCACCGCGGGTCCTTTATATACATTAATAACGTAATATAACCTAACCTAACCCAACCCAATCTCTCGGAACTAATATTTGACAACATTCCTGGCGAGTTGGCCTCTACGTCTCCGTGGGACCTTTATATATATCAGTAACGTAATATAACCTAACCTAACCCAACCTAACATCTCGGCGGTAATATTTGACAACATTCCTGGCGAGTTGGCCTCTACGTCTCCGTGGGGCCTTCATATACATCAATAACGTAATATAACCTAACCTAACCCAACCCAACTTCTCGGCACTAATATTTGACAACATTCATGGCGAGTTAGCCTCTACGTCTCCGTGGAACTTCATATACATCAATAACGTAATATAACGTAACCTAACCCAACCTAAGATTTCGGCGCTATTATTTGAGAACATTCCTGTCGAGTTGGCCTCTACGTCTCCGTGGGACCTTTATATACATCAATAACCTAATATAACCTAACCTAACCCAACCTAACGTCTCGGCGGTAATATTTGACAACATTCCTGGCAAATTGTCCTCTACGTCTCCGTGGGGCCTTCATATACATCAATAACGTAATATAACCTAACCTAACCCAACCTATCATCTCGGCGGTAATATTTGACAACATTCCTGGCGAGTTGGCCTCTACGTCTCCGTGGGACCTTCATATACATCAATAACGTAATATAACCTTACATAACCCAACCTAACCTTTCGGCGGTATTATTTGACAACATTCCTGGCGGGTTGGCATCTACGTCTCCGTGGGGCCTTTATATACATCAATAACGTAATATAACCTTATATGACCCGACCTAACCTCTCGGCGTTATTATTTGACAACATTCCTGGCGAGTTGGCTTCTACGTCTCTGTGGGGCTTTTATATACATCAAGAACGTAATATAACCTAACCTAACCCAACCCAACTTCTCGGCACTCATATTTGACAACATTCCTGGCGAGTTAGCCTCTACGTCTCCGTGGAACTTCATATACATCAATAACGTAATATAACCTAACCTAACCCAACCTAAGATTTCGGCGCTATTATTTGACAACATTCCTGTCGAGTTGGCCTCTACGTCTCCGTGGGACTTTTATATACATCAATAGCGTAATATAACCTAACCTAACCGAACCTAACATCTCGGCGGTAATATTTGACAACATTCCTGGCGAGTTGGCCTCTACGTCTCCGTGGGACCTTCATATACATCAATAACGTAATATAACCTAACCTAAGCCAACCTATCATCTCGGCGGTAATATTTGACAACATTCCTGGCGAGTTGGCCTCTACGTCTCCGTGGGACCTACATATACATCAATAACGTAATATAACCTAACCTAACCCAACCTAACATCTCGGCGGCAATATTTGACAACATTCCAGGCGAGTTGGCCTCTACGTCTCCGTGGGACTTTTATATACATCAATAACGTAATTTATCCTAAAATACCCCAACGTAACATCTCGGCTGTAATACTTGACAACATTCCTGGCGAGTTGGCATCTACGTCTCCGTGGGGCTTTTATATACATCAATAACGTAATATAACCTAACCTAACCCAACCCAACTTCTCGGCACTAATATTTGACAACATTCCTGGCGAGTTAGCCTCTACGTCTCCGTGGAACTTCATATACATCAATAACGTAATATAACCGAACCTAACCCAACCTAAGATTTCGGCGCTATTATTTGACAACATTCCTGTCGAGTTGGCCTCTACGTCTCCGTGGGACCTTTATATACATCAATAACGTAATATAACCTAACCTAACCCAACCTAACGTCTCGGCGGTAATATTTGACAACATTCCTGGCAAATTGTCCTCTACGTCTCCGTGGGGCCTTCATATACATCAATAACGTAATATAACCTAACCTAACCCAACCTATCATCTCGGCGGTAATATTTGACAACATTCCTGGCGAGTTGGCCTCTACGTCTCCGTGGGACCTTCATATACATCAATAACGTAATATAACCTTACATAACCCAACCTAACCTTTCGGCGTTATTATTTGACAACATTCCTGGCGGGTTGGCATCTACGTCTCCGTGGGGCCTTTATATACATCAATAACGTAATATAACCTTATATGACCCGACCTAACCTCTCGGCGTTATTATTTGACAACATTCCTGGCGAGTTGGCATCTACGTCTCTGTGGGGCTTTTATATACATCAATAACGTAATATAACCTAACCTAACCCAACCCAACTTCTCGGCACTAATATTTGACAACATTCCTGGCGAGTTAGCCTCTACGTCTCCGTGGAACTTCATATACATCAATAACGTAATATAACCTAACCTGACCCAACCTAAGATTTCGGCGCTATTATTTGACAACATTCCTGTCGAGTTGGCCTCTACGTCTCCGTGGGACTTTTATATACATCAATAGCGTAATATAACCTAACCTAACCGAACCTAACATCTCGGCGCTATTATTTGACAACATTCCTGGCGGGTTGGCCTCTACGTCACCGCGGGTCCTTTATATACATTAATAACGTAATATAACCTAACCTAACCCAACCCAATCTCTCGGAACTAATATTTGACAACATTCCTGGCGAGTTGGCCTCTACGTCTCCGTGGGGCTTTTATATACATCAATAACGTAATATAACGTAGCCTAACCCAACATAACGTCTCGGCGCTATTATGTGACAACATTCCTGGCGAGTTGTCCTCTACGTCTCCGTGGGAATTTTATATACATCAATAACGTAATATAACCTAACCTAATCCAACCTAACATCTCGGCACTAATATTTGACAGCATTCCTGGCGAGTTGGCCTCTACCTCTCCCTGGGACCTTCATATACATCAATAACGTAATACAACCTAACCTAACCCAACCTATCATCTCGGCGGTAATATTTGACAACATTCCTGGCGAGTTGGCCTCTACGTCTCCGTGAGACCTTCATATCCATCAATAACGTAATATAACCTAATATAACCCGACCTAACCACTCGGCGCTATTATGTGACAACATTCCTGGCGAGTTGGCCTCTACGTCACCGTGGGACCTTCACATATATCAATAACGTAATATAACCTAAACTAACCCAACCTAACCTTTCGGCGCTATTATTTGACAACATTCCTGTCGAGTTGGCCTCTACATCTCCGTGGGACCTTCATATACATCAATAACGTAATATTACCTAACCTAACCCAACCTAAGATCTCGCCACTAATATTTGACAACATTCCTGGCTTATTGGCCTCATGGTTTCCGTGGGACTTTTATATACATCAATAGCGTAATATAACCTAACCTAACCCAACCTAATCACTCGGCGCTATTATGTGACAGCATTCCTGGCGAGTTGGCCTCTACGTCTCCGTGGGACTTTTATATACATCAATAGCGTAATATAACCTAACCTAACCCAACCTAACATCTCGGTACTAATATTTGACAAAATTCCTGGCGAGTTGGCCTCTACGTCTCCGTGGGAATTTTATATACATCAATAACGTAATATAACCTAACCTAACCCAACCTAACATCTCGGCGGTAATGTTTGACAACATTCCAGGCGAGTTGGCATCTACGTCTCCGTGGGACTTTTATATACATCAATAACGTAATTTAACCTAAAATACCCCAACGTATCATCTCGGCTGTAATACTTGACAACATTCCTGGCGAGTTGGCATCTACGTCTCCGTGGGGCTTTTATATACATCAATAACGTAATCTAACCTAACGTAACCCAACCCAACTTCTCGGCACTAATATTTGACAACATTCCTGGCGAGTTAGCCTCTACGTCTCCGTGGAACTTCATATACATCAATAACGTAATATAACCGAACCTAACCCAATCTAAGATTTCGGCGCTATTATTTGACAACATTCCTGTCGAGTTGGCCTCTACGTCTCCGTGGGACTTTTATATACATCAATAGCGTAATATAACCTAACCTAACCCAACCTAATATCTCGGTACTAATATTTTACAAATTCCTGGCGAGTTGGCCTCTACGTCTCCGTGGGACCTTTATATACATCAATAACGTAATTTCACCTAACCTAACCCAACCTAACATCTCGGCGGTAATATTTGACAACATTCCAGGCGAGTTGGCCTCTACGTTTCCGTGGGACCTTTATATATATCAGTAACGTAATATAACCTAACCTAACCCAACCTAACATCTCGGCGGTAATATTTGACAACATTCCTGGCGAGTTGGCCTCTACGTCTCCGTGGGGCCTTCATATACATCAATAACGTAATATAACCTAACCTAACCCAACCCAACTTCTCGGCACTAATATTTGACAACATTCCTGGCGAGTTAGCCTCTACGTCTCCGTGGAACTTCATATACATCAATAACGTAATATAACGTAACCTAACCCAACCTAAGGTTTCGGCGCTATTATTTGAGAACATTCCTGTCGAGTTGGCCTCTACGTCTCCGTGGGGCCTTTATATACATCAATAACGTAATATAACCTAACCTAACCCAACCTAACGTCTCGGCGGTAATATTTGACAACATTCCTGGCAAATTGTCCTCTACGTCTCCGTGGGGCCTTCATATACATCAATAACGTAATATAACCTAACCTAACCCAACCTATCATCTCGGCGGTAATATTTGACAACATTCCTGGCGAGTTGGCCTCTACGTCTCCGTGGGACCTTCATATACATCAATAACGTAATATAACCTTACATAACCCAACCTAACCTTTCGGCGGTAATATTTCACAACATTCCAGGCGGGTTGGCATCTACGTCTCCGTGGGGCCTTTATATACATCAATAACGTAATATAACCTTATATGACCCGACCTAACCTCTCGGCGTTATTATTTGACAACATTCCTGGCGAGTTGGCATCTACGTCTCTGTGGGGCTTTTATATACATCAATAACGTAATATAACCTAACCTAACCCAACCCAACTTCTCGGCACTAATATTTGACAACATTCCTGGCGAGTTAGCCTCTACGTCTCCGTGGAACTTCATATACATCAATAACGTAATATGACCTAACCTAACCCAACCTAAGATTTCGGCGCTATTATTTGACAACATTCCTGTCGAGTTGGCCTCTACGTCTCCGTGGGACTTTTATATACATCAATAGCGTAATATAACCTAACCTAACCGAACCTAACATCTCGGCGGTAATATTTGACAACATTCCTGGCGAGTTGGCCTCTACGTCTCCGTGGGACCTTCATATACATCAATAACGTAATATAACCTAACCTAAGCCAACCTATCATCTCGGCGGTAATATTTGACAACATTCCTGGCGAGTTGGCCTCTACGTCTCCGTGGGACCTACATATACATCAATAACGTAATATAACCTAACCTAACCCAACCTAACATCTCGGCGGCAATATTTGACAACATTCCAGGCGAGTTGGCCTCTACGTCTCCGTGGGACTTTTATATACATCAATAACGTAATTTATCCTAAAATACCCCAACGTAACATCTCGGCTGTAATACTTGACAACATTCCTGGCGAGTTAGAATCTACGTCTCTGTGGGGCTTTTATATACATCAATAACGTAATATAACCTAACCTAACCCAACCCAACTTCTCGGCACTAATATTTGACAACATTCCTGGCGAGTTAGCCTCTACGTCTCCGTGGAACTTCATATACATCAATAACGTAATATAACCGAACCTAACCCAACCTAAGATTTCGGCGCTATTATTTGACAACATTCCTGTCGAGTTGGCCTCTACGTCTCCGTGGGACTTTTATATACATCAATAGCGTAATATAACCTAACCTAACCGAACCTAACATCTCGGCGCTATTATTTGACAACATTCCTGGCGGGTTGGCCTCTACGTCACCGCGGGTCCTTTATATACATTAATAACGTAATATAACCTAACCTAACCCAACCCAATCTCTCGGAACTAATATTTGACAACATTCCTGGCGAGTTGGCCTCTACGTCTCCGTGGGGCTTTTATATACATCAATAACGTAATATAACGTAGCCTAACCCAACATAACGTCTCGGCGCTATTATGTGACAACATTCCTGGCGAGTTGTCCTCTACGTCTCCGTGGGAATTTTATATACATCAATAACGTAATATAACCTAACCTAATCCAACCTAACATCTCGGCACTAATATTTGACAGCATTCCTGGCGAGTTGGCCTCTACCTCTCCCTGGTACCTTCATATACATCAATAACGTAATACAACCTAACCTAACCCAACCTATCATCTCGGCGGTAATATTTGACAACATTCCTGGCGAGTTGGCCTCTACGTCTCCGTGAGACCTTCATATCCATCAATAACGTAATATAACCTAATATAACCCGACCTAACCACTCGGCGCTATTATGTGACAACATTCCTGGCGAGTTGGCCTCTACGTCACCGTGGGACCTTCACATATATCAATAACGTAATATAACCTAAACTAACCCAACCTAACCTTTCGGCGCTATTATTTGACAACATTCCTGTCGAGTTGGCCTCTACGTCTCCGTGGGAATTTTATATACATCAATAACGTAATATAACCTAACCTAACCCAACCTAACATCTCGGCGGTAATATTTGACAACATTCCTCGCGAGTTGGCCTCTACGTCTCCGTCGGGCCTTCATATACATCAATAACGTAATATAACCTAATATAACCCGACCTAACCACTCGGCGCTATTATGTGTCAACATTCCTGGCGAGTTGGCCTCTACATCTCCGTGGGACCTTCATATACATCAATAACGTAATATTACCTAACCTAACCCAACCTAAGATCTCGCCACTAATATTTGACAACATTCCTGGCTTATTGGCCTCATGGTTTCCGTGGGACTTTTATATACATCAATAGCGTAATATAACCTAACCTAACCCAACCTAATCACTCGGCGCTATTATGTGACAGCATTCCTGGCGAGTTGGCCTCTACGTCTCCGTGGGACTTTTATATACATCAATAGCGTAATATAACCTAACCTAACCCAACCTAACATCTCGGTACTAATATTTGACAAAATTCCTGGCGAGTTGGCCTCTACGTCTCCGTGGGAATTTTATATACATCAATAACGTAATATAACCTAACCTAACCCAACGTAACATCTCGGCGGTAATATTAGACAACATTCCTGGCGAGTTGGCCTCTACGTCTCCGTGGGACCTTCATATACATCAATAACGTAAGATAACCTAACCTAAGCCAACCTATCATCTCGGCGGTAATATTTGAAAACATTCATGTCGAGTTGGCCTCTACGTTTCCGTGGGACCTTTACATATATCAATAACGTAATATAACCTAACCTAACCCAACCTAACATCTCGGCGGTAATGTTTGACAACATTCCAGGCGAGTTGGCATCTACGTCTCCGTGGGACTTTTATATACATCAATAACGTAATTTAACCTAAAATACCCCAACGTAACATCTCGGCTGTAATACTTGACAACATTCCTGGCGAGTTGGCATCTACGTCTCCGTGGGGCTTTTATATACATCAATAACGTAATCTAACCTAACGTAACCCAACCCAACTTCTCGGCACTAATATTTGACAACATTCCTGGCGAGTTAGCCTCTACGTCTCCGTGGAACTTCATATACATCAATAACGTAATATAACCGAACCTAACCCAATCTAAGATTTCGGCGCTATTATTTGACAACATTCCTGTCGAGTTGGCCTCTACGTCTCCGTGGGACTTTTATATACATCAATAGCGTAATATAACCTAACCTAACCCAACCTAATATCTCGGTACTAATATTTTACAAATTCCTGGCGAGTTGGCCTCTACGTCTCCGTGGGACCTTTATATACATCAATAACGTAATTTCACCTAACCTAACCCAACCTAACATCTCGGCGGTAATATTTGACAACATTCCAGGCGAGTTGGCCTCTACGTTTCCGTGGGACCTTTATATATATCAGTAACGTAATATAACCTAACCTAACCCAACCTAACATCTCGGCGGTAATATTTGACAACATTCCTGGCGAGTTGGCCTCTACGTCTCCGTGGGGCCTTCATATACATCAATAACGTAATATAACCTAACCTAACCCAACCCAACTTCTCGGCACTAATATTTGACAACATTCCTGGCGAGTTAGCCTCTACGTCTCCGTGGAACTTCATATACATCAATAACGTAATATAACGTAACCTAACCCAACCTAAGGTTTCGGCGCTATTATTTGAGAACATTCCTGTCGAGTTGGCCTCTACGTCTCCGTGGGACCTTTATATACATCAATAACGTAATATAACCTAACCTAACCCAACCTAACGTCTCGGCGGTAATATTTGACAACATTCCTGGCAAATTGTCCTCTACGTCTCCGTGGGGCCTTCATATACATCAATAACGTAATATAACCTAACCTAACCCAACCTATCATCTCGGCGGTAATATTTGACAACATTCCTGGCGAGTTGGCCTCTACGTCTCCGTGGGACCTTCATATACATCAATAACGTAATATAACCTTACATAACCCAACCTAACCTTTCGGCGGTAATATTTCACAACATTCCAGGCGGGTTGGCATCTACGTCTCCGTGGGGCCTTTATATACATCAATAACGTAATATAACCTTATATGACCCGACCTAACCTCTCGGCGTTATTATTTGACAACATTCCTGGCGAGTTGGCATCTACGTCTCTGTGGGGCTTTTATATACATCAATAACGTAATATAACCTAACCTAACCCAACCCAACTTCTCGGCACTAATATTTGACAACATTCCTGGCGAGTTAGCCTCTACGTCTCCGTGGAACTTCATATACATCACTAACGTAATATGACCTAACCTAACCCAACCTAAGATTTCGGCGCTATTATTTGACAACATTCCTGTCGAGTTGGCCTCTACGTCTCCGTGGGACTTTTATATACATCAATAGCGTAATATAACCTAACCTAACCGAACCTAACATCTCGGCGGTAATATTTGACAACATTCCTGGCGAGTTGGCCTCTACGTCTCCGTGGGACCTTCATATACATCAATAACGTAATATAACCTAACCTAAGCCAACCTATCATCTCGGCGGTAATATTTGACAACATTCCTGGCGAGTTGGCCTCTACGTCTCCGTGGGACCTACATATACATCAATAACGTAATATAACCTAACCTAACCCAACCTAACATCTCGGCGGCAATATTTGACAACATTCCAGGCGAGTTGGCCTCTACGTCTCCGTGGGACTTTTATATACATCAATAACGTAATTTATCCTAAAATACCCCAACGTAACATCTCGGCTGTAATACTTGACAACATTCCTGGCGAGTTAGAATCTACGTCTCTGTGGGGCTTTTATATACATCAATAACGTAATATAACCTAACCTAACCCAACCCAACTTCTCGGCACTAATATTTGACAACATTCCTGGCGAGTTAGCCTCTACGTCTCCGTGGAACTTCATATACATCAATAACGTAATATAACCGAACCTAACCCAACCTAAGATTTCGGCGCTATTATTTGACAACATTCCTGTCGAGTTGGCCTCTACGTCTCCGTGGGACTTTTATATACATCAATAGCGTGATATAACCTAACCTAACCCAACCTAATATCTCGGTACTAATATTTTACAAATTCCTGGCGAGTTAGCCTCTACGTCTCCGTGGGACCTTTATATACATCAATAACGTAATTTAACCTAACCTAACCCAACCTAACATCTCGGCGGTAATATTTGACAACATTCCAGGCGAGTTGGCCTCTACGTTTCCGTGGGACCTTTATATATATCAGTAACGTAATATAACCTAACCTAACCCAACCTAACATCTCGGCGGTAATATTTGACAACATTCCTGGCGAGTTGGCCTCTACGTCTCCGTGGGGCCTTCATATACATCAATAACGTAATATAACCTAACCTAACCCAACCCAACTTCTCGGCACTAATATTTGACAACATTCCTGGCGAGTTAGCCTCTACGTCTCCGTGGAACTTCATATACATCAATAACGTAATATAACGTAACCTAACCCAACCTAAGATTTCGGCGCTATTATTTGAGAACATTCCTGTCGAGTTGGCCTCTACGTCTCCGTGGGACCTTTATATACATCAATAACGTAATATAACCTAACCTAACCCAACCTAACGTCTCGGCGGTAATATTTGACAACATTCCTGGCAAATTGTCCTCTACGTCTCCGTGGGGCCTTCATATACATCAATAACGTAATATAACCTAACCTAACCCAACCTATCATCTCGGCGGTAATATTTGACAACATTCCTGGCGAGTTGGCCTCTACGTCTCCGTGGGACCTTCATATACATCAATAACGTAATATAACCTTACATAACCCAACCTAACCTTTCGGCGGTATTATTTGACAACATTCCTGGCGGGTTGGCATCTACGTCTCCGTGGGGCCTTTATATACATCAATAACGTAATATAACCTTATATGACCCGACCTAACCTCTCGGCGTTATTATTTGACAACATTCCTGGCGAGTTGGCATCTACGTCTCTGTGGGGCTTTTATATACATCAATAACGTAATATAACCTAACCTAACCCAACCCAACTTCTCGGCACTCATATTTGACAACATTCCTGGCGAGTTAGCCTCTACGTCTCCGTGGAACTTCATATACATCAATAACGTAATATAACCTAACCTAACCCAACCTAAGATTTCGGCGCTATTATTTGACAACATTCCTGTCGAGTTGGCCTCTACGTCTCCGTGGGACTTTTATATACATTAATAGCGTAATATAACCTAACCTAACCGAACCTAACATCTCGGCGGTAATATTTGACAACATTCCTGGCGAGTTGGCCTCTACGTCTCCGTGGGACCTTCATATACATCAATAACGTAATATAACCTAACCTAAGCCAACCTATCATCTCGGCGGTAATATTTGACAACATTCCTGGCGAGTTGGCCTCTACGTCTCCGTGGGACCTACATATACATCAATAACGTAATATAACCTAACCTAACCCAACCTAACATCTCGGCGGCAATATTTGACAACATTCCACGCGAGTTGGCCTCTACGTCTCCGTGGGACTTTTATATACATCAATAACGTAATTTATCCTAAAATACCCCAACGTAACATCTCGGCTGTAATACTTGACAACATTCCTGGCGAGTTGGCATCTACGTCTCCGTGGGGCTTTTATATACATCAATAACGTAATATAACCTAACCTAACCCAACCCAACTTCTCGGCACTAATATTTGACAACATTCCTGGCGAGTTAGCCTCTACGTCTCCGTGGAACTTCATATACATCAATAACGTAATATAACCGAACCTAACCCAACCTAAGATTTCGGCGCTATTATTTGACAACATTCCTGTCGAGTTGGCCTCTACGTCTCCGTGGGACCTTTATATACATCAATAACGTAATATAACCTAACCTAACCCAACCTAACGTCTCGGCGGTAATATTTGACAACATTCCTGGCAAATTGTCCTCTACGTCTCCGTGGGGCCTTCATATACATCAATAACGTAATATAACCTAACCTAACCCAACCTATCATCTCGGCGGTAATATTTGACAACATTCCTGGCGAGTTGGCCTCTACGTCTCCGTGGGACCTTCATATACATCAATAACGTAATATAACCTTACATAACCCAACCTAACCTTTCGGCGTTATTATTTGACAACATTCCTGGCGGGTTGGCATCTACGTCTCCGTGGGGCCTTTATATACATCAATAACGTAATATAACCTTATATGACCCGACCTAACCTCTCGGCGTTATTATTTGACAACATTCCTGGCGAGTTGGCATCTACGTCTCTGTGGGGCTTTTATATACATCAATAACGTAATATAACCTAACCTAACCCAACCCAACTTCTCGGCACTAATATTTGACAACATTCCTGGCGAGTTAGCCTCTACGTCTCCGTGGAACTTCATATACATCAATAACGTAATATAACCTAACCTGACCCAACCTAAGATTTCGGCGCTATTATTTGACAACATTCCTGTCGAGTTGGCCTCTACGTCTCCGTGGGACTTTTATATACATCAATAGCGTAATATAACCTAACCTAACCGAACCTAACATCTCGGCGGTAATATTTGACAACATTCCTGGCGAGTTGGCCTCTACGTCTCCGTGGGACCTTTATATACATCAATAACGTAATTTAACCTAAAATACCCCAACGTAACATCTCGGCAGTAATATTTGACAACATTCCTGGCTTGTTGGACTCTATGTTTCCCTGGGACCTTTATATACATCAATAACGTAATATAACCTAACCTAACCCAACCCAACTTCTCGGCACTAATATTTGACAACATTCCTGGCGAGTTAGCCTCTACGTCTCCGTGGAACTTCATATACATCAATAACGTAATATAACGTAACCTAACCCAACCTAAGATTTCGGCGCTATTATTTGAGAACATTCCTGTCGATTTGGCCTCTACGTCTCCGTGGGACCTTTATATACATCAATAACGTAATATAACCTAACCTAACCCAACCTAACATCTCGGCGGTAATATTTGACAACATTCCTGGCAAATTGTCCTCTACGTCTCCGTGGGGCCTTCATATACATCAATAACGTAATATAACCTAACCTAACCCAACCTATCATCTCGGCGGTAATATTTGACAACATTCCTGGCGAGTTGGCCTCTACGTCTCCGTGGGACCTTCATATACATCAATAACGTAATATAACCTTACATAACCCAACCTAACCTTTCGGCGTTATTATTTGACAACATTCCTGGCGGGTTGGCATCTACGTCTCCGTGGGGCCTTTATATACATCAATAACGTAATATAACCTTATATGACCCGACCTAACCTCTCGGCGTTATTATTTGACAACATTCCTGGCGAGTTGGCATCTACGTCTCTGTGGGGCTTTTATATACATCAATAACGTAATATAACCTAACCTAACCCAACCCAACTTCTCGGCACTAATATTTGACAACATTCCTGGCGGGTTGGCATCTACGTCTCCGTGGGGCCTTTATATACATCAATAACGTAATATAACCTTATATGACCCGACCTAACCTCTCGGCGTTATTATTTGACAACATTCCTGGCGAGTTGGCATCTACGTCTCTGTGGGGCTTTTATATACATCAATAACGTAATATAACCTAACATAACCCAACCCAACGTCTCGGCACTAATATTTGACAACATTCCTGGCGAGTTAGCCTCTACGTCTCCGTGGAACTTCATATACATCAATAACGTAATATAACCTAACCTAACCCAACCTAAGATTTCGGCGCTATTATTTGACAACATTCCTGTCGAGTTGGCCTCTACGTCTCCGTGGGACTTTTATATACATCAATAGCGTAATATAACCTAACCTAACCCAACCTAACGTCTCGGCGGTAATATTTGACAACATTCCTGGCAAATTGTCCTCTACGTCTCCGTGGGGCCTTCATATACATCAATAACGTAATATAACCTAACCTAACCCAACCTATCATCTCGGCGGCAATATTTGACAACATTCCAGGCGAGTTGGCCTCTACGTCTCCGTGGGACTTTTATATACATCAATAACGTAATTTATCCTAAAATACCCCAACGTAACATCTCGGCTGTAATACTTGACAACATTCCTGGCGAGTTAGAATCTACGTCTCTGTGGGGCTTTTATATACATCAATAACGTAATATAACCTAACCTAACCCAACCCAACTTCTCGGCACTAATATTTGACAACATTCCTGGCGAGTTAGCCTCTACGTCTCCGTGGAACTTCATATACATCAATAACGTAATATAACCGAACCTAACCCAACCTAAGATTTCGGCGCTATTATTTGACAACATTCCTGTCGAGTTGGCCTCTACGTCTCCGTGGGACTTTTATATACATCAATAGCGTAATATAACCTAACCTAACCCAACCTAATATCTCGGTACTAATATTTTACAAATTCCTGGCGAGTTGGCCTCTACGTCTCCGTGGGACCTTTATATACATCAATAACGTAATTTAACCTAACCTAACCCAACCTAACATCTCGGCGGTAATATTTGACAACATTCCAGGCGAGTTGGCCTCTACGTTTCCGTGGGACCTTTATATATATCAGTAACGTAATATAACCTAACCTAACCCAACCTAACATCTCGGCGGTAATATTTGACAACATTCCTGGCGAGTTGGCCTCTACGTCTCCGTGGGGCCTTCATATACATCAATAACGTAATATAACCTAACCTAACCCAACCCAACTTCTCGGCACTAATATTTGACAACATTCCTGGCGAGTTAGCCTCTACGTCTCCGTGGAACTTCATATACATCAATAACGTAATATAACGTAACCTAACCCAACCTAAGATTTCGGCGCTATTATTTGACAACATTCCTGTCGAGTTGGCCTCTACGTCTCCGTGGGACCTTTATATACATCAATAACGTAATATAACCTAACCTAACCCAACCTAACGTCTCGGCGGTAATATTTGACAACATTCCTGGCAAATTGTCCTCTACGTCTCCGTGGGGCCTTCATATACATCAATAACGTAATATAACCTAACCTAACCCAACCTATCATCTCGGCGGTAATATTTGACAACATTCCTGGCGAGTTGGCCTCTACGTCTCCGTGGGACCTTCATATACATCAATAACGTAATATAACCTTACATAACCCAACCTAACCTTTCGGCGGTATTATTTGACAACATTCCTGGCGGGTTGGCATCTACGTCTCCGTGGGGCCTTTATATACATCAATAACGTAATATAACCTTATATGACCCGACCTAACCTCTCGGCGTTATTATTTGACAACATTCCTGGCGAGTTGGCATCTACGTCTCTGTGGGGCTTTTATATACATCAATAACGTAATATAACCTAACCTAACCCAACCCAACTTCTCGGCACTAATATTTGACAACATTCCTGGCGAGTTAGCCTCTACGTCTCCGTGGAACTTCATATACATCAATAACGTAATATAACCTAACCTGACCCAACCTAAGATTTCGGCGCTATTATTTGACAACATTCCTGTCGAGTTGGCCTCTACGTCTCCGTGGGACTTTTATATACATCAATAGCGTAATATAACCTAACCTAACCGAACCTAACATCTCGGCGGTAATATTTGACAACATTCCTGGCGAGTTGGCCTCTACGTCTCCGTGGGACCTTTATATACATCAATAACGTAATTTAACCTAAAATACCCCAACGTAACATCTCGGCAGTAATATTTGACAACATTCCTGGCTTGTTGGACTCTATGTTTCCCTGGGACCTTTATATACATCAATAACGTAATATAACCTAACCTAACCCATCCCAACTTCTCGGCACTAATATTTGACAACATTCCTGGCGAGTTAGCCTCTACGTCTCCGTGGAACTTCATATACATCAATAACGTAATATAACGTAACCTAACCCAACCTAAGATTTCGGCGCTATTATTTGAGAACATTCCTGTCGATTTGGCCTCTACGTCTCCGTGGGACCTTTATATACATCAATAACGTAATATAACCTAACCTAACCCAACCTAACATCTCGGCGGTAATATTTGACAACATTCCTGGCAAATTGTCCTCTACGTCTCCGTGGGGCCTTCATATACATCAATAACGTAATATAACCTAACCTAACCCAACCTATCATCTCGGCGGTAATATTTGACAACATTCCTGGCGAGTTGGCCTCTACGTCTCCGTGGGACCTTCATATACATCAATAACGTAATATAACCTTACATAACCCAACCTAACCTTTCGGCGTTATTATTTGACAACATTCCTGGCGGGTTGGCATCTACGTCTCCGTGGGGCCTTTATATACATCAATAACGTAATATAACCTTATATGACCCGACCTAACCTCTCGGCGTTATTATTTGACAACATTCCTGGCGAGTTGGCATCTACGTCTCTGTGGGGCTTTTATATACATCAATAACGTAATATAACCTAACCTAACCCAACCCAACTTCTCGGCACTAATATTTGACAACATTCCTGGCGGGTTGGCATCTACGTCTCCGTGGGGCCTTTATATACATCAATAACGTAATATAACCTTATATGACCCGACCTAACCTCTCGGCGTTATTATTTGACAACATTCCTGGCGAGTTGGCATCTACGTCTCTGTGGGGCTTTTATATACATCAATAACGTAATATAACCTAACATAACCCAACCCAACGTCTCGGCACTAATATTTGACAACATTCCTGGCGAGTTAGCCTCTACGTCTCCGTGGAACTTCATATACATCAATAACGTAATATAACCTAACCTAACCCAACCTAAGATTTCGGCGCTATTATTTGACAACATTCCTGTCGAGTTGGCCTCTACGTCTCCGTGGGACTTTTATATACATCAATAGCGTAATATAACCTAACCTAACCCAACCTAACGTCTCGGCGGTAATATTTGACAACATTCCTGGCAAATTGTCCTCTACGTCTCCGTGGGGCCTTCATATACATCAATAACGTAATATAACCTAACCTAACCCAACCTATCATCTCGGCGGCAATATTTGACAACATTCCAGGCGAGTTGGCCTCTACGTCTCCGTGGGACTTTTATATACATCAATAACGTAATTTATCCTAAAATACCCCAACGTAACATCTCGGCTGTAATACTTGACAACATTCCTGGCGAGTTAGAATCTACGTCTCTGTGGGGCTTTTATATACATCAATAACGTAATATAACCTAACCTAACCCAACCCAACTTCTCGGCACTAATATTTGACAACATTCCTGGCGAGTTAGCCTCTACGTCTCCGTGGAACTTCATATACATCAATAACGTAATATAACCGAACCTAACCCAACCTAAGATTTCGGCGCTATTATTTGACAACATTCCTGTCGAGTTGGCCTCTACGTCTCCGTGGGACTTTTATATACATCAATAGCGTAATATAACCTAACCTAACCCAACCTAATATTTCGGTACTAATATTTTACAAATTCCTGGCGAGTTGGCCTCTACGTCTCCGTGGGACCTTTATATACATCAATAACGTAATTTAACCTAACCTAACCCAACCTAACATCTCGGCGGTAATATTTGACAACATTCCAGGCGAGTTGGCCTCTACGTTTCCGTGGGACCTTTATATATATCAGTAACGTAATATAACCTAACCTAACCCAACCTAACATCTCGGCGGTAATATTTGACAACATTCCTGGCGAGTTGGCCTCTACGTCTCCGTGGGGCCTTCATATACATCAATAACGTAATATAACCTAACCTAACCCAACCCAACTTCTCGGCACTAATATTTGACAACATTCCTGGCGAGTTAGCCTCTACGTCTCCGTGGAACTTCATATACATCAATAACGTAATATAACGTAACCTAACCCAACCTAAGATTTCGGCGCTATTATTTGAGAACATTCCTGTCGAGTTGGCCTCTACGTCTCCGTGGGACCTTTATATACATCAATAACGTAATATAACCTAACCTAACCCAACCTAACGTCTCGGCGGTAATATTTGACAACATTCCTGGCAAATTGTCCTCTACGTCTCCGTGGGGCCTTCATATACATCAATAACGTAATATAACCTAACCTAACCCAACCTATCATCTCGGCGGTAATATTTGACAACATTCCTGGCGAGTTGGCCTCTACGTCTCCGTGGGACCTTCATATACATCAATAACGTAATATAACCTTACATAACCCAACCTAACCTTTCGGCGGTATTATTTGACAACATTCCTGGCGGGTTGGCATCTACGTCTCCGTGGGGCCTTTATATACATCAATAACGTAATATAACCTTATATGACCCGACCTAACCTCTCGGCGTTATTATTTGACAACATTCCTGGCGAGTTGGCATCTACGTCTCTGTGGGGCTTTTATATACATCAATAACGTAATATAACCTAACCTAACCCAACCCAACTTCTCGGCACTCATATTTGACAACATTCCTGGCGAGTTAGCCTCTACGTCTCCGTGGAACTTCATATACATCAATAACGTAATATAACCTAACCTAACCCAACCTAAGATTTCGGCGCTATTATTTGACAACATTCCTGTCGAGTTGGCCTCTACGTCTCCGTGGGACTTTTATATACATCAATAGCGTAATATAACCTAACCTAACCGAACCTAACATCTCGGCGGTAATATTTGACAACATTCCTGGCGAGTTGGCCTCTACGTCTCCGTGGGACCTTCATATACATCAATAACGTAATATAACCTAACCTAAGCCAACCTATCATCTCGGCGGTAATATTTGACAACATTCCTGGCGAGTTGGCCTCTACGTCTCCGTGGGACCTACATATACATCAATAACGTAATATAACCTAACCTAACCCAACCTAACATCTCGGCGGCAATATTTGACAACATTCCAGGCGAGTTGGCCTCTACGTCTCCGTGGGACTTTTATATACATCAATAACGTAATTTATCCTAAAATACCCCAACGTAACATCTCGGCTGTAATACTTGACAACATTCCTGGCGAGTTGGCATCTACGTCTCCGTGGGGCTTTTATATACATCAATAACGTAATATAACCTAACCTAACCCAACCCAACTTCTCGGCACTAATATTTGACAACATTCCTGGCGAGTTAGCCTCTACGTCTCCGTGGAACTTCATATACATCAATAACGTAATATAACCGAACCTAACCCAACCTAAGATTTCGGCTCTATTATTTGACAACATTCCTGTCGAGTTGGCCTCTACGTCTCCGTGGGACCTTTATATACATCAATAACGTAATATAACCTAACCTAACCCAACCTAACGTCTCGGCGGTAATATTTGACAACATTCCTGGCAAATTGTCCTCTACGTCTCCGTGGGGCCTTCATATACATCAATAACGTAATATAACCTAACCTAACCCAACCTATCATCTCGGCGGTAATATTTGACAACATTCCTGGCGAGTTGGCCTCTACGTCTCCGTGGGACCTTTATATACATCAATAACGTAATTTAACCTAAAATACCCCAACGTAACATCTCGGCAGTAATATTTGACAACATTCCTGGCTTGTTGGACTCTATGTTTCCCTGGGACCTTTATATACATCAATAACGTAATATAACCTAACCTAACCCAACCCAACTTCTCGGCACTAATATTTGACAACATTCCTGGCGAGTTAGCCTCTACGTCTCCGTGGAACTTCATATACATCAATAACGTAATATAACGTAACCTAACCCAACCTAAGATTTCGGCGCTATTATTTGAGAACATTCCTGTCGATTTGGCCTCTACGTCTCCGTGGGACCTTTATATACATCAATAACGTAATATAACCTAACCTAACCCAACGTAACATCTCGGCGGTAATATTTGACAACATTCCTGGCAAATTGTCCTCTACGTCTCCGTGGGGCCTTCATATACATCAATAACGTAATATAACCTAACCTAACCCAACCTATCATCTCGGCGGTAATATTTGACAACATTCCTGGCGAGTTGGCCTCTACGTCTCCGTGGGACCTTCATATACATCAATAACGTAATATAACCTTACATAACCCAACCTAACCTTTCGGCGTTATTATTTGACAACATTCCTGGCGGGTTGGCATCTACGTCTCCGTGGGGCCTTTATATACATCAATAACGTAATATAACCTTATATGACCCGACCTAACCTCTCGGCGTTATTATTTGACAACATTCCTGGCGAGTTGGCATCTACGTCTCTGTGGGGCTTTTATATACATCAATAACGTAATATAACCTAACCTAACCCAACCCAACTTCTCGGCACTAATATTTGACAACATTCCTGGCGGGTTGGCATCTACGTCTCCGTGGGGCCTTTATATACATCAATAACGTAATATAACCTTATATGACCCGACCTAACCTCTCGGCGTTATTATTTGACAACATTCCTGGCGAGTTGGCATCTACGTCTCTGTGGGGCTTTTATATACATCAATAACGTAATATAACCTAACATAACCCAACCCAACGTCTCGGCACTAATATTTGACAACATTCCTGGCGAGTTAGCCTCTACGTCTCCGTGGAACTTCATATACATCAATAACGTAATATAACCTAACCTAACCCAACCTAAGATTTCGGCGCTATTATTTGACAACATTCCTGTCGAGTTGGCCTCTACGTCTCCGTGGGACTTTTATATACATCAATAGCGTAATATAACCTAACCTAACCGAACCTAACATCTCGGCGGTAATATTTGACAACATTCCTGGCGAGTTGGCCTCTACGTCTCCGTGGGACCTTCATATACATCAATAACGTAATATAACCTAACCTAAGCCAACCTATCATCTCGGCGGTAATATTTGAAAACATTCCTGTCGAGTTGGCCTCTACGTTTCCGTGGGACCTTTATATATATCAATAACGTAATTTAACCTAACCCAAACCAACGTAACATCTCGGCGGTAATATTTGACAACATTCCTGGCGAGTTGGCCTCTACGTCTCCGTGGGACCTTCATATACATCAATAACGTAATATAACCTAACCTAAGCCAACCTATCATCTCGGCGGTAATATTTGAAAACATTCCTGTCGAGTTGGCCTCTACGTTTCCGTGGGACCTTTATATACATCAATAACGTAATTTAACCTAAAATACCCCAACGTAACATCTCGGCAGTAATATTTGACAACATTCCTGGCTTGTTGGACTCTATGTTTCCCTGGGACCTTTATATACATCAATAACGTAATATAACCTAACCTAACCCAACCTAACATCTCGGCGGTAATATTTGACAACATTCCTGGCGAGTTGGCCTCTACGTCTCCGTGGGACCTTCATATACATCAATAACGTAATATAACCTAACCTAATCCAACCTAACATCTCGGCGGCAATATTTGACAACATTCCTGGCGAGTTGGCCTCTACGTCTCCGTGGGACCTTCATATACATCAATAACGTAATATAACCTAACCTAACCCAACCTAACATCTCGGCGGCAATATTTGACAACATTCCTGACGAGTTGGCCTCTACGTCTCCGTGGGGCCTTCATATACATCAATAACGTAATATAACCTAACCTAACCCAACCCAACTTCTCGGCACTAATATTTGACAACATTCCTGGCGAGTTAGCCTCTACGTCTCCGTGGAACTTCATATACATCAATAACGTAATATAACGTAACCTAACCCAACCTAAGATTTCGGCGCTATTATTTGAGAACATTCCTGTCGATTTGGCCTCTACGTCTCCGTGGGACCTTTATATACATCAATAACGTAATATAACCTAACCTAACCCAACCTAACATCACGGCGGTAATATTTGACAACATTCCTGGCAAATTGTCCTCTACGTCTCCGTGGGGCCTTCATATACATCAATAACGTAATATAACCTAACCTAACCCAACCTATCATCTCGGCGGTAATATTTGACAACATTCCTGGCGAGTTGGCCTCTACGTCTCCGTGGGACCTTCATATACATCAATAACGTAATATAACCTTACATAACCCAACCTAACCTTTCGGCGTTATTATTTGACAACATTCCTGGCGGGTTGGCATCTACGTCTCCGTGGGGCCTTTATATACATCAATAACGTAATATAACCTTATATGACCCGACCTAACCTCTCGGCGTTATTATTTGACAACATTCCTGGCGAGTTGGCATCTACGTCTCTGTGGGGCTTTTATATACATCAATAACGTAATATAACCTAACCTAACCCAACCCAACTTCTCGGCACTAATATTTGACAACATTCCTGGCGAGTTAGCCTCTACGTCTCCGTGGAACATCATATACATCAATAACGTAATATAACCTGACCTAACCCAACCTAAGATTTCGGCGCTATTATTTGACAACATTCCTGTCGAGTTGGCCTCTACGTCTCCGTGGGACTTTTATATACATCAATAGCGTAATATAACCTAACCTAACCGAACCTAACATCTCGGCGGTAATATTTGACAACATTCCTGGCGAGTTGGCCTCTACGTCTCCGTGGGACCTTCATATACATCAATAACGTAATATAACCTAACCTAAGCCAACCTATCATCTCGGCGGTAATATTTGAAAACATTCCTGTCGAGTTGGCCTCTACGTTTCCGTGGGACCTTTATATATATCAATAACGTAATTTAACCTAACCCAAACCAACGTAACATCTCGGCGGTAATATTTGACAACATTCCTGGCGAGTTGGCCTCTACGTCTCCGTGGGACCTTCATATACATCAATAACGTAATATAACCTAACCTAAGCCAACCTATCATCTCGGCGGTAATATTTGAAAACATTCCTGTCGAGTTGGCCTCTACGTTTCCGTGGGACCTTTATATACATCAATAACGTAATTTAACCTAAAATACCCCAACGTAACATCTCGGCAGTAATATTTGACAACATTCCTGGCTTGTTGGACTCTATGTTTCCCTGGGACCTTTATATACATCAATAACGTAATATAACCTAACCTAACCCAACCTAACATCTCGGCGGTAATATTTGACAACATTCCTGGCGAGTTGGCCTCTGCGTCTCCGTGGGACCTTCATATACATCAATAACGTAATATAACCTAACCTAGTCCAACCTAACATCTCGGCGGCAATATTTGACAACATTCCTGGCGAGTTGGCCTCTACGTCTCCGTGGGGCCTTCATATACATCAATAACGTAATATAACCTAACCTAACCCAACCCAACTTCTCGGCGGTAATATTTGACAACATTCCTGGCGAGTTGGCCTCTACGTCTCCGTGGGACCTTTATATACATCAATAACGTAATATAACCTTACATAACCCAACCTAACCTTTCGGCGTTATTATTTGACAACATTCCTGGCGAGTTGGCATCTACGTCTCTGTGGGGCTTTTATATACATCAATAACGTAATATAACCTAACCTAACCCAACCCAACTTCTCGGCACTAATATTTGACAACATTCCTGGCGGGTTGGCATCTACGTCTCCGTGGGGCCTTTATATACATCAATAACGTAATATAACCTTATATGACCCGACCTAACCTCTCGGCGTTATTATTTGACAACATTCCTGGCGAGTTGGCATCTACGTCTCTGTGGGGCTTTTATATACATGAATAACGTAATATAACCTAACATAACCCAACCCAACGTCTCGGCACTAATATTTGACAACATTCCTGGCGAGTTAGCCTCTACGTCTCCGTGGAACTTCATATACATCAATAACGTAATATAACCTAACCTAACCCAACCTAAGATTTCGGCGCTATTATTTGACAACATTCCTGTCGAGTTGGCCTCTACGTCTCCGTGGGACTTTTATATACATCAATAGCGTAATATAACCTAACCTAACCGAACCTAACATCTCGGCGGTAATATTTGACAACATTCCTGGCGAGTTGGCCTCTACGTCTCCGTGGGACCTTCATATACATCAATAACGTAATATAACCTAACCTAAGCCAACCTATCATCTCGGCGGTAATATTTGAAAACATTCCTGTCGAGTTGGCCTCTACGTTTCCGTGGGACCTTTATATATATCAATAACGTAATTTAACCTAACCCAAACCAACGTAACATCTCGGCGGTAATATTTGACAACATTCCTGGCGAGTTGGCCTCTACGTCTCCGTGGGACCTTCATATACATCAATAACGTAATATAACCTAACCTAAGCCAACCTTTCATCTCGGCGGTAATATTTGAAAACATTCCTGTCGAGTTGGCCTCTACGTTTCCGTGGGACCTTTATATACATCAATAACGTAATTTAACCTAAAATAACCCAACGTAACATCTCGGCAGTAATATTTGACAACATTCCTGGCTTGTTGTACTCTATGTTTCCCTGGGACCTTTATATACATCAATAACGTAAAATAACCTAACCTAACCCAACCTAACATCTCGGCGGTAATATTTGACAACATTCCTTGCGAGTTGGCCTCTACGTCTCCGTGGGACCTTTATATACATCAATAACGTAATATAACCTAACCTAACCCAACCTAACATCACGGCGGTAATATTTGACAACATTCCTGGCAAATTGTCCTCTACGTCTCCGTGGGGCCTTCATATACATCAATAACGTAATATAACCTAACCTAACCCAACCTATCATCTCGGCGGTAATATTTGACAACATTCCTGGCGAGTTGGCCTCTACGTCTCCGTGGGACCTTCATATACATCAATAACGTAATATAACCTTACATAACCCAACCTAACCTTTCGGCGTTATTATTTGACAACATTCCTGGCGGGTTGGCATCTACGTCTCCGTGGGGCCTTTATATACATCAATAACGTAATATAACCTTATATGACCCGACCTAACCTCTCGGCGTTATTATTTTACAACATTCCTGGCGAGTTGGCATCTACGTCTCTGTGGGGCTTTTATATACATCAATAACGTAATATAACCTAACCTAACCCAACCCAACTTCTCGGCACTAATATTTGACAACATTCCTGGCGAGTTAGCCTCTACGTCTCCGTGGAACATCATATACATCAATAACGTAATATAACCTGACCTAACCCAACCTAAGATTTCGGCGCTATTATTTGACAACATTCCTGTCGAGTTGGCCTCTACGTCTCCGTGGGACTTTTATATACATCAATAGCGTAATATAACCTAACCTAACCGAACCTAACATCTCGGCGGTAATATTTGACAACATTCCTGGCGAGTTGGCCTCTACGTCTCCGTGGGACCTTCATATACATCAATAACGTAATATAACCTAACCTAAGCCAACCTATCATCTCGGCGGTAATATTTGAAAACATTCCTGTCGAGTTGGCCTCTACGTTTCCGTGGGACCTTTATATATATCAATAACGTAATTTAACCTAACCCAAACCAACGTAACATCTCGGCGGTAATATTTGACAACATTCCTGGCGAGTTGGCCTCTACGTCTCCGTGGGACCTTCATATACATCAATAACGTAATATAACCTAACCTAAGCCAACCTATCATCTCGGCGGTAATATTTGAAAACATTCCTGTCGAGTTGGCCTCTACGTTTCCGTGGGACCTTTATATACATCAATAACGTAATTTAACCTAAAATACCCCAACGTAACATCTCGGCAGTAATATTTGACAACATTCCTGGCTTGTTGGACTCTATGTTTCCCTGGGACCTTTATATACATCAATAACGTAATATAACCTAACCTAACCCAACCTAACATCTCGGCGGTAATATTTGACAACATTCCTGGCGAGTTGGCCTCTACGTCTCCGTGGGACCTTCATATACATCAATAACGTAATATAAACTAACCTAATCCAACCTAACATCTCGGCGGCAATATTTGACAACATTCCTGGCGAGTTGGCCTCTACGTCTCCGTGGGACCTTCATATACATCAATAACGTAATATAACCTAACCTAACCCAACCTAACATCTCGGCGGCAATATTTGACAACATTCCTGACGAGTTGGCCTCTACGTCTCCGTGGGGCCTTCATATACATCAATAACGTAATATAACCTAACCTAACCCAACCCAACTTCTCGGCACTAATATTTGACAACATTCCTGGCGAGTTAGCCTCTACGTCTCCGTGGAACTTCATATACATCAATAACGTAATATAACGTAACCTAACCCAACCTAAGATTTCGGCGCTATTATTTGAGAACATTCCTGTCGATTTGGCCTCTACGTCTCCGTGGGACCTTTATATACATCAATAACGTAATATAACCTAACCTAACCCAACCTAACATCACGGCGGTAATATTTGACAACATTCCTGGCAAATTGTCCTCTACGTCTCCGTGGGGCCTTCATATACATCAATAACGTAATATAACCTAACCTAACCCAACCTATCATCTCGGCGGTAATATTTGACAACATTCCTGGCGAGTTGGCCTCTACGTCTCCGTGGGACCTTCATATACATCAATAACGTAATATAACCTTACATAACCCAACCTAACCTTTCGGCGTTATTATTTGACAACATTCCTGGCGGGTTGGCATCTACGTCTCCGTGGGGCCTTTATATACATCAATAACGTAATATAACCTTATATGACCCGACCTAACCTCTCGGCGTTATTATTTGACAACATTCCTGGCGAGTTGGCATCTACGTCTCTGTGGGGCTTTTATATACATCAATAACGTAATATAACCTAACCTAACCCAACCCAACTTCTCGGCACTAATATTTGACAACATTCCTGGCGAGTTGGCCTCTACGTCTCCGTGGGACTTTTATATACATCAATAGCGTAATATAACCTAACCTAACCGAACCTAACATCTCGGCGGTAATATTTGACAACATTCCTGGCGAGTTGGCCTCTACGTCTCCGTGGGACCTTCATATACATCAATAACGTAATATAACCTAACCTAAGCCAACCTATCATCTCGGCGGTAATATTTGAAAACATTCCTGTCGAGTTGGCCTCTACGTTTCCGTGGGACCTTTATATATATCAATAACGTAATTTAACCTAACCCAAACCAACGTAACATCTCGGCGGTAATATTTGACAACATTCCTGGCGAGTTGGCCTCTACGTCTCCGTGGGACCTTCATATACATCAATAACGTAATATAACCTAACCTAAGCCAACCTTTCATCTCGGCGGTAATATTTGAAAACATTCCTGTCGAGTTGGCCTCTACGTTTCCGTGGGACCTTTATATACATCAATAACGTAATTTAACCTAAAATAACCCAACGTAACATCTCGGCAGTAATATTTGACAACATTCCTGGCTTGTTGTACTCTATGTTTCCCTGGGACCTTTATATACATCAATAACGTAAAATAACCTAACCTAACCCAACCTAACATCTCGGCGGTAATATTTGACAACATTCCTTGCGAGTTGGCCTCTACGTCTCCGTGGGACCTTTATATACATCAATAACGTAATATAACCTAACCTAACCCAACCTAACATCACGGCGGTAATATTTGACAACATTCCTGGCAAATTGTCCTCTACGTCTCCGTGGGGCCTTCATATACATCAATAACGTAATATAACCTAACCTAACCCAACCTATCATCTCGGCGGTAATATTTGACAACATTCCTGGCGAGTTGGCCTCTACGTCTCCGTGGGACCTTCATATACATCAATAACGTAATATAACCTTACATAACCCAACCTAACCTTTCGGCGTTATTATTTGACAACATTCCTGGCGGGTTGGCATCTACGTCTCCGTGGGGCCTTTATATACATCAATAACGTAATATAACCTTATATGACCCGACCTAACCTCTCGGCGTTATTATTTGACAACATTCCTGGCGAGTTGGCATCTACGTCTCTGTGGGGCTTTTATATACATCAATAACGTAATATAACCTAACCTAACCCAACCCAACTTCTCGGCACTAATATTTGACAACATTCCTGGCGAGTTAGCCTCTACGTCTCCGTGGAACATCATATACATCAATAACGTAATATAACCTGACCTAACCCAACCTAAGATTTCGGCGCTATTATTTGACAACATTCCTGTCGAGTTGGCCTCTACGTCTCCGTGGGACTTTTATATACATCAATAGCGTAATATAACCTAACCTAACCGAACCTAACATCTCGGCGGTAATATTTGACAACATTCCTGGCGAGTTGGCCTCTACGTCTCCGTGGGACCTTCATATACATCAATAACGTAATATAACCTAACCTAAGCCAACCTATCATCTCGGCGGTAATATTTGAAAACATTCCTGTCGAGTTGGCCTCTACGTTTCCGTGGGACCTTTATATATATCAATAACGTAATTTAACCTAACCCAAACCAACGTAACATCTCGGCGGTAATATTTGACAACATTCCTGGCGAGTTGGCCTCTACGTCTCCGTGGGACCTTCATATACATCAATAACGTAATATAACCTAACCTAAGCCAACCTATCATCTCGGCGGTAATATTTGAAAACATTCCTGTCGAGTTGGCCTCTACGTTTCCGTGGGACCTTTATATACATCAATAACGTAATTTAACCTAAAATACCCCAACGTAACATCTCGGCAGTAATATTTGACAACATTCCTGGCTTGTTGGACTCTATGTTTCCCTGGGACCTTTATATACATCAATAACGTAATATAACCTAACCTAACCCAACCTAACATCTCGGCGGTAATATTTGACAACATTCCTGGCGAGTTGGCCTCTGCGTCTCCGTGGGACCTTCATATACATCAATAACGTAATATAACCTAACCTAGTCCAACCTAACATCTCGGCGGCAATATTTGACAACATTCCTGGCGAGTTGGCCTCTACGTCTCCGTGGGGCCTTCATATACATCAATAACGTAATATAACCTAACCTAACCCAACCCAACTTCTCGGCGGTAATATTTGACAACATTCCTGGCGAGTTGGCCTCTACGTCTCCGTGGGACCTTTATATACATCAATAACGTAATATAACCTAACCTAACCCAACCTAACATCTCGGCGGTAATATTTGATAACATTCCTGGCAAATTGTCCTCTACGTCTCCGTGGGACCTTCATATACATCAATAACGTAATATAACCTTACATAACCCAACCTAACCTTTCGGCGTTATTATTTGACAACATTCCTGGCGGGTTGGCATCTACGTCTCCGTGGGGCCTTTATATACATCAATAACGTAATATAACCTTATATGACCCGACCTAACCTCTCGGCGTTATTATTTGACAACATTCCTGGCGAGTTGGCATCTACGTCTCTGTGGGGCTTTTATATACATCAATAACGTAATATAACCTAACCTAACCCAACCCAACTTCTCGGCACTAATATTTGACAACATTCCTGGCGGGTTGGCATCTACGTCTCCGTGGGGCCTTTATATACATCAATAACGTAATATAACCTTATATGACCCGACCTAACCTCTCGGCGTTATTATTTGACAACATTCCTGGCGAGTTGGCATCTACGTCTCTGTGGGGCTTTTATATACATGAATAACGTAATATAACCTAACATAACCCAACCCAACGTCTCGGCACTAATATTTGACAACATTCCTGGCGAGTTAGCCTCTACGTCTCCGTGGAACTTCATATACATCAATAACGTAATATAACCTAACCTAACCCAACCTAAGATTTCGGCGCTATTATTTGACAACATTCCTGTCGAGTTGGCCTCTACGTCTCCGTGGGACTTTTATATACATCAATAGCGTAATATAACCTAACCTAACCGAACCTAACATCTCGGCGGTAATATTTGACAACATTCCTGGCGAGTTGGCCTCTACGTCTCCGTGGGACCTTCATATACATCAATAACGTAATATAACCTAACCTAAGCCAACCTATCATCTCGGCGGTAATATTTGAAAACATTCCTGTCGAGTTGGCCTCTACGTTTCCGTGGGACCTTTATATATATCAATAACGTAATTTAACCTAACCCAAACCAACGTAACATCTCGGCGGTAATATTTGACAACATTCCTGGCGAGTTGGCCTCTACGTCTCCGTGGGACCTTCATATACACCAATAACGTAATATAACCTAACCTAAGCCAACCTTTCATCTCGGCGGTAATATTTGAAAACATTCCTGTCGAGTTGGCCTCTACGTTTCCGTGGGACCTTTATATACATCAATAACGTAATTTAACCTAAAATAACTCAACGTAACATCTCGGCAGTAATATTTGACAACATTCCTGGCTTGTTGTACTCTATGTTTCCCTGGGACCTTTATATACATCAATAACGTAATATAACCTAACCTAACCCAACCTAACATCTCGGCGGTAATATTTGACAACATTCCTTGCGAGTTGGCCTCTACGTCTCCGTGGGACCTTCATATACATCAATAACGTAATATAACCTAACCTAATCCAACCTAATATCTCGGCGGCAATATTTGACAACATTCCTGGCGAGTTGGCCTCTACGTCTCCGTGGGACCTTCATATACATCAATAACGTAATATAACCTAACCTAACCCAACCTAACATCTCGGCGGCAATATTTGACAACATTCCTAACGAGTTGGCCTCTACGTCTCCGTGGGGCCTTCATATACATCAATAACGTAATATAACCTCTCCTAACCCAACCCAACTTCTCGGGACTAATATTTGACAACATTCCTGGCGAGTTAGCCTCTACGTCTCCGTGGAACTTCATATACATCAATAACGTAATATAACGTAACCTAACCCAACCTAAGATTTCGGCGCTATTATTTGAGAACATTCCTGTCGATTTGGCCTCTACGTCTCCGTGGGACCTTTATATACATCAATAACGTAATATAACCTAACCTAACCCAACCTAACATCTCGGCGGTAATATTTGACAACATTCCTGGCAAATTGTCCTCTACGTCTCCGTGGGGCCTTCATATACATCAATAACGTAATATAACCTAACCTAACCCAACCTATCATCTCGGCGGTAATATTTGACAACATTCCTGGCGAGTTGGCCTCTACGTCTCCGTGGGACCTTCATATACATCAATAACGTAATATAACCTTACATAACCCAACCTAACCTTTCGGCGTTATTATTTGACAACATTCCTGGCGGGTTGGCATCTACGTCTCCGTGGGGCCTTTATATACATCAATAACGTAATATAACCTTATATGACCCGACCTAACCTCTCGGCGTTATTATTTGACAACATTCCTGGCGAGTTGGCATCTACGTCTCTGTGGGGCTTTTATATACATCAATAACGTAATATAACCTAACCTAACCCAACCCAACTTCTCGGCACTAATATTTGACAACATTCCTGGCGAGTTAGCCTCTACGTCTCCGTGGAACATCATATACATCAATAACGTAATATAACCTGACCTAACCCAACCTAAGATTTCGGCGCTATTATTTGACAACATTCCTGTCGAGTTGGCCTCTACGTCTCCGTGGGACTTTTATATACATCAATAGCGTAATATAACCTAACCTAACCGAACCTAACATCTCGGCGGTAATATTTGACAACATTCCTGGCGAGTTGGCCTCTACGTCTCCGTGGGACCTTCATATACATCAATAACGTAATATAACCTAACCTAAGCCAACCTATCATCTCGGCGGTAATATTTGAAAACATTCCTGTCGAGTTGGCCTCTACGTTTCCGTGGGACCTTTATATATATCAATAACGTAATTTAACCTAACCCAAACCAACGTAACATCTCGGCGGTAATATTTGACAACATTCCTGGCGAGTTGGCCTCTACGTCTCCGTGGGACCTTCATATACATCAATAACGTAATATAACCTAACCTAAGCCAACCTATCATCTCGGCGGTAATATTTGAAAACATTCCTGTCGAGTTGGCCTCTACGTTTCCGTGGGACCTTTATATACATCAATAACGTAATTTAACCTAAAATACCCCAACGTAACATCTCGGCAGTAATATTTGACAACATTCCTGGCTTGTTGGACTCTATGTTTCCCTGGGACCTTTATATACATCAATAACGTAATATAACCTAACCTAACCCAACCTAACATCTCGGCGGTAATATTTGACAACATTCCTGGCGAGTTGGCCTCTACGTCTCCGTGGGACCTTCATATACATCAATAACGTAATATAACCTAACCTAGTCCAACCTAACATCTCGGCGGCAATATTTGACAACATTCCTGGCGAGTTGGCCTCTACGTCTCCGTGGGGCCTTCATATACATCAATAACGTAATATAACCTAACCTAACCCAACCCAACTTCTCGGCGGTAATATTTGACAACATTCCTGGCGAGTTGGCCTCTACGTCTCCGTGGGACCTTTATATACATCAATAACGTAATATAACCTAACCTAACCCAACCTAACATCTCGGCGGTAATATTTGATAACATTCCTGGCAAATTGTCCTCTACGTCTCCGTGGGACCTTCATATACATCAATAACGTAATATAACCTTACATAACCCAACCTAACCTTTCGGCGTTATTATTTGACAACATTCCTGGCGGGTTGGCATCTACGTCTCCGTGGGGCCTTTATATACATCAATAACGTAATATAACCTTATATGACCCGACCTAACCTCTCGGCGTTATTATTTGACAACATTCCTGGCGAGTTGGCATCTACGTCTCTGTGGGGCTTTTATATACATCAATAACGTAATATAACCTAACCTAACCCAACCCAACTTCTCGGCACTAATATTTGACAACATTCCTGGCGGGTTGGCATCTACGTCTCCGTGGGGCCTTTATATACATCAATAACGTAATATAACCTTATATGACCCGACCTAACCTCTCGGCGTTATTATTTGACAACATTCCTGGCGAGTTGGCATCTACGTCTCTGTGGGGCTTTTATATACATGAATAACGTAATATAACCTAACATAACCCAACCCAACGTCTCGGCACTAATATTTGACAACATTCCTGGCGAGTTAGCCTCTACGTCTCCGTGGAACTTCATATACATCAATAACGTAATATAACCTAACCTAACCCAACCTAAGATTTCGGCGCTATTATTTGACAACATTCCTGTCGAGTTGGCCTCTACGTCTCCGTGGGACTTTTATATACATCAATAGCGTAATATAACCTAACCTAACCGAACCTAACATCTCGGCGGTAATATTTGACAACATTCCTGGCGAGTTGGCCTCTACGTCTCCGTGGGGCCTTCATATACATCAATAACGTAATATAACCTAACCTAACCCAACCCAACTTCTCGGCGGTAATATTTGACAACATTCCTGGCGAGTTGGCCTCCACGTCTCCGTGGGACCTTTATATACATCAATAACGTAATATAACCTAACCTAACCCAACCTAACATCTCGGCGGTAATATTTGATAACATTCCTGGCAAATTGTCCTCTACGTCTCCGTGGGACCTTCATATACATCAATAACGTAATATAACCTTACATAACCCAACCTAACCTTTCGGCGTTATTATTTGACAACATTCCTGGCGGGTTGGCATCTACGTCTCCGTGGGGCCTTTATATACATCAATAACGTAATATAACCTTATATGACCCGACCTAACCTCTCGGCGTTATTATTTGACAACATTCCTGGCGAGTTGGCATCTACGTCTCTGTGGGGCTTTTATATACATCAATAACGTAATATAACCTAACCTAACCCAACCCAACTTCTCGGCACTAATATTTGACAACATTCCTGGCGGGTTGGCATCTACGTCTCCGTGGGGCCTTTATATACATCAATAACGTAATATAACCTTATATGACCCGACCTAACCTCTCGGCGTTATTATTTGACAACATTCCTGGCGAGTTGGCATCTACGTCTCTGTGGGGCTTTTATATACATGAATAACGTAATATAACCTAACATAACCCAACCCAACGTCTCGGCACTAATATTTGACAACATTCCTGGCGAGTTAGCCTCTACGTCTCCGTGGAACTTCATATACATCAATAACGTAATATAACCTAACCTAACCCAACCTAAGATTTCGGCGCTATTATTTGACAACATTCCTGTCGAGTTGGCCTCTACGTCTCCGTGGGACTTTTATATACATCAATAGCGTAATATAACCTAACCTAACCGAACCTAACATCTCGGCGGTAATATTTGACAACATTCCTGGCGAGTTGGCCTCTACGTCTCCGTGGGACCTTCATATACATCAATAACGTAATATAACCTAACCTAAGCCAACCTATCATCTCGGCGGTAATATTTGAAAACATTCCTGTCGAGTTGGCCTCTACGTTTCCGTGGGACCTTTATATATATCAATAACGTAATTTAACCTAACCCAAACCAACGTAACATCTCGGCGGTAATATTTGACAACATTCCTGGCGAGTTGGCCTCTACGTCTCCGTGGGACCTTCATATACATCAATAACGTAATATAACCTAACCTAAGCCAACCTTTCATCTCGGCGGTAATATTTGAAAACATTCCTGTCGAGTTGGCCTCTACGTTTCCGTGGGACCTTTATATACATCAATAACGTAATTTAACCTAAAATAACCCAACGTAACATCTCGGCAGTAATATTTGACAACATTCCTGGCTTGTTGTACTCTATGTTTCCCTGGGACCTTTATATACATCAATAACGTAATATAACCTAACCTAACCCAACCTAACATCTCGGCGGTAATATTTGACAACATTCCTTGCGAGTTGGCCTCTACGTCTCCGTGGGACCTTCATATACATCAATAACGTAATATAACCTAACCTAATCCAACCTAATATCTCGGCGGCAATATTTGACAACATTCCTGGCGAGTTGGCCTCTACGTCTCCGCGGGACCTTCATATACATCAATAACGTAATATAACCTAACCTAACCCAACCTAACATCTCGGCGGCAATATTTGACAACATTCCTAACGAGTTGGCCTCTACGTCTCCGTGGGGCCTTCATATACATCAATAACGTAATATAACCTAACCTAACCCAACCCAACTTCTCGGGACTAATATTTGACAACATTCCTGGCGAGTTAGCCTCTACGTCTCCGTGGAACTTCATATACATCAATAACGTAATATAACGTAACCTAACCCAACCTAAGATTTCGGCGCTATTATTTGAGAACATTCCTGTCGATTTGGCCTCTACGTCTCCGTGGGACCTTTATATACATCAATAACGTAATATAACCTAACCTAACCCAACCTAACATCTCGGCGGTAATATTTGACAACATTCCTGGCAAATTGTCCTCTACGTCTCCGTGGGGCCTTCATATACATCAATAACGTAATATAACCTAACCTAACCCAACCTATCATCTCGGCGGTAATATTTGACAACATTCCTGGCGAGTTGGCCTCTACGTCTCCGTGGGACCTTCATATACATCAATAACGTAATATAACCTTACATAACCCAACCTAACCTTTCGGCGTTATTATTTGACAACATTCCTGGCGGGTTGGCATCTACGTCTCCGTGGGGCCTTTATATACATCAATAACGTAATATAACCTTATATGACCCGACCTAACCTCTCGGCGTTATTATTTGACAACATTCCTGGCGAGTTGGCATCTACGTCTCTGTGGGGCTTTTATATACATCAATAACGTAATATAACCTAACCTAACCCAACCCAACTTCTCGGCACTAATATTTGACAACATTCCTGGCGAGTTAGCCTCTACGTCTCCGTGGAACATCATATACATCAATAACGTAATATAACCTGACCTAACCCAACCTAAGATTTCGGCGCTATTATTTGACAACATTCCTGTCGAGTTGGCCTCTACGTCTCCGTGGGACTTTTATATACATCAATAGCGTAATATAACCTAACCTAACCGAACCTAACATCTCGGCGGTAATATTTGACAACATTCCTGGCGAGTTGGCCTCTACGTCTCCGTGGGACCTTCATATACATCAATAACGTAATATAACCTAACCTAAGCCAACCTATCATCTCGGCGGTAATATTTGAAAACATTCCTGTCGAGTTGGCCTCTACGTTTCCGTGGGACCTTTATATATATCAATAACGTAATTTAACCTAACCCAAACCAACGTAACATCTCGGCGGTAATATTTGACAACATTCCTGGCGAGTTGGCCTCTACGTCTCCGTGGGACCTTCATATACATCAATAACGTAATATAACCTAACCTAAGCCAACCTATCATCTCGGCGGTAATATTTGAAAACATTCCCGTCGAGTTGGCCTCTACGTTTCCGTGGGACCTTTATATACATCAATAACGTAATTTAACCTAAAATACCCCAACGTAACATCTCGGCAGTAATATTTGACAACATTCCTGGCTTGTTGGACTCTATGTTTCCCTGGGACCTTTATATACATCAATAACGTAATATAACCTAACCTAACCCAACCTAACATCTCGGCGGTAATATTTGACAACATTCCTGGCGAGTTGGCCTCTGCGTCTCCGTGGGACCTTCATATACATCAATAACGTAATATAACCTAACCTAGTCCAACCTAACATCTCGGCGGCAATATTTGACAACATTCCTGGCGAGTTGGCCTCTACGTCTCCGTGGGGCCTTCATATACATCAATAACGTAATATAACCTAACCTAACCCAACCCAACTTCTCGGCGGTAATATTTGACAACATTCCTGGCGAGTTGGCCTCTACGTCTCCGTGGGACCTTTATATACATCAATAACGTAATATAACCTAACCTAACCCAACCTAACATCTCGGCGGTAATATTTGATAACATTCCTGGCAAATTGTCCTCTACGTCTCCGTGGGACCTTCATATACATCAATAACGTAATATAACCTTACATAACCCAACCTAACCTTTCGGCGTTATTATTTGACAACATTCCTGGCGGGTTGGCATCTACGTCTCCGTGGGGCCTTTATATACATCAATAACGTAATATAACCTTATATGACCCGACCTAACCTCTCGGCGTTATTATTTGACAACATTCCTGGCGAGTTGGCATCTACGTCTCTGTGGGGCTTTTATATACATCAATAACGTAATATAACCTAACCTAACCCAACCCAACTTCTCGGCACTAATATTTGACAACATTCCTGGCGGGTTGGCATCTACGTCTCCGTGGGGCCTTTATATACATCAATAACGTAATATAACCTTATATGACCCGACCTAACCTCTCGGCGTTATTATTTGACAACATTCCTGGCGAGTTGGCATCTACGTCTCTGTGGGGCTTTTATATACATGAATAACGTAATATAACCTAACATAACCCAACCCAACGTCTCGGCACTAATATTTGACAACATTCCTGGCGAGTTAGCCTCTACGTCTCCGTGGAACTTCATATACATCAATAACGTAATATAACCTAACCTAACCCAACCTAAGATTTCGGCGCTATTATTTGACAACATTCCTGTCGAGTTGGCCTCTACGTCTCCGTGGGACTTTTATATACATCAATAGCGTAATATAACCTAACCTAACCGAACCTAACATCTCGGCGGTAATATTTGACAACATTCCTGGCGAGTTGGCCTCTACGTCTCCGTGGGACCTTCATATACATCAATAACGTAATATAACCTAACCTAAGCCAACCTATCATCTCGGCGGTAATATTTGAAAACATTCCTGTCGAGTTGGCCTCTACGTTTCCGTGGGACCTTTATATATATCAATAACGTAATTTAACCTAACCCAAACCAACGTAACATCTCGGCGGTAATATTTGACAACATTCCTGGCGAGTTGGCCTCTACGTCTCCGTGGGACCTTCATATACATCAATAACGTAATATAACCTAACCTAAGCCAACCTTTCATCTCGGCGGTAATATTTGAAAACATTCCTGTCGAGTTGGCCTCTACGTTTCCGTGGGACCTTTATATACATCAATAACGTAATTTAACCTAAAATAACCCAACGTAACATCTCGGCAGTAATATTTGACAACATTCCTGGCTTGTTGTACTCTATGTTTCCCTGGGACCTTTATATACATCAATAACGTAATATAACCTAACCTAACCCAACCTAACATCTCGGCGGTAATATTTGACAACATTCCTTGCGAGTTGGCCTCTACGTCTCCGTGGGACCTTCATATACATCAATAACGTAATATAACCTAACCTAATCCAACCTAATATCTCGGCGGCAATATTTGACAACATTCCTGGCGAGTTGGCCTCTACGTCTCCGTGGGACCTTCATATACATCAATAACGTAATATAACCTAACCTAACCCAACCTAACATCTCGGCGGCAATATTTGACAACATTCCTAACGAGTTGGCCTCTACGTCTCCGTGGGGCCTTCATATACATCAATAACGTAATATAACCTAACCTAACCCAACCCAACTTCTCGGGACTAATATTTGACAACATTCCTGGCGAGTTAGCCTCTACGTCTCCGTGGAACTTCATATACATCAATAACGTAATATAACGTAACCTAACCCAACCTAAGATTTCGGCGCTATTATTTGAGAACATTCCTGTCGATTTGGCCTCTACGTCTCCGTGGGACCTTTATATACATCAATAACGTAATATAACCTAACCTAACCCAACCTAACATCTCGGCGGTAATATTTGACAACATTCCTGGCAAATTGTCCTCTACGTCTCCGTGGGGCCTTCATATACATCAATAACGTAATATAACCTAACCTAACCCAACCTATCATCTCGGCGGTAATATTTGACAACATTCCTGGCGAGTTGGCCTCTACGTCTCCGTGGGACCTTCATATACATCAATAACGTAATATAACCTTACATAACCCAACCTAACCTTTCGGCGCTATTATTTGACAACATTCCTGGCGGGTTGGCATCTACGTCTCCGTGGGGCCTTTATATACATCAATAACGTAATATAACCATATATGACCCGACCTAACCTCTCGGCGTTATTATTTGACAACATTCCTGGCGAGTTGGCATCTACGTCTCTGTGGGGCTTTTATATACATCAATAACGTAATATAACCTAACCTAACCCAACCCAACTTCTCGGCACTAATATTTGACAACATTCCTGGCGAGTTAGCCTCTACGTCTCCGTGGAACATCATATACATCAATAACGTAATATAACCTGACCTAACCCAACCTAAGATTTCGGCGCTATTATTTGACAACATTCCTGTCGAGTTGGCCTCTACGTCTCCGTGGAACTTCATATACATCAATAACGTAATATAACGTAACCTAACCCAACCTAAGATTTCGGCGCTATTATTTGAGAACATTCCTGTCGAGTTGGCCTCTACGTCTCCGTGGGACCTTTATATACATCAATAACGTAATATAACCTAACCTAACCCAACCTAACGTCTCGGCGGTAATATTTGACAACATTCCTGGCAAATTGTCCTCTACGTCTCCGTGGGGCCTTCATATACATCAATAACGTAATATAACCTAACCTAACCCAACCTATCATCTCGGCGGTAATATTTGACAACATTCCTGGCGAGTTGGCCTCTACGTCTCCGTGGGACCTTCATATACATCAATAACGTAATATAACCTTACATAACCCAACCTAACCTTTCGGCGTTATTATTTGACAACATTCCTGGCGGGTTGGCATCTACGTCTCCGTGGGGCCTTTATATACATCAATAACGTAATATAACCTTATATGACCCGACCTAACCTCTCGGCGTTATTATTTGACAACATTCCTGGCGAGTTGGCATCTACGTCTCTGTGGGGCTTTTATATACATCAATAACGTAATATAACCTAACATAACCCAACCCAACTTCTCGGCACTAATATTTGACAACATTCCTGGCGAGTTAGCCTCTACGTCTCCGTGGAACATCATATACATCAATAACGTAATATAACCTGACCTAACCCAACCTAAGATTTCGGCGCTATTATTTGACAACATTCCTGTCGAGTTGGCCTCTACGTCTCCGTGGAACTTCATATACATCAATAACGTAATATAACGTAACCTAACCCAACCTAAGATTTCGGCGCTATTATTTGAGAACATTCCTGTCGAGTTGGCCTCTACGTCTCCGTGGGACCTTTATATACATCAATAACGTAATATAACCTAACCTAACCCAACCTAAGATTTCGGCGCTATTATTTGACAACATTCCTGTCGAGTTGGCCTCTACGTCTCCGTGGGACTTTTATATACATCAATAGCGTAATATAACCTAACCTAACCGAACCTAACATCTCGGCGGTAATATTTGACAACATTCCTGGCGAGTTGGCCTCTACGTCTCCGTGGGACCTTCATATACATCAATAACGTAATATAACCTAACCTAAGCCAACCTATCATCTCGGCGGTAATATTTGAAAACATTCCTGTCGAGTTGGCCTCTACGTTTCCGTGGGACCTTTATATATATCAATAACGTAATTTAACCTAACCCAAACCAACGTAACATCTCGGCGGTAATATTTGACAACATTCCTGGCGAGTTGGCCTCTACGTCTCCGTGGGACCTTCATATACATCAATAACGTAATATAACCTAACCTAAGCCAACCTATCATCTCGGCGGTAATATTTGAAAACATTCCTGTCGAGTTGGCCTCTACGTTTCCGTGGGACCTTTATATACATCAATTACGTAATTTAACCTAAAATACCCCAACGTAACATCTCGGCAGTAATATTTGACAACATTCCTGGCTTGTTGGACTCTATGTTTCCCTGGGACCTTTATATACATCAATAACGTAATATAACCTAACCTAACCCAACCTAACATCTCGGCGGTAATATTTGACAACATTCCTGGCGAGTTGGCCTCTACGTCTCCGTGGGACCTTCATATACATCAATAACGTAATATAACCTAACCTAATCCAACCTAACATCTCGGCGGCAATATTTGACAACATTCCTGGCGAGTTGGCCTCTACGTCTCCGTGGGGCCTTCATATACATCAATAACGTAATATAACCTAACCTAACCCAACCCAACTTCTCGGCACTAATATTTGACAACATTCCTGGCGAGTTAGCCTCTACGTCTCCGTAGAACTTCATATACATCAATAACGTAATATAACGTAACCTAACCCAACCTAAGATTTCGGCGCTATTATTTGAGAACATTCCTGTCGATTTGGCCTCTACGTCTCCGTGGGACCTTTATATACATCAATAACGTAATATAACCTAACCTAACCCAACCTAACATCTCGGCGGTAATATTTGACAACATTCCTGGCAAATTGTCCTCTACGTCTCCGTGGGGCCTTCATATACATCAATAACGTAATATAACCTAACCTAACCCAACCTATCATCTCGGCGGTAATATTTGACAACATTCCTGGCGAGTTGGCCTCTACGTCTCCGTGGGACCTTCATATACATCAATAACGTAATATAACCTTACATAACCCAACCTAACCTTTCGGCGTTATTATTTGACAACATTCCTAGCGGGTTGGCATCTACGTCTCCGTGGGGCCTTTATATACATCAATAACGTAATATAACCTTATATGACCCGACCTAACCTCTCGGCGTTATTATTTGACAACATTCCTGGCGAGTTGGCATCTACGTCTCTGTGGGGCTTTTATATACATCAATAACGTAATATAACCTAACCTAACCCAACCCAACTTCTCGGCACTAATATTTGACAACATTCCTGGCGAGTTAGCCTCTACGTCTCCGTGGAACATCATATACATCAATAACGTAATATAACCTGACCTAACCCAACCTAAGATTTCGGCGCTATTATTTGACAACATTCCTGTCGAGTTGGCCTCTACGTCTCCGTGGAACTTCATATACATCAATAACGTAATATAACGTAACCTAACCCAACCTAAGATTTCGGCGCTATTATTTGAGAACATTCCTGTCGAGTTGGCCTCTACGTCTCCGTGGGACCTTTATATACATCAATAACGTAATATAACCTAACCTAACCCAACCTAACGTCTCGGCGGTAATATTTGACAACATTCCTGGCAAATTGTCCTCTACGTCTCCGTGGGGCCTTCATATACATCAATAACGTAATATAACCTAACCTAACCCAACCTATCATCTCGGCGGTAATATTTGACAACATTCCTGGCGAGTTGGCCTCTACGTCTCCGTGGGACCTTCATATACATCAATAACGTAATATAACCTTACATAACCCAACCTAACCTTTCGGCGTTATTATTTGACAACATTCCTGGCGGGTTGGCATCTACGTCTCCGTGGGGCCTTTATATACATCAATAACGTAATATAACCTTATATGACCCGACCTAACCTCTCGGCGTTATTATTTGACAACATTCCTGGCGAGTTGGCATCTACGTCTCTGTGGGGCTTTTATATACATCAATAACGTAATATAACCTGACCTAACCCAACCTAAGATTTCGGCGCTATTATTTGACAACATTCCTGTCGAGTTGGCCTCTACGTCTCCGTGGAACTTCATATACATCAATAACGTAATATAACGTAACCTAACCCAACCTAAGATTTCGGCGCTATTATTTGAGAACATTCCTGTCGAGTTGGCCTCTACGTCTCCGTGGGACCTTTATATACATCAATAACGTAATATAACCTAACCTAACCCAACCTAACGTCTCGGCGGTAATATTTGACAACATTCCTGGCGAGTTGGCCTCTACGTCTCCGTGGAACTTCATATACATCAATAACGTAATATAACGTAACCTAACCCAACCTAAGATTTCGGCGCTATTATTTGAGAACATTCCTGTCGAGTTGGCCTCTACGTCTCCGTGGGACCTTTATATACATCAATAACGTAATATAACCTAACCTAACCCAACCTAACGTCTCGGCGGTAATATTTGACAACATTCCTGGCAAATTGTCCTCTACGTCTCCGTGGGGCCTTCATATACATCAATAACGTAATATAACCTAACCTAACCCAACCTATCATCTCGGCGGTAATATTTGACAACATTCCTGGCGAGTTGGCCTCTACGTCTCCGTGGGACCTTCATATACATCAATAACGTAATATAACCTTACATAACCCAACCTAACCTTTCGGCGTTATTATTTGACAACATTCCTGGCGAGTTAGCCTCTGCGTCTCCGTGGAACTTCATATACATCAATAACGTAATATAACCTAACCTAACCCAACCTAAGATTTCGGCGCTATTATTTGACAACATTCCTGTCGAGTTGGCCTCTACGTCTCCGTGGGACTTTTATATACATCAATAGCGTAATATAACCTAACCTAACCGAACCTAACATCTCGGCGGTAATATTTGACAACATTCCTGGCGAGTTGGCCTCTACGTCTCCGTGGGACCTTCATATACATCAATAACGTAATATAACCTAACCTAAGCCAACCTATCATCTCGGCGGTAATATTTGAAAACATTCCTGTCGAGTTGGCCTCTACGTTTCCGTGGGACCTTTATATATATCAATAACGTAATTTAACCTAACCCAAACCAACGTAACATCTCGGCGGTAATATTTGACAACATTCCTGGCGAGTTGGCCTCTACGTCTCCGTGGGACCTTCATATACATCAATAACGTAATATAACCTAACCTAAGCCAACCTATCATCTCGGCGGTAATATTTGAAAACATTCCTGTCGAGTTGGCCTCTACGTTTCCGTGGGACCTTTATATACATCAATAACGTAATTTAACCTAAAATACCCCAACGTAACATCTCGGCAGTAATATTTGACAACATTCCTGGCTTGTTGGACTCTATGTTTCCCTGGGACCTTTATATACATCAATAACGTAATATAACCTAACCTAACCCAACCTAACATCTCGGCGGTAATATTTGACAACATTCCTGGCAAATTGTCCTCTACGTCTCCGTGGGACCTTCATATACATCAATAACGTAATATAACCTAACCTAACCCAACCTATCATCTCGGCGGTAATATTTGACAACATTCCTGGCGAGTTGGCCTCTACGTCTCCGTGGGACCTTCATATACATCAATAACGTAATATAACCTTACATAACCCAACCTAGCCTTTCGGCGTTATTATTTGACAACATTCCTGGCGGGTTGGCATCTACGTCTCCGTGGGGCCTTTATATACATCAATAACGTAATATAACCTTATATGACCCGACCTAACCTCTCGGCGTTATTATTTGACAACATTCCTGGCGAGTTGGCATCTACGTCTCTGTGGGGCTTTTATATACATCAATAACGTAATATAACCTAACATAACCCAACCCAACTTCTCGGCACTAATATTTGACAACATTCCTGGCGAGTTAGCCTCTACGTCTCCGTGGAACTTCATATACATCAATAACGTAATATAACCTAACCTAACCCAACCTAAGATTTCGGCGCTATTATTTGACAACATTCCTGTCGAGTTGGCCTCTACGTCTCCGTGGGACTTTTATATACATCAATAGCGTAATATAACCTAACCTAACCGAACCTAACATCTCGGCGGTAATATTTGACAACATTCCTGGCGAGTTGGCCTCTACGTCTCCGTGGGACCTTCATATACATCAATAACGTAATATAACCTTACATAACCCAACCTAACCTTTCGGCGTTATTATTTGACAACATTCCTGGCGGGTTGGCATCTACGTCTCCGTGGGGCCTTTATATACATCAATAACGTAATATAACCTTATATGACCCGACCTAACCTCTCGGCGTTATTATTTGACAACATTCCTGGCGAGTTGGCATCTACGTCTCTGTGGGGCTTTTATATACATCAATAACGTAATATAACCTAACCTAACCCAACCCAACTTCTCGGCACTAATATTTGACAACATTCCTGGCGAGTTAGCCTCTACGTCTCCGTGGAACTTCATATACATCAATAACGTAATATAACCTAACCTAACCCAACCTAAGATTTCGGCGCTATTATTTGACAACATTCCTGTCGAGTTGGCCTCTACGTCTCCGTGGGACTTTTATATACATCAATAGCGTAATATAACCTAACCTAACCGAACCTAACATCTCGGCGGTAATATTTGACAACATTCCTGGCGAGTTGGCCTCTACGTCTCCGTGGGACCTTCATATACATCAATAACGTAATATAACCTAACCTAAGCCAACCTATCATCTCGGCGGTAATATTTGAAAACATTCCTATCGAGTTGGCCTCTACGTTTCCGTGGGACTTTTATATATATCATTAACGTAATTTAACCTAACCCAAACCAACGTAACATCTCGGCGGTAATATTTGACAACATTCCTGGCGAGTTGGCCTCTACGTCTCCGTGGGACCTTCATATACATCAATAACGTAGTATAACCTAACCTAAGCCAACCTATCATCTCGGCGGTAATATTTGAAAACATTCCTGTCGAGTTGGCCTCTACGTTTCCGTGGGACCTTTATATACATCAATAACGTAATTTAACCTAAAATACCCCAACGTAACATCTCGGCAGTAATATTTGACAACATTCCTGGCTTGTTGGACTCTATGTTTCCCTGGGACCTTTATATACATCAATAACGTAATATAACCTAACCTAACCCAACCTAACATCTCGGCGGTAATATTTGACAACATTCCTGGCGAGTTGGCCTCTACGTCTCCGTGGGACCTTCATATACATCAATAACGTAATATAACCTTACATAACCCAACCTAACCTTTCGGCGTTATTATTTGACAACATTCCTGGCGGGTTGGCATCTACGTCTCCGTGGGGCCTTTATATACATCAATAACGTAATATAACCTTATATGACCCGACCTAACCTCTCGGCGTTATTATTTGACAACATTCCTGTCGAGTTGGCCTCTACGTCTCCGTGGGACTTTTATATACATCAATAACGTAATATAACCTAACCTAACCCAACCCAACTTCTCGGCACTAATATTTGACAACATTCCTGGCGAGTTAGCCTCTACGTCTCCGTGGAACTTCATATACATCAATAACGTAATATAACGTAACCTAACCCAACCTAAGATTTCGGCGCTATTATTTGAGAACATTCCTGTCGATTTGGCCTCTACGTCTCCGTTGGACCTTTATATACATCAATAACGTAATATAACCTAACCTAACCCAACCTAACATCTCGGCGGTAATATTTGACAACATTCCTGGCAAATTGTCCTCTACGTCTCCGTGGGGCCTTCATATACATCAATAACGTAATATAACCTAACCTAACCCAACCTATCATCTCGGCGGTAATATTTGACAACATTCCTGGCGAGTTGGCCTCTACGTCTCCGTGGGACCTTCATATACATCAATAACGTAATATAACCTTACATGACCCAACCTAACCTTTCGGCGTTATTATTTGACAACATTCCTGGCGGGTTGGCATCTACGTCTCCGTGGGGCCTTTATATACATCAATAACGTAATATAACCTTATATGACCCGACCTAACCTCTCGGCGTTATTATTTGACAACATTCCTGGCGAGTTGGCATCTACGTCTCTGTGGGGCTTTTATATACATCAATAACGTAATATAACCTAACCTAACCCAACCCAACTTCTCGGCACTAATATTTGACAACATTCCTGGCGAGTTAGCCTCTACGTCTCCGTGGAACTTCATATACATCAATAACGTAATATAACCTAACCTAACCCAACCTAAGATTTCGGCGCTATTATTTGACAACATTCCTGTCGAGTTGGCCTCTACGTCTCCGTGGGACTTTTATATACATCAATAGCGTAATATAACCTAACCTAACCGAACCTAACATCTCGGCGGTAATATTTGACAACATTCCTGGCGAGTTGGCCTCTACGTCTTCGTGGGACCTTCATATACATCAATAACGTAATATAACCTAACCTAAGCCAACCTATCATCTCGGCGGTAATATTTGAAAACATTCCTGTCGAGTAGGCCTCTACGTTTCCGTGGGACCTTTATATACATCAATAACGTAATATAACCTAACCTAACCCAACCTAACATCTCGGCGGCAATATTTGACAACATTCCTGGCGAGTTGGCCTCTACGTCTCCGTGGGGCCTTCATATACATCAATAACGTAATATAACCTAACCTAACCCAACCCAACTTCTCGGCACTAATATTTGACAACATTCCTGGCGAGTTAGCCTCTACGTCTCCGTGGAACTTCATATACATCAATAACGTAATATAACGTAACCTAACCCAACCTAAGATTTCGGCGCTATTATTTGAGAACATTCCTGTCGAGTTGGCCTCTACGTCTCCGTGGGACCTTTATATACATCAATAACGTAATATAACCTAACCTAACCCAACCTAACATCTCGGCGGTAATATTTGACAACATTCCTGGCAAATTGTCCTCTACGTCTCCGTGGGGCCTTCATATACATCAATAACGTAATATAACCTAACCTAACCCAACCTATCATCTCGGCGGTAATATTTGACAACATTCCCGGCGAGTTGGCCTCTACGTCTCCGTGGGACCTTCATATACATCAATAACGTAATATAACCTTACATAACCCAACCTAACCTTTCGGCGTTATTATTTGACAACATTCCTGGCGGGTTGGCATCTACGTCTCCGTGGGACCTTCATATACATCAAAAACGTAATATAACCTAACCTAAGCCAAAATATCATCTCGGCGGTAATATTTGAAAACATTCCTGGCTTGTTGGACTCTATGTTTCCCTGGGACCTTTATATACATCAATAACGTAATATAACCTAACCCAACCCAACCTAACATCTCGGCGGTAATATTTGACAACATTCCTGGCGAGTTGGCCTCTACGTCTCCGTGGGACCTTCATATACATCAATAACGTAATATAACCTAACCTAAGCCAACCTATCATCTCGGCGGTAATATTTGAAAACATTCCTGTCGAGTTGGCCTCTACGTTTCCGTGGGACCTTTATATACATCAATAACGTAATTTAACCTAAAATACCCCAACGTAACATCTCGGCAGTAATATTTGACAACATTCCTGGCTTGTTGGACTCTATGTTTCCCTGGGACCTTTATATACATCAATAACGTAATATAACCTAACCCAACCCAACCTAACATCTCGGCGGTAATATTTGACAACATTCCTGGCGAGTTGGCCTCTACGTCTCCGTGGGACCTTCATATACATCAATAACTTAATATAACCTAACCTAACCCAACCTAACATCTCGGCGGAAATATTTGACAACATTCCCGGCGAGTTGGCCTCTACGTCTCCGTGGGGCCTTCATATACATCAATAACGTAATATAACCTAACCTAACCCAACCCAACTTCTCGGCACTAATATTTGACAACATTCCTGGCGAGTTAGCCTCTACGTCTCCGTGGAACTTCATATACATCAATAACGTAATATAACGTAACCTAACCCAACCTAAGATTTCGGCGCTATTATTTGAGAACATTCCTGTCGAGTTGGCCTCTACGTCTCCGTGGGACCTTTATATACATCAATAACGTAATATAACCTAACCTAACCCAACCTAACATCTCGGCGGTAATATTTGACAACATTCCTGGCAAATTGTCCTCTACGTCTCCGTGGGGCCTTCATATACATCAATAACGTAATATAACCTAACCTAACCCAACCTATCATCTCGGCGGTAATATTTGACAACATTCCCGGCGAGTTGGCCTCTACGTCTCCGTGGGACCTTCATATACATCAATAACGTAATATAACCTTACATAACCCAACCTAACCTTTCGGCGTTATTATTTGACAACATTCCTGGCGGGTTGGCATCTACGTCTCCGTGGGACCTTCATATACATCAAAAACGTAATATAACCTAACCTAAGCCAAAATATCATCTCGGCGGTAATATTTGAAAACATTCCTGGCTTGTTGGACTCTATGTTTCCCTGGGACCTTTATATACATCAATAACGTAATATAACCTAACCCAACCCAACCTAACATCTCGGCGGTAATATTTGACAACATTCCTGGCGAGTTGGCCTCTACGTCTCCGTGGGACCTTCATATACATCAATAACGTAATATAACCTAACCTAAGCCAACCTATCATCTCGGCGGTAATATTTGAAAACATTCCTGTCGAGTTGGCCTCTACGTTTCCGTGGGACCTTTATATACATCAATAACGTAATTTAACCTAAAATACCCCAACGTAACATCTCGGCAGTAATATTTGACAACATTCCTGGCTTGTTGGACTCTATGTTTCCCTGGGACCTTTATATACATCAATAACGTAATATAACCTAACCCAACCCAACCTAACATCTCGGCGGTAATATTTGACAACATTCCTGGCGAGTTGGCCTCTACGTCTCCGTGGGACCTTCATATACATCAATAACTTAATATAACCTAACCTAACCCAACCTAACATCTCGGCGGAAATATTTGACAACATTCCCGGCGAGTTGGCCTCTACGTCTCCGTGGGGCCTTCATATACATCAATAACGTAATATAACCTAACCTAACCCAACCCAACTTCTCGGCACTAATATTTGACAACATTCCTGGCGAGTTAGCCTCTACGTCTCCGTGGAACTTCATATACATCAATAACGTAATATAACGTAACCTAACCCAACCTAAGATTTCGGCGCTATTATTTGAGAACATTCCTGTCGATTTGGCCTCTACGTCTCCGTGGGACCTTTATATACATCAATAACGTAATATAACCTAACCTAACCCAACCTAACATCTCGGCGGTAATATTTGACAACATTCCTGGTAAATTGTCCTCTACGTCTCCGTGGGGCCTTCATATACATCAATAACGTAATATAACCTAACCTAACCCAACCTATCATCTCGGCGGTAATATTTGACAACATTCCTGGCGAGTTGGCCTCTACGTCTCCGTGGGACCTTCATATACATCAATAACGTAATATAACCTTACATGACCCAACCTAACCTTTCGGCGTTATTATTTGACAACATTCCTGGCGGGTTGGCATCTACGTCTCCGTGGGGCCTTTATATACATCAATAACGTAATATAACCTTATATGACCCGACCTAACCTCTCGGCGTTATTATTTGACAACATTCCTGGCGAGTTGGCATCTACGTCTCTGTGGGGCTTTTATATACATCAATAACGTAATATAACCTAACCTAACCCAACCCAACTTCTCGGCACTAGTATTTGACAACATTCCTGGCGAGTTAGCCTCTACGTCTCCGTGGAACTTCATATACATCAATAACGTAATATAACCTAACCTAACCCAACCTAAGATTTCGGCGCTATTATTTGACAACATTCCTGTCGAGTTGGCCTCTACGTCTCCGTGGGACTTTTATATACATCAATAGCGTAATATAACCTAACCTAACCGAACCTAACATCTCGGCGGTAATATTTGACAACATTCCTGGCGAGTTGGCCTCTACGTCTCCGTGGGGCCTTCATATACATCAATAACGTAATATAACCTAACCTAACCCAACCCAACTTCTCGGCACTAATATTTGACAACATTCCTGGCGAGTTAGCCTCTACGTCTCCGTGGAACTTCATATACATCAATAACGTAATATAACGTAACCTAACCCAACCTAAGATTTCGGCGCTATTATTTGAGAACATTCCTGTCGATTTGGCCTCTACGTCTCCGTGGGACCTTTATATACATCAATAACGTAATATAACCTAACCTAACCCAACCTAACATCTCGGCGGTAATATTTGACAACATTCCTGGCAAATTGTCCTCTACGTCTCCGTGGGGCCTTCATATACATCAATAACGTAATATAACCTAACCTAACCCAACCTATCATCTCGGCGGTAATATTTGACAACATTCCTGGCGAGTTGGCCTCTACGTCTCCGTGGGACCTTCATATACATCAATAACGTAATATAACCTTACATGACCCAACCTAACCTTTCGGCGTTATTATTTGACAACATTCCTGGCGTGTTGGCATCTACGTCTCCGTGGGGCCTTTATATACATCAATAACGTAATATAACCTTATATGACCCGACCTAACCTCTCCGCGTTACTATTTGACAACATTCCTGGCGAGTTGGCATCTACGTCTCTGTGGGGCTTTTATATACATCAATAACGTAATATAACCTAACCTAACCCAACCCAACTTCTCGGCACTAGTATTTGACAACATTCCTGGCGAGTTAGCCTCTACGTCTCCGTGGAACTTCATATACATCAATAACGTAATATAACCTAACCTAACCCAACCTAAGATTTCGGCGCTATTATTTGACAACATTCCTGTCGAGTTGGCCTCTACGTCTCCGTGGGACTTTTATATACATCAATAGCGTAATATAACCTAACCTAACCGAACCTAACATCTCGGCGGTAATATTTGACAACATTCCTGGCGAGTTGGCCTCTACGTCTCCGTGGGGCCTTCATATACATCAATAACGTAATATAACCTAACCTAACCCAACCCAACTTCTCGGCACTAATATTTGACAACATTCCTGGCGAGTTAGCCTCTACGTCTCCGTGGAACTTCATATACATCAATAACGTAATATAACGTAACCTAACCCAACCTAAGATTTCGGCGCTATTATTTGAGAACATTCCTGTCGATTTGGCCTCTACGTCTCCGTGGGACCTTTATATACATCAATAACGTAATATAACCTAACCTAACCCAACCTAACATCTCGGCGGTAATATTTGACAACATTCCTGGCAAATTGTCCTCTACGTCTCCGTGGGGCCTTCATATACATCAATAACGTAATATAACCTAACCTAACCCAACCTATCATCTCGGCGGTAATATTTGACAACATTCCTGGCGAGTTGGCCTCTACGTCTCCGTGGGACCTTCATATACATCAATAACGTAATATAACCTTACATGACCCAACCTAACCTTTCGGCGTTATTATTTGACAACATTCCTGGCGGGTTGGCATCTACGTCTCCGTGGGGCCTTTATATACATCAATAACGTAATATAACCTTATATGACCCGACCTAACCTCTCGGCGTTATTATTTGACAACATTCCTGGCGAGTTGGCATCTACGTCTCTGTGGGGCTTTTATATACATCAATAACGTAATATAACCTAACCTAACCCAACCCAACTTCTCGGCACTAGTATTTGACAACATTCCTGGCGAGTTAGCCTCTACGTCTCCGTGGAACTTCATATACATCAATAACGTAATATAACCTAACCTAACCCAACCTAAGATTTCGGCGCTATTATTTGACAACATTCCTGTCGAGTTGGCCTCTACGTCTCCGTGGGACTTTTATATACATCAATAGCGTAATATAACCTAACCTAACCGAACCTAACATCTCGGCGGTAATATTTGACAACATTCCTGGCGAGTTGGCCTCTACGTCTTCGTGGGACATTCATATACATCAATAACGTAATATAACCTAACCTAAGCCAACCTATCATCTCGGCGGTAATATTTGAAAACATTCCTGTCGAGTTGGCCTCTACGTTTCCGTGGGACCTTTATATATATCAATAACGTAATTTAACCTAACCCAAACCAACGTAACATCTCGGCGGTAATATTTGACAACATTCCTGTCGATTTGGCCTCTACGTCTCCGTGGGACCTTTATATACATCAATAACGTAATATAACCTAACCTAACCCAACCTAACATCTCGGCGGTAATATTTGAAAACATTCCTGTCGAGTTGGCCTCTACGTTTCCGTGGGACCTTTATATATATCAGTAACGTGATATAACCTAACCTAACCCAACCTAACATCTCGGCGGTAATATTTGACAACATTCCTGGCGAGTTGGCCTCTACGTCTCCGTGACACCTTCATATCCATCAATAACGTAATATAACCTAATATAACACAACCTAACCACTCGGAGCTATTATATGACAATATTCCTGTCGAGTTGGCCTCTACGTTTCCGTGGGACCTTTATATACATCAATAACGTAATATAACCTAACCTAACCCAACCTAACATCTCGGCGGCAATATTTGACAACATTCCTGGCGAGTTGGCCTCTACGTCTCCGTGGGGCCTTCATATACATCAATAACGTAATATAACCTAACCTAACCCAACCCAACTTCTCGGCACTAATATTTGACAACATTCCTGGCGAGTTAGCCTCTACGTCTCCGTGGAACTTCATATACATCAATAACGTAATATAACGTAACCTAACCCAACCTAAGATTTCGGCGCTATTATTTGAGAACATTCCTGTCGAGTTGGCCTCTACGTCTCCGTGGGACCTTTATATACATCAATAACGTAATATAACCTAACCTAACCCAACCTAACATCTCGGCGGTAATATTTGACAACATTCCTGGCGAGTTGGCCTCTACGTCTCCGTGGGACCTTCATATACATCAATAACGTAATATAACCTTACATAACCCAACCTAACCTTTCGGCGTTATTATTTGACAACATTCCTGGCGGGTTGGCATCTACGTCTCCGTGGGGCCTTTATATACATCAATAACGTAATATAACCTTATATGACCCGACCTAACCTCTCGGCGTTATTATTTGACAACATTCCTGTTGAGTTGGCCTCTACGTCTCCGTGGGACTTTTATATACATCAATAACGTAATATAACCTAACCTAACCCAACCCAACTTCTCGGCACTAATATTTGACAACATTCCTGGCGAGTTAGCCTCTACGTCTCCGTGGAACTTCATATACATCAATAACGTAATATAACGTAACCTAACCCAACCTAAGATTTCGGCGCTATTATTTGAGAACATTCCTGTCGAGTTGGCCTCTACGTCTCCGTGGGACCTTTATATACATCAATAACGTAATATAACCTAACCTAACCCAACCTAACATCTCGGCGGTAATATTTGACAACATTCCTGGCAAATTGTCCTCTACGTCTCCGTGGGGCCTTCATATACATCAATAACGTAATATAACCTAACCTAACCCAACCTATCATCTCGGCGGTAATATTTGACAACATTCCCGGCGAGTTGGCCTCTACGTCTCCGTGGGACCTTCATATACATCAATAACGTAATATAACCTTACATAACCCAACCTAACCTTTCGGCGTTATTATTTGACAACATTCCTGGCGGGTTGGCATCTACGTCTCCGTGGGACCTTCATATACATCAAAAATATAATATAACCTAACCTAAGCCAACCTATCATCTCGGCGGTAATATTTGAAAACATTCCTGTCGAGTTGGCCTCTACGTTTCCGTGGGACTTTTATATATATCAATAACGTAATTTAACCTAACCCAAACCAACGTAACATCTCGGCGGTAATATTTGACAACATTCCTGGCGAGTTGGCCTCTACGTCTCCGTGGGACCTTCATATACATCAATAACGTAATATAACCTAACCTAAGCCAACCTATCATCTCGGCGGTAATATTTGAAAACATTCCTGTCGAGTTGGCCTCTACGTTTCCGTGGGACCTTTATATACATCAATAACGTAATTTAACCTAAAATACCCCAACGTAACATCTCGGCAGTAATATTTGACAACATTCCTGGCTTGTTGGACTCTATGTTTCCCTGGGACCTTTATATACATCAATAACGTAATATAACCTAACCTAACCCAACCTAACATCTCGGCGGTAATATTTGACAACATTCCTGGCGAGTTGGCCTCTACGTCTCCGTGGGACCTTCATATACATCAATAACTTAATATAACCTAACCTAACCCAACCTAACATCTCGGCGGAAATATTTGACAACATTCCCGGCGAGTTGGCCTCTACGTCTCCGTGGGGCCTTCATATACATCAATAACGTAATATAACCTAACCTAACCCAACCCAACTTCTCGGCACTAATATTTGACAACATTCCTGGCGAGTTAGCCTCTACATCTCCGTGGAACTTCATATACATCAATAACGTAATATAACGTAACCTAACCCAACCTAAGATTTCGGCGCTATTATTTGAGAACATTCCTGTCGATTTGGCCTCTACGTCTCCGTGGGACCTTTATATACATCAATAACGTAATATAACCTAACCTAACCCAACCTAACATCTCGGCGGTAATATTTGACAACATTCCTGGTAAATTGTCCTCTACGTCTCCGTGGGGCCTTCATATACATCAATAACGTAATATAACCTAACCTAACCCAACCTATCATCTCGGCGGTAATATTTGACAACATTCCTGGCGAGTTGGCCTCTACGTCTCCGTGGGACCTTCATATACATCAATAACGTAATATAACCTTACATGACCCAACCTAACCTTTCGGCGTTATTATTTGACAACATTCCTGGCGGGTTGGCATCTACGTCTCCGTGGGGCCTTTATATACATCAATAACGTAATATAACCTTATATGACCCGACCTAACCTCTCGGCGTTATTATTTGACAACATTCCTGGCGAGTTGGCATCTACGTCTCTGTGGGGCTTTTATATACATCAATAACGTAATATAACCTAACCTAACCCAACCCAACTTCTCGGCACTAGTATTTGACAACATTCCTGGCGAGTTAGCCTCTACGTCTCCGTGGAACTTCATATACATCAATAACGTAATATAACCTAACCTAACCCAACCTAAGATTTCGGCGCTATTATTTGACAACATTCCTGTCGAGTTGGCCTCTACGTCTCCGTGGGACTTTTATATACATCAATAGCGTAATATAACCTAACCTAACCGAACCTAACATCTCGGCGGTAATATTTGACAACATTCCTGGCGAGTTGGCCTCTACGTCTCCGTGGGGCCTCCATATACATCAATAACGTAATATAACCTAACCTAACCCAACCTATCATCTCGGCGGTAATATTTGACAACATTCCCGGCGAGTTGGCCTCTACGTCTCCGTGGGACCTTCATATACATCAATAACGTAATATAACCTTACATAACCCAACCTAACCTTTCGGCGTTATTATTTGACAACATTCCTGGCGGGTTGGCATCTACGTCTCCGTGGGACCTTCATATACATCAAAAACGTAATATAACCTAACCTAAGCCAACCTATCATCTCGGCGGTAATATTTGAAAACATTCCTGTCGAGTTGGCCTCTACGTTTCCGTGGGACTTTTATATATATCAATAACGTAATTTAACCTAACCCAAACCAACGTAACATCTCGGCGGTAATATTTGACAACATTCCTGGCGAGTTGGCCTCTACGTCTCCGTGGGACCTTCATATACATCAATAACGTCATATAACCTAACCTAAGCCAACCTATCATCTCGGCGGTAATATTTGAAAACATTCCTGTCGAGTTGGCCTCTACGTTTCCGTGGGACCTTTATATACATCAATAACGTAATTTAACCTAAAATACCCCAACGTAACATCTCGGCAGTAATATTTGACAACATTCCTGGCTTGTTGGACTCTATGTTTCCCTGGGACCTTTATATACATCAATAACGTAATATAACCTAACCTAACCCAACCTAACATCTCGGCGGTAATATTTGACAACATTCCTGGCGAGTTGGCCTCTACGTCTCCGTGGGACCTTCATATACATCAATAACTTAATATAACCTAACCTAACCCAACCTAACATCTCGGCGGAAATATTTGACAACATTCCCGGCGAGTTGGCCTCTACGTCTCCGTGGGGCCTTCATATACATCAATAACGTAATATAACCTAACCTAACCCAACCCAACTTCTCGGCACTAATATTTGACAACATTCCTGGCGAGTTAGCCTCTACGTCTCCGTGGAACTTCATATACATCAATAACGTAATATAACGTAACCTAACCCAACCTAAGATTTCGGCGCTATTATTTGAGAACATTCCTGTCGATTTGGCCTCTACGTCTCCGTGGGACCTTTATATACATCAATAACGTAATATAACCTAACCTAACCCAACCTAACATCTCGGCGGTAATATTTGACAACATTCCTGGTAAATTGTCCTCTACGTCTCCGTGGGGCCTTCATATACATCAATAACGTAATATAACCTAACCTAACCCAACCTATCATCTCGGCGGTAATATTTGACAACATTCCTGGCGAGTTGGCCTCTACGTCTCCGTGGGACCTTCATATACATCAATAACGTAATATAACCTTACATGACCCAACCTAACCTTTCGGCGTTATTATTTGACAACATTCCTGGCGGGTTGGCATCTACGTCTCCGTGGGGCCTTTATATACATCAATAACGTAATATAACCTTATATGACCCGACCTAACCTCTCGGCGTTATTATTTGACAACATTCCTGGCGAGTTGGCATCTACGTCTCTGTGGGGCTTTTATATACATCAATAACGTAATATAACCTAACCTAACCCAACCCAACTTCTCGGCACTAGTATTTGACAACATTCCTGGCGAGTTAGCCTCTACGTCTCCGTGGAACTTCATATACATCAATAACGTAATATAACCTAACCTAACCCAACCTAAGATTTCGGCGCTATTATTTGACAACATTCCTGTCGAGTTGGCCTCTACGTCTCCGTGGGACTTTTATATACATCAATAGCGTAATATAACCTAACCTAACCGAACCTAACATCTCGGCGGTAATATTTGACAACATTCCTGGCGAGTTGGCCTCTACGTCTTCGTGGGACCTTCATATACATCAATAACGTAATATAACCTAACCTAAGCCAACCTATCATCTCGGCGGTAATATTTGAAAACATTCCTGTCGAGTTGGCCTCTACGTTTCCGTGGGACCTTTATATATATCAATAACGTAATTTAACCTAACCCAAACCAACGTAACATCTCGGCGGTAATATTTGACAACATTCCTGTCGATTTGGCCTCTACGTCTCCGTGGGACCTTTATATACATCAATAACGTAATATAACCTAACCTAACCCAACCTAACATCTCGGCGGTAATATTTGAAAACATTCCTGTCGAGTTGGCCTCTACGTTTCCGTGGGACCTTTATATATATCAGTAACGTGATATAACCTAACCTAACCCAACCTAACATCTCGGCGGTAATATTTGACAACATTCCTGGCGAGTTGGCCTCTACGTCTCCGTGACACCTTCATATCCATCAATAACGTAATATAACCTAATATAACACAACCTAACCACTCGGAGCTATTATATGACAATATTCCTGTCGAGTTGGCCTCTACGTTTCCGTGGGACCTTTATATACATCAATAACGTAATATAACCTAACCTAACCCAACCTAACATCTCGGCGGCAATATTTGACAACATTCCTGGCGAGTTGGCCTCTACGTCTCCGTGGGGCCTTCATATACATCAATAACGTAATATAACCTAACCTAACCCAACCCAACTTCTCGGCACTAATATTTGACAACATTCCTGGCGAGTTAGCCTCTACGTCTCCGTGGAACTTCATATACATCAATAACGTAATATAACGTAACCTAACCCAACCTAAGATTTCGGCGCTATTATTTGAGAACATTCCTGTCGAGTTGGCCTCTACGTCTCCGTGGGACCTTTATATACATCAATAACGTAATATAACCTAACCTAACCCAACCTAACATCTCGGCGGTAATATTTGACAACATTCCTGGCAAATTGTCCTCTACGTCTCCGTGGGGCCTTCATATACATCAATAACGTAATATAACCTAATCTAACCCAACCTATCATCTCGGCGGTAATATTTGACAACATTCCTGGCGAGTTGGCCTCTACGTCTCCGTGGGACCTTCATATACATCAATAACGTAATATAACCTTACATAACCCAACCTAACCTTTCGGCGTTATTATTTGACAACATTCCTGGCGGGTTGGCATCTACGTCTCCGTGGGGCCTTTATATACATCAATAACGTAATATAACCTTATATGACCCGACCTAACCTCTCGGCGTTATTATTTGACAACATTCCTGGCGAGTTGGCATCTACGTCTCTGTGGGGCTTTTATATACATCAATAACGTAATATAACCTAACCTAACCCAACCCAACTTCTCGGCACTAATATTTGACAACATTCCTGGCGAGTTAGCCTCTACGTCTCCGTGGAACTTCATATACATCAATAACGTAATATAACCTAACCTAACCGAACCTACTATTTCGGCGCTATTATTTGACAACATTCCTGTCGAGTTGGCCTCTACGTCTCCGTGGGACTTTTATATACATCAATAGCGTAATATAACCTAACCTAACCGAACCTAACATCTCGGCGGTAATATTTGACAACATTCCTGGCGAGTTGGCCTCTACGTCTCCGTGGGACCTTCATATACATCAATAACGTAATATAACCTAACCTAACCCAACCTATCATCTCGGCGGTAATATTTGACAACATTCCTGGCGAGTTGGCCTCTACGTCTCCGTGGGACCTTCATATACATCAATAACGTAATATAACCTTACATAACCCAACCTAACCTTTCGGCGTTATTATTTGACAACATTCCTAGCGGGTTGGCATCTACGTCTCCGTGGGGCCTTTATATACATCAATAACGTAATATAACCTTATATGACCCGACCTAACCTCTCGGCGTTATTATTTGACAACATTCCTGGCGAGTTGGCATCTACGTCTCTGTGGGGCTTTTATATACATCAATAACGTAATATAACCTAACCTAACCCAACCCAACTTCTCGGCACTAATATTTGACAACATTCCTGGCGAGTTAGCCTCTACGTCTCCGTGGAACATCATATACATCAATAACGTAATATAACCTGACCTAACCCAACCTAAGATTTCGCCGCTATTATTTGACAACATTCCTGTCGAGTTGGCCTCTACGTCTCCGTGGAACTTCATATACATCAATAACGTAATATAACGTAACCTAACCCAACCTAAGATTTCGGCGCTATTATTTGACAACATTCCTGTCGAGTTGGCCTCTACGTCTCCGTGGGACCTTTATATACATCAATAACGTAATATAACCTAACCTAACCCAACCTAACGTCTCGGCGGTAATATTTGACAACATTCCTGGCAAATTGTCCTCTACGTCTCCGTGGGGCCTTCATATACATCAATAACGTAATATAACCTAACCTAACCCAACCTATCATCTCGGCGGTAATATTTGACAACATTCCTGGCGAGTTGGCCTCTACGTCTCCGTGGGACCTTCATATACATCAATAACGTAATATAACCTTACATAACCCAACCTAACCTTTCGGCGTTATTATTTGACAACATTCCTGGCGGGTTGGCATCTACGTCTCCGTGGGGCCTTTATATACATCAATAACGTAATATAACCTTATATGACCCGACCTAACCTCTCGGCGTTATTATTTGACAACATTCCTGGCGAGTTGGCATCTACGTCTCTGTGGGGCTTTTATATACATCAATAACGTAATATAACCTAACCTAACCCAACCCAACTTCTCGGCACTAATATTTGACAACATTCCTGGCGAGTTAGCCTCTACGTCTCCGTGGAACTTCATATACATCAATAACGTAATATAACCTAACCTAACCGAACCTAAGATTTCGGCGCTATTATTTGACAACATTCCTGTCGAGTTGGCCTCTACGTCTCCGTGGGACTTTTATATACATCAATAGCGTAATATAACCTAACCTAACCGAACCTAACATCTCGGCGGTAATATTTGACAACATTCCTGGCGAGTTGGCCTCTACGTCTCCGTGGGACCTTCATATACATCAATAACGTAATATAACCTAACCTAACCCAACCTATCATCTCGGCGGTAATATTTGACAACATTCCTGGCGAGTTGGCCTCTACGTCTCCGTGGGACCTTCATATACATCAATAACGTAATATAACCTTACATAACCCAACCTAACCTTTCGGCGTTATTATTTGACAACATTCCTAGCGGGTTGGCATCTACGTCTCCGTGGGGCCTTTATATACATCAATAACGTAATATAACCTTATATGACCCGACCTAACCTCTCGGCGTTATTATTTGACAACATTCCTGGCGAGTTGGCATCTACGTCTCTGTGGGGCTTTTATATACATCAATAACGTAATATAACCTAACCTAACCCAACCCAACTTCTCGGCACTAATATTTGACAACATTCCTGGCGAGTTAGCCTCTACGTCTCCGTGGAACATCATATACATCAATAACGTAATATAACCTGACCTAACCCAACCTAAGATTTCGGCGCTATTATTTGACAACATTCCTGGCGAGTTAGCCTCTACGTCTCCGTGGAACTTCATATACATCAATAACGTAATATAACCTAACCTAACCCAACCTAAGATTTCGGCGCTATTATTTGACAACATTCCTGTCGAGTTGGCCTCTACGTCTCCGTGGGACTTTTATATACATCAATAGCGTAATATAACCTAACCTAACCGAACCTAACATCTCGGCGGTAATATTTGACAACATTCCTGGCGAGTTGGCCTCTACGTCTTCGTGGGACCTTCATATACATCAATAACGTAATATAACCTAACCTAAGCCAACCTATCATCTCGGCGGTAATATTTGAAAACATTCCTGTCGAGTTGGCCTCTACGTTTCCGTGGGACCTTTATATATATCAATAACGTAATTTAACCTAACCCAAACCAACGTAACATCTCGGCGGTAATATTTGACAACATTCCTGTCGATTTGGCCTCTACGTCTCCGTGGGACCTTTATATACATCAATAACGTAATATAACCTAACCTAACCCAACCTAACATCTCGGCGGTAATATTTGAAAACATTCCTGTCGAGTTGGCCTCTACGTTTCCGTGGGACCTTTATATATATCAGTAACGTGATATAACCTAACCTAACCCAACCTAACATCTCGGCGGTAATATTTGACAACATTCCTGGCGAGTTGGCCTCTACGTCTCCGTGACACCTTCATATCCATCAATAACGTAATATAACCTAATATAACACAACCTAACCACTCGGAGCTATTATATGACAATATTCCTGTCGAGTTGGCCTCTACGTTTCCGTGGGACCTTTATATACATCAATAACGTAATATAACCTAACCTAACCCAACCTAACATCTCGGCGGCAATATTTGACAACATTCCTGGCGAGTTGGCCTCTACGTCTCCGTGGGGCCTTCATATACATCAATAACGTAATATAACCTAACCTAACCCAACCCAACTTCTCGGCACTAATATTTGACAACATTCCTGGCGAGTTAGCCTCTACGTCTCCGTGGAACTTCATATACATCAATAACGTAATATAACGTAACCTAACCCAACCTAAGATTTCGGCGCTATTATTTGAGAACATTCCTGTCGAGTTGGCCTCTACGTCTCCGTGGGACCTTTATATACATCAATAACGTAATATAACCTAACCTAACCCAACCTAACATCTCGGCGGTAATATTTGACAACATTCCTGGCAAATTGTCCTCTACGTCTCCGTGGGGCCTTCATATACATCAATAACGTAATATAACCTAATCTAACCCAACCTATCATCTCGGCGGTAATATTTGACAACATTCCTGGCGAGTTGGCCTCTACGTCTCCGTGGGACCTTCATATACATCAATAACGTAATATAACCTTACATAACCCAACCTAACCTTTCGGCGTTATTATTTGACAACATTCCTGGCGGGTTGGCATCTACGTCTCCGTGGGGCCTTTATATACATCAATAACGTAATATAACCTTATATGACCCGACCTAACCTCTCGGCGTTATTATTTGACAACATTCCTGGCGAGTTGGCATCTACGTCTCTGTGGGGCTTTTATATACATCAATAACGTAATATAACCTAACCTAACCCAACCCAACTTCTCGGCACTAATATTTGACAACATTCCTGGCGAGTTAGCCTCTACGTCTCCGTGGAACTTCATATACATCAATAACGTAATATAACCTAACCTAACCGAACCTACTATTTCGGCGCTATTATTTGACAACATTCCTGTCGAGTTGGCCTCTACGTCTCCGTGGGACTTTTATATACATCAATAGCGTAATATAACCTAACCTAACCGAACCTAACATCTCGGCGGTAATATTTGACAACATTCCTGGCGAGTTGGCCTCTACGTCTCCGTGGGACCTTCATATACATCAATAACGTAATATAACCTAACCTAACCCAACCTATCATCTCGGCGGTAATATTTGACAACATTCCTGGCGAGTTGGCCTCTACGTCTCCGTGGGACCTTCATATACATCAATAACGTAATATAACCTTACATAACCCAACCTAACCTTTCGGCGTTATTATTTGACAACATTCCTAGCGGGTTGGCATCTACGTCTCCGTGGGGCCTTTATATACATCAATAACGTAATATAACCTTATATGACCCGACCTAACCTCTCGGCGTTATTATTTGACAACATTCCTGGCGAGTTGGCATCTACGTCTCTGTGGGGCTTTTATATACATCAATAACGTAATATAACCTAACCTAACCCAACCCAACTTCTCGGCACTAATATTTGACAACATTCCTGGCGAGTTAGCCTCTACGTCTCCGTGGAACATCATATACATCAATAACGTAATATAACCTGACCTAACCCAACCTAAGATTTCGCCGCTATTATTTGACAACATTCCTGTCGAGTTGGCCTCTACGTCTCCGTGGAACTTCATATACATCAATAACGTAATATAACGTAACCTAACCCAACCTAAGATTTCGGCGCTATTATTTGACAACATTCCTGTCGAGTTGGCCTCTACGTCTCCGTGGGACCTTTATATACATCAATAACGTAATATAACCTAACCTAACCCAACCTAACGTCTCGGCGGTAATATTTGACAACATTCCTGGCAAATTGTCCTCTACGTCTCCGTGGGGCCTTCATATACATCAATAACGTAATATAACCTAACCTAACCCAACCTATCATCTCGGCGGTAATATTTGACAACATTCCTGGCGAGTTGGCCTCTACGTCTCCGTGGGACCTTCATATACATCAATAACGTAATATAACCTTACATAACCCAACCTAACCTTTCGGCGTTATTATTTGACAACATTCCTGGCGGGTTGGCATCTACGTCTCCGTGGGGCCTTTATATACATCAATAACGTAATATAACCTTATATGACCCGACCTAACCTCTCGGCGTTATTATTTGACAACATTCCTGGCGAGTTGGCATCTACGTCTCTGTGGGGCTTTTATATACATCAATAACGTAATATAACCTAACCTAACCCAACCCAACTTCTCGGCACTAATATTTGACAACATTCCTGGCGAGTTAGCCTCTACGTCTCCGTGGAACTTCATATACATCAATAACGTAATATAACCTAACCTAACCGAACCTAAGATTTCGGCGCTATTATTTGACAACATTCCTGTCGAGTTGGCCTCTACGTCTCCGTGGGACTTTTATATACATCAATAGCGTAATATAACCTAACCTAACCGAACCTAACATCTCGGCGGTAATATTTGACAACATTCCTGGCGAGTTGGCCTCTACGTCTCCGTGGGACCTTCATATACATCAATAACGTAATATAACCTAACCTAACCCAACCTATCATCTCGGCGGTAATATTTGACAACATTCCTGGCGAGTTGGCCTCTACGTCTCCGTGGGACCTTCATATACATCAATAACGTAATATAACCTTACATAACCCAACCTAACCTTTCGGCGTTATTATTTGACAACATTCCTAGCGGGTTGGCATCTACGTCTCCGTGGGGCCTTTATATACATCAATAACGTAATATAACCTTATATGACCCGACCTAACCTCTCGGCGTTATTATTTGACAACATTCCTGGCGAGTTGGCATCTACGTCTCTGTGGGGCTTTTATATACATCAATAACGTAATATAACCTAACCTAACCCAACCCAACTTCTCGGCACTAATATTTGACAACATTCCTGGCGAGTTAGCCTCTACGTCTCCGTGGAACATCATATACATCAATAACGTAATATAACCTGACCTAACCCAACCTAAGATTTCGGCGCTATTATTTGACAACATTCCTGTCGAGTTGGCCTCTACGTCTCCGTGGAACTTCATATACATCAATAACGTAATATAACGTAACCTAACCCAACCTAAGATTTCGGCGCTATTATTTGACAACATTCCTGTCGAGTTGGCCTCTACGTCTCCGTGGGACCTTTATATACATCAATAACGTAATATAACCTAACCTAAGCCAACCTATCATCTCGGCGGTAATATTTGAAAACATTCCTGTCGAGTTGGCCTCTACGTTTCCGTGGGACCTTTATATATATCAATAACGTAATTTAACCTAACCCAAACCAACGTAACATCTCGGCGGTAATATTTGACAACATTCCTGGCGAGTTGGCCTCTACGTCTCCGTGGGACCTTCATATACATCAATAACGTAATATAACCTAACCTAAGCCAACCTATCATCTCGGCGGTAATATTTGAAAACATTCCTGTCGAGTTGGCCTCTACGTTTCCGTGGGACCTTTATATACATCAATAACGTAATTTAACCTAAAATACCCCAACGTAACATCTCGGCAGTAATATTTGACAACATTCCTGGCTTGTTGGACTCTATGTTTCCCTGGGACCTTTATATACATCAATAACGTAATATAACCTAACCTAACCCAACCTAACATCTCGGCGGTAATATTTGACAACATTCCTGGCGAGTTGGCCTCTACGTCTCCGTGGGACCTTCATATACATCAATAACGTAATATAACCTAACCGAATCCAACCTAACATCTCGGCGGCAATATTTGACAACATTCCTGGCGAGTTGGCCTCTACGTCTCCGTGGGGCCTTCATATATATCAAATACGTAATATAACCTAACATAACCCAACCCAACTTCTCGGCACTAATATTTGACAACATTCCTGGCGAGTTAGCCTCTACGTCTCCGTGGAACTTCATATACATCAATAACGTAATATAACCTAACCTAACCCAACCTAAAATTTCGGCGCTATTATTTGACAACATTCCTGTCGAGTTGGCCTCTACGTCTCCGTGGGACTTTTATATACATCAATAGCGTAATATAACCTAACCTAACCGAACCTAACATCTCGGCCGTAATATTTGACAACATTCCTGGCGAGTTGGCCTCTACGTCTCCGTGGGACCTTCATATACATCAATAACGTAATATAACCTTACATAACCCAACCTAACCTTTCGGCGTTATTATTTGACAACATTCCTGGCGGGTTGGCATCTACGTCTCCGTGGGGCCTTTATATACATCAATAACGTAATATAACCTTATATGACCCGACCTAACCTCTCGGCGTTATTATTTGACAACATTCCTGGGGAGTTAGCCTCTACGTCTCCGTGGAACTTCATATACATCAATAACGTAATATAACGTAACCTAACCCAACCTAAGATTTCGGCGCTATTATTTGAGAACATTCCTGTCGAGTTGGCCTCTACGTCTCCGTGGAACTTCATATACATCAATAACGTAATATAACCTAACCTAACCCAACCTAAGATTTCGGCGCTATTATTTGACAACATTCCTGTCGAGTTGGCCTCTACGTCTCCGTGGGACTTTTATATACATCAATAGCGTAATATAACCTAACCTAACCGAACCTAACATCTCGGCGGTAATATTTGACAACATTCCTGGCGAGTTGGCCTCTACGTCTCCGTGGGACCTTCATATACATCAATAACGTAATATAACCTAACCTAAGCCAACCTATCATCTCGGCGGTAATATTTGAAAACATTCCTATCGAGTTGGCCTCTACGTTTCCGTGGGACTTTTATATATATCATTAACGTAATTTAACCTAACCCAAACCAACGTAACATCTCGGCGGTAATATTTGACAACATTCCTGGCGAGTTGGCCTCTACGTCTCCGTGGGACCTTCATATACATCAATAACGTAATATAACCTAACCTAAGCCAACCTATCATCTCGGCGGTAATATTTGAAAACATTCCTGTCGAGTTGGCCTCTACGTTTCCGTGGGACCTTTATATACATCAATAACGTAATTTAACCTAAAATACCCCAACGTAACATCTCGGCAGTAATATTTGACAACATTCCTGGCTTGTTGGACTCTACGTTTCCCTGGGACCTTTATATACATCAATAACGTAATATAACCTAACCTAACCCAACCTAACATCTCGGCGGTAATATTTGACAACATTCCTGGCGAGTTGGCCTCTACGTCTCCGTGGGACCATCATATACATCAATAACGTAATATAACCTAACCTAACCCAACCTAACATCTCGGCGGAAATATTTGACAACATTCCCGGCGAGTTGGCCTCTACGTCTCCGTGGGGCCTTCATATACATCAATAACGTAATATAACCTAACCTAACCCAACCCAACTTCTCGGCACTAATATTTGACAACATTCCTGGCGAGTTAGCCTCTACGTCTCCGTGGAACTTCATATACATCAATAACGTAATATAACGTAACCTAACCCAACCTAAGATTTCGGCGCTATTATTTGAGAACATTCCTGTCGATTTGGCCTCTACGTCTCCGTGGGACCTTTATATACATCAATAACGTAATATAACCTAACCTAACCCAACCTAACATCTCGGCGGTAATATTTGACAACATTCCTGGCAAATCGTCCTCTACGTCTCCGTGGGGCCTTCATATACATCAATAACGTAATATAACCTAACCTAACCCAACCTATCATCTCGGCGGTAATATTTGACAACATTCCTGGCGAGTTGGCCTCTACGTCTCCGTGGGACCTTCATATACATCAATAACGTAATATAACCTTACATGACCCAACCTAACCTTTCGGCGTTATTATTTGACAACATTCCTGGCGGGTTGGCATCTACGTCTCCGTGGGGCCTTTATATACATCAATAACGTAATATAACCTTATATGACCCGACCTAACCTCTCGGCGTTATTATTTGACAACATTCCTGGCGAGTTGGCATCTATGTCTCTGTGGGGCTTTTATATACATCAATAACGTAATATAACCTAACCTAACCCAACCCAACTTCTCGGCACTAATATTTGACAACATTCCTGGCGAGTTAGCCTCTACGTCTCCGTGGAACTTCATATACATCAATAACGTAATATAACCTAACCTAACCCAACCTAAGATTTCGGCGCTATTATTTGACAACATTCCTGTCGAGTTGGCCTCTACGTCTCCGTGGAACTTTTATATACATCAATAGCGTAATATAACCTAACCTAACCGAACCTAACATCTCGGCGGTAATATTTGACAACATTCCTGGCGAGTTGGCCTCTACGTCTTCGTGGGACCTTCATATACATCAATAACGTAATATAACCTAACCTAAGCCAACCTATCATCTCGGCGGTAATATTTGAAAACATTCCTGTCGAGTTGGCCTCTACGTTTCCGTGGGACCTTTATATACATCAATAACGTAATATAACCTAACCTAACCCAACCTAACATCTCGGCGGCAATATTTGACAACATTCCTGGCGAGTTGGCCTCTACGTCTCCGTGGGGCCTTCATATACATCAATAACGTAATATAACCTAACCTAACCCAACGCAACTTCTCGGCACTAATATTTGACAACATTCCTGGCGAGTTAGCCTCTACGTCTCCGTGGAACTTCATATACATCAATAACGTAATATAACGTAACCTAACCCAACCTAAGATTTCGGCGCTATTATTTGAGAACATTCCTGTCGAGTTGGCCTCTACGTCTCCGTGGGACCTTTATATACATCAATAACGTAATATAACCTAACCTAACCCAACCTAACATCTCGGCGGTAATATTTGACAACATTCCTGGCAAATTGTCCTCTACGTCTCCGTGGGGCCTTCATATACATCAATAACGTAATATAACCTAACCTAACCCAACCTATCATCTCGGCGGTAATATTTGACAACATTCCCGGCGAGTTGGCCTCTACGTCTCCGTGGGACCTTCATATACATCAATAACGTAATATAACCTTACATAACCCAACCTAACCTTTCGGCGTTATTATTTGACAACATTCCTGGCGGGTTGGCATCTACGTCTCCGTGGGACCTTCATATACATCAATAACGTAATATAACCTAACCTAAGCCAACCTATCATCTCGGCGGTAATATTTGAAAACATTCCTGTCGAGTTGGCCTCTACGTTTCCGTGGGACTTTTATATATATCAATAACGTAATTTAACCTAACCCAAACCAACGTAACATCTCGGCGGTAATATTTGACAACATTCCTGGCGAGTTGGCCTCTACGTCTCCGTGGGACCTTCATATACATCAATAACGTAATATAACCTAACCTAAGCCAACCTATCATCTCGGCGGTAATATTTGAAAACATTCCTGTCGAGTTGGCCTCTACGTTTCCGTGGGACCTTTATATACATCAATAACGTAATTTAACCTAAAATACCCCAACGTAACATCTCGGCAGTAATATTTGACAACATTCCTGGCTTGTTGGAATCTATGTTTCCCTGGGACCTTTATATACATCAATAACGTAATATAACCTAACCTAACCCAACCTAACATCTCGGCGGTAATATTTGACAACATTCCTGGCGAGTTGGCCTCTACGTCTCCGTGGGACCTTCATATACATCAATAACGTAATATAACCTAACCTAACCCAACCTAACATCTCGGCGGAAATATTTGACAACATTCCCGGCGAGTTGGCCTCTACGTCTCCGTGGGGCCTTCATATACATCAATAACGTAATATAACCTAACCTAACCCAACCCAACTTCTCGGCACTAATATTTGACAACATTCCTGGCGAGTTAGCCTCTACGTCTCCGTGGAACTTCATATACATCAATAACGTAATATAACGTAACCTAACCCAACCTAAGATTTCGGCGCTATTATTTGAGAACATTCCTGTCGATTTGGCCTCTACGTCTCCGTGGGACCTTTATATACATCAATAACGTAATATAACCTAACCTAACCCAACCTAACATCTCGGCGGTAATATTTGACAACATTCCTGGCAAATTGTCCTCTACGTCTCCGTGGGGCCTTCATATACATCAATAACGTAATATAACCTAACCTAACCCAACCTATCATCTCGGCGGTAATATTTGACAACATTCCTGGCGAGTTGGCCTCTACGTCTCCGTGGGACCTTCATATACATCAATAACGTAATATAACCTTACATGACCCAACCTAACCTTTCGGCGTTATTATTTGACAACATTCCTGGCGGGTTGGCATCTACGTCTCCGTGGGGCCTTTATATACATCAATAACGTAATATAACCTTATATGACCCGACCTAACCTCTCGGCGTTATTATTTGACAACATTCCTGGCGAGTTGGCATCTACGTCTCTGTGGGGCTTTTATATACATCAATAACGTAATATAACCTAACCTAACCCAACCCAACTTCTCGGCACTAATATTTGACAACATTCCTGGCGAGTTAGCCTCTACGTCTCCGTGGAACTTCATATACATCAATAACGTAATATAACCTAACCTAACCCAACCTATCATCTCGGCGGTAATATTTGACAACATTCCTGGCGAGTTGGCCTCTACGTCTCCGTGGGACCTTCATATACATCAATAACGTAATATAACCTTACATGACCCAACCTAACCTTTCGGCGTTATTATTTGACAACATTCCTGGCGGGTTGGCATCTACGTCTCCGTGGGGCCTTTATATACATCAATAACGTAATATAACCTTATATGACCCGACCTAACCTCTCGGCGTTATTATTTGACAACATTCCTGGCGAGTTGGCATCTACGTCTCTGTGGGGCTTTTATATACATCAATAACGTAATATAACCTAACCTAACCCAACCCAACTTCTCGGCACTAATATTTGACAACATTCCTGGCGAGTTAGCCTCTACGTCTCCGTGGAACTTCATATACATCAATAACGTAATATAACGTAACCTAACCCAACCTAAGATTTCGGCGCTATTATTTGAGAACATTCCTGTCGATTTGGCCTCTACGTCTCCGTGGGACCTTTATATACATCAATAACGTAATATAACCTAACCTAACCCAACCTAACATCTCGGCGGTAATATTTGACAACATTCCTGGCAAATTGTCCTCTACGTCTCCGTGGGGCCTTCATATACATCAATAACGTAATATAACCTAACCTAACCCAACCTATCATCTCGGCGGTAATATTTGACAACATTTCTGGCGAGTTGGCCTCTACGTCTCCGTGGAACTTCATATACATCAATAACGTAATATAACCTAACCTAAGCCAACCTATCATCTCGGCGGTAATATTTGAAAACATTCCTGTCGAGTTGGCCTCTACGTTTCCGTGGGACCTTTATATACATCAATAACGTAATATAACCTTATATGACCCGACCTAACCTCTCGGCGTTATTATTTGACAACATTCCTGGCGAGTTGGCATCTACGTCTCTGTGGGGCTTTTATATACATCAATAACGTAATATAACCTAACCTAACCCAACCCAAATTCTCGGCACTAATATTTGACAACATTCCTGGCGAGTTAGCCTCTACGTCTCCGTGGAACTTCATATACATCAATAACGTAATATAACCTAACCTAACCCAACCTAACATGTCGGCGGTAATATTTGAAAACATTCCTGTCGAGTTGGCCTCTACGTTTCCGTGGGACCTTTATATACATCAATAACGTAATATAACCTTATATGACCCGACCTAACCTCTCGGCGTTATTATTTGACAACATTCCTGGCGAGTTGGCATCTACGTCTCTGTGGGGCTTTTATATACATCAATAACGTAATATAACCTAACCTAACCCAACCCAACTTCTCGGCACTAATATTTGACAACATTCCTGGCGAGTTAGCCTCTACGTCTCCGTGGAACTTCATATACATCAATAACGTAATATAACCTAACCTAACCCAACCTAAGATTTCGGCGCTATTATTTGACAACATTCCTGTCGAGTTGGCCTCTACGTCTCCGTGGGACTTTTATATACATCAATAGCGTAATATAACCTAACCTAACCGAACCTAACATCTCGGCGGTAATATTTGACAACATTCCTGGCGAGTTGGCCTCTACGTCTCCGTGGGACCTTCATATACATCAATAACGTAATATAACCTAACCTAAGCCAACCTATCATCTCGGCGGTAATATTTGAAAACATTCCTGGCGAGTTGGCCTCTACGTCTCCGTTGGACCTTTATATACATCAATAACGTAATATAACCTAACCTAACCCAACCTAACATCTCGGCGGTAATATTTGACAACATTCCTGGCAAATTGTCCTCTACGTCTCCGTGGGGCCTTCATATACATCAATAACGTAATATAACCTAACCTAACCCAACCTATCATCTCGGCGGTAATATTTGACAACATTCCTGGCGAGTTGGCCTCTACGTCTCCGTGGGACCTTCATATACATCAATAACGTAATATAACCTTACATAACCCAACCTAACCTTTCGGCGTTATTATTTGACAACATTCCTGGCGGGTTGGCATCTACGTCTCCGTGGGGCCTTTATATACATCAATAACGTAATATAACCTTATATGACCCGACCTAACCTCTCGGCGTTATTATTTGACAACATTCCTGGCGAGTTGGCATCTACGTCTCTGTGGGGCTTTTATATACATCAATAACGTAATATAACCTAACCTAACCCAACCCAACTTCTCGGCACTAATATTTGACAACATTCCTGGCGAGTTGGCATCTACGTCTCTGTGGGGCTTTTATATACATCAATAACGTAATATAACCTAACCTAACCCAACCCAACTTCTCGGCACTAATATTTGACAACATTCCTGGCGAGTTAGCCTCTACGTCTCCGTGGAACTTCATATACATCAATAACGTAATATAACCTAACCTAAGCCAACCTATCATCTCGGCGGTAATATTTGACAACATTCCTGGCGAGTTGGCCTCTACGTCTCCGTGGGACTTTTATATACATCAATAGCGTAATATAACCTAACCTAACCGAACCTAACATCTCGGCGGTAATATTTGACAACATTCCTGGCGAGTTGGCCTCTACGTCTCCGTGGGACCTTCATATACATCAATAACGTAATATAACCTAACCTAAGCCAACCTATCATCTCGGCGGTAATATTTGAAAACATTCCTGTCGAGTTGGCCTCTACGTTTCCGTGGGACCTTTATATATATCAATAACGTAATTTAACCTAACCCAAACCAACGTAACATCTCGGCGGTAATATTTGACAACATTCCTGGCGAGTTGGCCTCTACGTCTCCGTGGGACCTTCATATACATCAATAACGTAATATATCCTCACCTAAGCCAACCTATCATCTCGGCGGTAATATTTGACAACATTCCTGGCGAGTTGGCCTCTACGTCTCCGTGGGACCTTCATATACATCAATAACGTAATATAACCTAACCTAACCCAACCTAACATCTCGGCGGCAATATTTGACAACATTCCTGGCGAGTTGGCCTCTACGTCTCCGTGGGACCTTCATATACATCAATAACGTAATATTACCTAACCTAAGCCAACCTATCATCTCGGCGGTAATATTTGAAAACATTCCTGTCGAGTTGGCCTCTACGTTTCCGTGGGACCTTTATATATATCAATAACGTAATTTAACCTAACCCAAACCAACGTAACATCTCGGCGGTAATATTTGACAACATTCCTGGCGAGTTGGCCTCTACGTCTCCGTGGGACCTTCATATACATCAATAACGTAATATAACCTAACTTAAGCCAACCTATCATCTCGGCGGTAATATTTGACAACATTCCTGGCGAGTTGGCCTCTACGTCTCCGTGGGACCTTCATATACATCAATAACGTAATATAACCTAACCTAAGCCAACCTATCATCTCGGCGGTAATATTTGAAAACATTCCTGTCGAGTTGGCCTCTACGTTTCCGTGGGACCTTTATATACATCAATAACGTAATATAACCTTATATGACCCGACCTAACCTCTCGGCGTTATTATTTGACAACATTCCTGGCGAGTTGGCATCTACGTCTCTGTGGGGCTTTTATATACATCAATAACGTAATATAACCTAACCTAACCCAACCCAACTTCTCGGCACTAATATTTGACAACATTCCTGGCGAGTTAGCCTCTACGTCTCCGTGGAACTTCATATACATCAATAACGTAATATAACCTAACCTAAGCCAACCTATCATCTCGGCGGTAATATTTGACAACATTCCTGGCGAGTTGGCCTCTACGTCTCCGTGGGACCTTCATATACATCAATAACGTAATATAACCTAACCTAACCCAACCTAACATCTCGGCGGCAATATTTGACAACATTCCTGACGAGTTGGCCTCTACGTCTCCGTGGGGCCTTCATATACATCAATAACGTAATATAACCTAACCTAACCCAACCCAACTTCTCGGCGGTAATATTTGACAACATTCCTGGCGAGTTGGCCTCTACGTCTCCGTGGGACCTTCATATACATCAATAACGTAATATAACCTAACCTAACCCAACCTAACATCTCGGCGGCAATATTTGACAACATTCCTGGCGAGTTGGCCTCTACGTCTCCGTGGGACCTTCATATACATCAATAACGTAATATTACCTAACCTAAGCCAACCTATCATCTCGGCGGTAATATTTGAAAACATTCCTGTCGAGTTGGCCTCTACGTTTCCGTGGGACCTTTATATATATCAATAACGTAATTTAACCTAACCCAAACCAACGTAACATCTCGGCGGTAATATTTGACTACATTCCTGGCGAGTTGGCCTCTACGTCTCCGTGGGACCTTCATATACATCAATAACGTAATATAACCTAACTTAAGCCAACCTATCATCTCGGCGGTAATATTTGACAACATTCCTGGCGAGTTGGCCTCTACGTCTCCGTGGGACCTTCATATACATCAATAACGTAATATAACCTAACCTAAGCCAACCTATCATCTCGGCGGTAATATTTGAAAACATTCCTGTCGAGTTGGCCTCTACGTTTCCGTGGGACCTTTATATACATCAATAACGTAATTTAACCTAAAATACCCCAACGTAACATCTCGGCAGTAATATTTGACAACATTCCTGGCTTGTTGGACTCTATGTTTCCCTGGGACCTTTATATACATCAATAACGTAATATAACTTAACCTAACCCAACCTAACATCTCGGCGGTAATATTTGACAACATTCCTGGCGAGTTGGCCTCTACGTCTCCGTGGGACCTTCATATACATCAATAACGTAATATAACCTAACCTAACCCAACCTAACATCTCGGCGGCAATATTTGACAACATTCCTGACGAGTTGGCCTCTACGTCTCCGTGGGGCCTTCATATACATCAATAACGTAATATAACCTAACCTAACCCAACCCAACTTCTCGGCACTAATATTTGACAACATTCCTGGCGAGTTAGCCTCTACGTCTCCGTGGAACTTCATATACATCAATAACGTAATATAACGTAACCAAACCCAACCTAAGATTTCGGCGCTATTATTTGAGAACATTCCTGTCGATTTGGCCTCTACGTCTCCGTGGGACCTTTATATACATCAATAACGTAATATAACCTAACCTAACCCAACCTAACATCTCGGCGGTAATATTTGACAACATTCCTGGCAAATTGTCCTCTACGTCTCCGTGGGGCCTTCATATACATCAATAACGTAATATAACCTCACCTAACCCAACCTATCATATCGGCGGTAATATTTGACAACATTCCAGGCGAGTTGGCCTCTACGTCTCCGTGGGACCTTCATATACATCAATAACGTAATATAACCTTACATAACCCAACCTAACCTTTCGGCGTTATTATTTGACAACATTCCTGGCGGGTTGGCATCTACGTCTCCGTGGGGCCTTTATATACATCAATAACGTAATATAACCTTATATGACCCGACCTAACCGTTCGGCGTTATTATTTGACAACATTCCTGGCGAGTTGGCATCTACGTCTCTGTGGGGCTTTTATATACATCAATAACGTAATATAACCTAACCTAACCCAACCCAACTTCTCGGCACTAATATTTGACAACATTCCTGGCGAGTTAGCCTCTACGTCTCCGTGGAACTTCATATACATCAATAACGTAATATAACCTAACCTAACCCAACCTAAGATTTCAGCGCTATTATTTGACAACATTCCTGTCGAGTTGGCCTCTACGTCTCCGTGGGACTTTTATATACATCAATAGCGTAATATAACCTAACCTAACCGAACCTAACATCTCGGCGGTAATATTTGACAACATTCCTGGCGAGTTGGCCTCTACGTCTCCGTGGGACCTTCATATACATCAATAACGTAATATAACCTAACCTAAGCCAACCTATCATCTCGGCGGTAATATTTGAAAACATTCCTGTCGAGTTGGCCTCTACGTTTCCGTGGGACCTTTATATATATCAATAACGTAATTTAACCTAACCCAAACCAACGTAACATCTCGGCGGTAATATTTGACAACATTCCTGGCGAGTTGGCCTCTACGTCTCCGTGGGACCTTCATATACATCAATAACGTAATATAACCTAACCTAAGCCAACCTATCATCTCGGCGGTAATATTTGAAAACATTCCTGTCGAGTTTGCCTCTACGTTTCCGTGGGACCTTTATATATATCAGTAACGTGATATTACCTAACCTAACCCAACCTAACATCTCGGCGGTAATATTTGACAACATTCCTGGCGAGTTGGCCTCTACGTCTCCGTGACACCTTCATATCCATCAATAACGTAATATAACCTAATATAACACAACCTAACCACTCGGAGCTATTATATGACAATATTCCTGTCGAGTTGGCCTCTACGTTTCCGTGGGACCTTTATATACATCAATAACGTAATATAACCTAACCTAACCCAACCTAACATCTCGGCGGCAATATTTGACAACATTCCTGGCGAGTTGGCCTCTACGTCTCCGTGGGGCCTTCATATACATCAATAACGTAATATAACCTAACCTAACCCAACCCAACTTCTCGGCACTAATATTTGACAACATTCCTGGCGAGTTAGCCTCTACGTCTCCGTGGAACTTCATATACATCAATAACGTAATATAACGTAACCTAACCCAACCTAAGATTTCGGCGCTATTATTTGAGAACATTCCTGTCGAGTTGGCCTCTACGTCTCCGTGGGACCTTTATATACATCAATAACGTAATATAACCTAACCTAACCCAACCTAACATCTCGGCGGTAATATTTGACAACATTCCTGGCAAATTGTCCTCTACGTCTCCGTGGGGCCTTCATATACATCAATAACGTAATATAACCTAACCTAAGCCAACCTATCATCTCGGCGGTAATATTTGAAAACATTCCTGTCGAGTTGGCCTCTACGTTTCCGTGGGACCTTTATATACATCAATAACGTAATATAACCTTATATGACCCGACCTAACCTCTCGGCGTTATTATTTGACAACATTCCTGGCGAGTTGGCATCTACGTCTCTGTGGGGCTTTTATATACATCAATAACGTAATATAACCTAACCTAACCCAACCCAACTTCTCGGCACTAATATTTGACAACATTCCTGGCGAGTTAGCCTCTACGTCTCCGTGGAACTTCATATACATCAATAACGTAATATAACCTAACCTAACCCAACCTAAGATTTCGGCGCTATTATTTGACAACATTCCTGTCGAGTTGGCCTCTACGTCTCCGTGGGACTTTTATATACATCAATAGCGTAATTTAACCTAACCCAAACCAACGTAACATCTCGGCGGTAATATTTCACAACATTCCTGGCGAGTTGGCCTCTACGTCTCCGTGGGACCTTCATATACATCAATAACGTAATATAACCTAACCTAAGCCAACCTATCATCTCGGCGGTAATATTTGAAAACATTCCTGTCGAGTTGGCCTCTACGTTTCCGTGGGACCTTTATATATATCAGTAACGTGACATAACCTAACCTAACCCAACCTAACATCTCGGCGGTAATATTTGACAACATTCCTGGCGAGTTGGCCTCTACGTCTCCGTGGGGCCTTTATATACATCAATAACGTAATATAACCTAATATAACACAACCTAACCACTCGGAGCTATTATATGACAATATTCCTGTCGAGTTGGCCTCTACGTTTCCGTGGGACCTTTATATACATCAATAACGTAATATAACCTAACCTAACCCAACCTAACATCTCGGCGGCAATATTTGACAACATTCCTGGCGAGTTGGCCTCTACGTCTCCGTGGGGCCTTCATATACATCAATAACGTAATATAACCTAACCTAACCCAACCCAACTTCTCGGCACTAATATTTGACAACATTCCTGGCGAGTTAGCCTCTACGTCTCCGTGGAACTTCATATACATCAATAACGTAATATAACGTAACCTAACCCAACCTAAGATTTCGGCGCTATTATTTGAGAACATTCCTGTCGAGTTGGCCTCTACGTCTCCGTGGGACCTTTATATACATCAATAACGTAATATAACCTAACCTAACCCAACCTAACATCTCGGCGGTAATATTTGACAACATTCCTGGCAAATTGTCCTCTACGTCTCCGTGGGGCCTTCATATACATCAATAACGTAATATAACCTAACCTAACCCAACCCAACTTCTCGGCACTAATATTTGACAACATTCCTGGCGAGTTAGCCTCTACGTCTCCGTGGAACTTCATATACATCAATAACGTAATATAACCTAACCTAACCCAACCTAAGATTTCGGCGCTATTATTTGACAACATTCCTGTCGAGTTGGCCTCTACGTCTCCGTGGGACTTTTATATACATCAATAGCGTAATATAACCTAACCTAACCGAACCTAACATCTCGGCGGTAATATTTGACAACATTCCTGGCGAGTTGGCCTCTACGTCTCCGTGGGACCTTCATATACATCAATAACGTAATATAACCTAACCTAAGCCAACCTATCATCTCGGCGGTAATATTTGAAAACATTCCTGTCGAGTTGGCCTCTACGTTTCCGTGGGACCTTTATATATATCAATAACGTAATTTAACCTAACCCAAACCAACGTAACATCTCGGCGGTGATATTTGACAACATTCCTGGCGAGTTGGCCTCTACGTCTCCGTGGGACCTTCATATACATCAATAACGTAATATAACCTAACCTAAGCCAACCTATCATCTCGGCGGTAATATTTGACAACATTCCTGGCCAGTTGGCCTCTACGTCTCCGTGGGACCTTCATATACATCAATAACGTAATATAACCTAACCTAACCCAACCTAACATCTCGGCGGCAATATTTGACTACATTCCTGGCGAGTTGGCCTCTACGTCTCCGTGGGGCCTTCATATACATCAATAACGTAATATAACCTAACCTAACCCAACCCAACTTCTCGGCACTAATATTTGACAACATTCCTGGCGAGTTAGCCTCTACGTCTCCGTGGAACTTCATATACATCAATAACGTAATATAACGTAACCTAACCCAACCTAAGATTTCGGCGCTATTATTTGAGAACATTTCTGTCGATTTGGCCTCTACGTCTCCGTGGGACCTTTATATACATCAATAACGTAATATAACCTAACCTAACCCAACCTAACATCTCGGCGGTAATATTTGACAACATTCCTGGCAAATTGTCTTCTACGTCTCCGTGGGGCCTTCATATACATCAATAACGTAATATAACCTAACCTAACCCAACCTATCATCTCGGCGGTAATATTTGACAACATTCCTGGCGAGTTGGCCTCTACGTCTCCGTGGGACCTTCATATACATCAATAACGTAATATAACCTTACATAACCCAACCTAACCTTTCGGCGTTATTATTTGACAACATTCCTGGCGGGTTGGCACCTACGTCTCCGTGGGGCCTTTATATACATCAATAACGTAATATAACCTTATATGACCCGACCTAACCTCTCGGCGTTATTATTTGACAACATTCCTGGCGAGTTGGCATCTACGTCTCTGTGGGGCTTTTATATACATCAATAACGTAATATAACCTAACCTAACCCAACCCAACTTCTCGGCACTAATATTTGACAACATTCCTGGCGAGTTAGCCTCTACGTCTCCGTGGAACATCATATACATCAATAACGTAATATAACCTAACCTAACCCAACCTAAGATTTCGGCGCTATTATTTGACAACATTCCTGTCGAGTTGGCCTCTACGTCTCCGTGGGACTTTTATATACATCAATAGCGTAATATAACCTAACCTAACCGAACCTAACATCTCGGCGGTAATATTTGACAACATTCCTGGCGAGTTGGCCTCTACGTCTCCGTGGGACCTTCATATACATCAATAACGTAATATAACCTAACCTAAGCCAACCTATCATCTCGGCGGTAATATTTGAAAACATTCCTGTCGAGTTGGCCTCTACGTTTCCGTGGGACCTTTATATATATCAATAACGTAATTTAACCTAACCCAAACCAACGTAACATCTCGGCGGTAATATTTGACAACATTCCTGGCGAGTTGGCCTCTACGTCTCCGTGGGACCTTCATATACATCAATAACGTAATATAACCTAACCTAAGCCAACCTATCATCTCGGCGGTAATATTTGAAAACATTCCTGTCGAGTTGGCCTCTACGTTTCCGTGGGACCTTTATATATATCAGTAACGTGACATAACCTAACCTAACCCAACCTAACATCTCGGCGGTAATATTTGACAACATTCCTGGCGAGTTGGCCTCTACGTCTCCGTGGGGCCTTTATATACATCAATAACGTAATATAACCTAATATAACACAACCTAACCACTCGGAGCTATTATATGACAATATTCCTGTCGAGTTGGCCTCTACGTTTCCGTGGGACCTTTATATACATCAATAACGTAATATAACCTAACCTAACCCAACCTAACATCTCGGCGGCAATATTTGACAACATTCCTGGCGAGTTGGCCTCTACGTCCCCGTGGGGCCTTCATATACATCAATAACGTAATATAACCTAACCTAACCCAACCTAACATCTCGGCGGTAATATTTGACAACATTCCTGGCAAATTGTCCTCTACGTCTCCGTGGGGCCTTCATATACATCAATAACGTAATATAACCTAACCTAACCCAACCTATCATCTCGGCGGTAATATTTGACAACATTTCTGGCGAGTTGGCCTCTACGTCTCCGTGGAACTTCATATACATCAATAACGTAATATAACCTAACCTAAGCCAACCTATCATCTCGGCGGTAATATTTGAAAACATTCCTGTCGAGTTGGCCTGTACGTTTCCGTGGGACCTTTATATACATCAATAACGTAATATAACCTTATATGACCCGACCTAACCTCTCGGCGTTATTATTTGACAACATTCCTGGCGAGTTGGCATCTACGTCTCTGTGGGGCTTTTATATACATCAATAACGTAATATAACCTAACCTAACCCAACCCAACTTCACGGCACTAATATTTGACAACATTCCTGTCGAGTTGGCCTCTACGTTTCCGTGGGACCTTTATATATATCAATAACGTAATTTAACCTAACCCAAACCAACGTAACATCTCGGCGGTAATTTTTGACAACATTCCTGGCGAGTTGGCCTCTACGTCTCCGTGGGACCTTCATATACATCAATAACGTAATATAACCTAACCTAAGCCAACCTATCATCTCGGCGGTAATATTTGAAAACATTCCTGTCGAGTTGGCCTCTACGTTTCCGTGGGACCTTTATATATATCAGTAACGTGACATAACCTAACCTAACCCAAGCTAACATCTCGGCGGCAATATTTGACAACATTCCTGGCGAGTTGGCCTCTACGTCTCCGTGGGGCCTTCATATACATCAATAACGTAATATAACCTAACCTAACCCAACCCAACTTCTCGGCACTAATATTTGACAACATTCCTGGCGAGTTAGCCTCTACGTCTCCGTGGAACTTCATATACATCAATAACGTAATATAACGTAACCTAACCCAACCTAAGATTTCGGCGCTATTATTTGAGAACATTCCTGTCGAGTTGGCCTCTACGTCTCCGTGGGACCTTTATATACATCAATAACGTAATATAACCTAACCTAACCCAACCTAACATCTCGGCGGTAATATTTGGCAACATTCCTGGCAAATTGTCCTCTACGTCTCCGTGGGGCCTTCATATACATCAATAACGTAATATAACCTAACCTAACCCAACCTATCATCTCGGCGGTAATATTTGACAACATTCCTGGCGAGTTGGCCTCTACGTCTCCGTGGGACCTTCATATACATCAATAACGTAATATAACCTTACATAACCCAACCTAACCTTTCGGCGTTATTATTTGACAACATTCCTGGCGAGTTGGCATCTACGTCTCTGTGGGGCTTTTATATACATCAATAACGTAATATAACCTAACCTAACCCAACCCAACTTCTCGGCACTAATATTTGACAACATTCCTGGCGAGTTAGCCTCTACGTCTCCGTGGAACTTCATATACATCAATAACGTAATATAACCTAACCTAAGCCAACCTATCATCTCGGCGGTAATATTTGACAACATTCCTGGCGAGTTGGCCTCTACGTCTCCGTGGGACTTTTATATACATCAATAGCGTAATATAACCTAACCTAACCGAACCTAACATCTCGGCGGTAATATTTGACAACATTCCTGGCGAGTTGGCCTCTACGTCTCCGTGGGACCTTCATATACATCAATAACGTAATATAACCTAACCTAAGCCAACCTATCATCTCGGCGGTAATATTTGAAAACATTCCTGTCGAGTTGGCCTCTACGTTTCCGTGGGACCTTTATATATATCAATAACGTAATTTAACCTAACCCAAACCAACGTAACATCACGGCGGTAATATTTGACAACATTCCTGGCGAGTTGGCCTCTACGTCTCCGTGGGACTTTTATATACATCAATAGCGTAATATAACCTAACCTAACCGAACCTAACATCTCGGCGGTAATATTTGACAACATTCCTGGCGAGTTGGCCTCTACGTCTCCGTGGGACCTTCATATACATCAATAACGTAATATAACCTTACATAACCCAACCTAACCTTTCGGCGTTATTATTTGACAACATTCCTGGCGGGTTGGCACCTACGTCTCCGTGGGGCCTTTATATACATCAATAACGTAATATAACCTTATATGACCCGACCTAACCTCTCGGCGTTATTATTTGACAACATTCCTGGCGAGTTGGCATCTACGTCTCTGTGGGGCTTTTATATACATCAATAACGTAATATAATCTAACCTAACCCAACCCAACTTCTCGGCACTAATATTTGACAACATTCCTGGCGAGTTAGCCTCTATGTCTCCGTGGAACTTCATATACATCAATAACGTAATATAACCTAACCTAACCCAACCTAAGATTTCGGCGCTATTATTTGACAACATTCCTGTCGAGTTGGCCCCTACGTCTCCGTGGGACCTTCATATACATCAATAACGTAATATAACCTAACCTAAGCCAACCTATCATCTCGGCGGTAATATTTGAAAACATTCCTGTCGAGTTGGCCTCTACGTTTCCGTGGGACCTTTATATATATCAATAACGTAATTTAACCTAACCCAAACCAACGTAACATCTCGGCGGTAATATTTGACAACATTCCTGGCGAGTTGGCCTCTACGTCTCCGTGGGACCTTCATATACATCAATAACGTAATATAACCTAACCTAAGCCAACCTATCATCTCGGCGGTAATATTTGAAAACATTCCTGTCGAGTTGGCCTCTACGTTTCCGTGGGACCTTTATATATATCAGTAACGTGATATAACCTAACCTAACCCAACCTAAGATTTCGGCGCTATTATTTGAGAACATTCCTGTCGAGTTGGCCTCTACGTCTCCGTGGGACCTTTATATACATCAATAACGTAATATAACCTAACCTAACCCAACCTAACATCTCGGCGGTAATATTTGACAACATTTCTGGCAAATTGTCCTCTACGTGTCCGTGGGGCCTTCATATACATCAATAACGTAATATAACCTAACTTAACCCAACCTATCATCTCGGCTGTAATATTTGACAACATTCCTGGCGAGTTGGCCTCTACGTCTCCGTGGGACCTTCATATACATCAATAACGTAATATAACCTTACATAACCCAACCTAACCTTTCGGCGTTATTATTTGACAACATTCCTGGCGGGTTGGCATCTACGTCTCCGTGGGGCCTTTATATACATCAATAACGTAATATAACCTTATATGACCCGACCTAACCTCTCGGCGTTATTATTTGACAACATTCCTGGCGAGTTGGCATCTACGTCTCTGTGGGGCTTTTATATACATCAATGACGTAATATAACCTAACCTAACCCAACCCAACTTCTCGGCACTAATATTTGACAACATTCCTGGCGAGTTAGCCTCTACGTCTCCGTGGAACTTCATATACATCAATAACGTAATATAACCTAACCTAACCCAACCTAAGATTTCGGCGCTATTATTTGACAACATTCCTGTCGAGTTGGCCTCTACGTCTCCGTGGGACTTTTATATACATCAATAGCGTAATATAACCTAACCTAACCGAACCTAACATCTCGGCGGTAATATTTGACAACATTCCTGGCGAGTTGGCCTCTACGTCTCCGTGGGACCTTCATATACATCAATAACGTAATATAACCTAACCTAAGCCAACCTATCATCTCGGCGGTAATATTTGAAAACATTCCTGTCGAGTTGGCCTCTACGTTTCCGTGGGACCTTTATATATATCAATAACGTAATTTAACCTAACCCAAACCAACGTAACATCTCGGCGGTAATATTTGACAACATTCCTGGCGAGTTGGCCTCTACGTCTCCGTGGGACCTTCATATACATCAATAACGTAATATAACCTAACCTAAGCCAACCTATCATCTCGGCGGTAATATTTGAAAACATTCCTGTCGAGTTGGCCTCTACGTTTCCGTGGGACCTTTATATATATCAGTAACGTGACATAACCTAACCTAACCCAACCTAACATCTCGGCGGTAATATTTGACAACATTCCTGGCGAGTTGGCCTCTACGTCTCCGTGGGGCCTTTATATACATCAATGACGTAATATAACCTAATATAACACAACCTAACCACTCGGAGCTATTATATGACAATATTCCTGTCGAGTTGGCCTCTACGTTTCCGTGGGACCTTTATATACATCAATAACGTAATATAACCTAACCTAACCCAACCTAACATCTCGGCGGCAATATTTGACAACATTCCTGGCGAGTTGGCCTCTACGTCTCCGTGGGGCATTCATATACATCAATAACGTAATATAACCTAACCTAACCCAACCTAACATCTCGGCGGTAATATTTGACAACATTCCTGGCAAATTGTCCTCTACGTCTCCGTGGGGCCTTCATATACATCAATAACGTAATATAACCTAACCTAACCCAACCTATCATCTCGGCGGTAATATTTGACAACATTTCTGGCGAGTTGGCCTCTACGTCTCCATGGAACTTCATATACATCAATAACGTAATATAACCTAACCTAAGCCAACCTATCATCTCGGCGGTAATATTTGAAAACATTCCTGTCGAGTTGGCCTCTACGTCTCCGTGGGACTTTTATATACATCAATAACGTAATTTAACCTAAAATACCCCAACATAACATCTCGGCAGTAATATTTGACAACATTCCTGGCTTGTTGGACTCTATGTTTCCGTGGGACCTTTATATACATCAATAACGTAATATAACCTAACCTAACCCAACTTAACATCTCGACGGTAATATTTGACAACATTCCTGGCGAGTTGGCCTCTACGTCTCCGTGGGACCTTCATATACATCAATAACGTAATATAACCTAACTTAACCCAACCTAACATCTCGGCGGCAATATTTGACAACATTCCTGGCGAGTTGGCCTCTACGTCTCCGTGGGGCCTTCATATACATCAATAACGTAATATAACCTAACCTAGCCCAACCCAACTTCTCGGCACTAATATTTGACAACATTCCTGGCGAGTTAGCCTCTACGTCTCCGTGGAACTTCATATACATCAATAACGTAATATAACGTAACCTAACCCAACCTAAGATTTCGGCGCTATTATTTGAGAACATTCCTGTCGAGTTGGCCTCTACGTCTCCGTGGGACCTTTATATACATCAATAACGTAATATAACCTAACTTAACCCAACCTATCATCTCGGCTGTAATATTTGACAACATTCCTGGCGAGTTGGCCTCTACGTCTCCGTGGGACCTTCATATACATCAATAACGTAATATAACCTTACATAACCCAACCTAACATTTCGGCGTTATTATTTGACAACATTCCTGGCGGGTTGGCATCTACGTCTCCGTGGGGCCTTTATATACATCAATAACGTAATATAACCTTATATGACCCGACCTAACCTCTCGGCGTTATTATTTGACAACATTCCTGGCGAGTTGGCATCTACGTCTCTGTGGGGCTTTTATATACATCAATGACGTAATATAACCTAACCTAACCCAACCCAACTTCTCGGCACTAATATTTGACAACATTCCTGGCGAGTTAGCCTCTACGTCTCCGTGGAACTTCATATACATCAATAACGTAATATAACCTAACCTAACCCAACCTAAGATTTCGGCGCTATTATTTGACAACATTCCTGTCGAGTTGGCCTCTACGTCTCCGTGGGACTTTTATATACATCAATAGCGTAATATAACCTAACCTAACCGAACCTAACATCTCGGCGGTAATATTTGACAACATTCCTGGCGAGTTGGCCTCTACGTCTCCGTGGGACCTTCATATACATCAATAACGTAATATAACCTAACCTAAGCCAACCTATCATCTCGGCGGTAATATTTGAAAACATTCCTGTCGAGTTGGCCTCTACGTTTCCGTGGGACCTTTATATATATCAATAACGTAATTTAACCTAACCCAAACCAACGTAACATCTCGGCGGTAATATTTGACAACATTCCTGGCGAGTTGGCCTCTACGTCTCCGTGGGACCTTCATATACATCAATAACGTAATATAACCTAACCTAAGCCAACCTATCATCTCGGCGGTAATATTTGAAAACATTCCTGTCGAGTTGGCCTCTACGTTTCCGTGGGACCTTTATATATATCAGTAACGTGACATAACCTAACCTAACCCAACCTAACATCTCGGCGGTAATATTTGACAACATTCCTGGCGAGTTGGCCTCTACGTCTCCGTGGGGCCTTTATATACATCAATGACGTAATATAACCTAATATAACACAACCTAACCACTCGGAGCTATTATATGACAATATTCCTGTCGAGTTGGCCTCTACGTTTCCGTGGGACCTTTATATACATCAATAACGTAATATAACCTAACCTAACCCAACCTAACATCTCGGCGGCAATATTTGACAACATTCCTGGCGAGTTGGCCTCTACGTCTCCGTGGGGCATTCATATACATCAATAACGTAATATAACCTAACCTAACCCAACCTAACATCTCGGCGGTAATATTTGACAACATTCCTGGCAAATTGTCCTCTACGTCTCCGTGGGGCCTTCATATACATCAATAACGTAATATAACCTAACCTAACCCAACCTATCATCTCGGCGGTAATATTTGACAACATTTCTGGCGAGTTGGCCTCTACGTCTCCATGGAACTTCATATACATCAATAACGTAATATAACCTAACCTAAGCCAACCTATCATCTCGGCGGTAATATTTGAAAACATTCCTGTCGAGTTGGCCTCTACGTCTCCGTGGGACTTTTATATACATCAATAACGTAATTTAACCTAAAATACCCCAACATAACATCTCGGCAGTAATATTTGACAACATTCCTGGCTTGTTGGACTCTATGTTTCCGTGGGACCTTTATATACATCAATAACGTAATATAACCTAACCTAACCCAACTTAACATCTCGACGGTAATATTTGACAACATTCCTGGCGAGTTGGCCTCTACGTCTCCGTGGGACCTTCATATACATCAATAACGTAATATAACCTAACCTAACCCAACCTAACATCTCGGCGGCAATATTTGACAACATTCCTGGCGAGTTGGCCTCTACGTCTCCGTGGGGCCTTCATATACATCAATAACGTAATATAACCTAACCTAGCCCAACCCAACTTCTCGGCACTAATATTTGACAACATTCCTGGCGAGTTAGCCTCTACGTCTCCGTGGAACTTCATATACATCAATAACGTAATATAACGTAACCTAACCCAACCTAAGATTTCGGCGCTATTATTTGAGAACATTCCTGTCGAGTTGGCCTCTACGTCTCCGTGGGACCTTTATATACATCAATAACGTAATATAACCTAACCTAACCCAACCTAACATCTCGGCGGTAATATTTGACAACATTCCTGTCGAGTTGGCCTCTACGTCTCCGTGGGACCTTCATATACATCAATAACGTAATATAACCTAACCTAAGCCAACCTATCATCTCGGCGGTAATATTTGAAAACATTCCTGTCGAGTTGGCCTCTACGTTTCCGTGGGACCTTTATATATATCAATAACGTAATTTAACCTAACCCAAACCAACGTAACATCTCGGCGGTAATATTTGACAACATTCCTGGCGAGTTGGCCTCTACGTCTCCGTGGGACCTTCATATACATCAATAACGTAATATAACCTAACCTAAGCCAACCTATCATCTCGGCGGTAATATTTGAAAACATTCCTGTCGAGTTGGCCTCTACGTTTCCGTGGGACCTTTATATATATCAGTAACGTGATACAACCTAACCTAACTCAACCTAACATCTCGGCGGTAATATTTGACAACATTCCTGGCGAGTTGGCCTCTACGTCTCCGTGGGACCTTCATATACATCAATAACGTAATATAACCTAACCTAAGCCAACCTATCATCTCGGCGGTAATATTTGAAAACATTCCTGTCGAGTTGGCCTCTACGTTTCCGTGGGACCTTTATATATATCAGTAACGTGACATAACCTAACCTAACCCAACCTAACATCTCGGCGGTAATATTTGACAACATTCCTGGCGAGTTGGCCTCTACGTCTCCGTGGGGCCTTTATATACATCAATGACGTAATATAACCTAATATAACACAACCTAACCACTCGGAGCTATTATATGACAATATTCCTGTCGAGTTGGCCTCTACGTTTCCGTGGGACCTTTATATACATCAATAACGTAATATAACCTAACCTAACCCAACCTAACATCTCGGCGGCAATATTTGACAACATTCCTGGCGAGTTGGCCTCTACGTCTCCGTGGGGCATTCATATACATCAATAACGTAATATAACCTAACCTAACCCAACCTAACATCTCGGCGGTAATATTTGACAACATTCCTGGCAAATTGTCCTCTACGTCTCCGTGGGGCCTTCATATACATCAATAACGTAATATAACCTAACCTAACCCAACCTATCATCTCGGCGGTAATATTTGACAACATTTCTGGCGAGTTGGCCTCTACGTCTCCATGGAACTTCATATACATCAATAACGTAATATAACCTAACCTAAGCCAACCTATCATCTCGGCGGTAATATTTGAAAACATTCCTGTCGAGTTGGCCTCTACGTCTCCGTGGGACTTTTATATACATCAATAACGTAATTTAACCTAAAATACCCCAACATAACATCTCGGCAGTAATATTTGACAACATTCCTGGCTTGTTGGACTCTATGTTTCCGTGGGACCTTTATATACATCAATAACGTAATATAACCTAACCTAACCCAACTTAACATCTCGACGGTAATATTTGACAACATTCCTGGCGAGTTGGCCTCTACGTCTCCGTGGGACCTTCATATACATCAATAACGTAATATAACCTAACCTAACCCAACCTAACATCTCGGCGGCAATATTTGACAACATTCCTGGCGAGTTGGCCTCTACGTCTCCGTGGGGCCTTCATATACATCAATAACGTAATATAACCTAACCTAGCCCAACCCAACTTCTCGGCACTAATATTTGACAACATTCCTGGCGAGTTAGCCTCTACGTCTCCGTGGAACTTCATATACATCAATAACGTAATATAACGTAACCTAACCCAACCTAAGATTTCGGCGCTATTATTTGAGAACATTCCTGTCGAGTTGGCCTCTACGTCTCCGTGGGACCTTTATATACATCAATAACGTAATATAACCTAACCTAACCCAACCTAACATCTCGGCGGTAATATTTGACAACATTCCTGTCGAGTTGGCCTCTACGTCTCCGTGGGACCTTCATATACATCAATAACGTAATATAACCTAACCTAAGCCAACCTATCATCTCGGCGGTAATATTTGAAAACATTCCTGTCGAGTTGGCCTCTACGTTTCCGTGGGACCTTTATATATATCAATAACGTAATTTAACCTAACCCAAACCAACGTAACATCTCGGCGGTAATATTTGACAACATTCCTGGCGAGTTGGCCTCTACGTCTCCGTGGGACCTTCATATACATCAATAACGTAATATAACCTAACCTAAGCCAACCTATCATCTCGGCGGTAATATTTGAAAACATTCCTGTCGAGTTGGCCTCTACGTTTCCGTGGGACCTTTATATATATCAGTAACGTGATACAACCTAACCTAACTCAACCTAACATCTCGGCGGTAATATTTGACAACATTCCTGGCGAGTTGGCCTCTACGTCTCCGTGGGACCTTCATATACATCAATAACGTAATATAACCTTACATAACCCAACCTAACCTTTCGGCGTTATTATTTGACAACATTCCTGGCGGGTTGGCATCTACGTCTCCGTGGGGCCTTTATATACATCAATAACGTAATATAACCTTATATGACCCGACCTAACCTCTCGGCGTTATTATTTGACAACATTCCTGGCGAGTTGGCATCTACGTCTCTGTGGGGCTTTTATATACATCAATAACGTAATATAACCTAACCTAACCCAACCCAACTTCTCGGCACTAATATTTGACAACATTCCTGGCGAGTTAGCCTCTACGTCTCCGTGGAACTTCATATACATCAATAACGTAATATAACCTAACCTAACCCAACCTAAGATTTCGGCGCTATTATTTGACAACATTCCTGTCGAGTTGGCCTCTACGTCTCCGTGGGACTTTTATATACATCAATAGCGTAATATAACCTAACCTAACCGAACCTAACATCTCGGCGGTAATATTTGACAACATTCCTGGCGAGTTGGCCTCTACGTCTCCGTGGGACCTTCATATACATCAATAACGTAATATAACCTTACATAACCCAACCTAACCTTTCGGCGTTATTATTTGACAACATTCCTGGCGGGTTGGCATCTACGTCTCCGTGGGGCTTTTATATACATCAATAACGTAATATAACCTAACCTAACCCAACCCAACTTCTCGGCACTAATATTTGACAACATTCCTGGCGAGTTAGCCTCTACGTCTCCGTGGAACTTCATATACATCAATAACGTAATATAACCTAACCTAACCCAACCTAAGATTTCGGCGCTATTATTTGACAACATTCCTGTCGAGTTGGCCTCTACGTCTGCGTGGGACTTTTATATACATCAATAGCGTAATATAACCTAACCTAACCGAACCTAACATCTCGGCGGTAATATTTGACAACATTCCTGGCGAGTTGGCCTCTACGTCTCCGTGGGACCTTCATATACATCAATAACGTAATATAACCTTACATAACCCAACCTAACCTTTCGGCGTTATTATTTGACAACATTCCTGGCGGGTTGGCATCTACGTCTCCGTGGGGCCTTTATATACATCAATAACGTAATATAACCTTATATGACCCGACCTAACCTCTCGGCGTTATTATTTGACAACATTCCTGGCGAGTTGGCATCTACGTCTCTGTGGGACTTTTATATACATCAATAACGTAATATAACCTAACCTAACCCAACCCAACTTCTCGGCACTAATATTTGACAACATTCCTGGCGAGTTAGCCTCTACGTCTCCGTGGAACTTCATATACATCAATAACGTAATATAACCTAACCTAACCCAACCTAAGATTTCGGCGCTATTATTTGACAACATTCCTGTCGAGTTGGCCTCTACGTCTCCGTGGGACTTTTATATACATCAATAGCGTAATATAACCTAACCTAACCGAACCTAACATCTCGGCGGTAATATTTGACAACATTCCTGGCGAGTTGGCCTCTACGTCTCCGTGGGACCTTCATATACATCAATAACGTAATATAACCTAACTTAACCCAACCTATCATCTCGGCGGTAATATTTGACAACATTCCTGGCGAGTTGGCCTCTACGTCTCCGTGGGACCTTCATATACATCAATAACGTAATATAACCTTACATAACCCAACCTAACCTTTCGGCGTTCTTATTTGACAACATTCCTGGCGGGTTGGCATCTACGTCTCCGTGGGGCCTTTATATACATCAATAACGTAATATAACCTTATATGACCCGACCTAACCTCTCGGCGTTATTATTTGACAACATTCCTGGCGAGTTGGCATCTACGTCTCTGTGGGGCTTTTATATACATCAATAACGTAATATAACCTAACCTAACCCAACCCAACTTCTCGGCACTAATATTTGACAACATTCCTGGCGAGTTAGCCTCTACGTCTCCGTGGAACTTCATATACATCAATAACGTAATATAACCTAACCTAACCCAACCTAAGATTTCGGCGCTATTATTTGACAACATTCCTGTCGAGTTGGCCTCTACGTCTCCGTGGGACTTTTATATACATCAATAGCGTAATATAACCTAACCTAACCGAACCTAACATCTCGGCGGTAATATTTGACAACATTCCTGGCGAGTTGGCCTCTACGTCTCCGTGGGACCTTCATATACATCAATAACGTAATATAACCTAACCTAAGCCAACCTATCATCTCGGCGGTAATATTTGAAAACATTCCTGTCGAGTTGGACTCTACGTTTCCGTGGGACCTTTATATATATCAATAACGTAATTTAACCTAACCCAAACCAACGTAACATCTCGGCGGTAATATTTGACAACATTCCTGGCGAGTTGGCCGCTACGTCTCCGTGGGACCTTCATATACATCAATAACGTAATATAACCTAATCTAAGCCAACCTATCATCTCGGCGGTAATATTTGAAAACATTCCTGTCGAGTTGGCCTCTACGTTTCCGTGGGACCTTCATATACATCAATAACGTAATATAACCTAACCTAACCCAAGCTATCATCTCGGCGGTAATATTTGACAACATTCCCGGCGAGTTGGCCTCTACGTCTCCGTGGGACCTTCATATACATCAATAACGTAATATAACCTAACTTAACCCAACCTATCATCTCGGCGGTAATATTTGACAACATTCCTGGCGAGTTGGCCTCTACGTCTCCGTGGGACCTTCATATACATCAATAACGTAATATAACCTTACATAACCCAACCTAACCTTTCGGCGTTATTATTTGACAACATTCCTGGCGGGTTGGCATCTACGTCTCCGTGGGGCCTTTATATACATCAATAACGTAATACAACCTTATATGACCCGACCTAACCTCTCGGCGCTATTATTTGACAACATTCCTGTCGAGTTGGCCTCTACGTCTCCGTGGGACTTTTATATACATCAATAGCGTAATATAACCTAACCTAACCGAACCTAACATCTCGGCGGTAATATTTGACAACATTCCTGGCGAGTTGGCCTCTACGTCTCCGTGGGACCTTCATATACATCAATAACGTAATATAACCTAACCTAAGCCAACCTATCATCTCGGCGGTAATATTTGAAAACATTCCTGTCGAGTTGGCCTCTACGTTTCCGTGGGACCTTTATATATATCAATAACGTAATTTAACCTAACCCAAACCAACGTAACATCTCGGCGGTAATATTTGACAACATTCCTGGCGAGTTGGCCGCTACGTCTCCGTGGGACCTTCATATACATCAATAACGTAATATAACCTAATCTAAGCCAACCTATCATCTCGGCGGTAATATTTGAAAACATTCCTGTCGAGTTGGCCTCTACGTTTCCGTGGGACCTTTATATACATCAATAACGTAATATAACCTAACCTAACCCAAGCTATCATCTCGGCGGTAATATTTGACAACATTCCTGGCGAGTTGGCCTCTACGTCTCCGTGGGACCTTCATATACATCAATAACGTAATATAACCTTACATAACCCAACCTAACCTTTCGGCGTTATTATTTGACAACATTCCTGGCGGGTTGGCATCTACGTCTCCGTGGGGCCTTTATATACATCAATAACGTAATATAACCTTATATGACCCGACCTAACCTCTCGGCGTTATTATTTGACAACATTCCTGGCGAGTTGGCATCTACGTCTCTGTGGGGCTTTTATATACATCAATAACGTAATATAACCTAACCTAACCCAACCCAACTTCTCGGCACTAATATTTGACAACATTCCTGGCGAGTTAGCCTCTACGTCTCCGTGGAACTTCATATACATCAATAACGTAATATAACCTAACCTAACCCAACCTAAGATTTCGGCGCTATTATTTGACAACATTCCTGTCGAGTTGGCCTCTACGTCTCCGTGGGACTTTTATATACATCAATAGCGTAATATAACCTAACCTAACCGAACCTAACATCTCGGCGGTAATATTTGACAACATTCCTGGCGAGTTGGCCTCTACGTCTCCGTGGGACCTTCATATACATCAATAACGTAATATAACCTAACCTAAGCCAACCTATCATCTCGGCGGTAATATTTGAAAACATTCCTGTCGAGTTGGCCTCTACGTTTCCGTGGGACCTTTATATATATCAATAACGTAATTTAACCTAACCCAAACCAACGTGACATCTCGGCGGTAATATTTGACAACATTCCTGGCGAGTTGGCCGCTACGTCTCCGTGGGACCTTCATATACATCAATAACGTAATATAACCTAATCTAAGCCAACCTATCATCTCGGCGGTAATATTTGAAAACATTCCTGTCGAGTTGGCCTCTACGTTTCCGTGGGACCTTCATATACATCAATAACGTAATATAACCTAACCTAACCCAAGCTATCATCTCGGCGGTAATATTTGACAACATTCCTGGCGAGTTGGCCTCTACGTCTCCGTGGGACCTTCATATACATCAATAACGTAATATAACCTAACTTAACCCAACCTATCATCTCGGCGGTAATATTTGACAACATTCCTGGCGAGTTGGCCTCTACGTCTCCGTGGGACCTTCATATACATCAATAACGTAATATAACCTTACATAACCCAACCTAACCTTTCGGCGTTATTATTTGACAACATTCCTGGCGGGTTGGCATCTACGTCTCCGTGGGGCCTTTATATACATCAATAACGTAATATAACCTTATATGACCCGACCTAACATCTCGGCGGTAATATTTGACAACATTCCTGGCGAGTTGGCCTCTACGTCTCCGTGGGACCTTCATATACATCAATAACGTAATATAACCTAACTTAACCCAACCTATCATCTCGGCGGTAATATTTGACAACATTCCTGGCGAGTTGGCCTCTACGTCTCCGTGGGACCTTCATATACATCAATAACGTAATATAACCTTACATAACCCAACCTAACCTTTCGGCGTTATTATTTGACAACATTCCTGGCGGGTTGGCATCTACGTCTCCGTGGGGCCTTTATATACATCAATAACGTAATATAACCTTATATGACCCGACCTAACCTCTCGGCGTTATTATTTGACAACATTCCTGGCGAGTTGGCATCTACGTCTCTGTGGGGCTTTTATATACATCAATAACGTAATATAACCTAACCTAACCCAACCCAACTTCTCGGCACTAATATTTGACAACATTCCTGGCGAGTTAGCCTCTACGTCTCCGTGGAACTTCATATACATCAATAACGTAATATAACCTAACCTAACCCAACCTAAGATTTCGGCGCTATTATTTGACAACATTCCTGTCGAGTTGGCCTCTACGTCTCCGTGGGACTTTTATATACATCAATAGCGTAATATAACCTATCCTAACCGAACCTAACATCTCGGCGGTAATATTTGACAACATTCCTGGCGAGTTGGCCTCTACGTCTCCGTGGGACCTTCATATACATCAATAACGTAATATAACCTAACCTAAGCCAACCTATCATCTCGGCGGTAATATTTGAAAACATTCCTGTCGAGTTGGCCTCTACGTTTCCGTGGGACCTTTATATATATCAATAACGTAATTTAACCTAACCCAAACCAACGTAACATCTCGGCGGTAATATTTGACAACATTCCTGGCGAGTTGGCCGCTACGTCTCCGTGGGACCTTCATATACATCAATAACGTAATATAACCTAATCTAAGCCAACCTATCATCTCGGCGGTAATATTTGAAAACATTCCTGTCGAGTTGGCCTCTACGTTTCCGTGGGACCTTCATATACATCAATAACGTAATATAACCTAACCTAACCCAAGCTATCATCTCGGCGGTAATATTTGACAACATTCCTGGCGAGTTGGCCTCTACGTCTCCGTGGGACCTTCATATACATCAATAACGTAATATAACCTAACTTAACCCAACCTATCATCTCGGCGGTAATATTTGACAACATTCCTGGCGAGTTGGCCTCTACGTCTCCGTGGGACCTTCATATACATCAATAACGTAATATAACCTTACATAACCCAACCTAACCTTTCGGCGTTATTATTTGACAACATTCCTGGCGGGTTGGCATCTACGTCTCCGTGGGGCCTTTATATACATCAATAACGTAATACAACCTTATATGACCCGACCTAACCTCTCGGCGTTATTATTTGACAACATTCCTGGCGAGTTGGCATCTACGTCTCTGTGGGGCTTTTATACACATCAATAACGTAATATAACCTAACCTAACCCAACCCAACTTCTCGGCACTAATATTTGACAACATTCCTGGCGAGTTAGCCTCTACGTCTCCGTGGAACTTCATATACATCAATGACGTAATATAACCTAACCTAACCCAACCTAAGATTTCGGCGCTATTATTTGACAACATTCCTGTCGAGTTGGCCTCTACGTCTCCGTGGGACTTTTATATACATCAATAGCGTAATATAACCTAACCTAACCGAACCTAACATCTCGGCGGTAATATTTGACAACATTCCTGGCGAGTTGGCCTCTACGTCTCCGTGGGACCTTCATATACATCAATAACGTAATATAACCTAACCTAAGCCAACCTATCATCTCGGCGGTAATATTTGAAAACATTCCTGTCGAGTTGGCCTCTACGTTTCCGTGGGACCTTTATATATATCAATAACGTAATTTAACCTAACCCAAACCAACGTAACATCTCGGCGGTAATATTTGACAACATTCCTGGCGAGTTGGCCGCTACGTCTCCGTGGGACCTTCATATACATCAATAACGTAATATAACCTAATCTAAGCCAACCTATCATCTCGGCGGTAATATTTGAAAACATTCCTGTCGAGTTGGCCTCTACGTTTCCGTGGGACCTTTATATACATCAATAACGTAATATAACCTAACCTAACCCAAGCTATCATCTCGGCGGTAATATTTGACAACATTCCTGGCGAGTTGGCCTCTACGTCTCCGTGGGACCTTCATATACATCAATAACGTAATATAACCTTACATAACCCAACCTAACCTTTCGGCGTTATTATTTGACAACATTCCTGGCGGGTTGGCATCTACGTCTCCGTGGGGCCTTCATATACATCAATAACGTAATATAACCTAACCTAACCCAACCTATCATCTCGGCGGTAATATTTGACAACATTCCTGGCGAGTTGGCCTCTACGTCTCCGTGAGACCTTCATATCGATCAATAACGTAATATAACCTAATATAACCCAACCTAACCACTCGGCGCAATTATGTGACAACATTCCTGGCGAGTTGGCCTCTACGTCTCCGTGGGACATTGACATACATCAATAACGTAATATAACCTAACGTAACCCAACCTAACATCTCGGTACTGATATTTGACAAAATTCCTGGCGAGTTGGCCTCTACGTCTCCGCGGGAATTTTATATACATCAATAATGTAATATAACCTAACCTAACCCAACCTAACATCTCGGTGGTAATATTTGACAACATTCCTGGCGAGTTGGCCTCTACGTCACCGTGGGACCTTCATATACATTAATAATGTAATATTACCTAACCTAACCCAACCTAACATCGCGGCGCTAATATTTGTCAACATTCCTGGCGAGTTGGCCTCTACCTCTCCGTGGGACCTTCATATACATCAATAACGTAATTTAACCTAACCCAAACCAACGTAACATCTCGGCGGTAATATTTGACAACATTCCTGGCGAGTTGGCCTCTACGTCTCCGTGGGAATTTTGTATACATCAATAACGTAATATAACCTAACCTAACCCAACCTAACCTCTCGGCGGTAATATTTGACAACATTCCTGGCGAGTTGACATCTACGTCTCCGTGGGGCTTTTATATACATCAATAACGTAATATAACCTAACCTAACCCAACCCAACTTCTCGGCACTAATATTTGACAACATTCCTGGCGAGTTAGACTCTACGTCTCCGTGGAACTTCATATATTTCAATAACGTAATATAACCTAACCTAACCCTACCTAAGGTTTCGGCGCTATTATTTGACAACATTCCTATCGAGTTGGCCTCTACGTATCCGTGGGACTTTTATATACATGAATAGCGTAATATAACCTAACCTAACCCAATCTAATATCTCGGTATTAATATTTTAAAACATTCCTGGCGAGTTGGCCTCTACGTCTCCGTGGGACCTTGACATACATCAATAACGTAATAGAACCTAACCTAAGCCAACCTATCATCTCGGCGGTAATATTTGAAAGCATTCCTGTCGAGTTGGCCTCTACGTTTCCGTGGGACCTTTATATATATCAATAACGTAATATAACCTAACCTAACCCAACCTAACATCTCGGCGGTAATATTTGACAACATTCCTGGCGAGTTGGCCTCTACGTCTCCGTGACACCTTCATCTCCATCAATAACGTAATATAACCTAATATAACCCAACCTAACCACTCGGCGCTATTATATGACAATATTCCTGGCGAGTTGGCCTCTACGTCTCCGTGGGACTTTTATATACATCAATAACGTAATTTAACCTAATATACCCAAACGTAACATCTCGGCTGTAATATTTGACAACATTCCTTGCTTGTTGGCCTCTATGTTTCCGTGGGACCTTTATATACATCAATAACGTAATATAACCTAACCTAACCCAACCTAACACCTCGGCGGTAATATTTGACAACATTCCTGGCGAGTTGGCCTCTACGTCTCCGTAACACCTTCATACACATCAATAACGTAATATAACCTAACCTAACCCAACCTAACACATCGGCGGTAATATTTGACAACATTCCTGGCGAGTTGGCCTCTACGTCTCCGTGGGGCTTTTATATACATCAATAACGTAATATAACCTAACCTAACCCAACCCAACTTCTCGGCACTAATATTTGACAACATTCCTGGCGAGTTGGCTTCTACCTCTCCGTGGGACCTTCATATACATCAATAACGTAATTTAACCTAACCCAAACCAACGTAACATCTCGGCGGTAATATTTGACAACATTCCTGGCGAGTTGGCCTCTACGTCTCCGTGGGAATTTTGTATACATCAATAACGTAATATAACCTAACCTAACCCAACCTAACCTCTCGGCGGTAATATTTGACAACATTCCTGGCGAGTTGGCATCTACGTCTCCGTGGGGCTTTTATATACATCAATAACGTAATATAACCTAACCTAACCCAACCCAACTTCTCGGCACTAATATTTGACAACATTCCTGGCGAGTTAGACTCTACGTCTCCGTGGAACTTCATATATTTCAATAACGTAATATAACCTAACCTAACCCTACCTAAGGTTTCGGCGCTATTATTTGACAACATTCCTATCGAGTTGGCCTCTACGTATCCGTGGGACTTTTATATACATGAATAGCGTAATATAACCTAACCTAACCCAATCTAATATCTCGGTATTAATATTTTAAAACATTCCTGGCGAGTTGGCCTCTACGTCTCCGTGGGACCTTGACATACATCAATAACGTAATATAACCTTATATAACCCAACCTAACCTCTCGGCGCTATTAGTTGACAACATTCCTGGCGAGTTGGCCTCTACGTCTCCGTGGGACTTATATATACATCAATAACGTAATTTAACGTATCCTAACCCAACCTAACATGTCGGCACTAATATTTGACGACATTCCTGGCGAGTTATCCTCTACGTCTCCGTGGAACTTCATATATTTCAATAACGTAATATAACCTAACCTAACCCAACCTAAGATTTCGGCGCTATTATTTGACAACATTCCTGTCGAGTTGGCCTCTACGTATCCGTGGGACTTTTATATACATCAATAGCGTAATATAACCTAACCTAACCCAATCTAATATCTCGGTACTAATATTTTACAACATTCCAGGCGAGTTGGCCTCTACGTCTCCGTGGGACCTTGACATACATCAATAACGTAATATAACCTAACCTAAACCAACGTAACATCTCGGCGGTAATATTTGACAACATTCCTGGCTTGTTGGCCTCTATGTTTCCCTGGGACCTTTATATACATCAATAACGTAATATAACCTAACCTAGCCCAACGTATCATCTCGGCGGTAATATTTGACAACATTCCTGGCGAGTTGGCCTCTACGTATCCGTGGGACTATTATATACATTAATAGCGTAATATAACCTAACCTAACTCAATCTAATATCTCGGTACTAATATTTTACAACATTCCTGGCGAGTTGGCCTCTACGTCTCCGTGGGACCTTGACATACATCAATAACGTAATATAACCTAACCTAAGCCAACCTATCATCTCGGCGGTAATATTTGAAAACATTCCTGTCGAGTTGGCCTCTACGTTTCCGTGGGACCTTTATATATATCAATAACGTAATATAACCTAACCTAACCCAACCTAACACCTCGGCGGTAATATTTGACAACATTCCTAGCGAGTTGGCCTCTACGTCTCCGTGACACCTTCATACACATCAATAACGTAATATAACCTAACCTAACCCAACCTAACACATCGGCGGTAATATTTTACAACATTCCTGGCGAGTTGGCCTCTACCTCTCCGTGGGACCTTCATATACTTCAATAACGTAATTTAACCTAACCTAAACCAACGTAACATCTCGGCGGTAATATTTGACAACATTCCTGGCTTGTTGGCCTCTATGTTTCCCTGGGACCTTTATATACATCAATAACGTAATATAAGCTAACCTAGCCCAACGTATCATCTCGGCGGTAATATTTGACAACATTCCTGGCGAGTTGGCCTCTATGTCTCCGTGGGACCTTTATATACATCAATAACGTAATTTAACGTATCCTAACCCAACCTAACATGTCGGCACTAATATTTGACGACATTCCTGTCGAGTTGGCCTCTACTTCACCGTGAGACCTTCATATACATCAATAAAGTAATATAATCTAACCTAACCCAACCTATCATCTCGGCGGTAATATTTGACAACATTCCTGGCCAGATGGCCTCTACGTCTCCGTGGGGCTTTCATATACATCAATAACGTAATATAACCTAACCTAACCCAACCTAACATCTCGGCGGTAATATTTGACAACATTCCTGGCGAGTTGGCCTCTACCTCTCCGTGGGACCTTCATATACATCAATAACGTAATTTAACCTAACCCAAACCAACGTAACATCTCGGCGGTAATATTTGACAACATTCCTGGCGTGTTGGCCTCTACGTCTCCGTGGGAATTTTATATACATCAATAACGTAATATAACCTAACCTAACCCAACCTAACCTCTCGGCGGTAATATTTGACAACATTCCTGGCGAATTGGCCTCTACGTCTCCGTGGGGCCTTCATATACATCAATAACGTAATATAACCTAACCTAACCCAACCTATCATCTCGGCGGTAATATTTGGCAACATTCCTGGCGAGTTGGCCTCTACGTCTCCGTGGGACCTTCATATACATCAATAACGTAATATAACCTTACATAACCCAACCTAACCTTTCGGCGCTATTATTTCACAACATTCCTGGCGGGTTGGCATCTACGTCTCCGCGGGGCCTTTATATACATCAATAACGTAATATAACCTTATATAACCCAACCTAACCTCTCGGCGCTATTAGTTGACAACATTCCTGGCGAGTTGGCCTCTACGTCTCCGTGGGACTTATATATACATCAATAACGTAATTTAACGTATCCTAACCCAACCTAACATGTCGGCACTAATATTTGACGACATTCCTGTCGAGTTGGCCTCCACTTCACCGTGAGACCTTCATATACATAAATAACGTAATATAACGTACCCTAGCCCAACCTATCATATCGGCGGTAATATTTGACCACATTCCTGGCGAGTTGGCCTCTACGTCTCCGTGGGACTTTTATATACATCAATAACGTAATTTAACCTAACCTAAACCAACGTAACATCTCGGCGGTAGTATTTGACAACATTCCTGGCTTGTTGGCCTCTATGTTTCCGTGGGACATTTATATACATCAATAACGTCATATAACCTAACCTAGCCCAACCTATCATATCGGCGGTAATATTTGACAACATTCCTGGCGAGTTGGCCTCTACGTCTCCGTGGGGCCTTCATATACATCAATAACGTAATATAACCTAACCTAACCCAACCTATCATCTCGGCGGTAATATTTGACAATATTCCTGGCGAGTTGGCCTCTACGTCTCCGTGGGACCTTCATATACATCAATAACGTAATATAACCTTACATAACCCAACCTAACCTTTCGGCGCTATTATTTGACAACATTCCTGGCGGGTTGGCATCTACGTCTCCGCGGGGCCTTTATATACATCAATAACGTAATATAACCTTATATAACCCAACCTAACCACTCGGCGCTATTAGTTGACAACATTCCTGGCGAGTTGGCATCTACGTCTCCGTGGGGCCTTCATATACATCAATAACGTAATATAACCTAACCTAACCCAACCTATCATCTCGGCGGTAATATTTGGCAACATTCCTGGCGAGTTGGCCTCTACGTCTCCGTGGGACCTTCATATACATCAATAACGTAATATAACCTTACATAACCCAACCTAACCTTTCGGCGCTATTATTTCACAACATTCCTGGCGGGTTGGCATCTACGTCTCCGCGGGGCCTTTATATACATCAATAACGTAATATAACCTTATATAACCCAACCTAACCTCTCGGCGCTATTAGTTGACAACATTCCTGGCGAGTTGGCCTCTACGTCTCCGTGGGACTTATATATACATCAATAACGTAATTTAACGTATCCTAACCCAACCTAACATGTCGGCACTAATATTTGACGACATTCCTGTCGAGTTGGCCTCCACTTCACCGTGAGACCTTCATATACATAAATAACGTAATATAACGTACCCTAGCCCAACCTATCATATCGGCGGTAATATTTGACCACATTCCTGGCGAGTTGGCCTCTACGTCTCCGTGGGACTTTTATATACATCAATAACGTAATTTAACCTAACCTAAACCAACGTAACATCTCGGCGGTAGTATTTGACAACATTCCTGGCTTGTTGGCCTCTATGTTTCCGTGGGACATTTATATACATCAATAACGTCATATAACCTAACCTAGCCCAACCTATCATATCGGCGGTAATATTTGACAACATTCCTGGCGAGTTGGCCTCTACGTCTCCGTGGGGCCTTCATATACATCAATAACGTAATATAACCTAACCTAACCCAACCTATCATCTCGGCGGTAATATTTGACAATATTCCTGGCGAGTTGGCCTCTACGTCTCCGTGGGACCTTCATATACATCAATAACGTAATATAACCTTACATAACCCAACCTAACCTTTCGGCGCTATTATTTGACAACATTCCTGGCGGGTTGGCATCTACGTCTCCGCGGGGCCTTTATATACATCAATAACGTAATATAACCTTATATAACCCAACCTAACCACTCGGCGCTATTAGTTGACAACATTCCTGGCGAGTTGGCATCTACGTCTCCGTGGGGCTTTTATATACATCAATAACGTAATATAACCTAACCTAACCCAACCTAACTTCTCGGCACTAATATTTGACAACATTCCTGGCGAGTTATCCTCTACGTCTCCGTGGAACTTCATATATTTCAATAACGTAATATAACCTAACCTAACCCAACCTAAGATTTCGGCGCTATTATTTAACAACATTCCTGTCGAGTTGGCCTCTACGTATCCGTGGGACTTTTATATACATCAATAGCGTAATATAACCTAACCTAACCCAATCTAATATCTCGGTACTAATATTTTACAACATTCCTGGCGAGTTGGCCTCTACGTCTCCGTGGGACCTTGACATACATCAATAACGTAATATAACCTAACCTAAACCAACGTAACATCTCGGCGGTAATATTTGACAACATTCCTGGCTTGTTGGCCTCTATGTTTCCCTGGGACCTTTATATACATCAATAACGTAATATAACCTAACCTAGCCCAACGTATCATCTCGGCGGTAATATTTGACAACATTCCTGGCGAGTTGGCCTCTACGTCTCCGTGGGACTTTTATATACATCAATAACGTAATTTAACGTATCCTAACCCAACCTAACATGTCGGCACTAATATTTGACGACATTCCTGTCGAGTTGGCCTCTACTTCACCGTGAGACCTTCATATACATCAATAAAGTAATATAATCTAACCTAAACCAACCTATCATCTCGGCGGTAATATTTGACAACATTCCTGGCCAGATGGCCTCTACGTCTCCGTGGGGCCTTCATATAAATCAATAACGTAATATAACCTAACCTAACCCAACCTAACATCTCGGCGGTAATATTTGACAACATTCCTGGCGAGTTGGCCTCTACCTCTCCGTGGGACCTTCATATACATCAATAACGTAATTTAACCTAACCCAAACCAACGTAACATCTCGGCGGTAATATTTGACAACATTCCTGGCGTGTTGGCCTCTACGTCTCCGTGGGAATTTTTTATACATCAATAACGTAATATAACCTAACCTAACCCAACCTAACCTCTCGGCGGTAATATTTGACAACATTCCTGGCGAATTGGCCTCTACGTCTCCGTGGGGCCTTCATATACATCAATAACGTAATATAACCTAACCTAACCCAACCTATCATCTCGGCGGTAATATTTGACAACATTCCTGGCGAGTTGGCCTCTACGTCTCCGTGGGACCTTCATATACATCAATAACGTAATATAACCTTACATAACCCAACCTAACCTTTCGGCGCTATTATTTCACAACATTCCTGGCGGGTTGGCATCTACGTCTCCGCGGGGCCTTTATATACATCAATAACGTAATATAAGCTTATATAACCCAACCTAACCTCTCGGCGCTATTAGTTGACAACATTCCTGGCGAGTTGGCCTCTACGTCTCCGTGGGACTTATATATACATCAATAACGTAATTTAACGTATCCTAACCCAACCTAACATGTCGGCACTAATATTTGACGACATTCCTGTCGAGTTGGCCTCCACTTCACCGTGAGACCTTCATATACATAAATAACGTAATATAACGTACCCTAGCCCAACCTATCATATCGGCGGTAATATTTGACCACATTCCTGGCGAGTTGGCCTCTACGTCTCCGTGGGACTTTTATATACATCAATAACGTAATTTAACCTAACCTAAACCAACGTAACATCTCGGCGGTAGTATTTGACGACATTCCTGGCTTGTTGGCCTCTATGTTTCCGTGGGACATTTATATACATCAATAACGTCATATAACCTAACCTAGCCCAACCTATCATATCGGCGGTAATATTTGACAACATTCCTGGCGAGTTGGCCTCTACGTCTCCGTGGGGCCTTCATATACATCAATAACGTAATATAACCTAACCTAACCCAACCTATCATCTCGGCGGTAATATTTGACAACATTCCTGGCGAGTTGGCCTCTACGTCTCCGTGGGACCTTCATATACATCAATAACGTAATATAACCTTACATAACCCAACCTAACCTTTCGGCGCTATTATTTGACAACATTCCTGGCGGGTTGGAATCTACGTCTCCGCGGGGCCTTTATATACATCAATAACGTAATATAACCTTATATAACCCAACCTAACCACTCGGCGCTATTAGTTGACAACATTCCTGGCGAGTTGGCATCTACGTCTCCGTGGGGCTTTTATATACATCAATAACGTAATATAACCTAACCTAACCCAACCCAACTTCTCGGCACTAATATTTGACAACATTCCTGGCGAGTTAGCCTCTACGTCTCCGTGGAACTTCATATATTTCAATAACGTAATATAACCTAACCTAACCCAACCTAAGATTTCGGCGCTATTATTTGACAACATTCCTGTCGAGTTGGCCTCTACGTATCCGTGGGACTTTTATATACATCAATAGCGTAATATAACCTAACCTAACCCAATCTAATATCTCGGTACTAATATTTTACAACATTCCTGGCGAGTTGGCCTCTACGTCTCCGTGGGACCTTGACATACATCAATAACGTAATATCACCTAACCTAAGCCAACCTATCATCTCGGCGGTAATATTTGAAAACATTCCTGTCGAGTTGGCCTCTACGTTTCCGTGGGACCTTTATATATATCAATAACGTAATATAACCTAACCTAACCCAACCTAACATCTCGGCGGTAATATTTGACAACATTCCTGGCGAGTTGGCCTCTACGTCTCCGTGGCACCTTCATATCCATCAATAACGTAATATAACCTAATATAACCCAACCTAACCACTCAGCGCTATTATATGACAATATTCCTGGCGAGTTGGCCTCTACGTCTCCGTGGGACTTTTATATACATCAATAACGTAATTTAACCTAATATACCCCAACATAACATCTCGGCTGTAATATTTGACAACATTCCTTGCTTTTTGGCCTCTATGTTTCCGTGGGACCTTTATATACATCAATAACGTAATATAACCTAACATAACCCAATCTAACACCTCGGCGGTAATATTTGACAACATTCCTGGCGAGTTGGCCTCTACGTCTCCGTGACACATTCATACACATCAATAACGTAATATAACCTAACCTAACCCAACCTAACACATCGGCGGTAATATTTGACGACATTCCTTGCTTGTTGGCCTCTATGTTTCCGTGGGACCTTTATATACATCAATAACGTAATATAACCTAACCTAACCTAACCTAACACCTCGGCGGTAATATTTGACAACATTCCTAGCGAGTTGGCCTCTACGTCTCCGTGACACCTTCATACACATCAATAACGTAATATAACCTAACCTAACCCAACCTAACACATCGGCGGTAATATTTGACCACATTCCTGGCGAGTTGGCCTCTACGTCTCCGTGGGACTTTTATATACATCAATAACGTAATTTAACCTAACCTAAACCAACGTAACATCTCGGCGGTAGTATTTGACACCATTCTTGGCTTGTTGGCCTCTATGTTTCCGTGGGACATTTATATACATCAATAACGTCATATAACCTAACCTAGCCCATCCTATCATATCGGCGGTAATATTTGACAACATTCCTGGCGAGTTGGCCTCTACGTCCCCGTGGGACTTTTATATACATCAATAACGTAATTTAACCTAATATACCCCAACGTAACATCTCGGCTGTAATATTTGACAACATTCCTTGCTTGTTGGCCTCTATGTTTCCGTGGGACCTTTATATACATCAATAACGTAATATAACCTAACCTAACCCAAACTAACACCTCGGCGGTAATATTTGACAACATTCCTAGCGAGTTGGCCTCTACGTCTCCGTGACACCTTCATACACATCAATAACGTAATATAACCTAACCTAACCCAACCTAACATCTCGGCGGTAATATTTGACAACATTCCTGGCGAATTGGCCTCTACGTCTCCGTGGGGCCTTCATATACATCAATAACGTAATATAACCTAACCTAACCCAACCTATCATCTCGGCGGTAATATTTGACAACATTCCTGGCGAGTTGGCCTCTACGTCTCCGTGGGACTTTTATATACATCAATAACGTAATTTAACGTATCCTAACCCAACCTAACATGTCGGCACTAATATTTGACGACATTCCTGTCGAGTTGGCCTCTACTTCACCGTGAGACCTTCATATACATAAATAACGTTATATAACCTAACCTAAGCCAACCTATCATCTCGGCGGTAATATCTGAAAACATTCCTGTCGAGTTTGCCTCTACGTTTCCGTGGGACCTTTATTATATATCAATAACGTAATATAACCTAACCTAACCCAACCTAACATCTCGGCGGTAATATTTGACAACATTCCTGGCTTGTTGGCCTCTACGTCTCCGTGACACCTTCATATCCATCAATAACGTAATATAACCTAATATAACCCAACCTAACCACTCGGCGCTATTATATGACAATATTCCTGGCGAGTTGGCCTCTACGTCTCCGTGGGACTTTTATATACATCAATAACGTAATTTAACCTAAAATACCCCAACGTAACATCTCGGCTGTAATATTTGACAACATTCCTGGCTTGTTGGCCTCTATGTTTCCGTGGGACATTTTTATACATCAATAACGTAATATAACCTAACCTAACCCAACCTAACATCTCGGCGGTAATATTTGACAACATTCCTGGCGATTTGGCCTCTACCTCTCCGTGGGACCTTCAGATACATCAATAACGTAATTTAACCAAAGCCAAACCAACGTAACATCTCGGCGGTAATATTTAACAACATTCCTGGCGAGTTGGCCTCTACGTCTCCGTGGGAATTTTGTATACATCAATAACGTAATATAACCTAACCTAACCCAACCTAACCTCTCGGCGGTAATATTTGACAACATTCCTGGCGAATTGGCCTCTACGTCTCCGTGGGGCCTTCATATACATCAATAACGTAATATAACCTAACCTAACCCAACCCAACTTCTCGGCACTAATATTTGACAACATTCCTGGCGAGTTAGCCTCTAAGTCTCCGTGGAACTTCATATATTTCAATAACTTAATATAACCTAACCTAATCCTACCTAAGATTTCGGCGCTATTATTTGACAACATTCCTGTCGAGTTGGCCTCTACGTATCCGTGGGACTTTTATATACATCAATAGCGTAATATAACCTAACCTAACCCAATCTAATATCTCGGTATTAATATTTTACAACATTCCTGGCGAGTTGGCCTCTACGTCTCCGTGGGACCTTGACATACATCAATAACGTTATATAACCGAACCTAAGCCAACCTATCATCTCGGCGGTAATATCTGAAAACATTCCTGTCGAGTTTGCCTCTACGTTTCCGTGGGACCTTTATTATATATCAATAACGTAATATAACCTAACCTAACCCAACCTAACATCTCGGCGGTAATATTTGACAACATTCCTGGCGAGTTGGCCTCTACGTCTCCGTGGGAATTTTGTACACATCAATAACGTAATATAACCTAACCTAACCCAACCTAACCTCTCGGCGGTAATATTTGACAACATTCCTGGCGAATTGGCCTCTACGTCTCCGTGGGGCCTTCATATACATCAATAACGTAATATAACCTAACCTAACCCAACCCAACTTCTCGGCACTAATATTTGACAACATTCCTGGCGAGTTAGCCTCTAAGTCTCCGTGGAACTTCATATATTTCAATAACTTAATATAACCTAACCTAATCCTACCTAAGATTTCGGCGCTATTATTTGACAACATTCCTGTCGAGTTGGCCTCTACGTATCCGTGGGACTTTTATATACATCAATAGCGTAATATAACCTAACCTAACCCAATCTAATATCTCGGTATTAATATTTTACAACATTCCTGGCGAGTTGGCCTCTACGTCTCCGTGGGACCTTGACATACATCAATAACGTTATATAACCGAACCTAAGCCAACCTATCATCTCGGCGGTAATATCTGAAAACATTCCTGTCGAGTTTGCCTCTACGTTTCCGTGGGAACTTCATATCCATCAATAACGTTGTATAACCTAACCTATCCCAACCTATCATCTGGGCGGTAATATTTGACAACATTCCGGGCGAGTTGGCCTCTACGTATCCGTGGGAATTTTATATACATCAATAGCGTAATATAACCTAACCTAACCCAATCTAATATCTCGGTATTAATATTTTACAACATTCCTGGCGAGTTGGCCTCTACGTCTCCGTGGGACCTTGACATACATCAATAACGTAATATAACCTAACCTAAGCAAACCTATCATCTCGGCGGTAATATTTGAAAACATTCCATTCGAGTTGGCCTCTACGTTTCCGTGGGACCTTTATATATATCAATAACGTAATATAACATAACCTAACCCAACCTAACATCTCGGCGGTAATATTTGACAACATTCCTGGCGAGTTGGCCTCTACGTCTCCGTGACACCTTCATATCCATCAATAACGTAATATAACCTAATATAACCCAACCTAACCACTCGGCGCTATTATATGACAATATTCCTGGCGAGTTGGCCTCTACGTCTCCGTGGGACTTTTATATACATCAATAACGTAATTTAACCTAAAATACCCCAACGTAACATCTCGGCTGTAATATTTGACAACATTCCTCGCTTGTTGGCCTCTATGTTTCCGTGGGACATTTATATACATCAATAACGTAATATAACCTAACCTAAACCAACCTAACATCTCGGCGGTAATATTTGACAACATTCCTGGCGAGTTGGCCTCTACCTCTCAGTGGGACCTTCATATACATCAATAACGTAATTTAACCTAACCCAAACCCACGTAACATCTCGGCGGTAATATTTGACAACATTCCTGGCGTGTTGGCCTCTACGTCTCCGTGGGAATTTTATATACATCAATAACGTAATATAACCTAACCTAACCTAACCTAACCTCTCGGCGGTAATATTTGACAACATTCCTGGCGAATTGGCCTCTACGTCTCCGTGGGGCCTTCATATACATCAATAACGTAATATAACCTAACCTAACCCAACCTATCATCTCGGCGGTAATATTTGACAACATTCCTGGCGAGTTGGCCTCTACCTCTCCGTGGGACCTTCAGATACATCAATAACGTAATTTAACCAAACCCAAACCAACGTAACATCTCGGCGGTAATATTTGACAACATTCCTGGCGAGTTGGCCTCTACGTCTCCGTGGGAATTTTGTATACATCAATAACGTAATATAGCCTAACCTAACCCAACCTAACCTCTCGGCGGTAATATTTGACAACATTTCTGGCGAATTGGCCTCTACGTCTCCGTGGGGCCTTCATATACATCAATAACGTAATATAACCTAACCTAACCCAACCTATCATTTCGGCGGCAATATTTGACAACAATCCGGGCGAGTTGGCCTCTACGTCTCCGCGGGGCCTTCATATACATCAATAACGTAATATAACCTAACCTAACCCAACCCAACTTCTCGGCACTAATATTTGACAACATTCCTGGCGAGTTAGCCTCTACGTCTCCGTGGAACTTCATATACATCAATAACGTAATATAACCTAACCTAACCCAACCTAAGATTTCGGCGCTATTATTTGACAACATTCCTGTCTAGTTTGCCTCTACGTCTCCGTGGGACTTTTATATACATCAATAGCGTAATATAACCTAGCCTAACCCAATCTAATATCTCGGAACTGATATTTTACAACATTCCTGGCGAGTTGGCCTCTTCGTCTCCGTGGGGCCTTCATATACATCAATAACGTAATATAACCTAACCTAACCCAACCCAACTTCTCGGCACTAATATTTGACAACATTCCTGGTGAGTTGGCCTCTACGTTTCCGTGGGACCTTTATATATATCAATAACGTAATATAACATAACCTAACCCAACCTAACATCTCGGCGGTAATATTTGACAACATTCCTGGCGAGTTGGCCTCTACGTCTCCGTGACACCTTCATATCCATCAATAACGTAATATAACCTAATATAACCCAACCTAACCACTCGGCGCTATTATATGACAATATTCCTGGCGAGTTGGCCTCTACGTCTCCGTGGGACTTTTATATACATCAATAACGTAATTTAACCTAAAATACCCCAACGTAACATCTCGGCTGTAATATTTGACAACATTCCTCGCTTGTTGGCCTCTATGTTTCCGTGGGACATTTATATACATCAATAACGTAATATAACCTAACCTAAACCAACCTAACATCTCGGCGGTAATATTTGACAACATTCCTGGCGAGTTGGCCTCTACCTCTCCATGGGACCTTCAGATACATCAATAACGTAATTTAACCAAACCCAAACCAACGTAACATCTCGGCGGTAATATTTGACAACATTCCTGGCGAGTTGGCCTCTACGTCTCCGTGGGAATTTTGTATACATCAATAACGTAATATAACCTAACCTAACCCAACCTAACCTCTCGGCGGTAATATTTGACAACATTCCTGGCGAATTGGCCTCTACGTCTCCGTGGGGCCTTCATATACATCAATAACGTAATATAACCTAACCTAACCCAACCTATCATCTCGGCGGTAATATTTGACAACATTCCTGGCGAGTTGGCCTCTACGTCTCCGTGGGACTTTTATATACATCAATAACGTAATTTAACGTATCCTAACCCAACCTAACATGTCGGCACTAATATTTGACGACATTCCTGTCGAGTTGGCCTCTACTTCACCGTGAGACCTTCATATACATAAATAACGTAATATAACGTACCCTAACCCAACCTATCATATCGGCGGTAATATTTGACCACATTCCTGGCGAGTTGGCCTCTACGTCTCCGTGGGACTTTTATATACATCAATAACGTAATTTAACCTAAAATACCCCAACGTAACATCTCGGCTGTAATATTTGACAACATTCCTGGCTTGTTGGCCTCTATGTTTCCGTGGGACCTTTATATACATCAATAACGTAATATAACCTAACCTAACCCAACCTATCATTTCGGCGGCAATATTTGACAACAATCCTGGCGAGTTGGCCTCTACGTCTCCGCGGGGCCTTCATATACATCAATAACGTAATATAACCTAACCTAACCCAACCCAACTTCTCGGCACTAGTATTTGACAACATTCCTGGCGAGTTAGCCTCTACGTCTCCATGGAACTTCATATACATCAATAACGTAATATAACCTAACCTAACCCAACCTAAGATTTCGGCGCTACTATTTGACAACATTCCTGTCGAGTTTGCTTCTACGTCTCCGTGGGACTTTTATATACATCAATAGCGTAATATAACCTAGCCTAACCCAATCTAATATCTCGGAACTGATATTTTACAACATTCCTGGCGAGTTGGCCTCTTCGTCTCCGTGGGGCCTTCATATACATCAATAACGTAATATAACCTAACCTAACCCAACCCAACTTCTCGGCACTAATATTTGACAACATTCGTGGTGAGTTGGCCTCTACGTTTCCGTGGGACCTTTATATATATCAATAACGTAATATAACATAACCTAACCCAACCTAACATCTCGGCGGTAATATTTGACAACATTCCTGGCGAGTTGGCCTCTACGTCTCCGTGACACCTTCATATCCATCAATAACGTAATATAACCTAATATAACCCAACCTAACCACTCGGCGCTATTATATGACAATATTCCTGGCGAGTTGGCCTCTACGTCTCCGTGGGACTTTTATATACATCAATAACGTAATTTAACCTAAAATACCCCAACGTAACATCTCGGCTGTAATATTTGACAACATTCCTGGCTTGTTGGCCTCTATGTTTCCGTGGGACATTTATATACATCAATAACGTAATATAACCTAACCTAAACCAACCTAACATCTCGGCGGTAATATTTGACAACATTCCTGGCGAGTTGGCCTCTACCTCTCCGTGGGACCTTCAGATACATCAATAACGTAATTTAACCAAACCCAAACCAACGTAACATCTCGGCGGTAATATTTGACAACATTCCTGGCGAGTTGGCCTCTACGTCTCCGTGGGAATTTTGTATACATCAATAACGTAATATAACCTAACCTAACCCAACCTAACCTCTCGGCGGTAATATTTGACAACATTCCTGGCGAATTGGCCTCTACGTCGCCGTGGGGCCTTCATATACATCAGTAACGTCATATAACCTAACCTAACCCAACCCAACTTCTCGGCACTAATATTTGACAACATTCCTGGCGAGTTAGCCTCTACGTCTCCGTGGAACTTCATATATTTCAATAACGTAATATAACCTAACCTAACCCTACCTAAGGTATCGGCGCTATTATTTGACAACATTCCTGTCGAGTTGGCCTCTACGTATCCGTGGGACTTTTATATACATCAATAGCGTAATATAACCTAACCTAACCCAATCTAATATCTCGGTATTAATATTTTACAACATTCCTGGCGAGTTGGCCTCTACGTCTCCGTGGGACCTTGACATACATCAATAACGTAATATAACCTAACCTAAGCCAACCTATCATCTCGGCGGTAATATTTGAAAACATTCCTGTCGAGTTGGCCTCTACGTTTCCGTGGGACCTTTATATACATCAACAACGTAATATAACCTAACCTAACCCAACCTAACATCTCGGCGGTAATATTTGACAACATTCCTGGCGAGTTGGCATCTACCTCTCCGTGGGACCTTCATATACATCAATAACGTAATTTAACCTAACCCAAACCAACGTAACATCTCGGCGGTAATATTTGACAACATTCCTGGCGTGTTGGCCTCTACGTCTCCGTGGGAATTTTATATACATCAATAACGTAATATAACCTAACCTAACCCAACCTAACCTCTCGGCGGTAATATTTGACAACATTCCTGGCGAATTGGCCTCTACGTCTCCGTGGGGCCTTCATATACATCAATAACGTAATATAACCTAACCTAACCCAACCTAACACCTCGGCGGTAATATTTGACAACATTCCTGGCGAGTTGGCCTCTACGTCTCCGTGACACCTTCATACACATCAATAACGTAATATAACCTAACCTAACCCAACCTAACACATCGGCGGTAATATTTGACAACATTCCTGGCGAGTTGGCCTCTACCTCTCCGTGGGACCTTCATATACTTCAATAACGTAATTTAACCTAACCTAAACCAACGTAACATCTCGGCGGTAATATTTGACAACATTCCTGGCTTGTTGGCCTCTATGTTTCCCTGGGACCTTTATATACATCAATAACGTAATATAACCTAACCTAGCCCAACGTATCATCTCGGCGGTAATATTTGACAACATTCCTGGCGAGTTGGCCTCTACGTCTCCGTGGGACCTTTATATACATCAATAACGTAATTTAACGTATCCTAACCCAACCTAACATGTCGGCACTAATATTTGACGACATTCCTGTCGAGTTGGCCTCTACTTCACCGTGAGACCTTCATATACATCAATAAAGTAATATAATCTATCCTAACCCAACCTATCATCTCGGCGGTAATATTTGACAACATTCATGGCCAGATGGCCTCTACGTCTCCGTGGGGCTTTCATATACATCAACAACGTAATATAACCTAACCTAACCCAACCTAACATCTCGGCGGTAATATTTGACAACATTCCTGGCGAGTTGGCCTCTACCTCTCCGTGGGACCTTCATATACATCAATAACGTAATTTAACCTAACCCAAACCAACGTAACATCTCGGCGGTAATATTTGACAACTTTCCTGGCGTGTTGGCCTCTACGTCTCCGTGGGAATTTTATATACATCAATAACGTAATATAACCTAACCTAACCCAACCTAACCTCTCGGCGGTAATATTTGACAACATTCCTGGCGAATTGGCCTCTACGTCTCCGTGGGGCCTTCATATACATCAATAACGTAATATAACCTAACCTAACCCAACCTAACACATCGGCGGTAATATTTGACAACATTCCTGGCGAGTTGGCCTCTACCTCTCCGTGGGACCTTCATATACTTCAATAACGTAATTTAACCTAACCTAAACCAACGTAACATCTCGGCGGTAATATTTGACAACATTCCTGGCTTGTTGGCCTCTATGTTTCCCTGGGACCTTTATATACATCAATAACGTAATATAACCTAACCTAGCCCAACGTATCATCTCGGCGGTAATATTTGACAACATTCCTGGCGAGTTGGCCTCTACGTCTCCGTGGGACCTTTATATACATCAATAACGTAATCTAACGTATCCTAACCCAACCTAACATGTCGGCACTAATATTTGACGACATTCCTGTCGAGTTGGCCTCTACTTCACCGTGAGACCTTCATATACATCAATAAAGTAATATAATCTATCCTAACCCAACCTATCATCTCGGCGGTAATATTTGACAACATTCATGGCCAGATGGCCTCTACGTCTCCGTGGGGCTTTCATATACATCAACAACGTAATATAACCTAACCTAACCCAACCTAACATCTCGGCGGTAATATTTGACAACATTCCTGGCGAGTTGGCCTCTACCTCTCCGTGGGACCTTCATATACATCAATAACGTAATTTAACCTAACCCAAACCAACGTAACATCTCGGCGGTAATATTTGACAACTTTCCTGGCGTGTTGGCCTCTACGTCTCCGTGGGAATTTTATATACATCAATAACGTAATATAACCTAACCTAACCCAACCTAACCTCTCGGCGGTAATATTTGACAACATTCCTGGCGAATTGGCCTCTACGTCTCCGTGGGGCCTTCATATACATCAATAACGTAATATAACCTAACCTAACCCAACCTAACACCTCGGCGGTAATATTTGACAACATTCCTGGCGAGTTGGCCTCTACGTCTCCGTGACACCTTCATACACATCAATAACGTAATATAACCTAACCTAACCCAACCTAACACATCGGCGGTAATATTTGACGACATTCCTGGCGAGTTGGCCTCTACGTCTCCGTGGGACTTTTATATACATCAATAACGTAATTTCACCTAATATACCCCAACGTAACATCTCGGCTGTAATATTTGACAACATTCCTTGCTTGTTGGCCTCTATGTTTCCGTGGGACCTTTATATACATCAATAACGTAATATAACCTAACCTAACCCAACCTAACACCTCGGTGGTAATATTTGACAACATTCCTGGCGAGTTGGCCTCTACGTCTCCGTGACACCTTCATACACATCAATAACGTAATGTAACCTAACCTAACCCAACCAAACACATCGGCGGTAATATTTAACGACATTCCTGGCGAGTTGGCCTCTACGTCACCGTGGGACCTTCATATACATCAATAACTTAATATTACCTAACCTAACCCAACCTAACATCTCGGCACTAATATTTGACAACATTCCTGGCGAGTTGGCCTCTACCTCTCCGTGGGACCTTCATATACATCAATAACGTAATTTAACCTAACCTAAACCAACATAACATATCGGCGGTAATATTTGACAACATTCCTGGCTTGTTGACCTCTATGTTTCCGTGGGACCTTTATATACATCAATAACGTAATATAACTTAACCTAGCCCAACCTATCATATGGGCGGTAATATTTGACAACATTCCTGGCGAGTTGGCCTCTACGTCTCCGTGGGGCCTTCATACACATCAATAACGTAATATAACCTAACCTAACCCAACCTAACACCTCGGCGGTAATATTTGACAACATTCCTGGCGAGTTGGCCTCTACGTCACCGTGGGACCTTCATATACATCAATAACTTAATATTACCTAACCTAACCCAACCTAACATCTCGGCACTAATATTTGACAACATTCCTGGCGAGTTGGCCTCTACCTCTCCGTGGGACCTTCATATACATCAATAACGTAATTTCACCTAATATACCCCAACGTAACATCTCGGCTGTAATATTTGACAACATTCCTTGCTTGTTGGCCTCTATGTTTCCGTGGGACCTTTATATACATCAATAACGTAATATAACCTAACCTAACCCAACCTATCATCTCGGCGGTAATATTTGACAACATTCCTGGCGAGTTGGCATCTACGTCTCCGTGGGACCTTCATATACATCAATAACGTAATATAACCTTACATAACCCAACCTAACCTTTCGGCGCTATTATTTGACAACATTCCTGGCGGGTTGGCATCTACGTCTCCGCGGGGCCTTTATATACATCAATAACGTAATATAACCTTATATAACCCAACCTAATCTCTCGGCGCTATTAGTTGACAACATTCCTGGCGAGTTGGACTCTACGTCTCCGCGGGACTTTTATATACATCAGTAACGTAATTTAACGTATCCTAACCCAACCTAACATGTCGGCACTAATATTTGACGACATTCCTGTCGAGTTGGCCTCTACTTCACCGTGAGACCTTCATATACATCAATAACGTAATATAACGTACCCTAACCCAACCTATCATATCGGCGGTAATATTTGACCACATTCCTGGCGAGTTGGCCTCTACGTCTCCGTGGGACTTTTATATACATCAATAACGTAATTTAACCTAAAATACCCCAACGTAACATCTCGGCTGTAATATTTGACAACATTCCTGGCTTGTTGGCCTCTATGTTTCCGTGGGACCTTTATATACATCAATAACGTAATATAACCTAACCTAACCCAACCTATCATTTCGGCGGCAATATTTGACAACAATCCTGGCGAGTTGGCCTCTACGTCTCCGCGGGGCCTTCATATACATCAATAACGTAATATAACCTAACCTAACCCAACCCAACTTCTCGGCACTAGTATTTGACAACATTCCTGGCGAGTTAGCCTCTACGTCTCCATGGAACTTCATATACATCAATAACGTAATATAACCTAACCTAACCCAACCTAAGATTTCGGCGCTACTATTTGACAACATTCCTGTCGAGTTTGCCTCTACGTCTCCGTGGGACTTTTATATACATCAATAGCGTAATATAACCTAGCCTAACCCAATCTAATATCTCGGAACTGATATTTTACAACATTCCTGGCGAGTTGGCCTCTTCGTCTCCGTGGGGCCTTCATATACATCAATAACGTAATATAACCTAACCTAACCCAACCCAACTTCTCGGCACTAGTATTTGACAACATTCCTGGTGAGTTGGCCTCTACGTTTCCGTGGGACCTTTATATATATCAATAACGTAATATAACATAACCTAACCCAACCTAACATCTCGGCGGTAATATTTGACAACATTCCTGGCGAGTTGGCCTCTACGTCTCCGTGACACCTTCATATCCATCAATAACGTAATATAACCTAATATAACCCAACCTAACCACTCGGCGCTATTATATGACAATATTCCTGGCGAGTTGGCCTCTACGTCTCCGTGGGACTTTTATATACATCAATAACGTAATTTAACCTAAAATACCCCAACGTAACATCTCGGCTGTAATATTTGACAACATTCCTCGCTTGTTGGCCTCTATGCTTCCGTGGGACATTTATATATATCAATAACGTAATATAACATAACCTAACCCAACCTAACATCTCGGCGGTAATATTTGACAACATTCCTGGCGAGTTGGCCTCTACCTCTCCGTGGGACCTTCAGATACATCAATAACGTAATTTAACCAAACCCAAACCAACGTAACATCTCGGCGGTAATATTTGACAACATTCCTGGCGAGTTGGCCTCTACGTCTCCGTGGGAATTTTGTATACATCAATAACGTAATATAACCTAACCTAACCCAACCTAACCTCTCGGCGGTAATATTTGACAACATTCCTGGCGAATTGGCCTCTACGTCTCCGTGGGGCCTTCATATACATCAATAACGTAATATAACCTAACCTAACCCAACCTATCATCTCGGCGGTAATATTTGACAACATTCCTGGCGAGTTGGCCTCTACGTCTCCGTGGGACTTTTATATACATCAATAACGTAATTTAACGTATCCTAACCCAACCTAACATGTCGGCACTAATATTTGACGACATTCCTGTCGAGTTGGCCTCTACTTCACCGTGAGACCTTCATATACATAAATAACGTAATATAACGTACCCTAACCCAACCTATCATATCGGCGGTAATATTTGACCACATTCCTGGCGAGTTGGCCTCTACGTCTCCGTGGGACTTTTATATACATCAATAACGTAATTTAACCTAAAATACCCCAACGTAACATCTCGGCTGTAATATTTGACAACATTCCTGGCTTGTTGGCCTCTATGTTTCCGTGGGACCTTTATATACATCAATAACGTAATATAACCTAACCTAACCCAACCTATCATTTCGGCGGCAATATTTGACAACAATCCTGGCGAGTTGGCCTCTACGTCTCCGCGGGGCCTTCATATACATCAATAACGTAATATAACCTAACCTAACCCAACCCAACTTCTCGGCACTAGTATTTGACAACATTCCTGGCGAGTTAGCCTCTACGTCTCCATGGAACTTCATATACATCAATAACGTAATATAACCTAACCTAACCCAACCTAAGATTTCGGCGCTACTATTTGACAACATTCCTGTCGAGTTTGCCTCTACGTCTCCGTGGGACTTTTATATACATCAATAGCGTAATATAACCTAGCCTAACCCAATCTAATATCTCGGAACTGATATTTTACAACATTCCTGGCGAGTTGGCCTCTTCGTCTCCGTGGGGCCTTCATATACATCAATAACGTAATATAACCTAACCTAACCCAACCCAACTTCTCGGCACTAATATTTGACAACATTCCTGGTGAGTTGGCCTCTACGTTTCCGTGGGACCTTTATATATATCAATAACGTAATATAACATAACCTAACCCAACCTAACATCTCGGCGGTAATATTTGACAACATTCCTGGCGAGTTGGCCTCTACGTCTCCGTGACACCTTCATATCCATCAATAACGTAATATAACCTAATATAACCCAACCTAACCACTCGGCGCTATTATATGACAATATTCCTGGCGAGTTGGCCTCTACGTCTCCGTGGGACTTTTATATACATCAATAACGTAATTTAACCTAAAATACCCCAACGTAACATCTCGGCTGTAATATTTGACAACATTCCTGGCTTGTTGGCCTCTATGTTTCCGTGGGACATTTATATACATCAATAACGTAATATAACCTACCCTAAACCAACCTAACATCTCGGCGGTAATATTTGACAACATTCCTGGCGAGTTGGCCTCTACCTCTCCGTGGGACCTTCAGATACATCAATAACGTAATTTAACCAAACCCAAACCAACGTAACATCTCGGCGGTAATATTTGACAACATTCCTGGCGAGTTGGCCTCTACGTCTCCGTGGGAATTTTGTATACATCAATAACGTAATATAACCTAACCTAACCCAACCTAACCTCTCGGCGGTAATATTTGACAACATTCCTGGCGAATTGGCCTCTACGTCGCCGTGGGGCCTTCATATACATCAGTAACGTCATATAACCTAACCTAACCCAACCCAACTTCTCGGCACTAATATTTGACAACATTCCTGGCGAGTTAGCCTCTACGTCTCCGTGGAACTTCATATATTTCAATAACGTAATATAACCTAACCTAACCCTACCTAAGGTATCGGCGCTATTATTTGACAACATTCCTGTCGAGTTGGCCTCTACGTATCCGTGGGACTTTTATATACATCAATAGCGTAATATAACCTAACCTAACCCAATCTAATATCTCGGTATTAATATTTTACAACATTCCTGGCGAGTTGGCCTCTACGTCTCCGTGGGACCTTGACATACATCAATAACGTAATATAACCTAACCTAAGCCAACCTATCATCTCGGCGGTAATATTTGAAAACATTCCTGTCGAGTTGGCATCTACGTTTCCGTGGGACCTTTATATACATCAATAACGTAATATAACCTAACCTAACCCAACCTAACATCTCGGCGGTAATATTTGACAACATTCCTGGCGAGTTGGCATCTACCTCTCCGTGGGACCTTCATATACATCAATAACGTAATTTAACCTAACCCAAACCAACGTAACATCTCGGCGGGAATATTTGACAACATTCCTGGCGTGTTGGCCTCTACGTCTCCGTGGGAATTTTATATACATCAATAACGTAATATAACCTAACCTAACCCAACCTAACCTCTCGGCGGTAATATTTGACAACATTCCTGGCGAATTGGCCTCTACGTCTCCGTGGGGCCTTCATATACATCAATAACGTAATATAACCTAACCTAACCCAACCTAACACCTCGGCGGTAATATTTGACAACATTCCTGGCGAGTTGGCCTCTACGTCTCCGTGACACCTTCATACACATCAATAACGTAATATAACCTAACCTAACCCAACCTAACACATCGGCGGTAATATTTGACAACATTCCTGGCGAGTTGGCCTCTACCTCTCCGTGGGACCTTCATATACTTCAATAACGTAATTTAACCTAACCTAAACCAACGTAACATCTCGGCGGTAATATTTGACAACATTCCTGGCTTGTTGGCCTCTATGTTTCCCTGGGACCTTTATATACATCAATAACGTAATATAACCTAACCTAGCCCAACGTATCATCTCGGCGGTAATATTTGACAACATTCCTGGCGAGTTGGCCTCTACCTCTCCGTGGGACCTTCATATACATCAATAACGTAATTTAACCTAACCTAAACCAACATAACATATCGGCGGTAATATTTGACAACATTCCTGGCTTGTTGACCTCTATGTTTCCGTGGGACCTTTATATACATCAATAACGTAATATAACTTAACCTAGCCCAACCTATCATATGGGCGGTAATATTTGACAACATTCCTGGCGAGTTGGCCTCTACGTCTCCGTGGGGCCTTCATACACATCAATAACGTAATATAACCTAACCTAACCCAACCTAACACCTCGGCGGTAATATTTGACAACATTCCTGGCGAGTTGGCCTCTACGTCACCGTGGGACCTTCATATACATCAATAACTTAATATTACCTAACCTAACCCAACCTAACATCTCGGCACTAATATTTGACAACATTCCTGGCGAGTTGGCCTCTACCTCTCCGTGGGACCTTCATATACATCAATAACGTAATTTCACCTAATATACCCCAACGTAACATCTCGGCTGTAATATTTGACAACATTCCTTGCTTGTTGGCCTCTATGTTTCCGTGGGACCTTTATATACATCAATAACGTAATATAACCTAACCTAACCCAACCTATCATCTCGGCGGTAATATTTGACAACATTCCTGGCGAGTTGGCATCTACGTCTCCGTGGGACCTTCATATACATCAATAACGTAATATAACCTTACATAACCCAACCTAACCTTTCGGCGCTATTATTTGACAACATTCCTGGCGGGTTGGCATCTACGTCTCCGCGGGGCCTTTATATACATCAATAACGTAATATAACCTTATATAACCCAACCTAATCTCTCGGCGCGATTAGTTGACAACATTCCTGGCGAGTTGGACTCTACGTCTCCGCGGGACTTTTATATACATCAGTAACGTAATTTAACGTATCCTAACCCAACCTAACATGTCGGCACTAATATTTGACGACATTCCTGTCGAGTTGGCCTCTACTTCACCGTGAGACCTTCATATACATCAATAACGTAATATAACGTACCCTAACCCAACCTATCATATCGGCGGTAATATTTGACCACATTCCTGGTGAGTTGGCCTCTACGTCTCCGTGGGACTTTTCTATACATCAATAACGTAATTTAACCTAACCTTAATCAACGTAACATCTCGGCGGTAGTATTTGACAACATTCCTGGCTTGTTGGCCTCTATGTATCCGTGGGACCTTTATATACATCAATAACGTCATATAACCTAACCTAGCCCATCCTATCATATCGGCGGTAATATTTGACAACATTCCTGGCGAGTTGGCCTCTACGTCTCCGTGGGACCTTCATATACATCAATAACGTAATATTACCTAACCTAACCCAACCTAACATCTCGGCACTAATATTTGACAACATTCCTGGCCAGTTGGCATCTACCTCTCCGTGCGACCTTCATATACATCAATAACGTAATATAATCTAACCTAGCCCAACCTATCATCTCGGCGGTAATATTTGACAACATTCCTGGCCAGATGGCATCTACGTCTCCGTGGGGCCTTCATATACATCAATAAAGTAATATAATCTAACCTAACCCAACCTATCATCTCGGCGGTAAAATTTGACAACATTCCTGGCCAGATGGCCTCTACGTCTCCGTGGGGCCTTCATATACATCAATAACGTAATATAACATAACCTAAGCCAACCTATCATCTCGGCGGTAATATTTGCCAACATTCCTGGCGAGTTGGCATCTACGTCTCCGTGGCACCTTCACATCCATCAATAACGTAATATAACCTAATATAACGCAACCTAACCATTCGGCGCTATTATATGACAATATTCCTGGCGAGTTGGCCTCTACGTCTCCGTGGGACTTTTATATACATCAATAACGTAATTTAACCTAATATACCCCAACGTAACATCTCGGCTGTAATATTTGACAACATTCCTTGCTTGTTGGCCTCTATGTTTCCGTGGGTCCTTTATATACATCAATAACGTAATATAACCTAACCTAACCCAACCTAACACCTCGGCGGTAATATTTGACAACATTCCTGGCGAGTTGGCCTCTACGTCTCCGTGACACCTTCATCTCCATCAATAACGTAATATAACCTAATATAACCCAACCTAACCACTCGGCGCTATTATATGACAATATTCCTGGCGAGTTGGCCTCTACGTCTCCGTGGGACTTTTATATACATCAATAACGTAATTTAACCTAATATACCCCAACGTAACATCTCGGCTGTAATATTTGACAACATTCCTTGCTTGTTGGCCTCTATGTTTCCGTGGGACCTTTATATACATCAATAACGTAATATAACCTAACCTAACCCAACCTAACACCTCGGCGGTAATATTTGACAACATTCCTGGCGAGTTGGCCTCTACGTCTCCGTGGGACTTTTCTATACATCAATAACGTAATGTAACCTAACCTAACCCAACCTAACACATCGGCGGTAATATTTGACGACATTCCTGGCGAGTTGGCCTCTACGTCACCGTGGGACCTTCATATACATCAATAACTTAATATTACCTAACCTAACCCAACCTAACATGTCGGCACTAATATTTGACAACATTCCTGGCGAGTTGGCCTCTACCTCTCCGTGCGACGTTCATATACATCAATAACGTAATATAATCTAACCTAACCCAACCTATCATCTCGGCGGTAATATTGGACAACATTCCTGGCTTGTTGACCTCTATGTTTCCGTGGGACCTTTATATACATCAATAACGTAATATACCCTAACCTAGCCCAACCTATCATATGGGCGGTAATATTTGACAACATTCCTGGCGAGTTGGACTCTACGTCTCCGTGGGGCCTTCATATCCATCAATAACTTAATATAACCTAATATAACCCGACCTAACCACTCGGCGCTATTAGGTGACAACATTCCTGGCGAGTTGGCTTCTACGTCTCCGTGGGACCTTCACATATATCAATAACGTAATATAACCTAAACTAACCCAACCTAACCTTTCGGCGCTATTATATGCCAACATTCCTAGCGGGTTGGCCTCTACGTCTCCGTGGGGCCTTTATATACATCAACAACATATTATAACCTAACCTCACCCAACCCAACCTCTCGGCACTAATATTTGACAACATTCCTGTCGAGTTGGCCTCTACATCTCCGTGGGACTTTTATATACATCAATAACGTAATATAACCTAAAATACCCCAACGTAACATCTCGGCGGTAATATCTGACAACATTCCTGGCGAGTTGGCCTCTACGTCTCGGTGGGGCCTTCATATACATCAATAACGTAATATAACCTAACCTAACCAAACCTAATACATCGGCGGTAATATTTGACAACGTTCCTGGCGAGTTGGACTCTACGTCTCCGTGTAACCCTCATATACATCAATAACGCAATATAACGAAACCTAACCCAACCTATCATCACGGCGGTAATATTTGCCAACATTCCTGGCGAGTTGGCCTCTACGTCACCTTGCGACCTTCATATACATCAATAACTTAATATTACCTAACCTAACCCAACCTAACATCTCGGCACTAATATTTGACAACATTCCTGGCGAGTTGGCCTCTACCTCTCCGTGGGACCTTCATATACATCAATAACGTAATTTAACCTAACCTAAACCAACGTAACATCTCGGCGGTAATATTTGACAACATTCCTGTCTTGTTGGCCTCTATGTTTCCCTGCGACATTTATATACATCAATAACGTAATATAACCTAACCTAGCCCAACCTATCATCTCGGCGGTAATATTTGACAACATTCCTGGCGAGTTGGCCTCTACGTCACCGTGGGACCTTCATATACATCAATAACTTAATATTACCTAACCTAACCCAACCTAACATCTCGGCACGAATATTTGACAACATTCCTGGCGAGTTGGCCTCTACCTCTCCGTGGGACTTTTATATACATCAATAACGTAATATAACCTAACCTAACCCAACCTAACATCTCGGCGCTAATATTTGACAACATTCCTGGCGAGTTGGCCTCTACGTCACCGTGGGACCTTCATATACATCAATAACTTAATATTACCTAACCTAACCCAACCTAACATCTCGGCACTAATATTTGACAACATTCCTGGCTTGTTGGCCTCTATGTTTCCCTGGGACCTTTATATACATCAATAACGTAATATAACCTAACCTAGCCCAACGTATCATCTCGGCGGTAATATTTGACAAGATTCTTGGCGAGTTGGCCTCTACGTCTCCGTGGGACTTTTATATACATCAATAACGTAATTTAACGTATCCTAACCCAACCTAACATGTCGGCACTAATATTTGACGACATTCCTGTCGAGTTGGCCTCTACTTCACCGTGAGACCTTCATATACATCAATAACGTAATATAACGTACCCTAACCCAACCTATCATATCGGCGGTAATATTTGACAACATTCCTGGCCAGTTGGCATCTACCTCTCCGTGCGACCTTCATATACATCAATAACGTAATATAATCTAACCTAACCCAACCTATCATCTCGGCGGTAAAATTTGACAACATTCCTGGCCAGATGGCCTCTACGTCTCCGTGGGGCCTTCATATACATCAATAACGTAATATAACATAACCTAAGCCAACCTATCATCTCGGCGGTAATATTTGCCAACATTCCTGGCGAGTTGGCATCTACGTCTCCGTGGCACCTTCACATCCATCAATAACGTAATATAACCTAATATAACGCAACCTAACAATTCGGCGCTATTATATGACAATATTCCTGGCGAGTTGGCCTCTACGTCTCCGTGGGACTTTTATATACATCAATAACGTAATTTAACCTAATATACCCCAACGTAACATCTCGGCTGTAATATTTGACAACATTCCTTGCTTGTTGGCCTCTATGTTTCCGTGGGTCCTTTATATACATCAATAACGTAATATAACCTAACCTAACCCAACCTAACACCTCGGCGGTAATATTTGACAACATTCCTGGCGAGTTGGCCTCTACGTCTCCGTGACACCTTCATCTCCATCAATAACGTAATATAACCTAATATAACCCAACCTAACCACTCGGCGCTATTATATGACAATATTCCTGGCGAGTTGGCCTCTACGTCTCCGTGGGACTTTTATATACATCAATAACGTAATTTAACCTAATATACCCCAACGTAACATCTCGGCTGTAATATTTGACAACATTCCTTGCTTGTTGGCCTCTATGTTTCCGTGGGACCTTTATATACATCAATAACGTAATATAACCTAACCTAACCCAACCTAACACCTCGGCGGTAATATTTGACAACATTCCTGGCGAGTTGGCCTCTACGTCTCCGTGGGACTTTTCTATACATCAATAACGTAATGTAACCTAACCTAACCCAACCTAACACATCGGCGGTAATATTTGACGACATTCCTGGCGAGTTGGCCTCTACGTCACCGTGGGACCTTCATATACATCAATAACTTAATATTACCTAACCTAACCCAACCTAACATGTCGGCACTAATATTTGACAACATTCCTGGCGAGTTGGCCTCTACCTCTCCGTGGGACCTTCATATACATCAATAACGTAATTTAACCTAACCTAAACCAACATAACATATCGGCGGTAATATTTGACAACATTCCTGGCTTGTTGACCTCTATGTTTCCGTGGGACCTTTATATACATCAATAACGTAATATAACTTAACCTAGCCCAACCTATCATATGGGCGGTAATATTTGACAACATTCCTGGCGAGTTGGCCTCTACGTCACCGTGGGGCCTTCATACACATCAATAACGTAATATAACCTAACCTAACCCAACCTAACACCTCGGCGGTAATATTTGACAACATTCCTGGCGAGTTGGCCTCTACGTCACCGTGGGACCTTCATATACATCAATAACTTAATATTACCTAACCTAACCCAACCTAACATCTCGGCACTAATATTTGACAACATTCCTGGCTTGTTGGCCTCTATGTTTCCCTGGGACCTTTATATACATCAATAACGTAATATAACCTAACCTAGCCCAACGTATCATCTCGGCGGTAATATTTGACAAGATTCTTGGCGAGTTGGCCTCTACGTCTCCGTGGGACTTTTATATACATCAATAACGTAATTTAACGTATCCTAACCCAACCTAACATGTCGGCACTAATATTTGACGACATTCCTGTCGAGTTGGCCTCTACTTCACCGTGAGACCTTCATATACATCAATAACGTAATATAACGTACCCTAACCCAACCTATCATATCGGCGGTAATATTTGACAACATTCCTGGCCAGTTGGCATCTACCTCTCCGTGCGACCTTCATATACATCAATAACGTAATATAATCTAACCTAACCCAACCTATCATCTCGGCGGTAATATTTGACAACATTCCTGGCCAGATGGGCTCTACGTCTCCGTGGGGCCTTCATATACATCAATAACGTAATATAACCTAACCTAACCCAACCTAACACCTCGGCGGTAATATTTGACAACATTCCTGGCGAGTTGGCCTCTACGTCTCCGTGACACCTTCATACACATCAATAACGTAATGTAACCTAACCTAACCCAACCAAACACATCGGCGGTAATATTTAACGACATTCCTGGCGAGTTGGCCTCTACGTCACCGTGGGACCTTCATATACATCAATAACTTAATATTACCTAACCTAACCCAACCTAACATCTCGGCAATAATATTTGACAACATTCCTGGCGAGTTGGCCTCTACCTCTCCGTGGGACCTTCATATACATCAATAACGTAATTTAACCTAACCTAAACCAACATAACATATCGGCGGTAATATTTGACAACATTCCTGGCTTGTTGACCTCTATGTTTCCGTGGGACCTTTATATACATCAATAACGTAATATAACTTAACCTAGCCCAACCTATCATATGGGCGGTAATATTTGACAACATTCCTGGCGAGTTGGCCTCTACGTCTCCGTGGGGCCTTCATACACATCAATAACGTAATATAACCTAACCTAACCCAACCTAACACCTCGGCGGTAATATTTGACAACATTCCTGGCGAGTTGGCCTCTACGTCACCGTGGGACCTTCATATACATCAATAACTTAATATTACCTAACCTAACCCAACCTAACATCTCGGCACTAATATTTGACAACATTCCTGGCGAGTTGGCCTCTACCTCTCCGTGGGACCTTCATATACATCAATAACGTAATTTCACCTAATATACCCCAACGTAACATCTCGGCTGTAATATTTGACAACATTCCTTGCTTGTTGGCCTCTATGTTTCCGTGGGACCTTTATATACATCAATAACGTAATATAACCTAACCTAACCCAACCTATCATCTCGGCGGTAATATTTGACAACATTCCTGGCGAGTTGGCATCTACGTCTCCGTGGGACCTTCATATACATCAATAACGTAATATAACCTTACATAACCCAACCTAACCTTTCGGCGCTATTATTTGACCACCATCCTGGCGGGTTGGCATCTACGTCTCCGCGGGGCCTTTATATACATCAATAACGTAATATAACCTTATATAACCCAACCTAATCTCTCGGCGCTATTAGTTGACAACATTCCTGGCGAGTTGGACTCTACGTCTCCGCGGGACTTTTATATACATCAGTAACGTAATTTAACGTATCCTAACCCAACCTAACATGTCGGCACTAATATTTGACGACATTCCTGTCGAGTTGGCCTCTACTTCACCGTGAGACCTTCATATACATCAATAACGTAATATAACGTACCCTAACCCAACCTATCATATCGGCGGTAATATTTGACCACATTCCTGGCGAGTTGGCCTCTACGTCTTCGTGGGACTTTTATATACATCAATAACGTAATTTAACCTAACCTAAACCAACGTAACATCTCGGCGGTAGTATTTGACAACATTCCTGGCTTGTTGGCCTCTATGTTTCCGTGGGACCTTTATATACATCAATAACGTCATATAACCTAACCTAGCCCATCCTATCATATCGGCGGTAATATTTGACAACATTCCTGGCGAGTTGGCCTCTACGTCTCCGTGACACCTTCATACACATCAATAACGTAATGTAACCTAACCTAACCCAACCTAACACATCGGCGGTAATATTTGACGACATTCCTGGCGAGTTGGCCTCTACGTCACCGTGGGACCTTCATATACATCAATAACTTAATATTACCTAACCTAACCCAACCTAACATCTCGGCACTAATATTTGACAACATTCCTGGCTTGTTGACCTCTATGTTTCCGTGGGACCTTTATATACTTCAATAACGTAATATAACTTAACCTAGCCCAACCTATCATATGGGCGGTAATATTTGACAACATTCCTGGCGAGTTGGCCTCTACGTCTCCGTGGGGCCTTCATACACATCAATAACGTAATATAACCTAACCTAACCCAACCTAACACCTCGGCGGTAATATTTGACAACATTCCTGGCGAGTTGGCCTCTACGTCACCGTGGGACCTTCATATACATCAATAACTTAATATTACCTAACCTAACCCAACCTAACATCTCGGCGGTAATATTTGACAACATTCCTGGCGAGTTGGCCTCTACGTCTCCGTGACACCTTCATCTCCATCAATAACGTAATATAACCTAATATAACCCAGCCTAACCACTCGGCGCTATTATATGACAATATTCCTGGCGAGTTGGCCTCTACGTCTCCGTGGGACTTTTATATACATCAATAACGTAATTTAACCTAATATACCCAAACGTAACATCTCGGCTTTAATATTTGACAACATTCCTTGCTTGTTGGCCTCTATGTTTCCGTGGGACCTTTATATACATCAATAACGTAATATAACCTAACCTAACCCAACCTAACGTCTCGGCGGTAATATTTGACAACATTCCTGGCGAATTGGCCTCTACGTCTCCGTGGGGCCTTCATATACATCAATAACGTAATATAACCTAACCTAACCCAACCTATCATCTCGGCACTAATATTTGACAACATTCCTGGCGAGTTGGCCTCTACCTCTCCGTGGGACCTTCATATACTTCAATAACGTAATTTAACCTAACCTAAACCAATGTAACATCTCGGCGGTAATATTTGACAACATTCCTGGCGAGTTGGCCTCTACGTCACCGTGGGACCTTCATATACATCAATAACTTAATATTACCTAACCTAACCCAACCTAACATCTCGGCGGTAATATTTGACAACATTCCTGGCGAGTTGGCCTCTACGTCTCCGTGGGGCCTTCATATACATAAATAACGTAATATAACCTAACCTAACCCAAACTATCATCTCGGCGGTAATATTTGACAACATTCCTGGCGAGTTGGCATCTACGTGTCCGTGGGACCTTCACATATATCAATAACGTAATATAACCTAAACTAACACAACCTAACCTTTCGGCGCTATTATTTGACAACATTCCTGGCGAGTTGGCCTATACGTCTCCGTGACACCTTCATATCCATCAATAACGTAATATAACCTAATATAACCCAACCTAACCACTCGGCGCTATTATATGACAATATTCCTGGCGAGTTGGCCTCTACGTCTTCGTGGGACTTTTATATACATCAATAACGTAATTTAACCTAATATACCCCAACGTAACATCTCGGCTGTAATATTTGACAACATTCCTTGCTTGTTGGCCTCTATGTTTCCGTGGGACCTTTATATACATCAATTACGTAATATAACCTAACCTAACCCAACCTAACACCTCGGCGGTAATATTTGACAACATTCCTGGCGAGATGGCCTCTACGTCTCCGTGACACCTTCATACACATCAATAACGTAATATAACCTAACCTAACCCAACCTAACACATCGGCGGTAATATTTGACGACATTCCTGGCGAGTTGGCCTCTACGTCACCGTGGGACCTTCATACACATCAATAACGTAATATAACCTAACCTAACCCAACCTAACACATCGGCGGTAATATTTGACAACATTCCTGGCGAGTTGGCCTCTACGTCACCGTGGGACCTTCATATACATCCATAACTTAATATAATCTAACCTAACCCAACCTATCATCTCGGCGGTAATATTTGACAACATTCCTGGCGAGTTGGCCTCTACGTCTCCGTGGGGCCTTCATATACATCAATAACGTAATATAACCTAACCTAACCCAACCTTACATCTCGGCGGTAATATTTGACAACATTCCTGGCGAGTTGGCCTCTACTTCTCCGTGGGGCCTTCATACACATCAATAACGTAATATAACCTAACCTGACCCAACCTAACACATCGGCGGTAGTATTTGACAACATTCCTGGCGAGTTGGCCTCTACGTCTTCGTGGGACTTTTATATACATCAATAACGTAATATAACCTAACCTAACCCAACCTATCATCTCGGCGGTAATATTTGACAACATTCCTGGCGAGTTGGACTCTAAGTCTCCGTGAGACCTTCATATCCATCAATAACGTAATATAACCTAATATAACCCGACCTAACCACTCGGCGCTATTATGTGACAACATTCCTGGCGAGTTGGCCTCTACGTTTTCGTGGGACCTTTATATACATCAATAACGTAATATAACCTAACCTAGCCCAACCTATCATATGGGCGGTAATATTTGACAACATTCCTGGCGAGTTGGCCTCTACGTCTCCGTGGGGCCTTCATACACATCAATAACGTAATATAACCTAACCTAACCCAACCTAACACATCGGCGGTAATATTTGACAACATTCTTGGCGAGTTGGCCTCTACGTCACCGTGGGACCTTCATATACATCCATAACTTAATATAATCTAACCTAACCCAACCTATCATCTCGGCGGTAATATTTGACAACATTCCTGGCCAGATGGCCTCTACGTCTCCGTGGGGCCTTCATATACATCAATAACGTAATATAACCTAACCTAAGCCAACCTAACATCTCGGCGGTAATATTTGACAACATTCCTGGCGAGTTGGCCTCTACGTCTCCGTGGGGCCTTCATATACATCAATAACGTAATATAACCTAACCTAACCCAACCTTACATCTCGGCGGTAATATTTGACAACATTCCTGGCGAGTTGGCCTCTACGTCACCGTGGGACCTTCATATACATCAATAACTTAATATTACCTAACCTAACCCAACCTAACATCTCGGCACTAATATTTGACAACATTCCTGGCGAGTTGGCCTCTACCTCTCCGTGGGACCTTCATATACTTCAATAACGTAATTTAACCTAACCTAAACCAATGTAACATCTCGGCGGTAATATTTGACAACATTCCTGGCGAGTTGGCCTCTACGTCACCGTGGGACCTTCATATACATCAATAACTTAATATTACCTAACCTAACCCAACCTAACATCTCGGCGGTAATATTTGACAACATTCCTGGCGAGTTGGCCTCTACGTCTCCGTGACACCTTCATATCCATCAATAACGTAATATAACCTAATATAACCCAACCTAACCACTCGGCGCTATTATATGACAATATTCCTGGCGAGTTGGCCTCTACGTCTCCGTGGGACTTTTATATACATCAATAACGTAATTTAACCTAATATACCCCAACGTAACATCTCGGCTGTAATATTTGACAACATTCCTTGCTTGTTGGCCTCTATGTTTCCGTGGGACCTTTATATACATCAATTACGTAATATAACCTAACCCAACCCAACCTAACACCTCGGCGGTAATATTTGACAACATTCCTGGCGAGTTGGCCTCTAAGTCTCCGTGACACCTTCATACACATCAATAACGTAATATAACCTAACCTAATCCAACCTAACACATCGGCGGTAATATTTGACGACATTCCTGGCGAGTTGGCCTCTGCGTCACCGTGGGACCTTCATATACATCAATAACTTAATATTACCTAACCTAACCCAACCTAACACCTCGGCACTAATATTTGACCACATTCCTGGCGAGTTGGCCTCTACGTCTCCGTGGGACTTTTATATACATCAGTAACGTAATTTAACCTATCCTAAACCAACGTAACATATCGGCGGTAGTATTTGACAACATTCCTGGCTTGTTGGCCTCTATGTTTCCGTGGGACCTTTATATACATCAATAACGTCATATAACCTAACCTAGCCCAACCTATCATATCGGCGGTAATATTTGACAACATTCCTGGCGAGTTGGCCTCTACGTCTCCGTGGGGCCTTCATACACATCAATAACGTAATATAACCTAACCTAACCCAACCTAACACATCGGCGGTAATATTTGACAACATTCCTGGCGAGTTGGCCTCTGCGTCACCGTGGGACCTTCTTATACTTCAATAACTTAATATTACCTAACCTAACCCAACCTAACATCTCGGCACTAATATTTGACAACATTCCTGGCGAGTTGGCCTCTACCTCTGCGTGGGACCTTCATATACATCAATAACGTAATTTAACCTAACCTAAACCAACGTAACATCTCGGCGGTAATATTTGACAACATCCCAGGCTTGTTGGCCTCTATGTTTCCCTGGGACCTTTATATACATCAATAACGTAATATAACCTAACATAGCCCAACGTATCACCTCGGCGGTAATATTTGACCATATTCCTGGCGAGTTGGCCTCTACGTCTCCGTGGGACTTTTATATACATCAGTAACGTAATTTAACCTATCCTAAACCAACGAAACATATCGGCGGTAGTATTTGACAACATTCCTGGCTTGTTGGCCTCTATGTTTCCGTGGGACCTTTATATACATCAATAACGTCATATAACCTAACCTAGCCCAACCTATCATATCGGCGGTAATATTTGACAACATTCCTGGCGAGTTGGCCTCTACGTCTCCGTGGGGCCTTCATATACATCAATAACGTAATATAACCTAACCTAACCCAACCTTACATCTCGGCGGTAATATTTGACAACATTCCTGGCGAGTTGGACTCTACGTCTCCGTGACACCTTCATACACATCAATAACGTAACATAACCTAACCTAACCCAACCTAACACATCTGCGGTAATATTTGACGACATTCCTGGCGAGTTGGCCTCTGCGTCACCGTGGGACCTTCATATACATCAATAACTTAATATTACCTAACCTAACCCAACCTAACATCTCGGCACTAATATTTGACATCATTCCTGGCGAGTTGGCCTCTACGTCTCCGTGGGGCCTTCATACACATCAATAACGTAATATAACCTAACCTAAACCAACCTAACACATCGGCGGTAATATTTGACAACATTCCTGGCGAGTTGGCCTCTACGTCACCGTGGGACCTTCATATACATCCATAACTTAATATAATCTAACTTAACCCAACCTATCATCTCGGCGGTAATATTTGACAACATTCCTGGCCAGATGGCCTCTACGTCTCCGTGGGGCCTTCATATACAGCAATAACGTAATATAACCTAATCTAACCCAACCTAACATCTCGGCGGTAATATTTGACAACATTCCTGGCGAGTTGGCCTCTACGTCTCCGTGGGGCCTTCATATACATCAATAACGTAATATAACCTAACCTAGCCCAACGTATCATTTCCGCGTTAATATTTGACAACATTCCTGGCGAGTTGGCCTCTACGTCTCCGTGGGACTTTTATATACATCAATAACGTAATATTACCTAACCTAACCCAACCTAACATCTCGGCACTAATATTTGACAACATTCCTGGCGAGTTAGCCTCTACGTCTCCGTGGAGCTTCATATATTTCAATAAGGTAATATAACCTAACCTAACCCAAGCTAAGATTTCGGCGCTATTATTTGACAACATTCCTGGCGAGTTGGCCTCTACGTCACCGTGGGACCTTCATATACATCAATAACTTAATATTACCTAACCTAACCCAACCTAACATCTCGGCACTAATATTTGACAACATTCCTGGCGAGTTGGCCTCTACCTCTCCGTGGGACCTTCATATACATCACTAACGTAATTTAACCTAACCTAAACCAACATAACATATCGGCGGTAATATTTGACAACATTCCTGGCTTGTTGACCTCTATGTTTCCGTGGGACCTTTATATACATCAATAACGTAATATAACCTAACCTAGCCCAACCTATCATATGGGCGGTAATATTTGACAACATTCCTGGCGAGTTGGCCTCTACGTCTCCGTGGGGCCTTCATACACATCAATAACGTAATATAACCTAACCTAACCCAACCTAACACATCGGCGGTAATATTTGACAACATTCCTAGCGAGTTGGCCTCTACGTCACCGTGGGACCTTCATATACATCCATAACTTAATATAATCTAACCTAACCCAACCTATCATCTCGGCGGTAATATTTGACAACATTCCTGGCCAGATGGCCTCTACGTCTCCGTGGGGCCTTCATATACATCAATAAAGTAATATAATCTAACCTAACCCAACCTATCATCTCGGCGGTAATATTTGACAACATTCCTGGCCAGATGGCCTCTACCTCTCCGTGGGGCCTTCATATACATCAATAACGTAATATAACCTAACCTAACCCAACCAAACATCTCGGCGGTAATATTTGACAACATTCCTGGCGAGTTGGCCTCTACGTCTCCGTGGGGCCTTCATATACATCAATAACGTAATATAACCTAACCTAACCCAACCTTACATCTCGGCGGTAATATTTGACAACATTCCTGGCGAGTTGGCCTCTACGTCACCGTGGGACCTTCATATACATCAATAACTTAATATTACCTAACCTAACCCAACCTAACATCTCGGCACTAATATTTGACAACATTCCTGGCGAGTTGGCCTCTACCTCTCCGTGGGACCTTCATATACTTCAATAACGTAATTTAACCTAACCTAAACCAACGTAACATCTCGGCGGTAATATTTGACAACATTCCTGGCTTGTTGGCCTCTATGTTTCCCTGGGACCTTTATATACATCAATAACGAAATATAACCTAACCTAGCCCAACGTATCATCTCGGCGGTAATATTTGACAATATTCCTGGCGAGTTGGCCTCTACGTCTCCGTGGGACTTTTATATACATCAATAACGTAATTTAACGTATCGTAACCCAACCTAACATGTCGGCACTAATATTTGACGACATTCCTGTCGAGTTGGCCTCTACTTCACCGTGAGACCTTCATATACATCAATAACGTAATATAACGTACCCTAACCCAACCTATCATATCGGCGGTAATATTTGACCACATTCCTGGCGAGTTGGCCTCTACGTCTCCGTGGGACTTTTATATACATCAGTAACGTAATTTAACCTATCCTAAACCAACGTAACATATCGGCGGTAGTATTTGACAACATTCCTGGCTTGTTGGCCTCTATGTTTCCGTGGGACCTTTATATACATCAATAACGTCATATAACATAACCTAGCCCAACCTATCATATCGGCGGTAATATTTGACAACATCCCTGGCTTGTTGGCCTCTATGTTTCCCTGGGACCTTTATATACATCAATAACGTAATATAACCTAACATAGCCCAACGTATCACCTCGGCGGTAATATTTGACAACATTCCTGGCGAGTTGGCCTCTACGTCTCCGTGGGACCTTCATATACATCAATAACTTAATATTACCTAACCTAACCCAACCTAACATCTCGGCACTAATATTTGACAACATTCCTGGCGAGTTGGCCTCTACCTCTCCGTGGGACCTTCATATACTTCAATAACGTAATTTAACCTAACCTAAACCAACGTAACATCTCGGCGGTAATATTTGACAACATTCCTGGCTTGTTGGCCTCTATGTTTCCCTGGGACCTTTATATACATCAATAACGAAATATAACCTAACCTAGCCCAACGTATCATCTCGGCGGTAATATTTGACAATATTCCTGGCGAGTTGGCCTCTACGTCTTCGTGGGACTTTTATATACATCAATAACGTAATATAACCTAACCTAACCCAACCTATCATCTCGGCGGTAATATTTGACAACATTCCTGGCGAGTTGGACTCTACGTCTCCGTGAGACCTTCATATCCATCAATAACGTAATATAACCTAATATAACCCGACCTAACCACTCGGCGCTATTATGTGACAACATTCCTGGCGAGTTGGCCTCTACGTTTTCGTGGGACTTTTATATACATCAATAGCGTAATATAACCTAACCTAACCCAACCTAACATCTCGGTACCAATATTTGACAACATTCCTGGCGAGTTGGCCTCTACGTCTCCGTGGGACTTTTATATACATCAATAACGTAATTTAACCTAGCCTAACCCAACGTAACATCTCGGCGGTAATATTTTACAACATTCCTGGCGAGTTGGCCTCTACCTCTCCGTGGGACCTTCATATACATCAATAACTTAATTTAACCTAACCTAAACCAACATAACATATCGGCGGTAATATTTGACAACATTCCTGGCTTGTTGACCTCTATGTTTCCGTGGGACCTTTATATACATCAATAACATAATATACCCTAACCTAGCCCAACCTAACATCTCGGCACTAATATTTGACAACATTCCTCGCGAGTTGGCCTCTACCTCTCCGTGGGACCTTCATATACATCAATAACGTAATTTAACCTAACCTAAACCAACATAACATATCGGCGGTAATATTTGACAACATTCCTGGCTTGTTGACCTCTATGTTTCCGTGGGACCTTTATATACATCAATAACGTAATATAACCTAACCTAGCCCAACCTATCATATGGGCGGTAATATTTGACAACATTCCTGGCGAGTTGGCCTCTACGTCTCCGTGGGGCCTTCATACACATCAATAACTTAATATTACCTAACCTAACCCAACCTAACATCTCGGCACTAATATTTGACAACATTCCTGGCGAGTTGGCCTCTACCTCTCCGTGGGACCTTCATATACTTCAATAACGTAATTTAACCTAACCTAAACCAACGTAACATCTCGGCGGTAATATTTGACAACATTCCTGGCTTGTTGGCCTCTATGTTTCCCTGGGACCTTTATATACATCAATAACGTCATATAACATAACCTAGCCCAACCTATCATATCGGCGGTAATATTTGACAACATCCCTGGCTTGTTGGCCTCTATGTTTCCCTGGGACCTTTATATACATCAATAACGTAATATAACCTAACATAGCCCAACGTATCACCTCGGCGGTAATATTTGACAACATTCCTGGCGAGTTGGCCTCTACGTCTCCGTGGGACCTTCATATACATCAATAACTTAATATTACCTAACCTAACCCAACCTAACATCTCGGCACTAATATTTGACAACATTCCTGGCGAGTTGGCCTCTACCTCTCCGTGGGACCTTCATATACTTCAATAACGTAATTTAACCTAACCTAAACCAACGTAACATCTCGGCGGTAATATTTGACAACATTCCTGGCTTGTTGGCCTCTATGTTTCCCTGGGACCTTTATATACATCAATAACGAAATATAACCTAACCTAGCCCAACGTATCATCTCGGCGGTAATATTTGACAATATTCCTGGCGAGTTGGCCTCTACGTCTTCGTGGGACTTTTATATACATCAATAACGTAATATAACCTAACCTAACCCAACCTATCATCTCGGCGGTAATATTTGACAACATTCCTGGCGAGTTGGACTCTACGTCTCCGTGAGACCTTCATATCCATCAATAACGTAATATAACCTAATATAACCCGACCTAACCACTCGGCGCTATTATGTGACAACATTCCTGGCGAGTTGGCCTCTACGTTTTCGTGGGACTTTTATATACATCAATAGCGTAATATAACCTAACCTAACCCAACCTAACATCTCGGTACCAATATTTGACAACATTCCTGGCGAGTTGGCCTCTACGTCTCCGTGGGACTTTTATATACATCAATAACGTAATTTAACCTAGCCTAACCCAACGTAACATCTCGGCGGTAATATTTTACAACATTCCTGGCGAGTTGGCCTCTACCTCTCCGTGGGACCTTCATATACATCAATAACTTAATTTAACCTAACCTAAACCAACATAACATATCGGCGGTAATATTTGACAACATTCCTGGCTTGTTGACCTCTATGTTTCCGTGGGACCTTTATATACATCAATAACATAATATACCCTAACCTAGCCCAACCTAACATCTCGGCACTAATATTTGACAACATTCCTCGCGAGTTGGCCTCTACCTCTCCGTGGGACCTTCATATACATCAATAACGTAATTTAACCTAACCTAAACCAACATAACATATCGGCGGTAATATTTGACAACATTCCTGGCTTGTTGACCTCTATGTTTCCGTGGGACCTTTATATACATCAATAACGTAATATAACCTAACCTAGCCCAACCTATCATATGGGCGGTAATATTTGACAACATTCCTGGCGAGTTGGCCTCTACGTCTCCGTGGGGCCTTCATACACATCAATAACGTAATATAACCTAACCTAACCCAACCTAACACATCGGCGGTAATATTTGACAACATTCCTGGCGAGTTGGCCTCTACCTCTCCGTGGGACCTTCATATACTTCAATAACGTAATTTAACCTAACCTAAACCAACGTAACATCTCGGCGGTAATATTTGACAACATTCCTGGCTTGTTGGCCTCTATGTTTCCCTGGGACCTTTATATACATCAATAACGAAATATAACCTAACCTAGCCCAACGTATCATCTCGGCGGTAATATTTGACAATATTCCTGGCGAGTTGGCCTCTACGTCACCGTGGGACCTTCATATACATCAATAACTTAATATTACCTAACCTAACCCAACCTAACATCTCGGCACTAATATTTGACAACATTCCTGGCGAGTTGGCCTCTACCTCTCCGTGGGACCTTCATATACTTCAATAACGTAATTTAACCTAACCTAAACCAACGTAACATCTCGGCGGTAATATTTGACAACATTCCTGGCTTGTTGGCCTCTATGTTTCCCTGGGACCTTTATATACATCAATAACGAAATATAACCTAACCTAGCCCAACGTATCATCTCGGCGGTAATATTTGACAATATTCCTGGCGAGTTGGCCTCTACGTCTTCGTGGGACTTTTATATACATCAATAACGTAATATAACCTAACCTAACCCAACCTATCATCTCGGCGGTAATATTTGACAACATTCCTGGCGAGTTGGACTCTACGTCTCCGTGAGACCTTCATATCCATCAATATCGTAATATAACCTAATATAACCCGACCTAACCACTCGGCGCTATTATGTGACAACATTCCTGGCGAGTTGGCCTCTACGTTTTCGTGGGACTTTTATATACATCAATAGCGTAATATAACCTAACCTAACCCAACCTAACATCTCGGTACCAATATTTGACAACATTCCTGGCGAGTTGGCCTCTACGTCTCCGTGGGACTTTTATATACATCAATAACGTAATTTAACCTAGCCTAACCCAACGTAACATCTCGGCGGTAATATTTGACAACATTCCTGGCGAGTTGGCTTCTACGCCTCCGTGGGACCTTCATATACATCAATAACGCAATATTACCTAACCTAACCCAACCTAACATCTCGGCACTAATATTTGACAGCATTCCTGGCGAGTTGGCCTCTACCTCTCCGTGGGACCTTCATATACATCAATAACGTAATTTAACCTAACCTAAACCAACATAACATATCGGCGGTAATATTTGACAACATTCCTGGCTTGTTGACCTCTATGTTTCCGTGGGACCTTTATATACATCAATAACGTAATATAACCTAACCTAGTCCAACCTATCATCTCGGCGGTAATATTTGACAACATTCCTGGCGAGTTGGCCTCTACGTCTCCGTGGGACTTTTATATACATCAATAACGTAATTTAACGTATCCTAACCCAACCTAACACCTCGGCGGTAATATTTGACAACATTCCTGGCGAGTTGGCTTCTACGTCTCCGTGGGACCTTCATATACATCAATAACGTAATATTACCTAACCTAACCCAACCTAACATCTCGGCACTAATATTTGACAACATTCCTGGCGAGTTGGCCTCTACCCGTCCGTGGGACCTTCATATACATCAATAACGTAATTTAACCTAACCTAAACCAACATAACATATCGGCGGTAATATTTGACAACATTCCTGGCTTGTTGACCTCTATGTTTCCGTGGGACCTTTATATACATCAATAACGTAATATAACCTAACCTAGCCCAACCTATCATCTCGGCGGTAATATTTGACAACATTCCTGGCGAGTTGGCCTCTACGTCTCCGTGGGACTTTTATATACATCAATAACGTAATTTAACCTAACCTAAACCAACGTAACATCTCGGCGGTAGTATTTGACAACATTCCTGGCTTGTTGGCCTCTATGTTTCCGTGGGACCTTCATGTACGTCAATAACGTAATATAATCTAATCTAACCCAACCTATCATCTCGGCGGTAATATTTGACAACATTCCTGGCCAGATGGCCTCTACCTCTCCGTGGGGCCTTCATATACATCAATAACGTAATATAATCTAACCTAACCCAACCTATCATCTCGGCGATAATATTTGACAACATTCCTGGCCAGATGGCCTCTACGTCTCCGTGGGGCCTTCATATTCATCAATAACGTAATATAACCTAACCTAACCCAACCTAACATCTCGGCGGTAATATTTGACAACATTCCTGGCGAGTTGGCCTCTACGTCTCCGTGGGGCCTTCATATCCATCAATAACTTAATATAACCTAATATAACCCGACCTAACCACTCGGCGCTATTATGTGAAAACATTCCTGGCGAGTTGGCTTCTACGTCTCCGTGGGACCTTCACATATATCAATAACGTAATATAACCTATGCTAACCCAACCTAACCTTTCGGCGCTATTATTTGCCAACATTCCTAACGGGTTGGCCTCTACGTCTCCGTGGGGCCTTTATATACATCAACAACATATTATAACCTAACCTCACCCAACCCAACCTCTCGGGACTAATATTTGACAACATTCCTGTCGAGTTGGCCTCTACGTCTCCGTGGGACTTTTATATACATCAATAACGTAATATAACCTAAAATACCGCAACGTAACACCTCGGCTGTAATATTTGACAACATTCTTGGCTTGTTGGCCTCTATGTTTCCGTGGGACCTTTATATACATCAATAACGTAATATAACCTAACCTAACCCAACCTAACACCTCGGCGGTAATATTTGACAACATTCCTGGCGAGTTGGCTTCTACGTCTCCGTGGGACCTCCATATACATCAATAACGTAATATAACCTAACCTAACCCAACATAACATCTCGGCGGTAATATTTGACAACATTCCTGGCTTGTTGACCTCTATGTTTCCGTGGGACCTTTATATACATCAATAACGTAATATAACCTAACCTAGCCCAACCTATCATATGGGCGGTAATATTTGACAACATTCCTGGCGAGTTGGCCTCTACGTCTCCGTGGGGCCTTCATACACATCAATAACGTAATATAACCTAACCTAACCCAACCTAACACATCGGCGGTAATATTTGACAACATTCCTGGCGAGTTGGCCTCTACGTCACCGTGGGACCTTCATATACATCCATAACTTAATATAATCTAACCTAACCCAACCTATCATCTCGGCGGTAATATTTGACAACATTCCTGGCCAGATGGCCTCTACGTCTCCGTGGGGCCTTCATATACATCAATAAAGTAATATAATCTAACCTAACCCAACCTATCATCTCGGCGGTAATATTTGACAACATTCCTGGCCAGATGGCCTCTACGTCTCTGTGGGGCCTTCATATACATCAATAACGTAATATAACCTAACCTAACCCAACCTAACATCTCGGCGGTAATATTTGACAACATTCCTGGCGAGTTGGCCTCTACGTCTCCGTGGGGCCTTCATATACATCAATAATGTAATATAACCTAACCTAACCCAACCTTACATCTCGGCGGTAATATTTGACAACATTCCTGGCGAGTTGGCCTCTACGTCACCGTGGGACCTTCATATACATCAATAACTTAATATTACCTAACCTAACCCAACCTAACATCTCGGCACTAATATTTGACAACATTCCTGGCGAGTTAGCCTCTACCTCTCCGTGGGACCTTCATATACTTCAATAACGTAATTTAACCTAACCTAAACCAACGTAACATCTCGGCGGTAATATTTGACAACATTCCTGGCTTGTTGGCCTCTATGTTTCCCTGGGACCTTTATATACATCAATAACGAAATATAACCTAACCTAGCCCAACGTATCATCTCGGCGGTAATATTTGACAATATTCCTGGCGAGTTGGCCTCTACGTCTCCGTGGGACTTTTATATACATCAATAACGTAATTTAACGTATCCTAACCCAACCTAACATGTCGGCACTAATATTTGACGACATTCCTGTCGAGTTGGCCTCTACTTCACCGTGAGACCTTCATATACATCAATAACGTAATATAACGTACCCTAACCTAACCTATCATATCGGCGGTAATATTTGACCACATTCCTGGCGAGTTGGCCTCTACGTCTCCGTGGGACTTTTATATACATCAGTAACGTAATTTAACCTATCCTAAACCAACGTAACATATCGGCGGTAGTATTTGACAACATTCCTGGCTTGTTGGCCTCTATGTTTCCGTGGGACCTTTATATACATCAATAACGTCATATAACCTAACCTAGCCCAACCTATCATATCGGCGGTAATATTTGACAACATCCCTGGCTTGTTGGCCTCTATGTTTCCCTGGGACCTTTATATACATCAATAACGTAATATAACCTAACATAGCCCAACGTATCACCTCGGCGGTAATATTTGACAATATTCCTGGCGAGTTGGCCTCTACGTCTCCGTGGGACTTTTATATACATCAATAGCGTAATATAACCTATCCTAACCCAACCTAACATCTCGGCGGTAATATTTGAGAACATTCCTGGCGACTTGGCCTCTACGTCTCCGTGGGGCCGTCATATACATCAATAACGTAATATAACCTAACCTAACCCAACCTTACATCTCGGCGGTAATATTTGACAACATTCCTGGCGAGTTGGACTCTACGTCTCCGTGAGACCTTCATATCCATCAATATCGTAATATAACCTAATATAACCCGACCTAACCACTCGGCGCTATTATGTGACAACATTCCTGGCGAGTTGGCCTCTACGTTTTCGTGGGACTTTTATATACATCAATAGCGTAATATAACCTAACCTAACCCAACCTAACATCTCGGTACCAATATTTGACAACATTCCTGGCGAGTTGGCCTCTACGTCTCCGTGGGACTTTTATATACATCAATAACGTAATTTAACCTTGCCTAACCCAACGTAACATCTCGGCGGTAATATTTTACAACATTCCTGGCGAGTTGGCCTCTACGTCTCCGTGGGACTTTTATATACATCAATAACGTAATATAACCTAAAATACCCCAACGTAACATCACGGCTGTAATATGTGACAACATTCCTGGCTTGTTGGCCTCTATGTTTCCATGGGACCTTTATATACATATATAACGTAATATAACCTAACCTAACCCAACCTAACACCTCGGCGGTAATATTTGACAACATTCCTGGCGAGTTGGCCTCTACGTCTCCGTGGGACCTTCATATACATCAATAACGTAATATTACCTAACCTAACCCAACCCAACATCTCGGCACTAATATTTTACAACATTCCTGGCGAGTTGGCCTCTACCTCTCCGTGGGACCTTCATATACATCAATAACGTAATTTAACCTAACCTAAACCAATATAACATATCGGCGGTAATATTTGACAACATTCCTGGCTTGTTGACCTCTATGTTTCCGTGGGACCTTTATATACATCAATAACATAATATACCCTAACCTAGCCCAACCTAACATCTCGGCACTAATATTTGACAACATTCCTCGCGAGTTGGCCTCTACCTCTCCGTGGGACCTTCATATACATCAATAACGTAATTTAACCTAACCTAAACCAACATAACATATCGGCGGTAATATTTGACAACATTCCTGGTTTGTTGACCTCTATGTTTCCGTGGGACCTTTATATACATCAATAACGTAATATAACCTAACCTAGCCCAACCTATCATATGGGCGGTAATATTTGACAACATTCCTGGCGAGTTGGCCTCTACGTCTCCGTGAGACCTTCATATACATCAATAACGTAATATTACCTAACCTAACCCAACCTAACATCTCGGCACTAATATTTGACAACATTCCTGGCGAGTTGGCCTCTACCTCTCCGTGCGGCCTTCATATACGTCAATAACGTAATATAATATAATCTAACCCAACCTATCATCTCGGCGGTAATATATGACAACATTCCTGGCCAGATGGCCTCTACCTCTCCGTGGGGCCTTCATATACATCAATAACGTAATATAATCTAACCTAACCCAACCTATCATCTCGGCGATAATATTTGACAACATTCCTGGCCAGATGGCCTCTACGTCTCCGTGGGGCCTTCATATTCATCAATAACGTAATATAACCTAACCTAACCCAACCTAACATCTCGGCGGTAATATTTGACAACATTCCTGGCGAGTTGGCCTCTACGTCTCCGTGGGGCCTTCATATACATCAATAACGTAATATAACATAACCTAACCCAACCTTACATCTCGGCGGTAATATTTGACAACATTCCTGGCGAGTTGGCCTCAACGTCTCCGTGGGGCCTTCATATCCATCAATAACTTAATATAACCTAATATAACCCGACCTAACCACTCGGCGCTATTATGTGACAACATTCCTGGCGAGTTGGCTTCTACGTCTCCGTGGGACCTTCACATATATCAATAACGTAATATAACCTATACTAACCCAACCTAACCTTTCGGCGCTATTATTTGCCAACATTCCTAGCGGGTTGGCCTCTACGTCTCCGTGGGGCCTTTATATACATCAACAACATATTATAACCTAACCTCACCCAACCCAACCTCTCGGGACTAATATTTGACAACATTCCTGTCGAGTTGGCCTCTACGTCTCCGTGGGACTTTTATATACATCAATAACGTAATATAACCTAAAATACCGCAACGTAACACCTCGGCTGTAATATTTGACAACATTCTTGGCTTGTTGGCCTCTATGTTTCCGTGGGACCTTTATATACATCAATAACGTAATATAACCTAACCTAACCCAACCTAACACCTCGGCGGTAATATTTGACAACATTCCTGGCGAGTTGGCTTCTACGTCTCCGTGGGACCTCCATATACATCAATAACGTAATATTACCTAACCTAACCCAACGTAACATCTCGGCACTAATATTTGACAACATTCCTGGCGAGTTGGCCTCTACCTCTCCGTGGGACCTTCATATACATCAATAACGTAATTTAACCTAACCTAAACCAACATAACATATCGGCGGTAATATTTGACAACATTCCTGGCTTGTTGACTTCTATGTTTCCGTGGGACCTTTATATACATCAATAACGTAATATAACCTAACCTAGCCCAACCTATCATCTCGGCGGTAATATTTGACAACATTCCTGGCGAGTTGGCCTCTACGTCTCCGTGGGACTTTTATATACATCAATAACGTAATTTAACCTAACCTAAACCAACGTAACATCTCGGCGGTAGTATTTGACAACATTCCTGGCTTGTTGGCCTCTATGTTTCCGTGGGACCTTCATATACGTCAATAACGTAATATAATCTAATCTAACCCAACCTATCATCTCGGCGGTAATATTTGACAACATTCCTGGCCAGATGGCCTCTACCTCTCCGTGGGGCCTTCATATACATCAATAACGTAATTTAACCTAACCTAAACCAACATAACATATCGGCGGTAATATTTGACAACATTCCTGGCTTGTTGACCTCTATGTTTCCGTGGGACCTTTATATACATCAATAACGTAATATAACCTAACCTAGCCCAACCTATCATCTCGGCGGTAATATTTGACAACATTCCTGGCGAGTTGGCCTCTTCGTCTCCGTGGGACCTTTATATACATCAATAACGTCATATAACCTAACCTAGCCCAACCTATCATATCGGCGGTAATATTTGACAACATTCCTGGCGAGTTGGCCTCTACGTCTCCGTGGGGCCTTCATATACATCAATAACGTAATATAACCTAACCTAACACAACCTAACATCTCGGCACTAATATTTGACAACATTCCTGGCGAGTTGGCCTCTACCTCTCCGTGGGACCTTCATATACATCAATAACGTAATTTAACCTAACCTAAACCAACATAACATATCGGCGGTAATATTGGACAACATTCCTGGCTTGTTGACCTCTATGTTTCCGTGGGACCTTTATATACATCAATAACGTAATATACCCTAACCTAGCCCAACCTATCATATCGGCGGTAATATTTGACAACATTCCTGGCGAGTTGGCCTCTACGTCTCCGTGGGGCCTTCATATCCATCAATAACTTAATATAACCTAATATAACCCGACCTAACCACTCGGCGCTATTAGGTGACAACATTCCTGGCGAGTTGGCTTCTACGTCTCCGTGGGACCTTCACATATATCAATAACGTAATATAACCTAAACTAACCCAACCTAACCTTTCGGCGCTATTATATGCCAACATTCCTAGCGGGTTGGCCTCTACGTCTCCGTGGGGCCTTTATATACATCAACAACATATTATAACCTAACCTCACCCAACCCAACCTCTCGGCACTAATATTTGACAACATTCCTGTCGAGTTGGCCTCTACATCTCCGTGGGACTTTTATATACATCAATAACGTAATATAACCTAAAATACCCCAACGTAACATCTCGGCTGTAATATTTGACAACATTCTTTGCTTGTTGGCCTCTATGTTTCCGTGGGACCTTTATATACATCAATAACGTAATATAACCTAACCTAACCCAACCTAACACCTCGGCGGTAATATTTTACAACATTCCTGGCGAGTTGGCCTCTTCGTCTCCGTGGGACTTTTCTATACATCAATAACGTAATTTAACCTAAAATACCCCAACGTAACATCTCGGCTGTAATATTTGACAACATTCCTGGCTTGTTGGCCTCTATGTTTCCGTGGGACCTTTATATACATCAATAACGTAATATAACCTAACCTAACCCAACCTAACATCTCGGCGGTAATATTTGACAACATTCCTGGCGAGTTGGCCTCTACGTCTCGGTGGGGCCTTCATATACATCAATAACGTAATATAACCTAACCTAACCAAACCTAATACATCGGCGGTAATATTTGACAACGTTCCTGGCGAGTTGGACTCTACGTCTCCGTGTAACCCTCATATACATCAATAACGCAATATAACGAAACCTAACCCAACCTATCATCACGGCGGTAATATTTGCCAACATTCCTAGCGGGTTGGCCTCTACGTCTCCGTGGGGCCTTTATATACATCAACAACATATTATAACCTAACCTCACCCAACCCAACCTCTCGGCACTAATATTTGACAACATTCCTGTCGAGTTGGCCTCTACGTCTGCGTGGGACTTTTATATACATCAATGACGTAATATAACCTAAAATACCCCAACGTAACATCTCGGCTGTAATATTTGACAACATTCCTGGCTTGTTGGCCTCTATGTTTCCGTGGGACCTTTATATACATCAATAACGTAATATAACCTAACCTAACCCAACCTAACACCTCGGCGGTAATATTTGACAACATTCCTGGCGAGTTGGCCTCTACGTGTCCGTGGGACCTTCATATACATCAATAACGTAATATAACCTAACCTAACCCAACCTAACACATCGGCGGTAATATTTGACAACATTCATGGCGAGTTGGTCTCTACGTCTCCGTGGGAATTTTATATACATCAATAACGTAATATAACCTAACCTAACCCAACCTAACATCTCGGCGCTAATATTTGACAACATTCCTGGCGAGTTGGCCTCTACGTCACCGCGGGACCTTCATATACATCAATAACTTAATATTACCTAACCTAACCCAACCTAACATCTCGGCACTAATATTTGACAACATTCCTGGCGAGTTGGCCTCTACCTCTCCGTGGGACCTTCATATACATCAATAACATAATTTAACCTAACCTAAATCAACGTAACATCTCGGCGGTAATATTTGACAACATTCCTGTCTTGTTGGCCTCTATGTTTCCCTGGTCACCTTTATATACATCAATAACGTAATATAACCTAACCTAGCCCAACCTATCATCTCGGCGGTAATATTTGACAACATTCCTGGCGAGTTGGCCTCTACGTCTCCGTGGGACTTTTATATACATCAATAACGTAATTTAACGTATCCTAACCCAACCTAACATGTCGGCACTAATATTTGACAACATTCCTGTCGAGTTGGCCTCTACTTCACCGTGAGCCCTTCATATACATCAATAACGTAATATAACGTAACCTAACCCAACCTATCATATCGGCGGTAATATTTGACCACATTCCTGGCGAGTTGGCCTCTACGTCTCCGTGGGACTCTTATATACATCAATAACGTAATTTAACCTAACCTAAACCAACGTAACATCTCGGCGGTAGTATTTGACAACATTCCTGGCTTGTTGGCCTCTATGTTTCCGTGGGACCTTTATATACATCAATAACGTAATATAATCTAACCTAACCCAACCTATCATCTCGGCGGTAATATTTGACAACATTCCTGGCGAGTTGGCCTCTACGTCTCCGTGGGACCTTCATATACATCAATAACGTAATATTACCTAACCTAACCCAACCTAACATCTCGGCACTAATATTTGACAACATTCCTGGCGAGTTGGCCTTTACCTCTCCGTGCGACCTTCATATACATCAATAACGTAATATAATCTAACCTAACCCAACCTATCATCTCGGCGGTAATATTTGACAACATTCCTGGCGAGTTGGCCTCTACGTCTCCGTGAGACCTTCATATCCATCAATAACGTAATATAACCTAATATAACCCGACCTAACCACTCGGCGCTATTATGTGACAACATTCCTGGCGAGTTGGCCTCTACGTCTCCGTGGGACCTTCATATCCATCAATAACGTAATATAACCTAATATAACCCAACCTAACCACTCGGCGCTATTATGTGACAACATTCCTGGCTTGTTGGCCTCTATGTTTCCGTGGGACCTTTATATACATCAATAACGTCATATAACCTAACCTAGCCCAACCTATCATATCGGCGGTAATATTTGACAACATTCCTGGCGAGTTGGCCTCTACGTCTCCGTGGGGCCTTCATATCCATCAATAACTTAATATAACCTAATATAACCCGACCTAACCACTCGGCGCTATTAGGTGACAAGATTCCTGGCGAGTTGGCTTCTACGTCTCCGTGGGACCTTCACATATATCAATAACGTAATATAACCTATACTAACCCAACCTAACTTTTCGGCGCTATTATTTGCCAACATTCCTAGCGGGTTGGCCTCTACGTCTCCGTGGGGCCTTTATATACATCAACAACATATTATAACCTAACCTCACCCAACCCAACCTCTCGGGACTAATATTTGACAACATTCCTGTCGAGTTGGCCTCTACGTCTCCGTGGGACTTTTATATACATCAATAACGTAATATAACCTAAAATACCGCAACGTAACACCTCGGCTGTAATATTTGACAACATTCTTGGCTTGTTGGCCTCTATGTTTCCGTGGGACCTTTATATACATCAATAACGTAATATAACCTAACCTAACCCAACCTAACACCTCGGCGGTAATATTTGACAACATTCCTGGCGAGTTGGCTTCTACGTCTCCGTGGGACCTCCATATACATCAATAACGTAATATTACCTAACCTAACCCAACCTAACATCTCGGCACTAATATTTGACAACATTCCTGGCGAGTTGGCCTCTACCTCTCCGTGGGACCTTCATATACATCAATAACGTAATTTAACCTAACCTAAACCAACATAACATATCGGCGGTAATATTTGACAACATTCCTGGCTTGTTGACTTCTATGTTTCCGTGGGACCTTTATATACATCTATAACGTAATATAACCTAACCTAGCCCAACCTATCATCTCGGCGGTAATATTTGACAACATTCCTGGCGAGTTGGCCTCTACGTCTCCGTGGGACTTTTATATACATCAATAAGGTAATTTAACCTAACCTAAACCAACGTAACATCTCGGCGGTAGTATTTGACAACATTCCTGGCTTGTTGGCCTCTATGTTTCCGTGGGACCTTCATATACGTCAATAACGTAATATAATCTAATCTAACCCAACCTATCATCTCGGCGGTAATATTTGACAACATTCCTGGCCAGATGGCCTCTACCTCTCCGTGGGGCCTTCATATACATCAATAACGTAATATAATCTAACCTAACCCAACCTATCATCTCGGCGATAATATTTGACAACATTCCTGGCCAGATGGCCTCTACGTCTACGTGGGACTTTTATATACATCAATAACGTAATTTAACCTAACCTAAACCAACGTAACATCTCGGCGGTAGTATTTGACAACATTCCTGGCTTGTTGGCCTCTATGTTTCCGTGGGACCTTCATATACGTCAATAACGTAATATAATCTAATCTAACACAACCTAACATCTCGGCACTAATATTTGACAACATTCCTGGCGAGTTGGCCTCTACCTCTCCGTGGGACCTTCATATACATCAATAACGTAATTTAACCTAACCTAAACCAACATAACATATCGGCGGTAATATTGGACAACATTCCTGGCTTGTTGACCTCTATGTTTCCGTGGGACCTTTATATACATCAATAACGTAATATACCCTAACCTAGCCCAACCTATCATATCGGCGGTAATATTTGACAACATTCCTGGCGAGTTGGCCTCTACGTCTCCGTGGGGCCTTCATATCCATCAATAACTTAATATAACCTAATATAACCCGACCTAACCACTCGGCGCTATTAGGTGACAACATTCCTGGCGAGTTGGCTTCTACGTCTCCGTGGGACCTTCACATATATCAATAACGTAATATAACCTAAACTAACCCAACCTAACCTTTCGGCGCTATTATATGCCAACATTCCTAGCGGGTTGGCCTCTACGTCTCCGTGGGGCCTTTATATACATCAACAACATATTATAACCTAACCTCACCCAACCCAACCTCTCGGCACTAATATTTGACAACATTCCTGTCGAGTTGGCCTCTACATCTCCGTGGGACTTTTATATACATCAATAACGTAATATAACCTAAAATACCCCAACGTAACATCTCGGCTGTAATATTTGACAACATTCTTGGCTTGTTGGCCTCTATGTTTCCGTGGGACCTTTATATACATCAATAACGTAATATAACCTAACCTAACCCAACCTAACACCTCGGCGGTAATATTTTACAACATTCCTGGCGAGTTGGCCTCTTCGACTCCGTGGGACTTTTCTATACATCAATAACGTAATTTAACCTAAAATACCCCAACGTAACATCTCGGCTGTAATATTTGACAACATTCCTGGCTTGTTGGCCTCTATGTTTCCGTGGGACCTTTATATACATCAATAACGTAATATAACCTAACCTAACCCAACCTAACATCTCGGCGGTAATATTTGACAACATTCCTGGCGAGTTGGCCTCTACGTCTCGGTGGGGCCTTCATATACATCAATAACGTAATATAACCTAACCTAACCAAACCTAATACATCGGCGGTAATATTTGACAACGTTCCTGGCGAGTTGGACTCTACGTCTCCGTGTAACCCTCATATACATCAATAACGCAATATAACGAAACCTAACCCAACCTATCATCACGGCGGTAATATTTGCCAACATTCCTAGCGGGTTGGCCTCTACGTCTCCGTGGGGCCTTTATATACATCAACAACATATTATAACCTAACCTCACCCAACCCAACCTCTCGGCACTAATATTTGACAACATTCCTGTCGAGTTGGCCTCTACGTCTGCGTGGGACTTTTATATACATCAATGACGTAATATAACCTAAAATACCCCAACGTAACATCTCGGCTGTAATATTTGACAACATTCCTGGCTTGTTGGCCTCTATGTTTCCGTGGGACCTTTATATACATCAATAACGTAATATAACCTAACCTAACCCAACCTAACACCTCGGCGGTAATATTTGAAAACATTCCTGGCGAGTTGGCTTCTACGTCTCCGTGGGACCTCCATATACATCAATAACTTAATATTACCTAACCTAACCCAACCTAACATCTCGGCACTAATATTTGACAACATTCCTGGCGAGTTGGCCTCTACCTCTCCGTGGGACCTTCATATACATCAATAACGTAATTTAACCTAACCTAAACCAACGTAACATCTCGGCGGTAATATTTGACAACATTCCTGTCTTGTTGGCCTCTATGTTTCCCTGCGACATTTATATACATCAATAACGTAATATAACCTAACCTAGCCCAACCTATCATCTCGGCGGTAATATTTGACAACATTCCTGGCGAGTTGGCCTCTACGTCACCGTGGGACCTTCATATACATCAATAACTTAATATTACCTAACCTAACCCAACCTAACATCTCGGCACTAATATTTGACAACATTCCTGGCGAGTTGGCCTCTACCTCTCCGTGGGACTTTTATATACATCAATAACGTAATATAACCTAACCTAACCCAACCTAACATCTCGGCGCTAATATTTGACAACATTCCTGGCGAGTTGGCCTCTACGTCACCGTGGGACCTTCATATACATCAATAACTTAATATTACCTAACCTAACCCAACCTAACATCTCGGCACTAATATTTGACAACATTCCTGGCGAGTTGGCCTCTACCTCTCCGTGGGACCTTCATATACATCAATAACGTAATTTAACCTAACCTAAACCAACGTAACATCTCGGCGGTAATATTTGACAACATTCCTGTCTTGTTGGCCTCTATGTTTCCCTGGGCACCTTTATATACATCAATAACGTAATATAACCTAACCTAGCCCAACCTATCATCTCGGCGGTAATATTTGACAACATTCCTGGCGAGTTGGCCTCTACGTCTCCGTGGGACTTTTATATACATCAATAACGTAATTTAACGTATCCTAACCCAACCTAACATGTCGGCACTAATATTTGACAACATTCCTGTCGAGTTGGCCTCTACTTCACCGTGAGCCCTTCATATACATCAATAACGTAATATAACGTAACCTAACCCAACCTATCATATCGGCGGTAATATTTGACCACATTCCTGGCGAGTTGGCCTCTACGTCTCCGTGGGACTCTTATATACATCAATAACGTAATTTAACCTAACCTAAACCAACGTAACATCTCGGCGGTAGTATTTGACAACATTCCTGGCTTGTTGGCCTCTATGTTTCCGTGGGACCTTCATATACGTCAATAACGTAATATAATCTAATCTAACACAACCTAACATCTCGGCACTAATATTTGACAACATTCCTGGCGAGTTGGCCTCTACCTCTCCGTGGGACCTTCATATACATCAATAACGTAATTTAACCTAACCTAAACCAACATAACATATCGGCGGTAATATTGGACAACATTCCTGGCTTGTTGACCTCTATGTTTCCGTGGGACCTTTATATACATCAATAACGTAATATACCCTAACCTAGCCCAACCTATCATATCGGCGGTAATATTTGACAACATTCCTGGCGAGTTGGCCTCTACGTCTCCGTGGGGCCTTCATATCCATCAATAACTTAATATAACCTAATATAACCCGACCTAACCACTCGGCGCTATTAGGTGACAACATTCCTGGCGAGTTGGCTTCTACGTCTCCGTGGGACCTTCACATATATCAATAACGTAATATAACCTAAACTAACCCAACCTAACCTTTCGGCGCTATTATATGCCAACATTCCTAGCGGGTTGGCCTCTACGTCTCCGTGGGGCCTTTATATACATCAACAACATATTATAACCTAACCTCACCCAACCCAACCTCTCGGCACTAATATTTGACAACATTCCTGTCGAGTTGGCCTCTACATCTCCGTGGGACTTTTATATACATCAATAACGTAATATAACCTAAAATACCCCAACGTAACATCTCGGCTGTAATATTTGACAACATTCTTGGCTTGTTGGCCTCTATGTTTCCGTGGGACCTTTATATACATCAATAACGTAATATAACCTAACCTAACCCAACCTAACACCTCGGCGGTAATATTTTACAACATTCCTGGCGAGTTGGCCTCTTCGACTCCGTGGGACTTTTCTATACATCAATAACGTAATTTAACCTAAAATACCCCAACGTAACATCTCGGCTGTAATATTTGACAACATTCCTGGCTTGTTGGCCTCTATGTTTCCGTGGGACCTTTATATACATCAATAACGTAATATAACCTAACCTAACCCAACCTAACATCTCGGCGGTAATATTTGACAACATTCCTGGCGAGTTGGCCTCTACGTCTCGGTGGGGCCTTCATATACATCAATAACGTAATATAACCTAACCTAACCAAACCTAATACATCGGCGGTAATATTTGACAACGTTCCTGGCGAGTTGGACTCTACGTCTCCGTGTAACCCTCATATACATCAATAACGCAATATAACGAAACCTAACCCAACCTATCATCACGGCGGTAATATTTGCCAACATTCCTAGCGGGTTGGCCTCTACGTCTCCGTGGGGCCTTTATATACATCAACAACATATTATAACCTAACCTCACCCAACCCAACCTCTCGGCACTAATATTTGACAACATTCCTGTCGAGTTGGCCTCTACGTCTGCGTGGGACTTTTATATACATCAATGACGTAATATAACCTAAAATACCCCAACGTAACATCTCGGCTGTAATATTTGACAACATTCCTGGCTTGTTGGCCTCTATGTTTCCGTGGGACCTTTATATACATCAATAACGTAATATAACCTAACCTAACCCAACCTAACACCTCGGCGGTAATATTTGACAACATTCCTGGCGAGTTGGCTTCTACGTCTCCGTGGGACCTCCATATACATCAATAACTTAATATTACCTAACCTAACCCAACCTAACATCTCGGCACTAATATTTGACAACATTCCTGGCGAGTTGGCCTCTACCTCTCCGTGGGACCTTCATATACATCAATAACGTAATTTAACCTAACCTAAACCAACGTAACATCTCGGCGGTAATATTTGACAACATTCCTGTCTTGTTGGCCTCTATGTTTCCCTGCGACATTTATATACATCAATAACGTAATATAACCTAACCTAGCCCAACCTATCATCTCGGCGGTAATATTTGACAACATTCCTGGCGAGTTGGCCTCTACGTCACCGTGGGACCTTCATATACATCAATAACTTAATATTACCTAACCTAACCCAACCTAACATCTCGGCACTAATATTTGACAACATTCCTGGCGAGTTGGCCTCTACCTCTCCGTGGGACTTTTATATACATCAATAACGTAATATAACCTAACCTAACCCAACCTAACATCTCGGCGCTAATATTTGACAACATTCCTGGCGAGTTGGCCTCTACGTCACCGTGGGACCTTCATATACATCAATAACTTAATATTACCTAACCTAACCCAACCTAACATCTCGGCACTAATATTTGACAACATTCCTGGCGAGTTGGCCTCTACCTCTCCGTGGGACCTTCATATACATCAATAACGTAATTTAACCTAACCTAAACCAACGTAACATCTCGGCGGTAATATTTGACAACATTCCTGTCTTGTTGGCCTCTATGTTTCCCTGGGCACCTTTATATACATCAATAACGTAATATAACCTAACCTAGCCCAACCTATCATCTCGGCGGTAATATTTGACAACATTCCTGGCGAGTTGGCCTCTACGTCTCCGTGGGACTTTTATATACATCAATAACGTAATTTAACGTATCCTAACCCAACCTAACATGTCGGCACTAATATTTGACAACATTCCTGTCGAGTTGGCCTCTACTTCACCGTGAGCCCTTCATATACATCAATAACGTAATATAACGTAACCTAACCCAACCTATCATATCGGCGGTAATATTTGACCACATTCCTGGCGAGTTGGCCTCTACGTCTCCGTGGGACTCTTATATACATCAATAACGTAATTTAACCTAACCTAAACCAACGTAACATCTCGGCGGTAGTATTTGACAACATTCCTGGCTTGTTGGCCTCTATGTTTCCGTGGGACCTTCATATACGTCAATAACGTAATATAATCTAATCTAACACAACCTAACATCTCGGCACTAATATTTGACAACATTCCTGGCGAGTTGGCCTCTACCTCTCCGTGGGACCTTCATATACATCAATAACGTAATTTAACCTAACCTAAACCAACATAACATATCGGCGGTAATATTGGACAACATTCCTGGCTTGTTGACCTCTATGTTTCCGTGGGACCTTTATATACATCAATAACGTAATATACCCTAACCTAGCCCAACCTATCATATCGGCGGTAATATTTGACAACATTCCTGGCGAGTTGGCCTCTACGTCTCCGTGGGGCCTTCATATCCATCAATAACTTAATATAACCTAATATAACCCGACCTAACCACTCGGCGCTATTAGGTGACAACATTCCTGGCGAGTTGGCTTCTACGTCTCCGTGGGACCTTCACATATATCAATAACGTAATATAACCTAAACTAACCCAACCTAACCTTTCGGCGCTATTATATGCCAACATTCCTAGCGGGTTGGCCTCTACGTCTCCGTGGGGCCTTTATATACATCAACAACATATTATAACCTAACCTCACCCAACCCAACCTCTCGGCACTAATATTTGACAACATTCCTGTCGAGTTGGCCTCTACATCTCCGTGGGACTTTTATATACATCAATAACGTAATATAACCTAAAATACCCCGACGTAACATCTCGGCTGTAATATTTGACAACATTCTTGGCTTGTTGGCCTCTATGTTTCCGTGGGACCTTTATATACATCAATAACGTAATATAACCTAACCTAACCCAACCTAACACCTCGGCGGTAATATTTTACAACATTCCTGGCGAGTTGGCCTCTTCGACTCCGTGGGACTTTTCTATACATCAATAACGTAATTTAACCTAAAATACCCCAACGTAACATCTCGGCTGTAATATTTGACAACATTCCTGGCTTGTTGGCCTCTATGTTTCCGTGGGACCTTTATATACATCAATAACGTAATATAACCTAACCTAACCCAACCTAACATCTCGGCGGTAATATTTGACAACATTCCTGGCGAGTTGGCCTCTACGTCTCGGTGGGGCCTTCATATACATCAATAACGTAATATAACCTAACCTAACCAAACCTAATACATCGGCGGTAATATTTGACAACGTTCCTGGCGAGTTGGACTCTACGTCTCCGTGTAACCCTCATATACATCAATAACGCAATATAACGAAACCTAACCCAACCTATCATCACGGCGGTAATATTTGCCAACATTCCTAGCGGGTTGGCCTCTACGTCTCCGTGGGGCCTTTATATACATCAACAACATATTATAACCTAACCTCACCCAACCCAACCTCTCGGCACTAATATTTGACAACATTCCTGTCGAGTTGGCCTCTACGTCTGCGTGGGACTTTTATATACATCAATGACGTAATATAACCTAAAATACCCCAACGTAACATCTCGGCTGTAATATTTGACAACATTCCTGGCTTGTTGGCCTCTATGTTTCCGTGGGACCTTTATATACATCAATAACGTAATATAACCTAACCTAACCCAACCTAACACCTCGGCGGTAATATTTGACAACATTCCTGGCGAGTTGGCTTCTACGTCTCCGTGGGACCTCCATATACATCAATAACTTAATATTACCTAACCTAACCCAACCTAACATCTCGGCACTAATATTTGACAACATTCCTGGCGAGTTGGCCTCTACCTCTCCGTGGGACCTTCATATACATCAATAACGTAATTTAACCTAACCTAAACCAACGTAACATCTCGGCGGTAATATTTGACAACATTCCTGTCTTGTTGGCCTCTATGTTTCCCTGCGACATTTATATACATCAATAACGTAATATAACCTAACCTAGCCCAACCTATCATCTCGGCGGTAATATTTGACAACATTCCTGGCGAGTTGGCCTCTACGTCACCGTGGGACCTTCATATACATCAATAACTTAATATTACCTAACCTAACCCAACCTAACATCTCGGCACTAATATTTGACAACATTCCTGGCGAGTTGGCCTCTACCTCTCCGTGGGACTTTTATATACATCAATAACGTAATATAACCTAACCTAACCCAACCTAACATCTCGGCGCTAATATTTGACAACATTCCTGGCGAGTTGGCCTCTACGTCACCGTGGGACCTTCATATACATCAATAACTTAATATTACCTAACCTAACCCAACCTAACATCTCGGCACTAATATTTGACAACATTCCTGGCGAGTTGGCCTCTACCTCTCCGTGGGACCTTCATATACATCAATAACGTAATTTAACCTAACCTAAACCAACGTAACATCTCGGCGGTAATATTTGACAACATTCCTGTCTTGTTGGCCTCTATGTTTCCCTGGGCACCTTTATATACATCAATAACGTAATATAACCTAACCTAGCCCAACCTATCATCTCGGCGGTAATATTTGACAACATTCCTGGCGAGTTGGCCTCTACGTCTCCGTGGGACTTTTATATACATCAATAACGTAATTTAACGTATCCTAACCCAACCTAACATGTCGGCACTAATATTTGACAACATTCCTGTCGAGTTGGCCTCTACTTCACCGTGAGCCCTTCATATACATCAATAACGTAATATAACGTAACCTAACCCAACCTATCATATCGGCGGTAATATTTGACCACATTCCTGGCGAGTTGGCCTCTACGTCTCCGTGGGACTCTTATATACATCAATAACGTAATTTAACCTAACCTAAACCAACGTAACATCTCGGCGGTAGTATTTGACAACATTCCTGGCTTGTTGGCCTCTATGTTTCCGTGGGACCTTTATATACATCAATAACGTAATATAATCTAACCTAACCCAACCTATCATCTCGGCGGTAATATTTGACAACATTCCTGGCGAGTTGGCCTCTACGTCTCCGTGGGACCTTCATATACATCAATAACGTAATATTACCTAATCTAACCCAACCTAACATCTCGGCACTAATATTTGACAACATTCCTGGCGAGTTGGCCTTTACCTCTCCGTGCGACCTTCATATACATCAATAACGTAATATAATCTAACCTAACCCAACCTATCATCTCGGCGGTAATATTTGACAACATTCCTGGCGAGTTGGCCTCTACGTCTCCGTGAGACCTTCATATCCATCAATAACGTAATATAACCTAATATAACCCGACCTAACCACTCGGCGCTATTATGTGACAACATTCCTGGCGAGTTGGCCTCTACGTCTCCGTGGGACCTTCATATCCATCAATAACGTAATATAACCTAATATAACACAACCTAACCACTCGGCGCTATTATGTGACAACATTCCTGGCTTGTTGGCCTTTATGTTTCCGTGGGACCTTTATATACATCAATAACGTCATATAACCTAACCTAGCCCAACCTATCATATCGGCGGTAATATTTGACAACATTCCTGGCGAGTTGGCCTCTACGTCTCCGTGGGACCTTCATATACATCAATAACGTAATATAATCTAACCTAACCCAACCTATCATCTCGGCGGTAATATTTGACAACATTCCTGGCCAGTTGGCCTCTACGTCTCCGTGGGGCCTTTATATACATCAATAACGTAATATAACCTAACCTTACCCAACCTAACTTCTCGGCGGTAATATTTGACAACATTCCTGGCGAGTTGGCCTCTACGTCTCCGTGAGACCTTCATATCCATCAATAACGTAATATAACCTAATATAACCCGACCTAACCACTCGGCGCTATTATGTGACAACATTCCTGGCGAGTTGGCCTCTACGTCTCCGTGGGACCTTCATATCCATCAATAACGTAATATAACCTAATATAACCCAACCTAACCACTCGGCGCTATTATGTGACAACATTCCTGGCTTGTTGGCCTCTATGTTTCCGTGGGACCTTTATATACATCAATAACGTCATATAACCTAACCTAGCCCAACCTATCATATCGGCGGTAATATTTGACAACATTCCTGGCGAGTTGGCCTCTACGTCTCCGTGGGGCCTTCATATACATCAATAACGTAATATAACCTAACCTAACACAACCTAACATCTCGGCACTAATATTTGACAACATTCCTGGCGAGTTGGCCTCTACCTCTCCGTGGGACCTTCATATACATCAATAACGTAATTTAACCTAACCTAAACCAACATAACATATCGGCGGTAATATTGGACAACATTCCTGGCTTGTTGACCTCTATGTTTCCGTGGGACCTTTATATACATCAATAACGTAATATACCCTAACCTAGCCCAACCTATCATATGGGCGGTAATATTTGACAACATTCCTGGCGAGTTGGCCTCTACCTCTCCGTGGGACCTTCATATACATCAATAACGTAATTTAACCTAACCTAAACCAACGTAACATCTCGGCGGTAATATTTGACAACATTCCTGTCTTGTTGGCCTCTATGTTTCCCTGCGACATTTATATACATCAATAACGTAATATAACCTAACCTAGCCCAACCTATCATCTCGGCGGTAATATTTGACAACATTCCTGGCGAGTTGGCCTCTACGTCACCGTGGGACCTTCATATACATCAATAACTTAATATTACCTAACCTAACCCAACCTAACATCTCGGCACGAATATTTGACAACATTCCTGGCGAGTTGGCCTCTACCTCTCCGTGGGACTTTTATATACATCAATAACGTAATATAACCTAACCTAACCCAACCTAACATCTCGGCGCTAATATTTGACAACATTCCTGGCGAGTTGGCCTCTACGTCACCGTGGGACCTTCATATACATCAATAACTTAATATTACCTAACCTAACCCAACCTAACATCTCGGCACTAATATTTGACAACATTCCTGGCGAGTTGGCCTCTACCTCTCCGTGGGACCTTCATATACATCAATAACGTAATTTAACCTAACCTAAACCAACGTAACATCTCGGCGGTAATATTTGACAACATTCCTGTCTTGTTGGCCTCTATGTTTCCCTGGGCACCTTTATATACATCAATAACGTAATATAACCTAACCTAGCCCAACCTATCATCTCGGCGGTAATATTTGACAACATTCCTGGCGAGTTGGCCTCTACGTCTCCGTGGGACTTTTATATACATCAATAACGTAATTTAACGTATCCTAACCCAACCTAACATGTCGGCACTAATATTTGACAACATTCCTGTCGAGTTGGCCTCTACTTCACCGTGAGACCTTCATATACATCAATAACGTAATATAACGTAACCTAACCCAACCTATCATATCGGCGGTAATATTTGACCACATTCCTGGCGAGTTGGCCTCTACGTCTCCGTGGGACTCTTATATACATCAATAACGTAATTTAACCTAACCTAAACCAACGTAACATCTCGGCGGTAGTATTTGACAACATTCCTGGCTTGTTGGCCTCTATGTTTCCGTGGGACCTTTATATACATCAATAACGTAATATAATCTAACCTAACCCAACCTATCATCTCGGCGGTAATATTTGACAACATTCCTGGCGAGTTGGCCACTACGTCTCCGTGGGACCTTCATATACGTCAATAACGTAATATTACCTACCCTAACACAACCTAACATCTCGGCACTAATATTTGACAACATTCCTGGCGAGTTGGCCTTTACCTCTCCGTGCGACCTTCATATACATCAATAACGTAATATAATCTAACCTAACCCAACCTATCATCTCGGCGGTAATATTTGACAACATTCCTGGCGAGTTGGCCTCTACGTCTCCGTGAGACCTTCATATCCATCAATAACGTAATATAACCTAATATAACCCGACCTAACCACTCGGCGCTATTATGTGACAACATTCCTATCGAGTTGGCCTCTACGTCTCCGTGGGACCTTCATATCCATCAATAACGTAATATAACCTAATATAACCCAACCTAACCACTCGGCGCTATTATGTGACAACATTCCTGGCTTGTTGGGCTCTATGTTTCCGTGGGACCTTTATATACATCAATAACGTCATATAACCTAACCTAGCCCAACCTATCATATCGGCGGTAATATTTGACAACATTCCTGGCGAGTTGGCCTCTACGTCTCCGTGGGACCTTCATATACATCAAGAACGTAATATAATCTAACCTAACCCAACCTATCATCTCGGCGGTAATATTTGACAACATTCCTGGCCAGTTGGCCTCTACGTCTCCGTGGGGCCTTTATATACATCAATAACGTAATATAACCTAACCTTACCCAACCTAACATCTCGGCGGTAATATTTGACAACATTCCTGGCGAGTTGGCCTCTACGTCTCCGTGAGACCTTCATATCCATCAATAACGTAATATAACCTAATATAACCCGACCTAACCACTCGGCGCTATTATGTGACAACATTCCTGGCGAGTTGGCCTCTACGTCTCCGTGGGACCTTCATATCCATCAATAACGTAATATAACCTAATATAACCCAACCTAACCACTCGGCGCTATTATGTGACAACATTCCTGGCTTGTTGGCCTCTATGTTTCCGTGGGACCTTTATATACATCAATAACGTCATATAACCTAACCTAGCCCAACCTATCATATCGGCGGTAATATTTGACAACATTCCTGGCGAGTTGGCCTCTACGTCTCCGTGGGACCTTCATATACATCAATAACGTAATATTACCTAACCTAACCCAACCTAACATCTCGGCACTAATATTCGACAACATTCCTGGCGAGTTGGCCTCTACCTCTCCGTGCGACCTTCATATACATCAATAACGTAATATAATCTAACCTAACCCAACCTATCATCTCGGCGGTAATATTTGACGACATTCCTGGCCAGAGGGCCTCTACGTCTCCGTGGGGCCGTCATATACATCAATAACGTAATATAATCTAACCTAACCCAACCTAACATCTCGGCGGTAATATTTGACAACATTGCTGGCGAGTTGGCCTCTACGTCTCCGTGAGACCTTCATATCCATCAATAACGTAATATAACCTAATATAACCCGACCTAACCACTCGGCGCTATTATGTGACAACATTCCTGGCGAGTTGGCCTATACGTCTCCGTGGGACCTTCACATATATCAATAACGTAATATAACCTAAACTAACCCAACCTAACCTTTCGGCGCTATTATTTGCCAACATTCCTGGCGGGTTGGCCTCTACGTCTCCGTGGGGCCTTTATATACATCAATAACATAATATAACCTAACCTAACCCAACCCAATCTCTCGGCACTAATATTTGACAACATTCCTGGCGAGTTGGCCTCTACGTCTCCGTGGGACTTTTATGTACACCAATAACGTAATTTAACGTATCCTAACCCAACCTAACATGTCGGCACCAATATTTGACAACATTCCTGTCGAGTTGGCTTCTACTTCACCGTGAGACCTTCATATACATCAATAACGAAATATAACGTAACCTAACCCAACCTATCATATCGGCGGTAATATTTGACCACATTCCTGGCGAGTTGGCCTCTACGTCTCCGTGGGACTGTTATATACATCAATAACGTAATTTAACCTAACCTAAACCAACGTAACATCTCGGCGGTAATATTTGACAACATTCCTGGCGAGTTGGCATCTACGTGTCCGTGGGACCTTCACATATGTCAATAACGTAATATAACCTAAACTAACACAACCTAACCTTTCGGCGCTATTATTTGACAACATTCCTGGCGAGTTGGCCTCTACGTCTCCGTGGGACTTTCATATCCATCAATAACGTAATATAACCTAATATAACCCGACCTAACCACTCGGCGCTATTATGTGACAACATTCCTGGCGAGTTGGCCTCTACGTCTCCGTGGGACCTTCATATCCATCAATAACGTAATATAACCTAATATAACCCAACCTAACCACTCGGCGCTATTATGTGACAACATTCCTGGCTTGTTGGCCTCTATGTTTCCGTGGGACCTTTATATACATCAATAACGTCATAAAACCTAATCCAGCCCAACCTATCATATCGGCGGTAATATTTGACAACATTCCTGGCGAGTTGGCCTCTACGTCTCCGTGGGACCTTCATATACATCAATAACGTAATATAACCTAACCTTACCCAACCTAACATCTCGGCGGTAATATTTGACAACATTCCTGGCGAGTGGGCCTCTACGTCTCCGTGAGACCTTCATATCCATCAATAACGTAATATAACCTAATATAACCCGACCTAACCACTCGGCGCTATTATGTGACAACATTCCTGGCGAGTTGGCCTCTACGTCTCCGTGGGACCTTCACATATATCAATAACGTAATATAACCTAAACTAACCCAACCTAACCTTTCGGCGCTATTATTTGCCAACATTCCTGGCGGGTTGGCCTCTACGTCTCCGTGGGGCCTTTATATACATCAATAACATAATATAACCTAACCTAACCCAACCCAACCTCTCGGCACTAATATTTGACAACATTCCTGTCGAGTTGGCCTCTACGTCACCGTGGGACTTTTATGTACATCAATAGCGTAATATTACCTAACCTAACCCAACCTAACATTTCGGCACTAATATTTGACAACATTCCTGGCGAGTTGGCCTCTACGTCTCCGTGAGACCTTCATATCCATCAATAACGTAATATAACCTAATATAACCCAACCTAACCACTCGGCGCTATTATGTGACAACATTCCTGGCGAGTTGGCATCTACGTGTCCGTGGGACCTTCACATATATCAATAACGTAATATAACCTAAACTAACACAACCTAACCTTTCGGCGCTATTATTTGACAACATTCCTGGCGGGTTGGCGTCTACGTCTCCGCGGGGCCTTTATATACATCAATAACGTAATATAACCTAACCTAACCCAACCCAATCTCTCGGCACTAATATTTGACAACATTCCTGGCGAGTTGGCCTCTACGTCTCCGTGGGGCCTTCATATACATCAATAACGTAATATTACCTAACCTAACCCAACCTAACATCTCGGCACTAATATTTGACAACATTCCTGGCGAGTTGGCCTCTACCTCTCCGTGCGACCTTCATATACATCAATAACGTAATATAATCTAACCTAACCCAACCTATCATCTCGGCGGTAATATTTGACAACATTCCTGGCCAGTTGGCCTCTACGTCTCCGTGGGGCCTTCATATACATCAATAACGTAATATAACCTAACCTTACCCAACCTAACATCTCGGCGGTAATATTTGACAACATTCCTGGCGAGTTGGCCTCTACGTCTCCGTGAGACCTTCATATCCATCAATAACGTAATATACCCTAATATAACCCGACCTAACCACTCGGCGCTATTATGTGACAACATTCCTGGCGAGTTGGCCTCTACGTCTCCGTGGGACCTTCATATCCATCAATAACGTAATATAACCTAATATAACCCAACCTAACCACTCGGCGCAATTATGTGACAACATTCCTGGCTTGTTGGCCTCTATGTTTCCGTGGGACCTTTATATACATCAATAACGTCATATAACCTAACCTAGCCCAACCTATCATATCGGCGGTAATATTTGACAACATTCCTGGCGAGTTGGCCTCTACGTCTCCGTGGGACCTTCATATACATCAATAACGTAATATTACCTGATATAACCCAACCTAACCACTCGGCGCTATTATGTGACAACATTCCTGGCTTGTTGGCCTCTATGTTTCCGTGGGACCTTTATATACATCAATAACGTCATATAACCTAACCTAGCCCAACCTATCATATCGGCGGTAATATTTGACAACATTCCTGGCGAGTTGGCCTCTACGTCTCCGTGGGACCTTCATATACATCAATAATGTAATATTACCTAACCTAACCCAACCTAACATCTCGGCACTAATATTTGACAACATTCCTGGCGAGTTGGCCTCTACCTCTCCGTGCGACCTTCATATACATCAATAACGTAATATAATCTAACCTAACCCAACCTATCATCTCGGCGGTAATATTTGACAACATTCCTGGCCAGTTGGCCTCTACGTCTCCGTGGGGCCTTCATATACATCAATAACGTAATATAACCTAACCTTACCCAACCTAACATCTCGGCGGTAATATTTGACAACATTCCTGGCGAGTTGGCCTCTACGTCTCCGTGGGACCTTCATATACATCAATAACGTAATATTACCTAACCTAACCCAACCTAACATCTCGGCACTAATATTTGACAACATTCCTGGCGAGTTGGCCTCTACCTCTCCGTGCGACCTTCATATACATCAATAACGTAATATAATCTAACCTAACCCAACCTATCATCTCGGCGGTAATATTTGACAACATTCCTGGCCAGTTGGCCTCTACGTCTCCGTGGGGCCTTCATATACATCAATAACGTAATATAACCTAACCTTACCCAACCTAACATCTCGGCGGTAATATTTGACAACATTCCTGGCGAGTTGGCCTCTACGTCTCCGTGAGACCTTCATATCCATCAATAACGTAATATACCCTAATATAACCCGACCTAACCACTCGGCGCTATTATGTGACAACATTCCTGGCGAGTTGGCCTCTACGTCTCCGTGGGACCTTCATATCCATCAATAACGTAATATACCCTAATATAACCCGACCTAACCACTCGGCGCTATTATGTGACAACATTCCTGGCGAGTTGGCCTCTACGTCTCCGTGGGACCTTCATATCCATCAATAACGTAATATAACCTAATATAACCCAACCTAACCACTCGGCGCTATTATGTGACAACATTCCTGGCTTGTTGGCCTCTATGTTTCCGTGGGACCTTTATATACATCAATAACGTCATATAACCTAACCTAGCCCAACCTATCATATCGGCGGTAATATTTGACAACATTCCTGGCGAGTTGGCCTCTACGTCTCCGTGGGACCTTCATATACATCAATAACGTAATATTACCTGATATAACCCAACCTAACCACTCGGCGCTATTATGTGACAACATTCCTGGCTTGTTGGCCTCTATGTTTCCGTGGGACCTTTATATACATCAATAACGTCATATAACCTAACCCAGCCCAACCTATCATATCGGCGGTAATATTTGACAACATTCCTGGCGAGTTGGCCTCTACGTCTCCGTGGGACCTTCATATACATCAATAACGTAATATTACCTAACCTAACCCAACCTAACATCTCGGCACTAATATTTGACAACATTCCTGGCGAGTTGGCCTCTACCTCTCCGTGCGACGTTCATATACATCAATAACGTAATATAATCTAACCTAACCCAACCTATCATCTCGGCGGTAATATTGGACAACATTCCTGGCTTGTTGACCTCTATGTTTCCGTGGGACCTTTATATACATCAATAACGTAATATACCCTAACCTAGCCCAACCTATCATATGGGCGGTAATATTTGACAACATTCCTGGCGAGTTGGCCTCTACGTCTCCGTGGGGCCTTCATATCCATCAATAACTTAATATAACCTAATATAACCCGACCTAACCACTCGGCGCTATTAGGTGACAACATTCCTGGCGAGTTGGCTTCTACGTCTCCGTGGGACCTTCACATATATCAATAACGTAATATAACCTAAACTAACCCAACCTAACCTTTCGGCGCTATTATATGCCAACATTCCTAGCGGGTTGGCCTCTACGTCTCCGTGGGGCCTTTATATACATCAACAACATATTATAACCTAACCTCACCCAACCCAACCTCTCGGCACTAATATTTGACAACATTCCTGTCGAGTTGGCCTCTACATCTCCGTGGGACTTTTATATACATCAATAACGTAATATAACCTAAAATACCCCAACGTAACATCTCGGCGGTAATATTTGACAACATTCCTGGCGAGTTGGCCTCTACGTCTCGGTGGGGCCTTCATATACATCAATAACGTAATATAACCTAACCTAACCAAACCTAATACATCGGCGGTAATATTTGACAACGTTCCTGGCGAGATGGACTCTACGTCTCCGTGTAACCCTCATATACATCAATAACGCAATATAACGAAACCTAACCCAACCTATCATCACGGCGGTAATATTTGCCAACATTCCTGGCGAGTTGGCCTCTACGTCACCTTGGGACCTTCATATACATCAATAACTTAATATTACCTAACCTAACCCAACCTAACATCTCGGCACTAATATTTGACAACATTCCTGGCGAGTTGGCCTCTACCTCTCCGTGGGACCTTCATATACATCAATAACGTAATTTAACCTAACCTAAACCAACGTAACATCTCGGCGGTAATATTTGACAACATTCCTGTCTTGTTGGCCTCTATGTTTCCCTGCGACATTTATATACATCAATAACGTAATATAACCTAACCTAGCCCAACCTATCATCTCGGCGGTAATATTTGACAACATTCCTGGCGAGTTGGCCTCTACGTCACCGTGGGACCTTCATATACATCAATAACTTAATATTACCTAACCTAACCCAACCTAACATCTCGGCACGAATATTTGACAACATTCCTGGCGAGTTGGCCTCTACCTCTCCGTGGGACTTTTATATACATCAATAACGTAATATAACCTAACCTAACCCAACCTAACATCTCGGCGCTAATATTTGACAACATTCCTGGCGAGTTGGCCTCTACGTCACCGTGGGACCTTCATATACATCAATAACTTAATATTACCTAACCTAACCCAACCTAACATCTCGGCACTAATATTTGACAACATTCCTGGCGAGTTGGCCTCTACCTCTCCGTGGGACCTTCATATACATCAATAACGTAATTTAACCTAACCTAAACCAACGTAACATCTCGGCGGTAATATTTGACAACATTCCTGTCTTGTTGGCCTCTATGTTTCCCTGGGCACCTTTATATACATCAATAACGTAATATAACCTAACCTAGCCCAACCTATCATCTCGGCGGTAATATTTGACAACATTCCTGGCGAGTTGGCCTCTACGTCTCCGTGGGACTTTTATATACATCAATAACGTAATTTAACGTATCCTAACCCAACCTAACATGTCGGCACTAATATTTGACAACATTCCTGTCGAGTTGGCCTCTACTTCACCGTGAGACCTTCATATACATCAATAACGTAATATAACGTAACCTCACCCAACCTATCATATCGGCGGTAATATTTGACCACATTCCTGGCGAGTTGGCCTCTACGTCTCCGTGGGACTCTTATATACATCAATAACGTAATTTAACCTAACCTAAACCAACGTAACATCTCGGCGGTAGTATTTGACAACATTCCTGGCTTGTTGGCCTCTATGTTTCCGTGGGACCTTTATATACATCAATAACGTAATATAATCTAACCTAACCCAACCTATCATCTCGGCGGTAATATTTGACAACATTCCTGGCGAGTTGGCCTCTACGTCTCCGTGGGACCTTCATATACATCAATAACGTAATATTACCTAACCTAACACAACCTAACATCTCGGCACTAATATTTGACAACATTCCTGGCGAGTTGGCCTTTACCTCTCCGTGCGACCTTCATATACATCAATAACGTAATATAATCTAACCTAACCCAACCTATCATCTCGGCGGTAATATTTGACAACATTCCTGGCGAGTTGGCCTCTACGTCTCCGTGAGACCTTCATATCCATCAATAACGTAATATAACCTAATATAACCCGACCTAACCACTCGGCGCTATTATGTGACAACATTCCTATCGAGTTGGCCTCTACGTCTCCGTGGGACCTTCATATCCATCAATAACGTAATATAACCTAATATAACCCAACCTAACCACTCGGCGCTATTATGTGACAACATTCCTGGCTTGTTGGCCTCTATGTTTCCGTGGGACCTTTATATACATCAATAACGTCATATAACCTAACCTAGCCCAACCTATCATATCGGCGGTAATATTTGACAACATTCCTGGCGAGTTGGCCTCTACGTCTTCGTGGGACCTTCATATACATCAATAACGTAATATAATCTAACCTAACCCAACCTATCATCTCGGCGGTAATATTTGACAACATTCCTGGCCAGTTGGCCTCTACGTCTCCGTGGGGCCTTTATATACATCAATAACGTAATATAACCTAACCTTACCCAACCTAACAGCTCGGCGGTAATATTTGACAACATTCCTGGCGAGTTGGCCTCTACGTCTCCGTGAGACCTTCATATCCATCAATAACGTAATATAACCTAATATAACCCGACCTAACCACTCGGCGCTATTATGTGACAACATTCCTGGCTTGTTGGCCTCTATGTTTCCGTGGGACCTTTATATACATCAATAACGTCATATAACCTAACCTAGCCCAACCTATCATATCGGCGGTAATATTTGACAACATTCCTGGCGAGTTGGCCTCTACGTCTCCGTGGGACCTTCATATACATCAATAACGTAATATTACCTAACCTAACCCAACCTAACATCTCGGCACTAATATTCGACAACATTCCTGGCGAGTTGGCCTCTACCTCTCCGTGCGACCTTCATATACATCAATAACGTAATATAATCTAACCTAACCCAACCTATCATCTCGGCGGTAATATTTGACAACATTCCTGGCCAGAGGGCCTCTACGTCTCCGTGGGGCCGTCATATACATCAATAACGTAATATAATCTAACCTAACCCAACCTAACATCTCGGCGGTAATATTTGACAACATTGCGGGCGAGTTGGCCTCTACGTCTCCGTGAGACCTTCATATCCATCAATAACGTAATATAACCTAATATAACCCGACCTAACCACTCGGCGCTATTATGTGACAACATTCCTGGCGAGTTGGCCTATACGTCTCCGTGGGACCTTCACATATATCAATAACGTAATATAACCTAAACTAACCCAACCTAACCTTTCGGCGCTATTATTTGCCAACATTCCTGGCGGGTTGGCCTCTACGTCTCCGTGGGGCCTTTATATACATCAATAACATAATATAACCTAACCTAACCCAACCCAATCTCTCGGCACTAATATTTGACAACATTCCTGGCGAGTTGGCCTCTACGTCTCCGTGGGACTTTTATATACACCAATAACGTAATTTAACGTATCCTAACCCAACCTAACATGTCGGCACCAATATTTGACAACATTCCTGTCGAGTTGGCTTCTACTTCACCGTGAGACCTTCATATACATCAATAACGAAATATAACGTAACCTAACCCAACCTATCATATCGGCGGTAATATTTGACCACATTCATGGCGAGTTGGCCTCTACGTCTCCGTGGGACTGTTATATACATCAATAACGTAATTTAACCTAACCTAAACCAACGTAACATCTCGGCGGTAATATTTGACAACATTCCTGGCGAGTTGGCATCTACGTGTCCGTGGGACCTTCACATATGTCAATAACGTAATATAACCTAAACTAACACAACCTAACCTTTCGGCGCTATTATTTGACAACATTCCTGGCGAGTTGGCCTCTAAGTCTCCGTGGGACTTTCATATCCATCAATAACGTAATATAACCTAATATAACCCGACCTAACCACTCGGCGCTATTATGTGACAACATTCCTGGCGAGTTGGCCTCTACGTCTCCGTGGGACCTTCATATCCATCAATAACGTAATATAACCTAATATAACCCAACCTAACCACTCGGCGCTATTATGTGACAACATTCCTGGCTTGTTGGCCTCTATGTTTCCGTGGGACCTTTATATACATCAATAACGTCATAAAACCTAATCCAGCCCAACCTATCATATCGGCGGTAATATTTGACAACATTCCTGGCGAGTTGGCCTCTACGTCTCCGTGGGACCTTCATATACATCAATAACGTAATATAACCTAACCTTACCCAACCTAACATCTCGGCGGTAATATTTGACAACATTCCTGGCGAGTGGGCCTCTACGTCTCCGTGAGACCTTCATATCCATCAATAACGTAATATAACCTAATATAACCCGACCTAACCACTCGGCGCTATTATGTGACAACATTCCTGGCGAGTTGGCCTCTACGTCTCCGTGGGACCTTCACATATATCAATAACGTAATATAACCTAAACTAACCCAACCTAACCTATCGGCGCTATTATTTGCCAACATTCCTGGCGGGTTGGCCTCTACGTCTCCGTGGGGCCTTTATATACATCAATAACATAATATAACCTAACCTAACCCAACCCAACCTCTCGGCACTAATATTTGACAACATTCCTGTCCAGTTGGCCTCTACGTCACCGTGGGACTTTTATATACATCAATAGCGTAATATTACCTAACCTAACCCAACCTAACATTTCGGCACTAATATTTGACAACATTCCTGGCGAGTTGGCCTCTACGTCTCCGTGAGACCTTCATATCCATCAATAACGTAATATAACCTAATATAACCCAACCTAACCACTCGGCGCTATTATGTGACAACATTCCTGGCGAGTTGGCATCTACGTGTCCGTGGGACCTTCACATATATCAATAACGTAATATAACCTAAACTAACACAACCTAACCTTTCGGCGCTATTATTTGACAACATTCCTGGCGGGTTGGCGTCTACGTCTCCGCGGGGCCTTTATATACATCAATAACGTAATATAACCTAACCTAACCCAACCCAATCTCTCGGCACTAATATTTGACAACATTCCTGGCGAGTTGGCCTCTACGTCTCCGTGGGGCCTTCATATACATCAATAACGTAATATTACCTAACCTAACCCAACCTAACATCTCGGCACTAATATTTGACAACATTCCTGGCGAGTTGGCCTCTACCTCTCCGTGCGACCTTCATATACATCAATAACGTAATATAATCTAACCTAACCCAACCTATCATCTCGGCGGTAATATTTGACAACATTCCTGGCCAGTTGGCCTCTACGTCTCCGTGGGGCCTTCATATACATCAATAACGTAATATAACCTAACCTTACCCAACCTAACATCTCGGCGGTAATATTTGACAACATTCCTGGCGAGTTGGCCTCTACGTCTCCGTGAGACCTTCATATCCATCAATAACGTAATATACCCTAATATAACCCGACCTAACCACTCGGCGCTATTATGTGACAACATTCCTGGCAAGTTGGCCTCTACGTCTCCGTGGGACCTTCATATCCATCAATAACGTAATATAACCTAATATAACCCGACCTAACCACTCGGCGCTATTATGTGACAACATTCCTGGCGAGTTGGCCTATACGTCTCCGTGGGACCTTCACATATATCAATAACGTAATATAACCTAAACTAACACAACCTAACCTTTCGGCGCTATTATTTGCCAACATTCCTGGCGGGTTGGCCTCTACGTCTCCGTGGGGCCTTTATATACATCAATAACATAATATAATCTAACCTAACCCAACCCAATCTCTCGGCACTAATATTTGACAACATTCCTGGCGAGTTGGCATCTACGTCTCCGTGGGGCCTTCATATACATCAATAACGTAATATAACCTAACCTTACCCAACCTAACATCTCGGCGGTAATATTTGACAACATTCCTGGCTTGTTGGCCTCTATGTTTCCGTGGGACCTTTATATACATCAATAACGTCATAAAACCTAACCCAGCCCAACCTATCATATCGGCGGTAATATTTGACAACATTCCTGGCGAGTTGGCCTCTACGTCTCCGTGGGACCTTCATATACATCAATAACGTAATATAACCTAACCTTACCCAACCTAACATCTCGGCGGTAATATTTGACAACATTCCTGGCGAGTGGGCCTCTACGTCTCCGTGAGACCTTCATATCCATCAATAACGTAATATAACCTAATATAACCCGACCTAACCACTCGGCGCTATTATGTGACAACATTCCTGGCGAGTTGGCCTCTACGTCTCCGTGGGACCTTCACATATATCAATAACGTAATATAACCTAAACTAACCCAACCTAACCTTTCGGCGCTATTATTTGCCAACATTCCTGGCGGGTTGGCCTCTACGTCTCCGTGGGGCCTTTATATACATCAATAACATAATATAACCTAACCTAACCCAACCCAACCTCTCGGCACTAATATTTGACAACATTCCTGTCGAGTTGGCCTCTACGTCACCGTGGGACTTTTATATACATCAATAGCGTAATATTACCTAACCTAACACAACCTAACATCTCGGCACTAATATTTGACAACATTCCTGGCGAGTTGGCCTCTACGTCTCCGTGAGACCTTCATATCCATCAATAACGTAATATAACCTAATATAACCCAACCTAACCACTCGGCGCTATTATGTGACAACATTCCTGGCGAGTTGGCATCTACGTGTCCGTGGGACCTTCACATATATCAATAACGTAATATAACCTAAACTAACACAACCTAACCTTTCGGCGCTATTATTTGACAACATTCCTGGCGGGTTGGCGTCTACGTCTCCGCGGGGCCTTTATATACATCAATAACGTAATATAACCTAACCTAACCCAACCCAATCTCTCGGCACTAATATTTGACAACATTCCTGGCGAGTTGGCCTCTACGTCTCCGTGGGGCCTTCATATACATCAATAACGTAATATTACCTAACCTAACCCAACCTAACATCTCGGCACTAATATTTGACAACATTCCTGGCGAGTTGGCCTCACCTCTCCGTGCGACCTTCATATACATCAATAACGTAATATAATCTAACCTAACCCAACCTATCATCTCGGCGGTAATATTTGACAACATTCCTGGCCAGTTGGCCTCTACGTCTCCGTGAGACCTTCATATCCATCAATAACGTAATATAACCTAATATAACCCGACCTAACCACTCGGCGCTATTATGTGACAACATTCCTGGCGAGTTGGCCTCTACGTCTCCGTGGGACCTTCATATCCATCAATAACGTAATATAACCTAATATAACCCAACCTAACCACTCGGCGCTATTATGTGACAACATTCCTGGCTTGTTGGCCTCTATGTTTCCGTGGGACCTTTGTATACATCAATAACGTCATAAAACCTAACCCAGCCCAACCTATCATATCGGCGGTAATATTTGACAACATTCCTGGCGAGTTGGCCTCTACGTCTCCGTGGGACCTTCATATACATCAATAACGTAATATAACCTAACCTTACCCAACCTAACATCTCGGCACTAATATTTGACAACATTCCTGGCGAGTTGGCATCTACGTCTCCTTGGGGCCTTCATATACATCAATAACGTAATATTACCTAACCTAACCCAACCTAACACCTCGGCACTAATATTTGACAACATTCCTGACGAGTTGGCCTCTACCTCTCCGTGCGACCTTCATATACATCAATAACGTAATATAATCTAACCTAACCCAAGCTATCATCTCGGCGGTAATATTTGACAACATTCCTGGCCAGTTGGCCTCTACGTCTCCGTGGGGCCTTCATATACATCAATAACGTAATATAACCTAACCTTACCCAACCTAACATCTCGGCGGTAATATTTGACAACATTCCTGGCGAGTTGGCCTCTACGTCTCCGTGAGACCTTCATATCCATCAATAACGTAATATAACCTAATATAACCCAACCTAACCACTCGGCGCTATTATGTGACAACATTCCTGGCGAGTTGGCATCTACGTGTCCGTGGGACCTTCACATATATCAATAACGTAATATAACCTAAACTAACACAACCTAACCTTTCGGCGCTATTATTTGACAACATTCCTGGCGGGTTGGCCTCTACGTCTCCGCGGGGCCTTTATATACATCAATAACGTAATATAACTTAACCTAACCCAACCCAATCTCTCGTCACTAATATTTGACAACATTCCTGGCGAGTTGGCCTCTACGTCTCCGTGGGGCCTTCATATACATCAATAACGTAATATTACCTAACCTAACCCAACCTAACATCTCGGCACTAATATTTGACAACATTCCTGGCGAGTTGGCCTCTACCTCTCCGTGCGACCTTCATATACATCAATAACGTAATATAATCTAACCTAACCCAACCTATCATCTCGGCGGTAATATTTGACAACATTCCTGGCCAGTTGGCCTCTACCTCTCCGTGCGACCTTCATATACATCAATAACGTAATATAATCTAACCTAACCCAACCTATCATCTCGGCGGTAATATTTGACAACATTCCTGGCCAGTTGGCCTCTTCGTCTCCGTGGGGCCTTCATATACATCAATAACGTAATATAACCTAACCTTACCCAACCTAACATCTCGGCGGTAATATTTGACAACATTCCTGGCGAGTTGGCCTCTACGTCTCCGTGAGACCTTCATATCCATCAATAACGTAATATAACCTAATATAACCCGACCTAACCACTCGGCGCTATTATGTGACAACATTCCTGGCGAGTTGGCCTATACGTCTCCGTGGGACCTTCACATATATCAATAACGTAATATAACCTAAACTAACACAACCTAACCTTTCGGCGCTATTATTTGCCAACATTCCTGGCGGGTTGGCCTCTACGTCTCCGTGGGACCTTTATATACATCAATAACGTCATAAAACCTAACCCAGCCCAACCTATCATATCGGCGGTAATATTTGACAACATTCCTGGCGAGTTGGCCTCTACGTCTCCGTGGGACCTTCATATACATCAATAACGTAATATAACCTAACCTTACCCAACCTAACATCTCGGCACTAATATTTGACAACATTCCTGGCGAGTTGGCATCGACGTCTCCGTGGGGCCTTCATATACATCAATAACGTAATATTACCTAACCTAACCCAACCTAACATCTCGACACTAATATTTGACAACATTCCTGGCGAGTTGGCCTCTACCTCTCCGTGGGGCCTTCATATACATCAATAACGTAATATAACCTAACCTTACCCAACCTAACATCTCGGCGGTAATATTTGACAACATTCCTGGCTTGTTGGCCTCTATGTTTCCGTGGGACCTTTATATACATCAATAACGTCATAAAACCTAACCCAGCCCAACCTATCATATCGGCGGTAATATTTGACAACATTCCTGGCGAGTTGGCCTCTACGTCTCCGTGGGACCTTCATATACATCAATAACGTAATATAACCTAACCTTACCCAACCTAACATCTCGGCGGTAATATTTGACAACATTCCTGGCGTGTGGGCCTCTACGTCTCCGTGAGACCTTCATATCCATCAATAACGTAATATAACCTAATATAACCCGACCTAACCACTCGGCGCTATTATGTGACAACATTCCTGGCGAGTTGGCCTCTACGTCTCCGTGGGACCTTCACATATATCAATAACGTAATATAACCTAAACTAACCCAACCTAACCTTTCGGCGCTATTATTTGCCAACATTCCTGGCGGGTTGGCCTCTACGTCTCCGTGGGGCCTTTATATACATCAATAAAATAATATAACCTAACCTAACCCAACCCAACCTCTCGGCACTAATATTTGACAACATTCCTGTCGAGTTGGCCTCTACGTCACCGTGGGACTTTTATATACATCAATAGCGTAATATTACCTAACCTAACACAACCTAACATCTCGGCACTAATATTTGACAACATTCCTGGCGAGTTGGCCTCTACGTCTCCGTGAGACCTTCATATCCATCAATAACGTAATATAACCTAATATAACCCAACCTAACCACTCGGCGCTATTATGTGACAACATTCCTGGCGAGTTGGCATCTACGTGTCCGTGGGACCTTCACATATATCAATAACGTAATATAACCTAAACTAACACAACCTAACCTTTCGGCGCTATTATTTGACAACATTCCTGGCGGGTTGGCGTCTACGTCTCCGCGGGGCCTTTATATACATCAATAACGTAATATAACCTAACCTAACCCAACCCAATCTCTCGGCACTAATATTTGACAACATTCCTGGCGAGTTGGCCTCTACGTCTCCGTGGGGCCTTCATATACATCAATAACGTAATATTACCTAACCTAACCCAACCTAACATCTCGGCACTAATATTTGACAACATTCCTGGCGAGTTGGCCTCACCTCTCCGTGCGACCTTCATATACATCAATAACGTAATATAATCTAACCTAACCCAACCTATCATCTCGGCGGTAATATTTGACAACATTCCTGGCCAGAGGGCCTCTACGTCTCCGTGGGGCCGTCATATACATCAATAACGTAATATAATCTAACCTAACCCAACCTAACATCTCGGCGGTAATATTTGACAACATTGCTGGCGAGTTGGCCTCTACGTCTCCGTGAGACCTTCATATCCATCAATAACGTAATATAACCTAATATAACCCGACCTAACCACTCGGCGCTATTATGTGACAACATTCCTGGCGAGTTGGCCTATACGTCTCCGTGGGACCTTCACATATATCAATAACGTAATATAACCTAAACTAACCCAACCTAACCTTTCGGCGCTATTATTTGCCAACATTCCTGGCGGGTTGGCCTCTACGTCTCCGTGGGGCCTTTATATACATCAATAACATAATATAATCTAACCTAACCCAACCCAATCTCTCGGCACTAATATTTGACAACATTCCTGGCGAGCTGGCATCTACGTCTCCGTGGGGCCTTCATATACATCAATAACGTAATATTACCTAACCTAACCCAACCTAACATCTCGGCACTAATATTTGACAACATTCCTGGCGAGTTGGCCTCTACCTCTCCGTGCGACCTTCATATACATCAATAACGTAATATAATCTAACCTAACCCAACCTATAATCTCGGCGGTAATATTTGACAACATTCCTGGCCAGTTGGCCTCTACGTCTCCGTGGGGCCTTCATATACATCAATAACGTAATATAACCTAACCTTACCCAACCTAACATCTCGGCGGTAATATTTGACAACATTCCTGGCGAGTTGGCCTCTACGTCTCCGTGAGACCTTCATATCCATCAATAACGTAATATAACCTAATATAACCCGACCTAACCACTCGGCGCTATTATGTGACAACATTCCTGGCGAGTTGGCCTCTACGTCTCCGTGGGACCTTCATATCCATCAATAACGTAATATAACCTAATATAACCCAACCTAACCACTCTGCGCTATTATGTGACAACATTCCTGGCTTGTTGGCCTCTATGTTTCCGTGGGACCTTTATATACATCAATAACGTCATAAAACCTAACCCAGCCCAACCTATCATATCGGCGGTAATATTTGACAACATTCCTGGCGAGTTGGCCTCTACGTCTCCGTGGGACCTTCATATACATCAATAACGTAATATAACCTAACCTTATCCAACCTAACATCTCGGCACTAATATTTGACAACATTCCTGGCGGGTTGGCGTCTACGTCTCCGCGGGGCCTTTATATACATCAATAACGTAATATAACCTAACCTAACCCAACCCAATCTCTCGGCACTAATATTTGACAACATTCCTGGCGAGTTGGCCTCTACGTCTCCGTGGGGCCTTCATATACATCAATAACGTAATATTACCTAACCTAACCCAACCTAACATCTCGGCACTAATATTTGACAACATTCCTGGCGAGTTGGCCTCTACCTCTCCGTGCGACCTTCATATACATCAATAACGTAATATAATCTAACCTAACCCAACCTATCATCTCGGCGCTATTATGTGACAACATTCCTGGCGAGTTGGCCTCTACGTCTCCGTGGGACCTTCACATATATCAATAACGTAATATAACCTAAACTAACCCAACCTAACCTTTCGGCGCTATTATTTGCCAACATTCCTGCCGGGTTGGCCTCTACGTCTCCGTGGGGCCTTTATATACATCAATAACATAATATAACCTAACCTAACCCAACCCAACCTCTCGGCACTAATATTTGACAACATTCCTGTCGAGTTGGCCTCTACGTCACCGTGGGACTTTTATATACATCAATAGCGTAATATTACCTAACCTAACCCAACCTAACATCTCGGCACTAATATTTGACAACATTGCTGGCGAGTTGGCCTCTACGTCTCCGTGAGACCTTCATATCCATCAATAACGTAATATAACCTAATATAACCCGACCTAACCACTCGGCGCTATTATGTGACAACATTCCTGGCGAGTTGGCCTATACGTCTCCGTGGGACCTTCACATATATCAATAACGTAATATAACCTAAACTAACCAAACCTAACCTTTCGGCGCTATTATTTGCCAACATTCCTGGCGGGTTGGCCTCTACGTCTCCGTGGGGCCTTTATATACATCAATAACATAATATAACCTAACCTAACCCAACCCAATCTCTCGGCACTAATATTTGACAACATTCCTGGCGAGTTGGCATCTACGTCTCCGTGGGGCCTTCATATACATCAATAACGTAATATTACCTAACCTAACCCAACCTAACATCTCGGCACTAATATTTGACAACATTCCTGGCGAGTTGGCCTCTACCTCTCCGTGCGACCTTCATATACATCAATAACGTAATATAATCTAACCTAACCCAACCTATCATCTCGGCGGTAATATTTGACAACATTCCTGGCCAGTTGGCCTCTACGTCTCCGTGGGGCCTTCATATACATCAATAACGTAATATAACCTAACCTTACCCAACCTAACATCTCGGCGGTAATATTTGACAACATTCCTGGCGAGTTGGCCTCTACGTCTCCGTGAGACCTTCATATCCATCAATAACGTAATATAACCTAATATAACCCGACCTAACCACTCGGCGCTATTATGTGACAACATTCCTGGCGAGTTGGCCTCTACGTCTCCGTGGGACCTTCATATCCATCACTAACGTAATATAACCTAATATAACCCAACCTAACCACTCGGCGCTATTATGTGACAACATTCCTGGCTTGTTGGCCTCTATGTTTCCGTGGGACCTTTATATACATCAATAACGTCATAAAACCTAACCCAGCCCAACCTATCATATCGGCGGTAATATTTGACAACATTCCTGGCGAGTTGGCCTCTACGTCTCCGTGGGACCTTCATATACATCAATAACGTAATATAACCTAACCTTACCCAACCTAACATCTCGGCAGTAATATTTGACAACATTCCTGGCGAGTGGGCCTCTACGTCTCCGTGAGACCTTCATATCCATCAATAACGTAATATAACCTAATATAACCCGACCTAACCACTCGGCGCTATTATGTGACAACATTCCTGGCGAGTTGGCCTCTACGTCTCCGTGGGACCTTCACATATATCAATAACGTAATATAACCTAAACTAACCCAACCTAACATTTCGGCGCTATTATTTGCCAACATTCCTGCCGGGTTGGCCTCTACGTCTCCGTGGGGCCTTTATATACATCAATAACATAATATAACCTAACCTAACCCAACCCAACCTCTCGGCACTAATATTTGACAACATTCCTGTCGAGTTGGCCTCTACTTCACCGTGAGACCTTCATATACATCAATAACGTAATTTAACCTATCCTAAACCAACCTATCATCTCGGCGGTAATATTTGACAACATTCCTGGCCAGATGGCCTCTACGTCTCCGTGGGGCCGTCATATACATCAATAACGTAATATAATCTAACCTAACCCAACCTATCATCTCGGCGGTAATATTGGACCACATTCCTGGCGAGTTGGCCTCTACGTCACCGTGGGACTTTTATATACACCAATAACGTAATTTAACGTATCCGAACCCAACATAACATCTCGGCACTAATATTTGACAACATTCCTGTCGAGTTGGCCTCTACTTCACCGTGAGACCTTCATATACATCAATAACGTAATATAACGTAACCTAACCCAACCTATCATATCGGCGGTAATATTTGACCACATTCCTGGAGAGTTGGCCTCTACGTCTCCGTGGGGCCTTCATATACATCAATAACGTAATATAACCTAACCTTACCCAACCTAACATCTCGGCGGTAATATTTGACAACATTCCTGGCGAGTTGGCCTCTACGTCTCCGTGAGACCTTCATATCCTTCAATAACGTAATATAACCTAATATAACCCGACCTAACCACTCGGCGCTATTATGTGACAACATTCCTGGCGAGTTGGCCTCTACGTCTCCGCGGGGCCTTTATATACATCAATAACGTAATATATCCTAACCTAACCCAACCCAATCTCTCGGCATTAATATTTGACAACATTCCTGGCGAGTTGGCCTCTAAGTCTCCGTGGGGCCTTCATATACATCAATAACGTAATATAACCTAATATAACCCGACCTAACCACTCGGCGCTATTATGTGACAACATTCCTGGCGAGTTGGCCTCTACGTCTCCGTGGGACCTTCACATATATCAATAACGTAATATAACCTAAACTAACACAACCTAACCTTTCGGCGCTATTATTTGACAACATTCCTGGCGGGTTGGCCTCTACGTCTCCGCGGGGCCTTTATATACATCAATAACGTAATATAACCTAACCTAACCGAACCCAATCTCTCGGCACTAATATTTGACAACATTCCTGGCGAGTTGGCCTCTACGTCTCCGTGGGGCCTTCATATACATCAATAACGTTATATTACCTAACCTAACCTAACATCTCGGCACTAATATTTGACAACATTCCTGGCGAGTTGGCCTCTACCTCTCCATGCGACCTTCATATACATCAATAACGTAATATAACCTAACCTAACCCAACCTAACATCTCGGTACTAATATTTGACAACATTCCTGGCGAGTTGGCCTCTACGTCTCCGTGGGACCTTCATATACATCAATAACATAATATTACCTGATATAAACCAACCTAACCACTCGGCGCTATTATGTGACAACATTCCTGGCTTGTTGGCCTCTATGTTTCCGTGGGACCTTTATATACATCAATAACGTCATATAACCTAACCTAGCCCAACCTATCATATCGGCGGTAATATTTGACAACATTCCTGGCGAGTTGGCCTCTACGTCTCCGTGGGACCTTCATATACATCAATAACGTAATATTACCTAACCTGACCCAACCTAACATCTCGGCACTAATATTTGACAACATTCCTGGCGAGTTGGCCTCTACCTCTCCGTGCGACCTTCATATACATCAATAACGTAATATAATCTAACCTAACCAAACCTAACATCTCGGCGGTAATATTTCACAACATTCCTGGCCAGAGGGCCTCTACGTCTCCGTGGGGCCGTCATATACATCAATAACGTAATATAATCTAACCTAACCCAACCTATCATCTCGGCGGTAATATTTGACAACATTCCTGGCGAGTTGGCCTCTACGTCTCCGTGGGACTTTTATATACACCAATAACGTAATTTAACGTATCCTAACCCAACCTAACATCTCGGCACTAATATTTGACAACACTCCTGTCGAGTTGGCCTCTACTTCACCGTGAGACCTTCATATACATCAATAACGTAATTTAACCTATCCTAAACCAACCTATCATCTCGGCGGTAATATTTGACAACATTCCTGGCCAGAGGGCCTCTACGTCTCCGTGGGGCCTTCATATACATCAATAACGTAATATAACCTAACCTTACCCAACCTAACATCTCGGCGGTAATATTTGACAACATTCCTGGCGAGTTGGCCTCTACGTCTCCGTGAGACCTTCATATCCTTCAATAACGTAATATAACCTAATATAACCCGACCTAACCACTCGGCGCTATTATGTGACAACATTCCTGGCGAGTTGGCCTCTACGCCTCCGTGGGACCTTCACATATATCAATAACGTAATATAACCTAAACTAACCCAACCTAACCTTTCGGCGCTATTATTTGCCAACATTCCTGGCGGATTGGCCTCTACGTCTCCGTGGAGCCTTTATATACATCAATAACATAATATAACCTAACCTAACCCAACCCAACCTCTCGGCACTAATATTTGACAACATTCCTGTCGAGTTGGCCTCTACGTCACCGTGGACTTTTATATACATCAATAGCGTTATATAACCTAACCTAACCCAACCTAACATCTCGGCGGTAATATTTGACAACATTCCTGGCGAGTTGGCCTCTACGTCTCCGTGAGACCTTCATATCCATCAATAACGTAATATAACCTAATATAACCCAACCTAACCACTCGGCGCTATTATGTGACAACATTGCTGGCGAGTTGGCATCTACGTGTCCGTGGGACCTTCACATATATCAATAACGTAATATAACCTAAACTAACACAACCTAACCTTTCGGCGCTATTATTTGACAACATTCCTGGCGGGTTGGCCTCTACGTCTCCGCGGGGCCTTTATATACATCAATAACGTAATATATCCTAACCTAACCCAACCCAATCTCTCGGCACTAATATTTGACAACATTCCTGGCGAGTTGGCCTCTCCGTCTCTGTGGGACTTTTATATACATCAATAACGTAATTTAACCTAACCTAAACCAACGTAACATCTCGGCACTAATATTTGATAACATTCCTGGCGAGTTGGCCTCTACGTCTCCGTGGGGCCTTCATATACATCAATAACGTTATATTACCTAACCTAACCCAACCTAACATCTCGGCACTAATATTTGACAACATTCCTGGCGAGTTGGCCTCTACCTCTCCGTGCGACCTTCATATACATCAATAACGTAATATAACCTAACCTTACCCAACCTAACATCTCGGCGGTAATATTTGACAACATTCCTGGCGAGTTGGCCTCTACGTCTCCGTGAGACCTTCATATCCATCAATAACGTAATATAACCTAATATAACCCGACCTAACCACTCGGCGCTATTATGTGACAACATTCCTGGCGAGTTGGCCTCTACGTCTCCGTGGGACCTTCATATCCATCAATAACGTAATATAACCTAATATAACCCAACCTAACCACTCGGCGCTATTATGTGACAACATTCCTGGCTTGTTGGCCTCTATGTCTCCGTGGGACCTTTATATACATCAATAACGTCATAAAACCTAACCCAGCCCAACCTATCATATCGGCGGTAATATTTGACAACATTCCTGGCGAGTTGGCCTCTACGTCTCCGTGGGACCTTCATATACATCAATAACGTAATATAACCTAACCTTACCCAACCTAACATCTCGGCGGTAATATTTGACAACATTCCTGGCGAGTGGGCCTCTACGTCTCCGTGAGACCTTCATATCCATCAATAACGTAATATAACCTAATATAACCCGACCTAACCACTCGGCGCTATTATGTGACAACATTCCTGGCGAGTTGGCCTCTACGTCTCCGTGGGACCTTCACATATATCAATAACGTAATATAACCTAAACTAACCCAACCTAACCTTTCGGCGCTATTATTTGCCAACATTCCTGGCGGGTTGGCCTCTACGTCTCCGTGGGGCCGTCATATACATCAATAACGTAATATAATCTAACCTAACCCAACCTATCATCTCGGCGGTAATATTTGACAACATTCCTGGCGAGTTGGCCTCTACCTCTCCGTGCGACCTTCATATACATCAATAACGTAATATAATCTAACCTAACCAAACCTAACATCTCGGCGGTAATATTTCACAACATTCCTGGCCAGAGGGCCTCTACGTCTCCGTGGGGCCTTCATATACATCAATAACGTAATATTACCTAACCTAACCCAACCTAACATCTCGGCACTAATATTTGACAACATTCCTGGCGAGTTGGCCTCTACCTCTCCGTGCGACCTTCATATACATCAATAACGTAATATAATCTAACCTAACCCAACCTATCATCTCGGCGGTAATATTTGACAACATTCCTGGCCAGTTGGCCTCTACGTCTCCGTGGGGCCTTCATATACATCAATAACGTAATATAACCTAACCTTACCCAACCTAACATCTCGGCGGTAATATTTGACAACATTCCTGGCGAGTTGGCCTCTACGTCTCCGTGAGACCTTCATATCCATCAATAACGTAATATACCCTAATATAACCCGACCTAACCACTCGGCGCTATTATGTGACAACATTCCTGGCAAGTTGGCCTCTACGTCTCCGTGGGACCTTCATATCCATCAATAACGTAATATAACCTAATATAACCCGACCTAACCACTCGGCGCTATTATGTGACAACATTCCTGGCGAGTTGGCCTATACGTCTCCGTGGGACCTTCACATATATCAATAACGTAATATAACCTAAACTAACACAACCTAACCTTTCGGCGCTATTATTTGCCAACATTCCTGGCGGGTTGGCCTCTACGTCTCCGTGGGGCCTTTATATACATCAATAACATAATATAATCTAACCTAACCCAACCCAATCTCTCGGCACTAATATTTGACAACATTCCTGGCGAGTTGGCATCTACGTCTCCGTGGGGCCTTCATATACATCAATAACGTAATATAACCTAACCTTACCCAACCTAACATCTCGGCGGTAATATTTGACAACATTCCTGGCTTGTTGGCCTCTATGTTTCCGTGGGACCTTTATATACATCAATAACGTCATAAAACCTAACCCAGCCCAACCTATCATATCGGCGGTAATATTTGACAACATTCCTGGCGAGTTGGCCTCTACGTCTCCGTGGGACCTTCATATACATCAATAACGTAATATAACCTAACCTTACCCAACCTAACATCTCGGCGGTAATATTTGACAACATTCCTGGCGAGTGGGCCTCTACGTCTCCGTGAGACCTTCATATCCATCAATAACGTAATATAACCTAATATAACCCGACCTAACCACTCGGCGCTATTATGTGACAACATTCCTGGCGAGTTGGCCTCTACGTCTCCGTGGGACCTTCACATATATCAATAACGTAATATAACCTAAACTAACCCAACCTAACCTTTCGGCGCTATTATTTGCCAACATTCCTGGCGGGTTGGCCTCTACGTCTCCGTGGGGCCTTTATATACATCAATAACATAATATAACCTAACCTAACCCAACCCAACCTCTCGGCACTAATATTTGACAACATTCCTGTCGAGTTGGCCTCTACGTCACCGTGGGACTTTTATATACATCAATAGCGTAATATTACCTAACCTAACACAACCTAACATCTCGGCACTAATATTTGACAACATTCCTGGCGAGTTGGCCTCTACGTCTCCGTGAGACCTTCATATCCATCAATAACGTAATATAACCTAATATAACCCAACCTAACCACTCGGCGCTATTATGTGACAACATTCCTGGCGAGTTGGCATCTACGTGTCCGTGGGACCTTCACATATATCAATAACGTAATATAACCTAAACTAACACAACCTAACCTTTCGGCGCTATTATTTGACAACATTCCTGGCGGGTTGGCGTCTACGTCTCCGCGGGGCCTTTATATACATCAATAACGTAATATAACCTAACCTAACCCAACCCAATCTCTCGGCACTAATATTTGACAACATTCCTGGCGAGTTGGCCTCTACGTCTCCGTGGGGCCTTCATATACATCAATAACGTAATATTACCTAACCTAACCCAACCTAACATCTCGGCACTAATATTTGACAACATTCCTGGCGAGTTGGCCTCACCTCTCCGTGCGACCTTCATATACATCAATAACGTAATATAATCTAACCTAACCCAACCTATCATCTCGGCGGTAATATTTGACAACATTCCTGGCCAGTTGGCCTCTACGTCTCCGTGAGACCTTCATATCCATCAATAACGTAATATAACCTAATATAACCCGACCTAACCACTCGGCGCTATTATGTGACAACATTCCTGGCGAGTTGGCCTCTACGTCTCCGTGGGACCTTCATATCCATCAATAACGTAATATAACCTAATATAACCCAACCTAACCACTCGGCGCTATTATGTGACAACATTCCTGGCTTGTTGGCCTCTATGTTTCCGTGGGACCTTTGTATACATCAATAACGTCATAAAACCTAACCCAGCCCAACCTATCATATCGGCGGTAATATTTGACAACATTCCTGGCGAGTTGGCCTCTACGTCTCCGTGGGACCTTCATATACATCAATAACGTAATATAACCTAACCTTACCCAACCTAACATCTCGGCACTAATATTTGACAACATTCCTGGCGAGTTGGCATCTACGTCTCCTTGGGGCCTTCATATACATCAATAACGTAATATTACCTAACCTAACCCAACCTAACACCTCGGCACTAATATTTGACAACATTCCTGACGAGTTGGCCTCTACCTCTCCGTGCGACCTTCATATACATCAATAACGTAATATAATCTAACCTAACCCAAGCTATCATCTCGGCGGTAATATTTGACAACATTCCTGGCCAGTTGGCCTCTACGTCTCCGTGGGGCCTTCATATACATCAATAACGTAATATAACCTAACCTTACCCAACCTAACATCTCGGCGGTAATATTTGACAACATTCCTGGCGAGTTGGCCTCTACGTCTCCGTGAGACCTTCATATCCATCAATAACGTAATATAACCTAATATAACCCAACCTAACCACTCGGCGCTATTATGTGACAACATTCCTGGCGAGTTGGCATCTACGTGTCCGTGGGACCTTCACATATATCAATAACGTAATATAACCTAAACTAACACAACCTAACCTTTCGGCGCTATTATTTGACAACATTCCTGGCGGGTTGGCCTCTACGTCTCCGCGGGGCCTTTATATACATCAATAACGTAATATAACTTAACCTAACCCAACCCAATCTCTCGTCACTAATATTTGACAACATTCCTGGCGAGTTGGCCTCTACGTCTCCGTGGGGCCTTCATATACATCAATAACGTAATATTACCTAACCTAACCCAACCTAACATCTCGGCACTAATATTTGACAACATTCCTGGCGAGTTGGCCTCTACCTCTCCGTGCGACCTTCATATACATCAATAACGTAATATAATCTAACCTAACCCAACCTATCATCTCGGCGGTAATATTTGACAACATTCCTGGCCAGTTGGCCTCTACCTCTCCGTGCGACCTTCATATACATCAATAACGTAATATAATCTAACCTAACCCAACCTATCATCTCGGCGGTAATATTTGACAACATTCCTGGCCAGTTGGCCTCTTCGTCTCCGTGGGGCCTTCATATACATCAATAACGTAATATAACCTAACCTTACCCAACCTAACATCTCGGCGGTAATATTTGACAACATTCCTGGCGAGTTGGCCTCTACGTCTCCGTGAGACCTTCATATCCATCAATAACGTAATATAACCTAATATAACCCGACCTAACCACTCGGCGCTATTATGTGACAACATTCCTGGCGAGTTGGCCTATACGTCTCCGTGGGACCTTCACATATATCAATAACGTAATATAACCTAAACTAACACAACCTAACCTTTCGGCGCTATTATTTGCCAACATTCCTGGCGGGTTGGCCTCTACGTCTCCGTGGGACCTTTATATACATCAATAACGTCATAAAACCTAACCCAGCCCAACCTATCATATCGGCGGTAATATTTGACAACATTCCTGGCGAGTTGGCCTCTACGTCTCCGTGGGACCTTCATATACATCAATAACGTAATATAACCTAACCTTACCCAACCTAACATCTCGGCACTAATATTTGACAACATTCCTGGCGAGTTGGCATCGACGTCTCCGTGGGGCCTTCATATACATCAATAACGTAATATTACCTAACCTAACCCAACCTAACATCTCGACACTAATATTTGACAACATTCCTGGCGAGTTGGCCTCTACCTCTCCGTGGGGCCTTCATATACATCAATAACGTAATATAACCTAACCTTACCCAACCTAACATCTCGGCGGTAATATTTGACAACATTCCTGGCTTGTTGGCCTCTATGTTTCCGTGGGACCTTTATATACATCAATAACGTCATAAAACCTAACCCAGCCCAACCTATCATATCGGCGGTAATATTTGACAACATTCCTGGCGAGTTGGCCTCTACGTCTCCGTGGGACCTTCATATACATCAATAACGTAATATAACCTAACCTTACCCAACCTAACATCTCGGCGGTAATATTTGACAACATTCCTGGCGTGTGGGCCTCTACGTCTCCGTGAGACCTTCATATCCATCAATAACGTAATATAACCTAATATAACCCGACCTAACCACTCGGCGCTATTATGTGACAACATTCCTGGCGAGTTGGCCTCTACGTCTCCGTGGGACCTTCACATATATCAATAACGTAATATAACCTAAACTAACCCAACCTAACCTTTCGGCGCTATTATTTGCCAACATTCCTGGCGGGTTGGCCTCTACGTCTCCGTGGGGCCTTTATATACATCAATAAAATAATATAACCTAACCTAACCCAACCCAACCTCTCGGCACTAATATTTGACAACATTCCTGTCGAGTTGGCCTCTACGTCACCGTGGGACTTTTATATACATCAATAGCGTAATATTACCTAACCTAACACAACCTAACATCTCGGCACTAATATTTGACAACATTCCTGGCGAGTTGGCCTCTACGTCTCCGTGAGACCTTCATATCCATCAATAACGTAATATAACCTAATATAACCCAACCTAACCACTCGGCGCTATTATGTGACAACATTCCTGGCGAGTTGGCATCTACGTGTCCGTGGGACCTTCACATATATCAATAACGTAATATAACCTAAACTAACACAACCTAACCTTTCGGCGCTATTATTTGACAACATTCCTGGCGGGTTGGCGTCTACGTCTCCGCGGGGCCTTTATATACATCAATAACGTAATATAACCTAACCTAACCCAACCCAATCTCTCGGCACTAATATTTGACAACATTCCTGGCGAGTTGGCCTCTACGTCTCCGTGGGGCCTTCATATACATCAATAACGTAATATTACCTAACCTAACCCAACCTAACATCTCGGCACTAATATTTGACAACATTCCTGGCGAGTTGGCCTCACCTCTCCGTGCGACCTTCATATACATCAATAACGTAATATAATCTAACCTAACCCAACCTATCATCTCGGCGGTAATATTTGACAACATTCCTGGCCAGAGGGCCTCTACGTCTCCGTGGGGCCGTCATATACATCAATAACGTAATATAATCTAACCTAACCCAACCTAACATCTCGGCGGTAATATTTGACAACATTGCTGGCGAGTTGGCCTCTACGTCTCCGTGAGACCTTCATATCCATCAATAACGTAATATAACCTAATATAACCCGACCTAACCACTCGGCGCTATTATGTGACAACATTCCTGGCGAGTTGGCCTATACGTCTCCGTGGGACCTTCACATATATCAATAACGTAATATAACCTAAACTAACCCAACCTAACCTTTCGGCGCTATTATTTGCCAACATTCCTGGCGGGTTGGCCTCTACGTCTCCGTGGGGCCTTTATATACATCAATAACATAATATAATCTAACCTAACCCAACCCAATCTCTCGGCACTAATATTTGACAACATTCCTGGCGAGCTGGCATCTACGTCTCCGTGGGGCCTTCATATACATCAATAACGTAATATTACCTAACCTAACCCAACCTAACATCTCGGCACTAATATTTGACAACATTCCTGGCGAGTTGGCCTCTACCTCTCCGTGCGACCTTCATATACATCAATAACGTAATATAATCTAACCTAACCCAACCTATAATCTCGGCGGTAATATTTGACAACATTCCTGGCCAGTTGGCCTCTACGTCTCCGTGGGGCCTTCATATACATCAATAACGTAATATAACCTAACCTTACCCAACCTAACATCTCGGCGGTAATATTTGACAACATTCCTGGCGAGTTGGCCTCTACGTCTCCGTGAGACCTTCATATCCATCAATAACGTAATATAACCTAATATAACCCGACCTAACCACTCGGCGCTATTATGTGACAACATTCCTGGCGAGTTGGCCTCTACGTCTCCGTGGGACCTTCATATCCATCAATAACGTAATATAACCTAATATAACCCAACCTAACCACTCTGCGCTATTATGTGACAACATTCCTGGCTTGTTGGCCTCTATGTTTCCGTGGGACCTTTATATACATCAATAACGTCATAAAACCTAACCCAGCCCAACCTATCATATCGGCGGTAATATTTGACAACATTCCTGGCGAGTTGGCCTCTACGTCTCCGTGGGACCTTCATATACATCAATAACGTAATATAACCTAACCTTATCCAACCTAACATCTCGGCACTAATATTTGACAACATTCCTGGCGGGTTGGCGTCTACGTCTCCGCGGGGCCTTTATATACATCAATAACGTAATATAACCTAACCTAACCCAACCCAATCTCTCGGCACTAATATTTGACAACATTCCTGGCGAGTTGGCCTCTACGTCTCCGTGGGGCCTTCATATACATCAATAACGTAATATTACCTAACCTAACCCAACCTAACATCTCGGCACTAATATTTGACAACATTCCTGGCGAGTTGGCCTCTACCTCTCCGTGCGACCTTCATATACATCAATAACGTAATATAATCTAACCTAACCCAACCTATCATCTCGGCGCTATTATGTGACAACATTCCTGGCGAGTTGGCCTCTACGTCTCCGTGGGACCTTCACATATATCAATAACGTAATATAACCTAAACTAACCCAACCTAACCTTTCGGCGCTATTATTTGCCAACATTCCTGCCGGGTTGGCCTCTACGTCTCCGTGGGGCCTTTATATACATCAATAACATAATATAACCTAACCTAACCCAACCCAACCTCTCGGCACTAATATTTGACAACATTCCTGTCGAGTTGGCCTCTACGTCACCGTGGGACTTTTATATACATCAATAGCGTAATATTACCTAACCTAACCCAACCTAACATCTCGGCACTAATATTTGACAACATTGCTGGCGAGTTGGCCTCTACGTCTCCGTGAGACCTTCATATCCATCAATAACGTAATATAACCTAATATAACCCGACCTAACCACTCGGCGCTATTATGTGACAACATTCCTGGCGAGTTGGCCTATACGTCTCCGTGGGACCTTCACATATATCAATAACGTAATATAACCTAAACTAACCAAACCTAACCTTTCGGCGCTATTATTTGCCAACATTCCTGGCGGGTTGGCCTCTACGTCTCCGTGGGGCCTTTATATACATCAATAACATAATATAACCTAACCTAACCCAACCCAATCTCTCGGCACTAATATTTGACAACATTCCTGGCGAGTTGGCATCTACGTCTCCGTGGGGCCTTCATATACATCAATAACGTAATATTACCTAACCTAACCCAACCTAACATCTCGGCACTAATATTTGACAACATTCCTGGCGAGTTGGCCTCTACCTCTCCGTGCGACCTTCATATACATCAATAACGTAATATAATCTAACCTAACCCAACCTATCATCTCGGCGGTAATATTTGACAACATTCCTGGCCAGTTGGCCTCTACGTCTCCGTGGGGCCTTCATATACATCAATAACGTAATATAACCTAACCTTACCCAACCTAACATCTCGGCGGTAATATTTGACAACATTCCTGGCGAGTTGGCCTCTACGTCTCCGTGAGACCTTCATATCCATCAATAACGTAATATAACCTAATATAACCCGACCTAACCACTCGGCGCTATTATGTGACAACATTCCTGGCGAGTTGGCCTCTACGTCTCCGTGGGACCTTCATATCCATCACTAACGTAATATAACCTAATATAACCCAACCTAACCACTCGGCGCTATTATGTGACAACATTCCTGGCTTGTTGGCCTCTATGTTTCCGTGGGACCTTTATATACATCAATAACGTCATAAAACCTAACCCAGCCCAACCTATCATATCGGCGGTAATATTTGACAACATTCCTGGCGAGTTGGCCTCTACGTCTCCGTGGGACCTTCATATACATCAATAACGTAATATAACCTAACCTTACCCAACCTAACATCTCGGCAGTAATATTTGACAACATTCCTGGCGAGTGGGCCTCTACGTCTCCGTGAGACCTTCATATCCATCAATAACGTAATATAACCTAATATAACCCGACCTAACCACTCGGCGCTATTATGTGACAACATTCCTGGCGAGTTGGCCTCTACGTCTCCGTGGGACCTTCACATATATCAATAACGTAATATAACCTAAACTAACCCAACCTAACATTTCGGCGCTATTATTTGCCAACATTCCTGCCGGGTTGGCCTCTACGTCTCCGTGGGGCCTTTATATACATCAATAACATAATATAACCTAACCTAACCCAACCCAACCTCTCGGCACTAATATTTGACAACATTCCTGTCGAGTTGGCCTCTACGTCACCGTGGGACTTTTATATACATCAATAGCGTAATATTACCTAACCTAACCCAACCTAACATCTCGGCACTAATATTTGACAACATTCCTGGCCAGTTGGCCTCTACGTCTCCGTGGGGCCTTCATATACATCAATAACGTAATATAACCTAACCTTACCCAACCTAACATCTCGGCGGTAATATTTGACAACATTCCTGGCGAGTTGGCCTCTACGTCTCCGTGAGACCTTCATATCCATCAATAACGTAATATAACCTAATATAACCCGACCTAACCACTCGGCGCTATTATGTGACAACATTCCTGGCGAGTTGGCATCTACGTGTCCGTGGGACCTTCACATATATCAATAACGTAATATAACCTAAACTAACACAACCTAACCTTTCGGCGCTATTATTTGACAACATTCCTGGCGGGTTGGCCTCTACATCTCCGCGGGGCCTTTATATACATCAATAACGTAATATAACCTAACCTAACCCAACCCAATCTCTCGGCACTAATATTTGACAACATTCCTGGCGAGCTGGCCTCTACGTCTCCGTGGGGCCTTCATATACATCAATAACGTAATATTACCTAACCTAACCCAACCTAACATCTCGGCAATAATATTTGACAACATTCCTGGCGAGTTGGCCTCTACCTCTCCGTGCGACCTTCATATACATCAATAACGTAATATAATCTAACCTAACCCAACCTATCATCTCGGCGGTAATATTTGACAACATTCCTGGCCAGTTGGCCTCTACGTCTCCGTGGGGCCTTCATATACATCAATAACGTAATATAACCTAACCTTACCCAACCTAACATCTCGGCGGTAATATTTGACAACATTCCTGGCGAGTTGGCCTCTACGTCTCCGTGAGACCTTCATATCCATCAATAACGTAATATAACCTAATATAACCCGACCTAACCACTCGGCGCTATTATGTGACAACATTCCTGGCTTGTTGGCCTCTATGTTTCCGTGGGACCTTTATATACATCAATAACGTCATATAACCTAACCTAGCCCAACCTATCATATCGGCGGTAATATTTGACAACATTCCTGGCGAATTGGCCTCTACGTCTCCGTGGGACCTTCATATACATCAATAACGTAATATTACCTAACCTAACCCAACCTAACATCTCGGCACTAATATTTGACAACATTCCTGGCGAGTTGGCCTCTACCACTCCGTGCGACCTTCATATACATCAATAACGTAATATAATCTAACCTAACCCGACCTAACCACTCGGCGCTATTATGTGACAACATTCCTGGCGAGTTGGCATCTACGTGTCCGTGGGACCTTCACATATATCAATAACGTAATATAACCTAAACTAACACAACCTAACCTTTCGGCGCTATTATTTGACAACATTCCTGGCGGGTTGGCCTCTACGTCTCCGCGGGGCCTTTATATACATCAATAACGTAATATAACCTAACCTAACCCAACCCAATCTCTCGGCACTAATATTTGACAACATTCCTGGCGAGTTGGCCTCTACGTCTCCGTGGGGCCTTCATATACATCAATAACGTAATATTACCTAACCTAACCCAACCTAACATCTCGGCACTAATATTTGACAACATTCCTGGCGAGTTGGCCTCTACCTCTCCGTGCGACCTTCATATACATCAATAACGTAATATAATCTAACCTAACCCAACCTATCATCTCGGCGGTAATATTTGACAACATTCCTGGCGAGTTGGCCTCTACGTCTCCGTGGGACCTTCATATACATCAATAACGTAATATAACCTAACCTTACCCAACCTAACATCTCGGCGGTAATATTTGACAACATTCCTGGCGAGTGGGCCTCTACGTCTCCGTGAGACCTTCATATCCATCAATAACGTAATATAACCTAATATAACCCGACCTAACCACTCGGCGCTATTATGTGACAACATTCCTGGCGAGTTGGCCTCTACGTCTCCGTGGGACCTTCACATATATCAATAACGTAATATAACCTAAACTAACCCAACCTAACCTTTCGGCGCTATTATTTGCCAACATTCCTGGCGGGTTGGCCTCTACGTCTCCGTGGGGCCTTTATATACATCAATAACATAATATAACCTAACCTAACCCAACCCAACCTCTCAGCACTAATATTTGACAACATTCCTGTCGAGTTGGCCTCTACGTCACCGTGGGACTTTTATATACATCAATAGCGTAATATTACCTAACCTAACCCAACCTAACATCTCGGCACTAATATTTGACAACATTCCTGGCGAGTTGGCCTCTACGTCTCCGTGAGACCTTCATATCCATCAATAACGTAATATAACCTAATATAACCCAACCCAACCTCTCAGCACTAATATTTGACAACATTCCTGTCGAGTTGGCCTCTACGTCACCGTGGGACTTTTATATACATCAATAGCGTAATATTACCTAACCTAACCCAACCTAACATCTCGGCACTAATATTTGACAACATTCCTGGCGAGTTGGCCTCTACGTCTCCGTGAGACCTTCATATCCATCAATAACGTAATATAACCTAATATAACCCGACCTAACCACTCGGCGCTATTATGTGACAACATTCCTGGCGAGATGGCCTCTACGTCTCCGTGGGACCTTCATATCCATCAATAACGTAATATAACCTAATATAACCCAACCTAACCACTCGGCGCTATTATGTGACAACATTCCTGGCTTGTTGGCCTCTATGTTTCCGTGGGACCTTTATATACATCAATAACGTCATATAACCTAACCTAGCCCAACCTATCATATCGGCGGTAATATTTGACAACATTCCTGGCGAGTTGGCCTCTACGTCTCCGTGGGACCTTCATATACATCAATAACGTAATATTACCTGATATAACCCAACCTAACCACTCGGCGCTATTATGTGACAACATTCCTGGCTTGTTGGCCTCTATGTTTCCGTGGGACCTTTATATACATCAATAACGTCATATAACCTAACCTAGCCCAACCTATCATATCGGCGGTAATATTTGACAACATTCCTGGCGAGTTGGCCTCTACGTCTCCGTGGGACCTTCATATACATCAATAACGTAATATTACCTAACCTAACCCAACCTAACATCTCGGCACTAATATTTGACAACATTCCTGGCGAGTTGGCCTCTACCTCTCCGTGCGACCTTCATATACATCAATAACGTAATATAATCTAACCTAACCCAACCTAACATCTCGGCGGTAATATTTGACAACATTCCTGGCCAGAGGGCCTCTACGTCTCCGTGGGGCCGTCATATACATCAATAACGTAATATAATCTAACCTAACCCAACCTATCATCTCGGCGGTAATATTTGACAACATTCCTGGCGAGTTGGCCTCTACGTCTCCGTGGGACTTTTATATACACCAATAACGTAATTTAACGTATCCTAACCCAACCTAACATCTCGGCACTAATATTTGACAACATTCCTGTCGAGTTGGCCTCTACTTCACCGTGAGACCTTCATATACATCAATAACGTAATTTAACCTATCCTAAACCAACCTATCATCTCGGCGGTAATATTTGACAACATTCCTGGCCAGATGGCCTCTACGTCTCCGTGGGGCCGTCATATACATCAATAACGTAATATAATCTAACCTAACCCAACCTATCATCTCGGCGGTAATATTGGACCACATTCCTGGCGAGTTGGCCTCTACGTCACCGTGGGACTTTTATATACACCAATAACGTAATTTAACGTATCCGAACCCAACATAACATCTCGGCACTAATATTTGACAACATTCCTGTCGAGTTGGCCTCTACTTCACCGTGAGACCTTCATATACATCAATAACGTAATATAACGTAACCTAACCCAACCTATCATATCGGCGGTAATATTTGACCACATTCCTGGAGAGTTGGCCTCTACGTCTCCGTGGGGCCTTCATATACATCAATAACGTAATATAACCTAACCTTACCCAACCTAACATCTCGGCGGTAATATTTGACAACATTCCTGGCGAGTTGGCCTCTACGTCTCCGTGAGACCTTCATATCCTTCAATAACGTAATATAACCTAATATAACCCGACCTAACCACTCGGCGCTATTATGTGACAACATTCCTGGCGAGTTGGCCTCTACGTCTCCGCGGGGCCTTTATATACATCAATAACGTAATATATCCTAACCTAACCCAACCCAATCTCTCGGCATTAATATTTGACAACATTCCTGGCGAGTTGGCCTCTAAGTCTCCGTGGGGCCTTCATATACATCAATAACGTAATATAACCTAATATAACCCGACCTAACCACTCGGCGCTATTATGTGACAACATTCCTGGCGAGTTGGCCTCTACGTCTCCGTGGGACCTTCACATATATCAATAACGTAATATAACCTAAACTAACACAACCTAACCTTTCGGCGCTATTATTTGACAACATTCCTGGCGGGTTGGCCTCTACGTCTCCGCGGGGCCTTTATATACATCAATAACGTAATATAACCTAACCTAACCGAACCCAATCTCTCGGCACTAATATTTGACAACATTCCTGGCGAGTTGGCCTCTACGTCTCCGTGGGGCCTTCATATACATCAATAACGTTATATTACCTAACCTAACCTAACATCTCGGCACTAATATTTGACAACATTCCTGGCGAGTTGGCCTCTACCTCTCCATGCGACCTTCATATACATCAATAACGTAATATAACCTAACCTAACCCAACCTAACATCTCGGTACTAATATTTGACAACATTCCTGGCGAGTTGGCCTCTACGTCTCCGTGGGACCTTCATATACATCAATAACATAATATTACCTGATATAAACCAACCTAACCACTCGGCGCTATTATGTGACAACATTCCTGGCTTGTTGGCCTCTATGTTTCCGTGGGACCTTTATATACATCAATAACGTCATATAACCTAACCTAGCCCAACCTATCATATCGGCGGTAATATTTGACAACATTCCTGGCGAGTTGGCCTCTACGTCTCCGTGGGACCTTCATATACATCAATAACGTAATATTACCTAACCTGACCCAACCTAACATCTCGGCACTAATATTTGACAACATTCCTGGCGAGTTGGCCTCTACCTCTCCGTGCGACCTTCATATACATCAATAACGTAATATAATCTAACCTAACCAAACCTAACATCTCGGCGGTAATATTTCACAACATTCCTGGCCAGAGGGCCTCTACGTCTCCGTGGGGCCGTCATATACATCAATAACGTAATATAATCTAACCTAACCCAACCTATCATCTCGGCGGTAATATTTGACAACATTCCTGGCGAGTTGGCCTCTACGTCTCCGTGGGACTTTTATATACACCAATAACGTAATTTAACGTATCCTAACCCAACCTAACATCTCGGCACTAATATTTGACAACACTCCTGTCGAGTTGGCCTCTACTTCACCGTGAGACCTTCATATACATCAATAACGTAATTTAACCTATCCTAAACCAACCTATCATCTCGGCGGTAATATTTGACAACATTCCTGGCCAGAGGGCCTCTACGTCTCCGTGGGGCCTTCATATACATCAATAACGTAATATAACCTAACCTTACCCAACCTAACATCTCGGCGGTAATATTTGACAACATTCCTGGCGAGTTGGCCTCTACGTCTCCGTGAGACCTTCATATCCTTCAATAACGTAATATAACCTAATATAACCCGACCTAACCACTCGGCGCTATTATGTGACAACATTCCTGGCGAGTTGGCCTCTACGCCTCCGTGGGACCTTCACATATATCAATAACGTAATATAACCTAAACTAACCCAACCTAACCTTTCGGCGCTATTATTTGCCAACATTCCTGGCGGATTGGCCTCTACGTCTCCGTGGAGCCTTTATATACATCAATAACATAATATAACCTAACCTAACCCAACCCAACCTCTCGGCACTAATATTTGACAACATTCCTGTCGAGTTGGCCTCTACGTCACCGTGGACTTTTATATACATCAATAGCGTTATATAACCTAACCTAACCCAACCTAACATCTCGGCGGTAATATTTGACAACATTCCTGGCGAGTTGGCCTCTACGTCTCCGTGAGACCTTCATATCCATCAATAACGTAATATAACCTAATATAACCCAACCTAACCACTCGGCGCTATTATGTGACAACCTTGCTGGCGAGTTGGCATCTACGTGTCCGTGGGACCTTCACATATATCAATAACGTAATATAACCTAAACTAACACAACCTAACCTTTCGGCGCTATTATTTGACAACATTCCTGGCGGGTTGGCCTCTACGTCTCCGCGGGGCCTTTATATACATCAATAACGTAATATATCCTAACCTAACCCAACCCAATCTCTCGGCACTAATATTTGACAACATTCCTGGCGAGTTGGCCTCTCCGTCTCTGTGGGACTTTTATATACATCAATAACGTAATTTAACCTAACCTAAACCAACGTAACATCTCGGCACTAATATTTGATAACATTCCTGGCGAGTTGGCCTCTACGTCTCCGTGGGGCCTTCATATACATCAATAACGTTATATTACCTAACCTAACCCAACCTAACATCTCGGCACTAATATTTGACAACATTCCTGGCGAGTTGGCCTCTACCTCTCCGTGCGACCTTCATATACATCAATAACGTAATATAACCTAACCTTACCCAACCTAACATCTCGGCGGTAATATTTGACAACATTCCTGGCGAGTTGGCCTCTACGTCTCCGTGAGACCTTCATATCCATCAATAACGTAATATAACCTAATATAACCCGACCTAACCACTCGGCGCTATTATGTGACAACATTCCTGGCGAGTTGGCCTCTACGTCTCCGTGGGACCTTCATATCCATCAATAACGTAATATAACCTAATATAACCCAACCTAACCACTCGGCGCTATTATGTGACAACATTCCTGGCTTGTTGGCCTCTATGTCTCCGTGGGACCTTTATATACATCAATAACGTCATAAAACCTAACCCAGCCCAACCTATCATATCGGCGGTAATATTTGACAACATTCCTGGCGAGTTGGCCTCTACGTCTCCGTGGGACCTTCATATACATCAATAACGTAATATAACCTAACCTTACCCAACCTAACATCTCGGCGGTAATATTTGACAACATTCCTGGCGAGTGGGCCTCTACGTCTCCGTGAGACCTTCATATCCATCAATAACGTAATATAACCTAATATAACCCGACCTAACCACTCGGCGCTATTATGTGACAACATTCCTGGCGAGTTGGCCTCTACGTCTCCGTGGGACCTTCACATATATCAATAACGTAATATAACCTAAACTAACCCAACCTAACCTTTCGGCGCTATTATTTGCCAACATTCCTGGCGGGTTGGCCTCTACGTCTCCGTGGGGCCGTCATATACATCAATAACGTAATATAATCTAACCTAACCCAACCTATCATCTCGGCGGTAATATTTGACAACATTCCTGGCGAGTTGGCCTCTACGTCTCCGTGGGACATTTATATACACCAATAACGTAATTTAACGTATCCTAACCCAACCTAACATCTCGGCACTAATATTTGACAACATTCCTGTCGAGTTGGCCTCTACTTCACCGTGAGACCTTCATATACATCAATAACGTAATTTAACCTATCCTAAACCAACCTATCATCTCGGCGGTAATATTTGACAACATTCCTGGCCAGAGGGCCTCTACGTCTCCGTGGGGCCGTCATATACATCAATAACGTAATATAATCTAACCTAACCCAACCTATCATCTCGGCGGTAATATTGGACCACATTCCTGGCGAGTTGGCCTCTACGTCTCCGTGGGACTTTTATATACACCAATAACGTAATTTAACGTATCCGAACCCAACATAACATCTCGGCACTAATATTTGACAACATTCCTGTCGAGTTGGCCTCTACTTCACCGTGAGACCTTCATATACATCAATAACGTAATATAACGTAACCTAACCCAACCTATCATATCGGCGGTAATATTTGACCACATTCCTGGAGAGTTGGCCTCTACGTCTCCGTGGGGCCTTCATATACATCAATAACGTAATATAACCTAACCTTACCCAACCTAACATCTCGGCGGTAATATTTGACAACATTCCTGGCGAGTTGGCCTCTACGTCTCCGTGAGACCTTCATATCCTTCAATAACGTAATATAACCTAATATAACCCGACCTAACCACTCGGCGCTATTATGTGACAACATTCCTGGCGAGTTGGCCTCTACGTCTCCGCGGGGCCTTTATATACATCAATAACGTAATATATCCTAACCTAACCCAACCCAATCTCTCGGCATTAATATTTGACAACATTCCTGGCGAGTTGGCCTCTAAGTCTCCGTGGGGCCTTCATATACATCAATAACGTAATATAACCTAATATAACCCGACCTAACCACTCGGCGCTATTATGTGACAACATTCCTGGCGAGTTGGCCTCTACGTCTCCGTGGGACCTTCACATATATCAATAACGTAATATAACCTAAACTAACACAACCTAACCTTTCGGCGCTATTATTTGACAACATTCCTGGCGGGTTGGCCTCTACGTCTCCGCGGGGCCTTTATATACATCAATAACGTAATATAACCTAACCTAACCGAACCCAATCTCTCGGCACTAATATTTGACAACATTCCTGGCGAGTTGGCCTCTACGTCTCCGTGGGGCCTTCATATACATCAATAACGTTATATTACCTAACCTAACCTAACATCTCGGCACTAATATTTGACAACATTCCTGGCGAGTTGGCCTCTACCTCTCCGTGCGACATTCATATACATCAATAACGTAATATAACCTAACCTAACCCAACCTAACATCTCGGCGGTAATATTTGACAACATTCCTGGCGAGTTGGCCTCTACGTCTCCGTGGGACTTTTATATACACCAATAACGTAATTTAACGTATCCTAACCCAACCTAACATCTCGGCACTAATATTTGACAACACTCCTGTCGAGTTGGCCTCTACTTCACCGTGAGACCTTCATATACATCAATAACGTAATTTAACCTATCCTAAACCAACCTATCATCTCGGCGGTAATATTTGACAACATTCCTGGCCAGAGGGCCTCTACGTCTCCGTGGGGCCTTCATATACATCAATAACGTAATATAACCTAACCTTACCCAACCTAACATCTCGGCGGTAATATTTGACAACATTCCTGGCGAGTTGGCCTCTACGTCTCCGTGAGACCTTCATATCCTTCAATAACGTAATATAACCTAATATAACCCGACCTAACCACTCGGCGCTATTATGTGACAACATTCCTGGCGAGTTGGCCTCTACGTCTCCGTGGGACCTTCACATATATCAATAACGTAATATAACCTAAACTAACCCAACCTAACCTTTCGGCGCTATTATTTGCCAACATTCCTGCCGGATTGGCCTCTACGTCTCCGTGGAGCCTTTATATACATCAATAACATAATATAACCTAACCTAACCCAACCCAACCTCTCGGCACTAATATTTGACAACATTCCTGTCGAGTTGGCCTCTACGTCACCGTGGACTTTTATATACATCAATAGCGTTATATAACCTAACCTAACCCAACCTAACATCTCGGCGGTAATATTTGACAACATTCCTGGCGAGTTGGCCTCTACGTCTCCGTGAGACCTTCATATCCATCAATAACGTAATATAACCTAATATAACCCAACCTAACCACTCGGCGCTATTATGTGACAACATTGCTGGCGAGTTGGCATCTACGTGTCCGTGGGACCTTCACATATATCAATAACGTAATGTAACCTAAACTAACACAACCTAACCTTTCGGCGCTATTATTTGACAACATTCCTGGCGGGTTGGCCTCTACGTCTCCGCGGGGCCTTTATATACATCAATAACGTAATATATCCTAACCTAACCCAACCCAATCTCTCGGCACTAATATTTGACAACATTCCTGGCGAGTTGGCCTCTCCGTCTCTGTGGGACTTTTATATACATCAATAACGTAATTTAACCTAACCTAAACCAACGTAACATCTCGGCACTAATATTTGATAACATTCCTGGCGAGTTGGCCTCTACGTCTCCGTGGGGCCTTCATATACATCAATAACGTTATATTACCTAACCTAACCCAACCTAACATCTCGGCACTAATATTTGACAACATTCCTGGCGAGTTGGCCTCTACCTCTCCGTGCGACCTTCATATACATCAATAACGTAATATAACCTAACCTTACCCAACCTAACATCTCGGCGGTAATATTTGACAACATTCCTGGCGAGTTGGCCTCTACGTCTCCGTGAGACCTTCATATCCATCAATAACGTAATATAACCTAATATAACCCGACCTAACCACTCGGCGCTATTATGTGACAACATTCCTGGCGAGTTGGCCTCTACGTCTCCGTGGGACCTTCATATCCATCAATAACGTAATATAACCTAATATAACCCAACCTAACCACTCGGCGCTATTATGTGACAACATTCCTGGCTTGTTGGCCTCTATGTTTCCGTGGGACCTTTATATACATCAATAACGTCATAAAACCTAACCCAGCCCAACCTATCATATCGGCGGTAATATTTGACAACATTCCTGGCGAGTTGGCCTCTACGTCTCCGTGGGACCTTCATATACATCAATAACGTAATATAACCTAACCTTACCCAACCTAACATCTCGGCGGTAATATTTGACAACATTCCTGGCGAGTGGGCCTCTACGTCTCCGTGAGACCTTCATATCCATCAATAACGTAATATAACCTAATATAACCCGACCTAACCACTCGGCGCTATTATGTGACAACATTCCTGGCGAGTTGGCCTCTACGTCTCCGTGGGACCTTCACATATATCAATAACGTAATATAACCTAAACTAACCCAACCTAACCTTTCGGCGCTATTATTTGCCAACATTCCTGGCGGGTTGGCCTCTACGTCTCCGTGGGGCCTTTATATACATCAATAACATAATATAACCTAACCTAACCCAACCCAACCTCTCGGCACTAATATTTGACAACATTCCTGTCGAGTTGGCCTCTACGTCACCGTGGGACTTTTATATACATCAATAGCGTAATATTACCTAACCTAACCCAACCTAACATCTCGGCACTAATATTTGACAACATTCCTGGCGAGTTGGCCTCTACGTCTCCGTGAGACCTTCATATCCATCAATAACGTAATATAACCTAATATAACCCAACCTAACCACTCGGCGCTATTATGTGACAACATTCCTGGCGAGTTGGCATCTACGTGTCCGTGGGACCTTCACATATATCAATAACGTAATATAACCTAAACTAACACAACCTAACCTTTCGGCGCTATTATTTGACAACATTCCTGGCGGGTTGGCGTCTACGTCTCCGCGGGGCCTTTATATACATCAATAACGTAATATAACCTAACCTAACCCAACCCAATCTCTCGGCACTAATATTTGACAACATTCCTGGCGAGTTGGCCTCTACGTCTCCGTGGGGCCTTCATATACATCAATAACGTTATATTACCTAACCTAACCTAACATCTCGGCACTAATATTTGACAACATTCCTGGCGAGTTGGCCTCTACCTCTCCGTGCGACATTCATATACATCAATAACGTAATATAACCTAACCTAACCCAACCTAACATCTCGGCGGTAATATTTGACAACATTCCTGGCGAGTTGGCCTCTACGTCTCCGTGGGACTTTTATATACACCAATAACGTAATTTAACGTATCCTAACCCAACCTAACATCTCGGCACTAATATTTGACAACACTCCTGTCGAGTTGGCCTCTACTTCACCGTGAGACCTTCATATACATCAATAACGTAATTTAACCTATCCTAAACCAACCTATCATCTCGGCGGTAATATTTGACAACATTCCTGGCCAGAGGGCCTCTACGTCTCCGTGGGGCCTTCATATACATCAATAACGTAATATAACCTAACCTTACCCAACCTAACATCTCGGCGGTAATATTTGACAACATTCCTGGCGAGTTGGCCTCTACGTCTCCGTGAGACCTTCATATCCTTCAATAACGTAATATAACCTAATATAACCCGACCTAACCACTCGGCGCTATTATGTGACAACATTCCTGGCGAGTTGGCCTCTACGCCTCCGTGGGACCTTCACATATATCAATAACGTAATATAACCTAAACTAACCCAACCTAACCTTTCGGCGCTATTATTTGCCAACATTCCTGGCGGATTGGCCTCTACGTCTCCGTGGAGCCTTTATATACATCAATAACATAATATAACCTAACCTAACCCAACCCAACCTCTCGGCACTAATATTTGACAACATTCCTGTCGAGTTGGCCTCTACGTCACCGTGGACTTTTATATACATCAATAGCGTTATATAACCTAACCTAACCCAACCTAACATCTCGGCGGTAATATTTGACAACATTCCTGGCGAGTTGGCCTCTACGTCTCCGTGAGACCTTCATATCCATCAATAACGTAATATAACCTAATATAACCCAACCTAACCACTCGGCGCTATTATGTGACAACATTGCTGGCGAGTTGGCATCTACGTGTCCGTGGGACCTTCACATATATCAATAACGTAATGTAACCTAAACTAACACAACCTAACCTTTCGGCGCTATTATTTGACAACATTCCTGGCGGGTTGGCCTCTACGTCTCCGCGGGGCCTTTATATACATCAATAACGTAATATATCCTAACCTAACCCAACCCAATCTCTCGGCACTAATATTTGACAACATTCCTGGCGAGTTGGCCTCTCCGTCTCTGTGGGACTTTTATATACATCAATAACGTAATTTAACCTAACCTAAACCAACGTAACATCTCGGCACTAATATTTGATAACATTCCTGGCGAGTTGGCCTCTACGTCTCCGTGGGGCCTTCATATACATCAATAACGTTATATTACCTAACCTAACCCAACCTAACATCTCGGCACTAATATTTGACAACATTCCTGGCGAGTTGGCCTCTACCTCTCCGTGCGACCTTCATATACATCAATAACGTAATATAACCTAACCTTACCCAACCTAACATCTCGGCGGTAATATTTGACAACATTCCTGGCGAGTTGGCCTCTACGTCTCCGTGAGACCTTCATATCCATCAATAACGTAATATAACCTAATATAACCCGACCTAACCACTCGGCGCTATTATGTGACAACATTCCTGGCGAGTTGGCCTCTACGTCTCCGTGGGACCTTCATATCCATCAATAACGTAATATAACCTAATATAACCCAACCTAACCACTCGGCGCTATTATGTGACAACATTCCTGGCTTGTTGGCCTCTATGTTTCCGTGGGACCTTTATATACATCAATAACGTCATAAAACCTAACCCAGCCCAACCTATCATATCGGCGGTAATATTTGACAACATTCCTGGCGAGTTGGCCTCTACGTCTCCGTGGGACCTTCATATACATCAATAACGTAATATAACCTAACCTTACCCAACCTAACATCTCGGCGGTAATATTTGACAACATTCCTGGCGAGTGGGCCTCTACGTCTCCGTGAGACCTTCATATCCATCAATAACGTAATATAACCTAATATAACCCGACCTAACCACTCGGCGCTATTATGTGACAACATTCCTGGCGAGTTGGCCTCTACGTCTCCGTGGGACCTTCACATATATCAATAACGTAATATAACCTAAACTAACCCAACCTAACCTTTCGGCGCTATTATTTGCCAACATTCCTGGCGGGTTGGCCTCTACGTCTCCGTGGGGCCTTTATATACATCAATAACATAATATAACCTAACCTAACCCAACCCAACCTCTCGGCACTAATATTTGACAACATTCCTGTCGAGTTGGCCTCTACGTCACCGTGGGACTTTTATATACATCAATAGCGTAATATTACCTAACCTAACCCAACCTAACATCTCGGCACTAATATTTGACAACATTCCTGGCGAGTTGGCCTCTACGTCTCCGTGAGACCTTCATATCCATCAATAACGTAATATAACCTAATATAACCCAACCTAACCACTCGGCGCTATTATGTGACAACATTCCTGGCGAGTTGGCATCTACGTGTCCGTGGGACCTTCACATATATCAATAACGTAATATAACCTAAACTAACACAACCTAACCTTTCGGCGCTATTATTTGACAACATTCCTGGCGGGTTGGCGTCTACGTCTCCGCGGGGCCTTTATATACATCAATAACGTAATATAACCTAACCTAACCCAACCCAATCTCTCGGCACTAATATTTGACAACATTCCTGGCGAGTTGGCCTCTACGTCTCCGTGGGGCCTTCATATACATCAATAACGTAATATAACCTAATATAACCCGACCTAACATCTCGGCGGTAATATTTGACAACATTCCTGGCGAGTTGGCCTCTACGTCTCCGTGAGACCTTCATATCCATCAATAACGTAATATAACCTAATATAACCCGACCTAACCACTCGGCGCTATTATGTGACAACATTCCTGGCGAGATGGCCTCTACGTCTCCGTGGGACCTTCATATCCATCAATAACGTAATATAACCTAATATAACCCAACCTAACCACTCGGCGCTATTATGTGACAACATTCCTGGCTTGTTGGCCTCTATGTTTCCGTGGGACCTTTATATACATCAATAACGTCATATAACCTAACCTAACCCAACCTATCATCTCGGCGGTAATATTGGACCACATTCCTGGCGAGTTGGCCTCTACGTCTCCGTGGGACTTTTATATACACCAATAACGTAATTTAACGTATCCGAACCCAACATAACATCTCGGCACTAATATTTGACAACATTCCTGTCGAGTTGGCCTCTACTTCACCGTGAGACCTTCATATACATCAATAACGTAATATAACGTAACCTAACCCAACCTATCATATCGGCGGTAATATTTGACCACATTCCTGGAGAGTTGGCCTCTACGTCTCCGTGCGACCTTCATATACATCAATAACGTAATATAACCTAACCTAACCCAACCTAACATCTCGGCGGTAATATTTGACAACATTCCTGGCGAGTTGGCCTCTACGTCTCCGTGGGACTTTTATATACACCAATAACGTAATTTAACGTATCCTAACCCAACCTAACATCTCGGCACTAATATTTGACAACACTCCTGTCGAGTTGGCCTCTACTTCACCGTGAGACCTTCATATACATCAATAACGTAATTTAACCTATCCTAAACCAACCTATCATCTCGGCGGTAATATTTGACAACATTCCTGGCCAGAGGGCCTCTACGTCTCCGTGGGGCCTTCATATACATCAATAACGTAATATAACCTAACCTTACCCAACCTAACATCTCGGCGGTAATATTTGACAACATTCCTGGCGAGTTGGCCTCTACGTCTCCGTGAGACCTTCATATCCATCAATAACGTAATATAACCTAATATAACCCGACCTAACCACTCGGCGCTATTATGTGACAACATTGCTGGCGAGTTGGCATCTACGTGTCCGTGGGACCTTCACATATATCAATAACGTAATGTAACCTAAACTAACACAACCTAACCTTTCGGCGCTATTATTTGACAACATTCCTGGCGGGTTGGCCTCTACGTCTCCGCGGGGCCTTTATATACATCAATAACGTAATATATCCTAACCTAACCCAACCCAATCTCTCGGCACTAATATTTGACAACATTCCTGGCGAGTTGGCCTCTCCGTCTCTGTGGGACTTTTATATACATCAATAACGTAATTTAACCTAACCTAAACCAACGTAACATCTCGGCACTAATATTTGATAACATTCCTGGCGAGTTGGCCTCTACGTCTCCGTGGGGCCTTCATATACATCAATAACGTTATATTACCTAACCTAACCCAACCTAACATCTCGGCACTAATATTTGACAACATTCCTGGCGAGTTGGCCTCTACCTCTCCGTGCGACCTTCATATACATCAATAACGTAATATAACCTAACCTTACCCAACCTAACATCTCGGCGGTAATATTTGACAACATTCCTGGCGAGTTGGCCTCTACGTCTCCGTGAGACCTTCATATCCATCAATAACGTAATATAACCTAATATAACCCGACCTAACCACTCGGCGCTATTATGTGACAACATTCCTGGCGAGTTGGCCTCTACGTCTCCGTGGGACCTTCATATCCATCAATAACGTAATATAACCTAATATAACCCAACCTAACCACTCGGCGCTATTATGTGACAACATTCCTGGCTTGTTGGCCTCTATGTTTCCGTGGGACCTTTATATACATCAATAACGTCATAAAACCTAACCCAGCCCAACCTATCATATCGGCGGTAATATTTGACAACATTCCTGGCGAGTTGGCCTCTACGTCTCCGTGGGACCTTCATATACATCAATAACGTAATATAACCTAACCTTACCCAACCTAACATCTCGGCGGTAATATTTGACAACATTCCTGGCGAGTGGGCCTCTACGTCTCCGTGAGACCTTCATATCCATCAATAACGTAATATAACCTAATATAACCCGACCTAACCACTCGGCGCTATTATGTGACAACATTCCTGGCGAGTTGGCCTCTACGTCTCCGTGGGACCTTCACATATATCAATAACGTAATATAACCTAAACTAACCCAACCTAACCTTTCGGCGCTATTATTTGCCAACATTCCTGGCGGGTTGGCCTCTACGTCTCCGTGGGGCCTTTATATACATCAATAACATAATATAACCTAACCTAACCCAACCCAACCTCTCGGCAATAATATTTGACAACATTCCTGTCGAGTTGGCCTCTACGTCACCGTGGGACTTTTATATACATCAATAGCGTAATATTACCTAACCTAACCCAACCTAACATCTCGGCACTAATATTTGACAACATTCCTGGCGAGTTGGCCTCTACGTCTCCGTGAGACCTTCATATCCATCAATAACGTAATATAACCTAATATAACCCAACCTAACCACTCGGCGCTATTATGTGACAACATTCCTGGCGAGTTGGCATCTACGTGTCCGTGGGACCTTCACATATATCAATAACGTAATATAACCTAAACTAACACAACCTAACCTTTCGGCGCTATTATTTGACAACATTCCTGGCGGGTTGGCGTCTACGTCTCCGCGGGGCCTTTATATACATCAATAACGTAATATAACCTAACCTAACCCAACCCAATCTCTCGGCACTAATATTTGACAACATTCCTGGCGAGTTGGCCTCTACGTCTCCGTGGGGCCTTCATATACATCAATAACGTAATATAACCTAATATAACCCGACCTAACATCTCGGCGGTAATATTTGACAACATTCCTGGCGAGTTGGCCTCTACGTCTCCGTGAGACCTTCATATCCATCAATAACGTAATATAACCTAATATAACCCGACCTAACCACTCGGCGCTATTATGTGACAACATTCCTGGCGAGATGGCCTCTACGTCTCCGTGGGACCTTCATATCCATCAATAACGTAATATAACCTAATATAACCCAACCTAACCACTCGGCGCTATTATGTGACAACATTCCTGGCTTGTTGGCCTCTATGTTTCCGTGGGACCTTTATATACATCAATAACGTCATATAACCTAACCTAGCCCAACCTATCATATCGGCGGTAATATTTGACAACATTCCTGGCGAGTTGGCCTCTACGTCTCCGTGGGGCCGTCATATACATCAATAACGTAATATAATCTAACCTAACCCAACCTATCATCTCGGCGGTAATATTTGACAACATTCCTGGCGAGTTGGCCTCTACGTCTCCGTGGGACTTTTATATACACCAATAACGTAATTTAACGTATCCTAACCCAACCTAACATCTCGGCACTAATATTTGACAACATTCCTGTCGAGTTGGCCTCTACTTCACCGTGAGACCTTCATATACATCAATAACGTAATTTAACCTATCCTAAACCAACCTATCATCTCGGCGGTAATATTTGACAACATTCCTGGCCAGAGGGCCTCTACGTCTCCGTGGGGCCGTCATATACATCAATAACGTAATATAATCTAACCTAACCCAACCTATCATCTCGGCGGTAATATTGGACCACATTCCTGGCGAGTTGGCCTCTACGTCTCCGTGGGACTTTTATATACACCAATAACGTAATTTAACGTATCCGAACCCAACCTAACATCTCGGCACTAATATTTGACAACATTCCTGTCGAGTTGGCCTCTACTTCACCGTGAGACCTTCATATACATCAATAACGTAATATAACGTAACCTAACCCAACCTATCATATCGGCGGTAATATTTGACCACATTCCTGGAGAGTTGGCCTCTACGTCTCCGTGGGGCCTTCATATACATCAATAACGTAATATAACCTAACCTTACCCAACCTAACATCTCGGCGGTAATATTTGACATCATTCCTGGCGAGTTGGCCTCTACGTCTCCGTGAGACCTTCATATCCTTCAATAACGTAATATAACCTAATATAACCCGACCTAACCACTCGGCGCTATTATGTGACAACATTCCTGGCGAGTTGGCCTCTACGTCTCCGCGGGGCCTTTATATACATCAATAACGTAATATATCCTAACCTAACCCAACCCAATCTCTCGGCACTAATATTTGACAACATTCCTGGCGAGTTGGCCTCTAAGTCTCCGTGGGGCCTTCATATACATCAATAACGTAATATAATCTAACCTAACCCAACCTATCATCTCGGCGGTAATATTTGACAACATTCCTGGCGAGTTGGCCTCTACGTCTCCGTGGGACTTTTATATACACCAATAACGTAATTTAACGTATCCTAACCCAACCTAACATCTCGGCACTAATATTTGACAACATTCCTGTCGAGTTGGCCTCTACTTCACCGTGAGACCTTCATATACATCAATAACGTAATTTAACCTATCCTAAACCAACCTATCATCTCGGCGGTAATATTTGACAACATTCCTGGCGAGTTGGCCTCTACGTCTCCGTGAGACCTTCATATCCATCAATAACGTAATATAACCTAATATAACCCGACCTAACCACTCGGCGCTATTATGTGACAACATTCCTGGCGAGTTGGCCTCTACGTCTCCGTGGGACCTTCATATCCATCAATAACGTAATATAACCTAATATAACCCAACCTAACCACTCGGCGCTATTATGTGACAACATTCCTGGCTTGTTGGCCTCTATGTTTCCGTGGGACCTTTATATACATCAATAACGTCATAAAACCTAACCCAGCCCAACCTATCATATCGGCGGTAATATTTGACAACATTCCTGGCGAGTTGGCCTCTACGTCTCCGTGGGACCTTCATATACATCAATAACGTAATATAACCTAACCTTACCCAACCTAACATCTCGGCGGTAATATTTGACAACATTCCTGGCGAGTGGGCCTCTACGTCTCCGTGAGACCTTCATATCCATCAATAACGTAATATAACCTAATATAACCCGACCTAACCACTCGGCGCTATTATGTGACAACATTCCTGGCGAGTTGGCCTCTACGTCTCCGTGGGACCTTCACATATATCAATAACGTAATATAACCTAAACTAACCCAACCTAACCTTTCGGCGCTATTATTTGCCAACATTCCTGGCGGGTTGGCCTCTACGTCTCCGTGGGGCCTTTATATACATCAATAACATAATATAACCTAACCTAACCCAACCCAACCTCTCGGCACTAATATTTGACAACATTCCTGTCGAGTTGGCCTCTACGTCACCGTGGGACTTTTATATACATCAATAGCGTAATATTACCTAACCTAACCCAACCTAACATCTCGGCACTAATATTTGACAACATTCCTGGCGAGTTGGCCTCTACGTCTCCGTGAGACCTTCATATCCATCAATAACGTAATATAACCTAATATAACCCAACCTAACCACTCGGCGCTATTATGTGACAACATTCCTGGCGAGTTGGCATCTACGTGTCCGTGGGACCTTCACATATATCAATAACGTAATATAACCTAAACTAACACAACCTAACCTTTCGGCGCTATTATTTGACAACATTCCTGGCGGGTTGGCGTCTACGTCTCCGCGGGGCCTTTATATACATCAATAACGTAATATAACCTAACCTAACCCAACCCAATCTCTCGGCACTAATATTTGACAACATTCCTGGCGAGTTGGCCTCTACGTCTCCGTGGGGCCTTCATATACATCAATAACGTAATATAACCTAATATAACCCGACCTAACATCTCGGCGGTAATATTTGACAACATTCCTGGCGAGTTGGCCTCTACGTCTCCGTGAGACCTTCATATCCATCAATAACGTAATATAACCTAATATAACCCGACCTAACCACTCGGCGCTATTATGTGACAACATTCCTGGCGAGATGGCCTCTACGTCTCCGTGGGACCTTCATATCCATCAATAACGTAATATAACCTAATATAACCCAACCTAACCACTCGGCGCTATTATGTGACAACATTCCTGGCTTGTTGGCCTCTATGTTTCCGTGGGACCTTTATATACATCAATAACGTCATATAACCTAACCTAGCCCAACCTATCATATCGGCGGTAATATTTGACAACATTCCTTGCGAGTTGGCCTCTACGTCTCCGTGGGACCTTCATATACATCAATAACGTAATATTACCTGATATAACCCAACCTAACCACTCGGCGCTATTATGTGACAACATTCCTGGCTTGTTGGCCTCTATGTTTCCGTGGGACCTTTATATACATCAATAACGTCATATAACCTAACCTAGCCCAACCTATCATATCGGCGGTAATATTTGACAACATTCCTGGCGAGTTGGCCTCTACGTCTCCGTGGGACCTTCATATACATCAATAACGTAATATTACCTAACCTAACCCAACCTAACATCTCGGCACTAATATTTGACAACATTCCTGGCGAGTTGGCCTCTACCTCTCCGTGCGACCTTCATATACATCAATGACGTAATATAATCTAACCTAACCCAACCTAACATCTCGGCGGTAATATTTGACAACATTCCTGGCCAGAGGGCCTCTACGTCTCCGTGGGGCCGTCATATACATCAATAACGTAATATAATCTAACCTAACCCAACCTATCATCTCGGCGGTAATATTTGACAACATTCCTGGCCAGAGGGCCTCTACGTCTCCGTGGGGCCGTCATATACATCAATAACGTAATATAATCTAACCTAACCCAACCTATCATCTCGGCGGTAATATTGGACCACATTCCTGGCGAGTTGGCCTCTACGTCTCCGTGGGACTTTTATATACACCAATAACGTAATTTAACGTATCCGAACCCAACCTAACATCTCGGCACTAATATTTGACAACATTCCTGTCGAGTTGGCCTCTACTTCACCGTGAGACCTTCATATACATCAATAACGTAATATAACGTAACCTAACCCAACCTATCATATCGGCGGTAATATTTGACCACATTCCTGGAGAGTTGGCCTCTACGTCTCCGTGGGGCCTTCATATACATCAATAACGTAATATAACCTAACCTTACCCAACCTAACATCTCGGCGGTAATATTTGACAACATTCCTGGCGAGTTGGCCTCTACGTCTCCGTGAGACCTTCATATCCTTCAATAACGTAATATAACCTAATATAACCCGACCTAACCACTCGGCGCTATTATGTGACAACATTCCTGGCGAGTTGGCCTCTACGTCTCCGCGGGGCCTTTATATACATCAATAACGTAATATATCCTAACCTAACCCAACCCAATCTCTCGGCACTAATATTTGACAACACTCCTGTCGAGTTGGCCTCTACTTCACCGTGAGACCTTCATATACATCAATAACGTAATTTAACCTATCCTAAACCAACCTATCATCTCGGCGGTAATATTTGACAACATTCCTGGCCAGAGGGCCTCTACGTCTCCGTGGGGCCTTCATATACATCAATAACGTAATATAACCTAACCTTACCCAACCTAACATCTCGGCGGTAATATTTGACAACATTCCTGGCGAGTTGGCCTCTACGTCTCCGTGAGACCTTCATATCCTTCAATAACGTAATATAACCTAATATAACCCGACCTAACCACTCGGCGCTATTATGTGACAACATTCCTGGCGAGTTGGCCTCTACGTCTCCGTGGGACCTTCACATATATCAATAACGTAATATAACCTAAACTAACCCAACCTAACCTTTCGGCGCTATTATTTGCCAACATTCCTGGCGGATTGGCCTCTACGTCTCCGTGGAGCCTTTATATACATCAATAACATAATATAACCTAACCTAACCCAACCCAACCTCTCGGCACTAATATTTGACAACATTCCTGTCGAGTTGGCCTCTACGTCACCGTGGGACTTTTATATACATCAATAGCGTAATATTACCTAACCTAACCCAACCTAACATCTCGGCACTAATATTTGACAACATTCCTGGCGAGTTGGCCTCTACGTCTCCGTGAGACCTTCATATCCATCAATAACGTAATATAACCTAATATAACCCAACCTAACCACTCGGCGCTATTATGTGACAACATTCCTGGCGAGTTGGCATCTACGTGTCCGTGGGACCTTCACATATATCAATAACGTAATATAACCTAAACTAACACAACCTAACCTTTCGGCGCTATTATTTGACAACATTCCTGGCGGGTTGGCGTCTACGTCTCCGCGGGGCCTTTATATACATCAATAACGTAATATAACCTAACCTAACCCAACCCAATCTCTCGGCACTAATATTTGACAACATTCCTGGCGAGTTGGCCTCTACGTCTCCGTGGGGCCTTCATATACATCAATAACGTAATATAACCTAATATAACCCGACCTAACATCTCGGCGGTAATATTTGACAACATTCCTGGCGAGTTGGCCTCTACGTCTCCGTGAGACCTTCATATCCATCAATAACGTAATATAACCTAATATAACCCGACCTAACCACTCGGCGCTATTATGTGACAACATTCCTGGCGAGTTGGCCTCTACGTCTCCGTGGGACCTTCATATCCATCAATAACGTAATATAACCTAATATAACCCAACCTAACCACTCGGCGCTATTATGTGACAACATTCCTGGCTTGTTGGCCTCTATGTTTCCGTGGGACCTTTATATACATCAATAACGTCATATAACCTAACCTAGCCCAACCTATCATATCGGCGGTAATATTTGACAACATTCCTGGCGAGTTGGCCTCTACGTCTCCGTGGGACCTTCATATACATCAATAACGTAATATTACCTGATATAACCCAACCTAACATCTCGGCGGTAATATTTGACAACATTCCTGGCGAGTGGGCCTCTACGTCTCCGTGAGACCTTCATATCCATCAATAACGTAATATAACCTAATATAACCCGACCTAACCACTCGGCGCTATTATGTGACAACATTCTTGGCGAGTTGGCCTCTACGTCTCCGTGGGACCTTCATATCCATCAATAACGTAATATAACCTAATATAACCCAACCTAACCACTCGGCGCTATTATGTGACAACATTCCTGGCTTGTTGGCCTCTATGTTTCCGTGGGACCTTTATATACATCAATAACGTCATATAACCTAACCTAGCCCAACCTATCATATCGGCGGTAATATTTGACAACATTCCTGGCGAGTTGGCCTCTACGTCTCCGTGGGACCTTCATATACATCAATAACGTAATATTACCTGATATAACCCAACCTAACCACTCGGCGCTATTATGTGACAACATTCCTGGCTTGTTGGCCTCTATGTTTCCGTGGGACCTTTATATACATCAATAACGTCATATAACCTAACCTAGCCCAACCTATCATATCGGCGGTAATATTTTACAACATTCCTGGCGAGTTGGCCTCTACGTCTCCGTGGGACCTTCATATACATCAATAACGTAATATTACCTAACCTAACCCAACCTAACATCTCGGCACTAATATTTGACAACATTCCTGGCGAGTTGGCCTCTACCTCTCCGTGCGACCTTCATATACATCAATAACGTAATATAATCTAACCTAACCCAACCTAACATCTCGGCGGTAATATTTGACAACATTCCTGGCCAGAGGGCCTCTACGTCTCCGTGGGGCCGTCATATACATCAATAACGTAATATAATCTAACCTAACCCAACCTATCATCTCGGCGGTAATATTTGACAACATTCCTGGCGAGTTGGCCTCTACGTCTCCGTGGGACTTTTATATACACCAATAACGTAATTTAACGTATCCTAACCCAACCTAACATCTCGGCACTAATATTTGACAACATTCCTGTCGAGTTGGCCTCTACTTCACCGTGAGACCTTCATATACATCAATAACGTAATTTAACCTATCCTAAACCAACCTATCATCTCGGCGGTAATATTTGACAACATTCCTGGCCAGAGGGCCTCTACGTCTCCGTGGGGCCGTCATATACATCAATAACGTAATATAATCTAACCTAACCCAACCTATCATCTCGGCGGTAATATTGGACCACATTCCTGGCGAGTTGGCCTCTACGTCTCCGTGGGACTTTTATATACACCAATAACGTAATTTAACGTATCCGAACCCAACCTAACATCTCGGCACTAATATTTGACAACATTCCTGTCGAGTTGGCCTCTACTTCACCGTGAGACCTTCATATACATCAATAACGTAATATAACGTAACCTAACCCAACCTATCATATCGGCGGTAATATTTGACCACATTCCTGGAGAGTTGGCCTCTACGTCTCCGTGGGGCCTTCATATACATCAATAACGTAATATAACCTAACCTTACCCAACCTAACATCTCGGCGGTAATATTTGACAACATTCCTGGCGAGTTGGCCTCTACGTCTCCGTGAGACCTTCATATCCTTCAATAACGTAATATAACCTAATATAACCCGACCTAACCACTCGGCGCTATTATGTGACAACATTCCTGGCGAGTTGGCCTCTACGTCTCCGCGGGGCCTTTATATACATCAATAACGTAATATATCCTAACCTAACCCAACCCAATCTCTCGGCACTAATATTTGACAACATTCCTGGCGAGTTGGCCTCTAAGTCTCCGTGGGGCCTTCATATACATCAATAACGTAATATAACCTAATATAACCCGACCTAACCACTCGGCGCTATTATGTGACAACATTCCTGGCGAGTTGGCCTCTACGTCTCCGTGGGACCTTCACATATATCAATAACGTAATATAACCTAAACTAACACAACCTAACCTTTCGGCGCTATTATTTGACAACATTCCTGGCGGGTTGGCCTCTACGTCTCCGCGGGGCCTTTATATACATCAATAACGTAATATAACCTAACCTAACCGAACCCAATCTCTCGGCACTAATATTTGACAACATTCCTGGCGAGTTGGCCTCTACGTCTCCGTGGGGCCTTCATATACATCAATAACGTTATATTACCTAACCTAACCTAACATCTCGGCACTAATATTTGACAACATTCCTGGCGAGTTGGCCTCTACCTCTCCGTGCGACCTTCATATACATCAATAACGTAATATAACCTAACCTAACCCAACCTAACATCTCGGTACTAATATTTGACAACATTCCTGGCGAGTTGGCCTCTACGTCTCCGTGGGACCTTCATATACATCAATAACATAATATTACCTGATATAACCCAACCTAACCACTCGGCGCTATTATGTGACAACATTCCTGGCTTGTTGGCCTCTATGTTTCCGTGGGACCTTCATATACATCAATAACGTAATATTACCTAACCTAACCCAACCTAACATCTCGGCACTAATATTTGACAACATTCCTGGCGAGTTGGCCTCTACCTCTCCGTGCGACCTTCATATACATCAATAACGTAATATAATCTAACCTAACCCAACCTAACATCTCGGCGGTAATATTTGACAACATTCCTGGCCAGAGGGCCTCTACGTCTCCGTGGGGCCGTCATATACATCAATAACGTAATATAATCTAACCTAACCCAACCTATCATCTCGGCGGTAATATTTGACAACATTCCTGGCGAGTTGGCCTCTACGTCTCCGTGGGACTTTTATATACACCAATAACGTAATTTAACGTATCCTAACCCAACCTAACATCTCGGCACTAATATTTGACAACATTCCTGTCGAGTTGGCCTCTACTTCACCGTGAGACCTTCATATACATCAATAACGTAATTTAACCTATCCTAAACCAACCTATCATCTCGGCGGTAATATTTGACAACATTCCTGGCCAGAGGGCCTCTACGTCTCCGTGGGGCCTTCATATACATCAATAACGTAATATAACCTAACCTTACCCAACCTAACATCTCGGCGGTAATATTTGACAACATTCCTGGCGAGTTGGCCTCTACGTCTCCGTGAGACCTTCATATCCTTCAATAACGTAATATAACCTAATATAACCCGACCTAACCACTCGGCGCTATTATGTGACAACATTCCTGGCGAGTTGGCCTCTACGTCTCCGTGGGACCTTCACATATATCAATAACGTAATATAACCTAAACTAACCCAACCTAACCTTTCGGCGCTATTATTTGCCAACATTCCTGGCGGATTGGCCTCTACGTCTCCGTGGAGCCTTTATATACATCAATAACATAATAAAACCTAACCTAACCCAACCCAACCTCTCGGCACTAATATTTGACAACATTCCTGTCGAGTTGGCCTCTACGTCACCGTGGGACTTTTATATACATCAATAGCGTAATATTACCTAACCTAACCCAACCTAACATCTCGGCACTAATATTTGACAACATTCCTGGCGAGTTGGCCTCTACGTCTCCGTGAGACCTTCATATCCATCAATAACGTAATATAACCTAATATAACCCAACCTAACCACTCGGCGCTATTATGTGACAACATTCCTGGCGAGTTGGCATCTACGTGTCCGTGGGACCTTCACATATATCAATAACGTAATATAACCTAAACTAACACAACCTAACCTTTCGGCGCTATTATTTGACAACATTCCTGGCGGGTTGGCGTCTACGTCTCCGCGGGGCCTTTATATACATCAATAACGTAATATAACCTAACCTAACCCAACCCAATCTCTCGGCACTAATATTTGACAACATTCCTGGCGAGTTGGCCTCTACGTCTCCGTGGGGCCTTCATATACATCAATAACGTAATATAACCTAATATAACCCGACCTAACATCTCGGCGGTAATATTTGACAACATTCCTGGCGAGTTGGCCTCTACGTCTCCGTGAGACCTTCATATCCATCAATAACGTAATATAACCTAATATAACCCGACCTAACCACTCGGCGCTATTATGTGACAACATTCCTGGCGAGTTGGCCTCTACGTCTCCGTGGGACCTTCATATCCATCAATAACGTAATATAACCTAATATAACCCAACCTAACCACTCGGCGCTATTATGTGACAACATTCCTGGCTTGTTGGCCTCTATGTTTCCGTGGGACCTTTATATACATCAATAACGTCATATAACCTAACCTAGCCCAACCTATCATATCGGCGGTAATATTTGACAACATTCCTGGCGAGTTGGCCTCTACGTCTCCGTGGGACCTTCATATACATCAATAACGTAATATTACCTGATATAACCCAACCTAACATCTCGGCAGTAATATTTGACAACATTCCTGGCGAGTGGGCCTCTACGTCTCCGTGAGACCTTCATATCCATCAATAACGTAATATAACCTAATATAACCCGACCTAACCACTCGGCGCTATTATGTGACAACATTCCTGGCGAGTTGGCCTCTACGTCTCCGTGGGACCTTCACATATATCAATAACGTAATATAACCTAAACTAACACAACCTAACCTTTCGGCGCTATTATTTGACAACATTCCTGGCGGGTTGGCGTCTACGTCTCCGCGGGGCCTTTATATACATCAATAACGTAATATAACCTAACCTAACCCAACCCAATCTCTCGGCACTAATATTTGACAACATTCCTGGCGAGTTGGCCTCTACGTCTCCGTGGGGCCTTCATATACATCAATAACGTAATATAACCTAATATAACCCGACCTAACATCTCGGCGGTAATATTTGACAACATTCCTGGCGAGTTGGCCTCTACGTCTCCGTGAGACCTTCATATCCATCAATAACGTAATATAACCTAATATAACCCGACCTAACCACTCGGCGCTATTATGTGACAACATTCCTGGCGAGTTGGCCTCTACGTCTCCGTGGGACCTTCATATCCATCAATAACGTAATATAACCTAATATAACCCAACCTAACCACTCGGCGCTATTATGTGACAACATTCCTGGCTTGTTGGCCTCTATGTTTCCGTGGGACCTTTATATACATCAATAACGTCATATAACCTAACCTAGCCCAACCTATCATATCGGCGGTAATATTTGACAACATTCCTGGCGAGTTGGCCTCTACGTCTCCGTGGGACCTTCATATACATCAATAACGTAATATTACCTGATATAACCCAACCTAACCACTCGGCGCTATTATGTGACAACATTCCTGGCTTGTTGGCCTCTATGTTTCCGTGGGACCTTTATATACATCAATAACGTCATATAACCTAACCTAGCCCAACCTATCATATCGGCGGTAATATTTGACAACATTCCTGGCGAGTTGGCCTCTACGTCTCCGTGGGACCTTCATATACATCAATAACGTAATATTACCTAACCTAACCCAACCTAACATCTCGGCACTAATATTTGACAACATTCCTGGCGAGTTGGCCTCTACCTCTCCGTGCGACCTTCATATACATCAATAACGTAATATAATCTAACCTAACCCAACCTAACATCTCGGCGGTAATATTTGACAACATTCCTGGCCAGAGGGCCTCTACGTCTCCGTGGGGCCGTCATATACATCAATAACGTAATATAATCTAACCTAACCCAACCTATCATCTCGGCGGTAATATTTGACAACATTCCTGGCGAGTTGGACTCTACGTCTCCGTGGGACTTTTATATACACCAATAACGTAATTTAACGTATCCTAACCCAACCTAACATCTCGGCACTAATATTTGACAACATTCCTGTCGAGTTGGCCTCTACTTCACCGTGAGACCTTCATATACATCAATAACGTAATTTAACCTATCCTAAACCAACCTATCATCTCGGCGGTAATATTTGACAACATTCCTGGCCAGAGGGCCTCTACGTCTCCGTGGGGCCGTCATATACATCAATAACGTAATATAATCTAACCTAACCCAACCTATCATCTCGGCGGTAATATTGGACCACATTCCTGGCGAGTTGGCCTCTACGTCTCCGTGGGACTTTTATATACACCAATAACGTAATTTAACGTATACGAACCCAACCTAACATCTCGGCACTAATATTTGACAACATTCCTGTCGAGTTGGCCTCTACTTCACCGTGAGACCTTCATATACATCAATAACGTAATATAACGTAACCTAACCCAACCTATCATATCGGCGGTAATATTTGACCACATTCCTGGAGAGTTGGCCTCTACGTCTCCGTGGGGCCTTCATATACATCAATAACGTAATATAACCTAACCTTACCCAACCTAACATCTCGGCGGTAATATTTGACAACATTCCTGGCGAGTTGGCCTCTACGTCTCCGTGAGACCTTCATATCCTTCAATAACGTAATATAACCTAATATAACCCGACCTAACCACTCGGCGCTATTATGTGACAACATTCCTGGCGAGTTGGCCTCTACGTCTCCGCGGGGCCTTTATATACATCAATAATGTAATATATCCTAACCTAACCCAACCCAATCTCTCGGCACTAATATTTGACAACATTCCTGGCGAGTTGGCCTCTAAGTCTCCGTGGGGCCTTCATATACATCAATAACGTAATATAACCTAATATAACCCGACCTAACCACTCGGCGCTATTATGTGACAACATTCCTGGCGAGTTGGCCTCTACGTCTCCGTGGGACCTTCACATATATCAATAACGTAATATAACCTAAACTAACACAACCTAACCTTTCGGCGCTATTATTTGACAACATTCCTGGCGGGTTGGCCTCTACGTCTCCGCGGGGCCTTTATATACATCAATAACGTAATATAACCTAACCTAACCGAACCCAATCTCTCGGCACTAATATTTGACAACATTCCTGGCGAGTTGGCCTCTACGTCTCCGTGGGGCCTTCATATACATCAATAACGTTATATTACCTAACCTAACCTAACATCTCGGCACTAATATTTGACAACATTCCTGGCGAGTTGGCCTCTACCTCTCCGTGCGACCTTCATATACATCAATAACGTAATATAACCTAACCTAACCCAACCTAACATCTCGGTACTAATATTTGACAACATTCCTGGCGAGTTGGCCTCTACGTCTCCGTGGGACCTTCATATACATCAATAACATAATATTACCTGATATAACCCAACCTAACCACTCGGCGCTATTATGTGACAACATTCCTGGCTTGTTGGCCTCTATGTTTCCGTGGGACCTTTATATACATCAATAACGTCATATAACCTAACCTAGCCCAACCTATCATATCGGCGGTAATATTTGACAACATTCCTGGCGAGTTGGCCTCTACGTCTCCGTGGGACCTTCATATACATCAATAACGTAATATTACCTAGCCTAACCCAACCTAACATCTCGGCACTAATATTTGACAACATTCCTGGCGAGTTGGCCTCTACCTCTCCGTGCGACATTCATATACATCAATAACGTAATATAATCTAACCTAACCCAACCTAACATCTCGGCGGTAATATTTGACAACATTCCTGGCCAGAGGGCCTCTACGTCTCCGTGGGGCCGTCATATACATCAATAACGTAATATAATCTAACCTAACCCAACCTATCATCTCGGCGGTAATATTTGACAACATTCCTGGCGAGTTGGACTCTACGTCTCCGTGGGACTTTTATATACACCAATAACGTAATTTAACGTATCCTAACCCAACCTAACATCTCGGCACTAATATTTGACAACATTCCTGTCGAGTTGGACTCTACTTCACCGTGAGACCTTCATATACATCAATAACGTAATTTAACCTATCCTAAACCAACCTATCATCTCGGCGGTAATATTTGACAACATTCCTGGCCAGAGGGCCTCTACGTCTCCGTGGGGCCTTCATATACATCAATAACGTAATATAACCTAACCTTACCCAACCTAACATCTCGGCGGTAATATTTGACAACATTCCTGGCGAGTTGGCCTCTACGTCTCCGTGAGACCTTCATATCCTTCAATAACGTAATATAACCTAATATAACCCGACCTAACCACTCGGCGCTATTATGTGACAACATTCCTGGCGAGTTGGCCTCTACGTCTCCGTGGGACCTTCACATATATCAATAACGTAATATAACCTAAACTAACCCAACCTAACCTTTCGGCGCTATTATTTGCCAACATTCCTGGCGGATTGGCCTCTACGTCTCCGTGGAGCCTTTATATACATCAATAACATAATATAACCTAACCTAACCCAACCCAACCTCTCGGCACTAATATTTGACAACATTCCTGGCGAGTTGGCCTCTACGTCTTCGTGAGACCTTCATATCCATCAATAACGTAATATAACCTAATATAACCCAACCTAACCACTCGGCGCTATTATGTGACAACATTGCTGGCGAGTTGGCATCTACGTGTCCGTGGGACCTTCACATATATCAATAACGTAATATAACCTAAACTAACACAACCTAACCTTTCGGCGCTATTATTTGACAACATTCCTGGCGGGTTGGCCTCTACGTCTCCGCGGGGCCTTTATATACATCAATAACGTAATATATCCTAACCTAACCCAACCCAATCTCTCGGCACTAATATTTGACAACATTCCTGGCGAGTTGGCCTCTCCGTCTCTGTGGGACTTTTATATACATCAATAACGTAATTTAACCTAACCTAAACCAACGTAACATCTCGGCACTAATATTTGATAACATTCCTGGCGAGTTGGCCTCTACGTCTCCGTGGGGCCTTCATATACATCAATAACGTTATATTACCTAACCTAACCCAACCTAACATCTCGGCACTAATATTTGACAACATTCCTGGCGAGTTGGCCTCTACCTCTCCGTGCGACCTTCATATACATCAATAACGTAATATAACCTAACCTAACCCAACCTAACATCTCGGTACTAATATTTGACAACATTCGTGTCGAGTTGGCCTCTACGTCTCCGTGGGGCCTTTATATCCATCAGTAACGTAATATAACCTAATATAACCCGACCTAACCACTCGGCGCTATTATGTGACAACATTCCTGGCGAGTTGGCCTTTATTTGACGTAATTAAGGTATGTAAAGGTCCCACGGAGACGCAGAGGCCAACAAGCCAGGAATGTGGTCAAATATTACCGCCGAGATGTTAGATTGGGTTAGGCTAGCTTATATTACGTTATTTATGTATACAAAGTTCCCACGGAGACGTAGAGGCCAACTCGCCAGGAATGTGGTCAAATATTAGCGCCGAGATGTTAGGGTGGGTTAGGTTAGGTAATATTACGTTATTGATGTATATAAAGATCCCACGGAGACGTAGAGGCCAACAAGCCAGGAATGTGGACAAATATTACCAGGGAGATGATAGGTTGGGTTAGGTTAGGTTATATTACGTTATTGATGTATATGAAGGTCCCACGGAGACGCAGAGGCCAACAAGACAGGAATGTGTTCAAATATTACCGCCGAGATGATAGGATGGGTTAGGTTAGGTTATATTACGTTATTGATGTACATAAAGGTCCCACGGAGACGGAGAAGCCAACTCGCGACGAATGTTGTCAAATATTACCACCGAGAAGTTAGGTTGGGTTAGGCTAGGTTATATTACGTTATTGATGTATATAAAGGTCCCACGGAGACGCAGAGGCCAAAAAGACAGGAATGTGGTCAAATATTACCGCCGAGATGTTAGGTTGGGTTAGGTTAGGTTATATTACGTTATATATGTATATAAAGGTCCAACGGAGACGTAGAGGCCAACTCCCGAGGTATGTTGTCAAATATATCCGCCGAGATGTTAGGTTGGGTTAGGTTAGGTTGTATTACGTTATTGATGTATATAAAGGACCCACGGAGGCGGAGATGCCAACAAGACAGGAATGTGGTGAAATATTACCGCCGAGATGTTAGATTGGGTTTGGTTGGGTTATATTACGTTATTGATGTATATAAAGGTCCCACGGAGACGTAGAGGCCAAGAGGCCAGGAATGTGATTAAATATTACCACCGAGATGTTAGATTGGGTTAGGTTGGGTTATATTACGTTATTGAAGTATATAAAGATCCCACGGAGACGGAGAAGCCAACTCGCGACGAATGTTGTCAAATATTACCACCGAGATGTTAGGTTGGGTTAGGTTAGGTTATATTACGTTATTGATGTATATAAAGGTCCCACGGAGACGCAGAGGCCAAAAAGACAGGAATGTGGTCAAATATTACCGCCGAGATGTTAGGTTGGGTTAGGTTAGGTTATATTACGTTATATATGTATATAAAGGTCCAACGGAGACGTAGAGGCCAACTCCCGAGGTATGTTGTCAAATATATCCGCCGAGATGTTAGGTTGGGTTAGGTTAGGTTGTATTACGTTATTGATGTATATAAAGGACCCACGGAGGCGGAGAAGCCAACAAGACAGGAATGTGGTGAAATATTACCGCCGAGATGTTAGATTGGGTTTGGTTGGGTTATGTTACGTTATTGATGTATATAAAGGTCCCACGGAGACGTAGAGGCCAAGAGGCCAGGAATGTGATTAAATATTACCACCGAGATGTTAGATTGGGTTAGGTTGGGTTATATTACGTTATTGAAGTATATAAGGATCCCACGGAGACGTAGATGCCAACAAGCCAGGCATGTGGTGAAATATTACCGCCGGGATGTTAGATGGGGTTAGGTTAGGTTATATTACGTTATTGACGTATGTAAAGGTCCCACGGAGACGCAGAGGCCAACAAGCCAGGAATGTGGTCAAATATTACCGCCGAGATGTTAGATTGGGTTAGGCTAGCTTATATTACGTCATTTATGTATACAAAGTTCCCACGGAGACGTAGAGGCCAACTCGCCAGGAATGTGGTCAAATGTTGCCGCCGAGACGGTAGGTTGCATTAGGTTAGGTGAAATTACGTTATTGATGTATATGAAGGTCAAACGGAGACGTAGAGGCCAACTCGCCAGGAATGTTGTCAAATATTACCGCCGAGATGATAGGTTGGGTTAGGTTAGGTTATATTATGTTACCGATGTATATAAATGTCCCACGGAGACGTAGAGGCCAACTCGCCAGGAATGTTGTCAAATATTACCGCCGAGATGATAGGTTGGGTTAGGTTAGGTTATATTACGTTATTGATGAATATAATGGTCCCACGGAGACATAGATGCCAGCTCGCCAGGAATGTTATCAAATATTACCGCCGACATGTTAGATTGGGTTAGATTTGGTTATATTACGTTATTGATGTATATAAAGGTCCCACGGAGACGGAGAAGCCAACTCGCGACGAATGTTGTCAAATATTACCACCGAGAAGTTAGGTTGGGTTAGGTTAGGTTATATTAGGTTATTGATGTATATAAAGGTCCCACGGAGACGCAGAGGCCAAAAAGACAGGAATGTGGTCAAATATTACCGCCGAGATGTTAGGTTGGGTTAGGTTAGGTTATATTACGTTATTGATGTATATAAAGGTCCCACGGAGACGTAGAGGCCAACTCGCCAGGAATTTTGTCAAATATTACCGCCGAGATGATAGGCTGGGTTAGGTTAGGTTATATTAAGTTATTGATGTATATGAAGGTCAAACGGAGAAGTAGAGGCCAACTCGCCAGGAATGTTGTCGAATATTACCGCCGAGATGTTAGGTTGGGTTAGGTTAGGTTATATTACGTTATATATGTATATAAAGGCCCCACGGAGACGTAGAGGCCAACTCGCCAGGAATGTTTTCAAATATTACCGCCGAGATGATAGGTTGGGTTAGGTTAGGTTATATTACGTTATTGATGTATATAAAGGACCCACGGAGGCGGAGAAGCCAACAAGACAGGAATGTGGTGAAATATTACCGCCGAGATGTTAGATTGGGTTTGGTTGGTTTATATTACGTTATTGATTTATATAAAGGTCCCACGGAGACGTAGAGGCCAAGAAGCCAGGAATGTGATTAAATATTACCACCGAGATGTTAGATTGGGTTAGGTTGGGTTATATTACGTAATTGAAGTATATAAAGATCCCACGGAGACGTAGATGCCAACAAGCCAGGAATGTGGTGAAATATTACCGCCGGGATGTTAGTTGGGGTTAGGTTAGGTTATATTACGTTATTGACGTATGTAAAGGACCCACGGAGACGCAGAGGCCAACAATCCAGGAATGTGGTCAAATATTACCGCCGAGATGTTAGATTGGGTTAGGCTAGCTTATATTACGTTATTTATGTATACAAAGTTCCCACGGAGACGTAGAGGCCAACTCGCCAGGAATGTGGTCAAATATTAGCGCCGAGATGTTAGGGTGGGTTAGGTTAGGTAATATTACGTTATTGATGTATATAAAGATCCCACGGAGACGTAGAGGCCAACAAGCCAGGAATGTGGACAAATATTACCGGGGAGATGATAGGTTGGGTTAGGTTAGGTTATACTACGTTATTGACGTATATGAAGGTCCCACGGAGACGCAGAGGCCAACAAGACAGGAATGTGTTCAAATATTACCGCCGAGATGATAGGATGGGTTAGGTTAGGTTATATTACGTTATTGATGTACATAAAGGTCCCACGGAGACGGAGAAGCCAACTCGCGACGAATGTTGTCAAATATTACCACCGAGAAGTTAGGTTGGGTTAGGCTAGGTTATATTACGTTATTGATGTATATAAAGGTCCCACGGAGACGCAGAGGCCAAAAAGACAGGAATGTGGTCAAATATTACCGCCGAGATGTTAGTTTGGGTTAGGTTAGGTTATATTACGTTATATATGTATATAAAGGTCCAACGGAGACGTAGAGGCCAACTCCCAAGGTATGTTGTCAAATATATCCGCCGAGATGTTAGGTTGGGTTAGGTTAGGTTGTATTACGTTATTGATGTATATAAAGGACCCACGGGGCGGAGAAGCCAACAAGACAGGAATGTGGTGTAATATTACCGCCGAGATGTTAGATTGGGTTTGGTTGGGTTATGTTACGTTATTGATGTATATAAAGGTCCCACGGAGACGTAGAGGCCAAGAGGCCAGGAATGTGATTAAATATTACCACCGAGATGTTAGATTGGGTTAGGTTGGGTTATATTACGTTATTGAAGTATATAAGGATCCCACGGAGACGTAGATGCCAACAAGCCAGGCATGTGGTGAAATATTACCGCCGGGATGTTAGATGGGGTTAGGTTAGGTTATATTACGTTATTGACGTATGTAAAGGTCCCACGGAGACGCAGAGGCCAACAAGCCAGGAATGTGGTCAAATATTACCGCCGAGATGTTAGATTGGGTTAGGCTAGCTTATATTACGTTATTTATGTATACAAAGTTCCCACAGAGACGTAGAGGCCAACTCGCCAGGAATGTGGTCAAATGTTGCCGCCGAGATGGTAGGTTGCATTAAGTTAGGTGAAATTACGTTATTGATGTATATGAAGGTCAAACGGAGACGTAGAGGCCAACTCGCCAGGAATGTTGTCAAATATTACCGCCGAGATGATAGGTTGGGTTAGGTTAGGTTATATTATGTTACTGATGTATATAAATGTCCCACGGAGACGTAGAGGCCAACTCGCCAGGAATGTTGTCAAATATTACCGCCGAGATGATAGATTGGGTTAGGTTAGGTTATATTACGTTATTGATGAATATAAAGGTCCCACGGAGACGTAGATGCCAGCTCGCCAGGAATGTTATCAAATATTACCGCCGACATGTTAGATTGGGTTAGATTTGGTTATATTACGTTATTGATGTATATAAAGGTCCCACGGAGACGGAGAAGCCAACTCGCGACGAATGTTGTCAAATATTACCACCGAGAAGTTAGGTTGGGTTAGGTTAGGCTATATTACGTTATTGATGTATATAAAGGTCCCACGGAGACGCAGAGGCCAAAAAGACAGGAATGTGGTCAAATATTACCGCTGAGATGTTAGGTTGGGTTAGGTTAGGTTATATTACGTTATTGACGTATATGAAGGTCAAACGGAGACGTAGAGGCCAACTCGCCAGGAATGATGTCTAATATTACCGCCGAGATGTTAGGTTGGGTTAGGTTAGGTCATATTACGTTATATATGTATATAAAGGCCCCACGGAGACGTAGAGGCCAACTCGCCAGGTATGTTTTCAAATATTACCGCCGAGATGATAGGTTGGGTTAGGTTAGGTTATATTGCGTTATTGATGTATATGAAGGTCAAACGGAGACGTAAAGGGCAACTCGCCAGGAATGATGTCAAATATTACCGCCGAGAGGTTAGGTTGGGTTAGGTTAGGTTATATTACGTTATTGATGTATATAAAGGTCCCACGGAGACGTAGTGGCCAACAAGCCAGGAACGTGGTCAAATATTACCGCCGAGATGTTAGGTTGGGTTAGGTTAGGTTATATTACGTTATAGATGAATATAAAGGTCCCACGGAGACGTAGATGCCAGCTCGCCAGGAATGTTATCAAATATTACCGCCGACATGTTAGATTGGGTTAGATTTGGTTATATTACGTTATTGATGTATATAAAGGTCCCACGGAGACGTAGAGGCCAACTCGCCAGGAATGTTGTCAAATATTACCGCCGAAATATAAGGTTGGGTTAGGTTAGGTTATATCACGTTATTGATGTATATAAAGGTCCCAGGGAGACGTAGATGCCTACTCGCCAGGAATGTTGTCAAATATTACCGCCGAGATGATAGGTTGGGTTAGGTTACGTTATATTACGTTATTGATGTGTATGAGGGTTACACGGAGACATAGAGGCCAACTCGCCAGGAATGATGTCAAATATTACCGCCGAGATGTTAGGTTGGGTTAGGTTAGGTTATATTACGTTATTGATGTATATAAAGGTCCCACGGAGACGTAGAGGCCAACTCGCCAGGAATGTTGTCAAATATTACCGGGGAGATGATAGGTTGGGTTAGGTTAGGTTATATTACGTTATTGACGTATATGAAGGTCAAACGGAGACGTAGAGGCCAACTCGCCAGGAATGATGTCAAATATTACCGCCGAGATGTTAGGTTGGGTTAGGTTAGGTTATATTACGTTATTGATGTATATAAAGGTCCCACGGAGACGTAGAGGCCAACTCGCCAGGAATGTTGTCAAATATTACCGCCGAGATGTTAGGTTGGATTAGGTTTGGTTATATTACGTTATTGATGTATATAAAGGTCCCACGGAGACGGAGAAGCCAACTCGCGACGAATGTTGTCAAATATTACCACCGAGAAGTTAGGTTGGGTTAGGTTAGGTTATATTACGTTATTGATGTATATAAAGGTCCCAAGGAGACGCAGAGGCCAAAAAGTCAGGAATGTGGTCAAATATTACCGCCGAGATGTTAGGTTGGGTTAGGTTAGGTTATATTACGTTATTTATGTATACAAAGTTCCCACGGAGACGTAGAGGCCAACTCGCCAGGAATGTGGTCAAATATTAGCGCCGAGATGTTAGGGTGGGTTAGGTTAGGTAATATTACGTTATTGATGTATATAAAGATCCCACGGAGACGTAGAGGCCAACAAGCCAGGAATGTGGACAAATATTACCAGGGAGATGATAGGTTGGGTTAGGTTAGGTTATATTACGTTATTGATGTATATGAAGGTCCCACGGAGACGCAGAGGCCAACAAGACAGGAATGTGTTCAAATATTACCGCCGAGATGATAGGATGGGTTAGGTTAGGTTATATTACGTTATTGATGTACATAAAGGTCCCACGGAGACGGAGAAGCCAACTTGCGACGAATGTTGTCAAATATTACCACCGAGAAGTTAGGTTGGGTTAGGCTAGGTTATATTACGTTATTGATGTATATAAAGGTCCCACGGAGACGCAGAGGCCAAAAAGACAGGAATGTGGTCAAATATTACCGCCGAGATGTTAGGTTGGGTTAGGTTAGGTTATATTACGTTATATATGTATATAAAGGTCCAACGGAGACGTAGAGGCCAACTCCCGAGGTATGTTGTCAAATATATCCGCCGAGATGTTAGGTTGGGTTAGGTTAGGTTGTATTACGTTATTGATGTATATAAAGGACCCACGGAGGCGGAGATGCCAACAAGACAGGAATGTGGTGAAATATTACCGCCGAGATGTTAGATTGGGTTCGGTTGGGTTATATTACGTTATTGATGTATATAAAGGTCCCACGGAGACGTAGAGGCCAAGAGGCCAGGAATGTGATTAAATATTAGCACCGAGATGTTAGATTGGGTTAGGTTGGGTTATATTACGTTATTGAAGTATATAAAGATCCCACGGAGACGTAGATGCCAACAAGCCAGGCATGTGGTGAAATATTACCGCCGGGATGTTAGATGGGGTTAGGTTAGGTTATATTACGTTATTGACGTATGTAAAGGTCCCACGGAGACGCAGAGGCCAACAAGCCAGGAATGTGGTCAAATACTACCGCCGAGATGTTAGATTGGGTTAGGCTAGCTTATATTACGTTATTTATGTATACAAAGTCCCCACGGAGACGTAGAGGCCAACTCGCCAGGAATGTTTTCAAATATTACCGCCGAGATGATAGGTTGGGTTAGGTTAGGTTATATTACGTTATTGATGTATATGAAGGTCAAAAGGAGACGTAGAGGGCAACTCGCCAGGAATGATGTCAAATATTACCGCCGAGAGGTTAGGTTGGGTTAGGTTAGGTTATATTACGTTATTGATGTATATAAATGTCCCACGGAGACGTAGTGGCCAACAAGCCAGGAACGTGGTCAAATATTACCGCCGACATGTTAGGTTGGGTTAGGTTAGGTTATGTTACGTTATAGATGTATATAATGGTCCCACGGAGACGTAGAGGCCAACTCGCCAGGAATGTTGTCGAATATTACAGCCGAGATGATAGGTTGGGTTAGGTTAGGTTATATTATGTTACTGATGTATATAAAGGTCCCACGGAGACGGAGAAGCCAACTCGCGACGAATGTTGTCAAATATTACCACCGAGAAGTTAGGTTGGGTTAGGTTAGGTTATATTACGTTATTGATGTATATAAAGGTCCCACGGAGACGCAGAGGCCAAAAAGACAGGAATGTGGTCAAATATTACCGCCGAGATGTTAGGTTGGGTTAGGTTAGGTTATATTACGTTATATATGTATATAAAGGTCCAACGGAGACGTAGAGGCCAACTCCCGAGGTATGTTGTCAAATATATCCGCCGAGATGTTAGGTTGGGTTAGGTTAGGTTGTATTACGTTATTGATGTATATAAAAGACCCACGGAGGCGGAGAAGCCAACAAGACAGGAATGTGGTGAAATATTACCGCCGAGATGTTAGATTGGGTTTGGTTGGGTTATGTTACGTTATTGATGTATATAAAGGTCCCACGGAGACGTAGAGGCCAAGAGGCCAGGAATGTGATTAAATATTACCACCGAGATGTTAGATTGGGTTAGGTTGGGTTATATTACGTTATTGAAGTATATAAGGATCCCACGGAGACGTAGATGCCAACAAGCCAGGCATGTGGTGAAATATTACCGCCGGGATGTTAGATGGGGTTAGGTTAGGTTATATTACGTTATTGACGTATGTAAAGGTCCCACGGAGAGGCAGAGGCCAACAAGCCAGGAATGTGGTCAAATATTACCGCCGAGATGTTAGATTGGGTTAGGCTAGCTTATATTACGTCATTTATGTATACAAAGTTCCCACGGAGACGTAGAGGCCAACTCGCCAGGAATGTGGTCAAATCTTGCCGCCGAGACGGTAGGTTGCATTAGGTTAGGTGAAATTACGTTATTGATGTATATGAAGGTCAAACGGAGACGTAGAGGCCAACTCGCCAGGAATGTTGTCAAATATTACCGCCGAGATGTTAGGTTGGGTTAGGTTAGGTTATATTATGTTACTGATGTATATAAATGTCCCACGGAGACGTAGAGGCCAACTCGCCAGGAATGTTGTCAAATATTACCGCCGAGATGATAGGTTGGGTTAGGTTAGGTTATATTACGTTATTGATGAATATAATGGTCCCACGGAGACGTAGATGCCAGCTCGCCAGGAATGTTATCAAATATTACCGCCGACATGTTAGATTGGGTTAGATTTGGTTATATTACGTTATTGATGTATATAACGGTCCCACGGAGACGGAGAAGCCAACTCGCGACGAATGTTGTCAAATATTACCACCGAGAAGTTAGGTTGGGTTAGGTTAGGTTATATTACGTTATTGATGTATATAAAGGTCCCACGGAGACGCAGAGGCCAAAAAGACAGGAATGTGGTCAAATATTACCGCCGAGATGTTAGGTTGGGTTAGGTTAGGTTATATTACGTTATTGATGTATATAAAGGTCCCACGGAGACGTAGAGGCCAACTCGCCAGGAATTTTGTCAAATATTACCGCCGAGATGATAGGCTGGGTTAGGTTAGGTTATATTAAGTTATTGATGTATATGAAGGTCAAACGGAGAAGTAGAGGCCAACTCGCCAGGAATGTTGTCGAATATTACCGCCGAGATGTTAGGTTGGGTTAGGTTAGGTTATATTACGTTATATATGTATATAAAGGCCCCACGGAGACGTAGAGGCCAACTCGCCAGGAATGTTTTCAAATATTACCGCCGAGATGATAGGTTGGGTTAGGTTAGGTTATATTACGTTATTGATGTATATAAAGGACCCACGGAGGCGGAGAAGCCAACAAGACAGGAATGTGGTGAAATATTACCGCCGAGATGTTAGATTGGGTTTGGTTGGTTTATATTACGTTATTGATTTATATAAAGGTCCCACGGAGACGTAGAGGCCAAGAAGCCAGGAATGTGATTAAATATTACCACCGAGATGTTAGATTGGGTTAGGTTGGGTTATATTACGTAATTGAAGTATATAAAGATCCCACGGAGACGTAGATGCCAACAAGCCAGGAATGTGGTGAAATATTACCGCCGGGATGTTAGTTGGGGTTAGGTTAGGTTATATTACGTTATTGACGTATGTAAAGGACCCACGGAGACGCAGAGGCCAACAATCCAGGAATGTGGTCAAATATTACCGCCGAGATGTTAGATTGGGTTAGGCTAGCTTATATTACGTTATTTATGTATACAAAGTTCCCACGGAGACGTAGAGGCCAACTCGCCAGGAATGTGGTCAAATATTAGCGCCGAGATGTTAGGGTGGGTTAGGTTAGGTAATATTACGTTATTGATGTATATAAAGATCCCACGGAGACGTAGAGGCCAACAAGCCAGGAATGTGGACAAATATTACCGGGGAGATGATAGGTTGGGTTAGGTTAGGTTATACTACGTTATTGACGTATATGAAGGTCCCACGGAGACGCAGAGGCCAACAAGACAGGAATGTGTTCAAATATTACCGCCGAGATGATAGGATGGGTTAGGTTAGGTTATATTACGTTATTGATGTACATAAAGGTCCCACGGAGACGGAGAAGCCAACTCGCGACGAATGTTGTCAAATATTACCACCGAGAAGTTAGGTTGGGTTAGGCTAGGTTATATTACGTTATTGATGTATATAAAGGTCCCACGGAGACGCAGAGGCCAAAAAGACAGGAATGTGGTCAAATATTACCGCCGAGATGTTAGTTTGGGTTAGGTTAGGTTATATTACGTTATATATGTATATAAAGGTCCAACGGAGACGTAGAGGCCAACTCGCAATGTATGTTGTCAAATATATGCGCCGAGATGTTAGGTTGGGTTAGGTTAGGTTGTATTACGTTATTGATGTATATAAAGGACCCACGGAGGCGGAGAAGCCAACAAGACAGGAATGTGGTGTAATATTACCGCCGAGATGTTAGATTGGGTTTGGTTGGGTTATGTTACGTTATTGATGTATATAAAGGTCCCACGGAGACGTAGAGGCCAAGAGGCCAGGAATGTGATTAAATATTACCACCGAGATGTTAGATTGGGTTAGGTTGGGTTATATTACGTTATTGAAGTATATAAGGATCCCACGGAGACGTAGATGCCAACAAGCCAGGCATGTGGTGAAATATTACCGCCGGGATGTTAGATGGGGTTAGGTTAGGTTATATTACGTTATTGACGTATGTAAAGGTCCCACGGAGACGCAGAGGCCAACAAGCCAGGAATGTGGTCAAATATTACCGCCGAGATGTTAGATTGGGTTAGGCTAGCTTATATTACGTTATTTATGTATACAAAGTTCCCACAGAGACGTAGAGGCCAACTCGCCAGGAATGTGGTCAAATGTTGCCGCCGAGATGGTAGGTTGCATTAAGTTAGGTGAAATTACGTTATTGATGTATATGAAGGTCAAACGGAGACGTAGAGGCCAACTCGCCAGGAATGTTGTCAAATATTACCGCCGAGATGATAGGTTGGGTTAGGTTAGGTTATATTATGTTACTGATGTATATAAATGTCCCACGGAGACGTAGAGGCCAACTCGCCAGGAATGTTGTCAAATATTACCGCCGAGATGATAGATTGGGTTAGGTTAGGTTATATTACGTTATTGATGAATATAAAGGTCCCACGGAGACGTAGATGCCAGCTCGCCAGGAATGTTATCAAATATTACCGCCGACATGTTAGATTGGGTTAGATTTGGTTATATTACGTTATTGATGTATATAAAGGTCCCACGGAGACGGAGAAGCCAACTCGCGACGAATGTTGTCAAATATTACCACCGAGAAGTTAGGTTGGGTTAGGTTAGGCTATATTACGTTATTGATGTATATAAAGGTCCCACGGAGACGCAGAGGCCAAAAAGACAGGAATGTGGTCAAATATTACCGCTGAGATGTTAGGTTGGGTTAGGTTAGGTTATATTACGTTATTGACGTATATGAAGGTCAAACGGAGACGTAGAGGCCAACTCGCCAGGAATGATGTCTAATATTACCGCCGAGATGTTAGGTTGGGTTAGGTTAGGTCATATTACGTTATATATGTATATAAAGGCCCCACGGAGACGTAGAGGCCAACTCGCCAGGTATGTTTTCAAATATTACCGCCGAGATGATAGGTTGGGTTAGGTTAGGTTATATTGCGTTATTGATGTATATGAAGGTCAAACGGAGACGTAAAGGGCAACTCGCCAGGAATGATGTCAAATATTACCGCCGAGAGGTTAGGTTGGGTTAGGTTAGGTTATATTACGTTATTGATGTATATAAAGGTCCCACGGAGACGTAGTGGCCAACAAGCCAGGAACGTGGTCAAATATTACCGCCGAGATGTTAGGTTGGGTTAGGTTAGGTTATATTACGTTATAGATGAATATAAAGGTTCCACGGAGACGTAGATGCCAGCTCGCCAGGAATGTTATCAAATATTACCGCCGACATGTTAGATTGGGTTAGATTTGGTTATATTACGTTATTGATGTATATAAAGGTCCCACGGAGACGTAGAGGCCAACTCGCCAGGAATGTTGTCAAATATTACCGCCGAAATATAAGGTTGGGTTAGGTTAGGTTATATCACGTTATTGATGTATATAAAGGTCCCAGAGAGACGTAGATGCCTACTCGCCAGGAATGTTGTCAAATATTACCGCCGAGATGATAGGTTGGGTTAGGTTACGTTATATTACGTTATTGATGTGTATGAGGGTTACACGGAGACATAGAGGCCAACTCGCCAGGAATGATGTCAAATATTACCGCCGAGATGTTAGGTTGGGTTAGGTTAGGTTATATTACGTTATTGATGTATATAAAGGTCCCACGGAGACGTAGAGGCCAACTCGCCAGGAATGTTGTCAAATATTACCGCCGAGATGTTAGGTTGGATTAGGTTTGGTTATATTACGTTATTGATGTATATAAAGGTCCCACGGAGACGTAGAGGCCAACTCGCCAGGAATGTTGTCAAATATTACCGCCGAGATGATAGGTTGGGTTAGGTTAGGTTATATTACGTTATTGATGAATATAAAGGTCCCACGGAGACGTAGATGCCAGCTAGCCAGGAATGTTATCAAATATTACCGCCGACATGTTAGATTGGGTTAGATTTGGTTATATTACGTTATTGATGTATATAAAGGTCCCACGGAGACGGAGAAGCCAACTCGCGACGAATGTTGTCAAATATTACCACCGAGAAGTTAGGTTGGGTTAGGTTATGTTATATTACGTTATTGATGTATATAAAGGTCCCGCGGAGACGCAGAGGCCAAAAAGACAGGAATGTGGTCAAATATTACCGGGGAGATGATAGGTTGGGTTAGGTTAGGTTATATTACGTTATTGACGTATATGAAGGTCAAACGGAGACGTAGAGGCCAACTCGCCAGGAATGATGTCAAATATTACCGCCGAGATGTTAGGTTGGGTTAGGTTAGGTTATATTACGTTATTGATGTATATAAAGGTCCCACGGAGACGTAGAGGCCAACTCGCCAGGAATGTTGTCAAATATTACCGCCGAGATGTTAGGTTGGATTAGGTTTGGTTATATTACGTTATTGATGTATATAAAGGTCCCACGGAGACGGAGAAGCCAACTCGCGACGAATGTTGTCAAATATTACCACCGAGAAGTTAGGTTGGGTTAGGTTAGGTTATATTACGTTATTGATGTATATAAAGGTCCCAAGGAGACGCAGAGGCCAAAAAGTCAGGAATGTGGTCAAATATTACCGCCGAGATGTTAGGTTGGGTTAGGTTAGGTTATATTACGTTATTGATGTATATGAAGGTCAAACGGAGACGTAGAGGCCAACTCGCCAGGAATGTTGTAAAATATTACCGCCGGAATGTTAGGTTGTGTTAGGTTAGGTTATATTACGATATTGATGTATATGAAGGTCAAACGGCAACGTAGAGGCCAACTCGCCAGGAATGTTGTCAAATATTACCGCCGAGATGTTAGGTTGGGTTAGGTTAGGTTATATTACGTTATTGATGTATATAAAGGTCCCACGGAGACGTAGAGGCCAACTCGCCAGGAATGTTGTCAAATATTACCGCCGAGATATAAGGTTGGGTTAGGTTAGGTTATATCACGTTATTGATGTATATAAAGGTCCCAGGGAGACGTAGATGCCTACTCGCCAGGAATGTTGTCAAATATTACCGCCGAGATGATAGGTTGGGTTAGGTTACGTTATATTGCGTTATTGATGTGTATGAGGGTTACACGGAGACATAGAGGCCAACTCGCCAGGAATGATGTCAAATATTACCGCCGAGATGTTAGGTTGGGTTAGGTTAGGTTATATTACGTTATTGATGTATATAAAGGTCCCATGGAGACGTAGAGGCCAACTCGCCAGGAATGTTGTCAAATATTACCGCCGAGATGTTAGGTTGGATTAGGTTTGGTTATATTACGTTATTGATGTATATAAAGGTACCACGGAGACGTAGAGGCCAACTCGCCAGGAATGTTGTCAAATATTACCGCCGAGATGATAGGTTGGGTTAGGTTAGGTTATATTATGTTACTGATGTATATAAATGTCCCACGGAGACGTAGAGGCCAACTCGCCAGGAATATTTTCAAATATTACCGCCGGGATGTTAGGTTGGGTTAGGTTAGGTTATATTACGTTATTGATGTATATGAAGGTCAAACGGAGACGTAGAGGCCAACTCGCCAGGAATGTTGTAAAATATTACCGCCGGAATGTTAGGTTGTGTTAGGTTAGGTTATATTACGATATTGATGTATATGAAGGTCAAACGGCAACGTAGAGGCCAACTCGCCAGGAATGTTGTCAAATATTACCGCCGAGATGTTAGGTTGGGTTAGGTTAGGTTATATTACATTATTGATGTATATAAAGGTCCCACGGAGACGTAGAGGCCAACTCGCCAGGAATGTGGTCAAATGTTGCCGCCGAGATGGTAGGTTGCATTAGGTTAGGTGAAATTACGTTATTGATGTATATGAAGGTCAAACGGAGACGCAGAGGCCAACTCGCCAGGAATGTTGTCAAATATTACCGCCGAGATATAAGGTTGGGTTAGGTTAGGTGAAATTACGTTATTGATGTATATGAAGGTCAAACGGAGACGCAGAGGCCAACTCGCCAGGAATGTTGTCAAATATTACCGCCGAGATGATAGGTTGGGTTAGGTTACGTTATATTACGTTATTGATGTGTATGAGGGTTACACGGAGACATAGAGGCCAACTCGCCAGGAATGATGTCAAATATTACCGCCGAGATGTTAGGTTGGGTTAGGTTAGGTTATATTACGTTATTGATGTATATAAAGGTCCCACGGAGACGTAGAGGCCAACTCGCCAGGAATGTTGTCAAATATTACCGCCGAGATGTTAGGTTGGATTAGGTTTGGTTATATTACGTTATTGATGTATATAAAGGTCCCACGGAGACGGAGAAGCCAACTCGCGACGAATGTTGTCAAATATTACCACCGAGAAGTTAGGTTGGGTTAGGTTAGGTTATATTACGTTATTGATGTATATAAAGGTCCCAAGGAGACGCAGAGGCCAAAAAGTCAGGAATGTGGTCAAATATTACCGCCGAGATGTTAGGTTGGGTTAGGTTAGGTTATATTACGTTATTGATGTATATGAAGGTCAAACGGAGACGTAGAGGCCAACTCGCCAGGAATGTTGTAAAATATTACCGCCGGAATGTTAGGTTGTGTTAGGTTAGGTTATATTACGATATTGATGTATATGAAGGTCAAACGGCAACGTAGAGGCCAACTCGCCAGGAATGTTGTCAAATATTACCGCCGAGATGTTAGGTTGGGTTAGGTTAGGTTATATTACGTTATTGATGTATATAAAGGTCCCACGGAGACGTAGAGGCCAACTCGCCATGAATGTTGTCAAATATTACCGCCGAGATATAATGTTGGGTTAGGTTAGGTTATATCACGTTATTGATGTATATAAAGGTCCCAGGGAGACGTAGATGCCTACTCGCCAGGAATGTTGTCAAATATTACCGCCGAGATGATAGGTTGGGTTAGGTTACGTTATATTGCGTTATTGATGTGTATGAGGGTTACACGGAGACATAGAGGCCAACTCGCCAGGAATGATGTCAAATATTACCGCCGAGATGTTAGGTTGGGTTAGGTTAGGTTATATTACGTTATTGATGTATATAAAGGTCCCATGGAGACGTAGAGGCCAACTCGCCAGGAATGTTGTCAAATATTACCGCCGAGATGTTAGGTTGGGTTAGGTTAGGTTATATTACGTTATTGATGTATATAAAGGTACCACGGAGACGTAGAGGCCAACTCGCCAGGAATGTTGTCAAATATTACCGCCGAGATGATAGGTTGGGTTAGGTTAGGTTATATTATGTTACTGATGTATATAAATGTCCCACGGAGACGTAGAGGCCAACTCGCCAGGAATATTTTCAAATATTACCGCCGGGATGTTAGGTTGGGTTAGGTTAGGTTATATTACGTTATTGATGTATATGAAGGTCAAACGGAGACGTAGAGGCCAACTCGCCAGGAATGTTGTAAAATATTACCGCCGGAATGTTAGGTTGTGTTAGGTTAGGTTATATTACGATATTGATGTATATGAAGGTCAAACGGCAACGTAGAGGCCAACTCGCCAGGAATGTTGTCAAATATTACCGCCGAGATGTTAGGTTGGGTTAGGTTAGGTTATATTACGTTATGGATGAATATAAAGGTCCCACGGAGACGTAGATGCCAGCTCGCCAGGAATGTTATCAAATATTACCGCCGACATGTTAGATTGGGTTAGATTTGGTTATATTACGTTATTGATGTATATAAAGGTCCCACGGAGACGGAGAAGCCAAATCGCGACGAATGTTGTCAAATATTACCACCGAGAAGTTAGGTTGGGTTAGGTTATGTTATATTACGTTATTGATGTATATAAAGGTTCCGCGGAGACGTAGAGGCCAACAAGACAGGAATGTGTTCAAATATTACCGCCGAGATGATAGGTTGGGTTAGGTTAGGTTATATTACGTTATTGATGTACATAAAGTTCCCGCGGAGACGTAGAGGCCAACTCGCCAGGAATATTTTCAAATATTACCGCCGTGATGTTAGGTTGGGTTAGGTTAGGTTATATTACGTTATTGATGTATATGAAGGTCAAACGGAGACGTAGAGGCCAACTCGCCAGGAATGTTGTAAAATATTACCGCCGAAATATAAGGTTGGGTTAGGTTAGGTTATATCACGTTATTGATGTATATAAAGGTCCCAGAGAGACGTAGATGCCTACTCGCCAGGAATGTTGTCAAATATTACCGCCGAGATGATAGGTTGGGTTAGGTTACGTTATATTACGTTATTGATGTGTATGAGGGTTACACGGAGACATAGAGGCCAACTCGCCAGGAATGATGTCAAATATTACCGCCGAGATGTTAGGTTGGGTTAGGTTAGGTTATATTACGTTATTGATGTATATAAAGGTCCCACGGAGACGTAGAGGCCAACTCGCCAGGAATGTTGTCAAATATTACCGCCGAGATGTTAGGTTGGATTAGGTTTGGTTATATTACGTTATTGATGTATATAAAGGTCCCACGGAGACGTAGAGGCCAACTCGCCAGGAATGTTGTCAAATATTACCGCCGAGATGATAGGTTGGGTTAGGTTAGGTTATATTACGTTATTGATGAATATAAAGGTCCCACGGAGACGTAGATGCCAGCTAGCCAGGAATGTTATCAAATATTACCGCCGACATGTTAGATTGGGTTAGATTTGGTTATATTACGTTATTGATGTATATAAAGGTCCCACGGAGACGGAGAAGCCAACTCGCGACGAATGTTGTCAAATATTACCACCGAGAAGTTAGGTTGGGTTAGGTTATGTTATATTACGTTATTGATGTATATAAAGGTCCCGCGGAGACGCAGAGGCCAAAAAGACAGGAATGTGGTCAAATATTACCGGGGAGATGATAGGTTGGGTTAGGTTAGGTTATATTACGTTATTGACGTATATGAAGGTCAAACGGAGACGTAGAGGCCAACTCGCCAGGAATGATGTCAAATATTACCGCCGAGATGTTAGGTTGGGTTAGGTTAGGTTATATTACGTTATTGATGTATATAAAGGTCCCACGGAGACGTAGAGGCCAACTCGCCAGGAATGTTGTCAAATATTACCGCCGAGATGTTAGGTTGGATTAGGTTTGGTTATATTACGTTATTGATGTATATAAAGGTCCCACGGAGACGGAGAAGCCAACTCGCGACGAATGTTGTCAAATATTACCACCGAGAAGTTAGGTTGGGTTAGGTTAGGTTATATTACGTTATTGATGTATATAAAGGTCCCAAGGAGACGCAGAGGCCAAAAAGTCAGGAATGTGGTCAAATATTACCGCCGAGATGTTAGGTTGGGTTAGGTTAGGTTATATTACGTTATTGATGTATATGAAGGTCAAACGGAGACGTAGAGGCCAACTCGCCAGGAATGTTGTAAAATATTACCGCCGGAATGTTAGGTTGTGTTAGGTTAGGTTATATTACGATATTGATGTATATGAAGGTCAAACGGCAACGTAGAGGCCAACTCGCCAGGAATGTTGTCAAATATTACCGCCGAGATGTTAGGTTGGGTTAGGTTCGGTTATATTACGTTATTGATGTATATAAAGGTCCCACGGAGACGTAGAGGCCAACTCGCCAGGAATGTTGTCAAATATTACCGCCGAGATATAAGGTTGGGTTAGGTTAGGTTATATCACGTTATTGATGTATATAAAGGTCCCAGGGAGACGTAGATGCCTACTCGCCAGGAATGTTGTCAAATATTACCGCCGAGATGATAGGTTGGGTTAGGTTACGTTATATTGCGTTATTGATGTGTATGAGGGTTACACGGAGACATAGAGGCCAACTCGCCAGGAATGATGTCAAATATTACCGCCGAGATGTTAGGTTGGGTTAGGTTAGGTTATATTACGTTATTGATGTATATAAAGGTCCCATGGAGACGTAGAGGCCAACTCGCCAGGAATGTTGTCAAATATTACCGCCGAGATGTTAGGTTGGATTAGGTTTGGTTATATTACGTTATTGATGTATATAAAGGTACCACGGAGACGTAGAGGCCAACTCGCCAGGAATGTTGTCAAATATTACCGCCGAGATGATAGGTTGGGTTAGGTTAGGTTATATTATGTTACTGATGTATATAAATGTCCCACGGAGACGTAGAGGCCAACTCGCCAGGAATATTTTCAAATATTACCGCCGGGATGTTAGGTTGGGTTAGGTTAGGTTATATTACGTTATTGATGTATATGAAGGTCAAACGGAGACGTAGAGGCCAACTCGCCAGGAATGTTGTAAAATATTACCGCCGGAATGTTAGGTTGTGTTAGGTTAGGTTATATTACGATATTGATGTATATGAAGGTCAAACGGCAACGTAGAGGCCAACTCGCCAGGAATGTTGTCAAATATTACCGCCGAGATATAAGGTTGGGTTAGGTTAGGTGAAATTACGTTATTGATGTATATGAAGGTCAAACGGAGACGCAGAGGCCAACTCGCCAGGAATGTTGTCAAATATTACCGCCGAGATGATAGGTTGGGTTAGGTTACGTTATATTACGTTATTGATGTGTATGAGGGTTACACGGAGACATAGAGGCCAACTCGCCAGGAATGATGTCAAATATTACCGCCGAGATGTTAGGTTGGGTTAGGTTAGGTTATATTACGTTATTGATGTATATAAAGGTCCCACGGAGACGTAGAGGCCAACTCGCCAGGAATGTTGTCAAATATTACCGCCGAGATGTTAGGTTGGGTTAGGTTAGGTTATATTACGTTATATATGTATATAAAGGTCCCACGGAGACGTAGTGGCCAACTCCCGAGGTATGTTGTCAAATATATCCGCCGAGATGTTAGGTTGGGTTAGGTTAGGTTGTATTACGTTATTGATGTATATAAAGGTCCCACGGAGACGTAGAGGCCAAGAAGCCAGGAATGTGATTAAATATTACCACCGAGATGTTAGATTGGGTTAGGTTGGGTTATATTACGTTATTGAAGTATATAAAGGTCACACGGAGACGTAGATGCCAACAAGCCAGGAATGTGGTGAAATATTACCGCCGGGATGTTAGATGGGGTTAGGTTAGGTTATATTACGTTATTAACGTATGTAAAGGTTCCACGGGGACGCAGAGGCCAACAAGCCAGGAATGTGGTCAAATATTACCGCCGAGATGTTAGATTGGGATAGGCTAGCTTATATTACGTTATTTATGTATACAAAGTTCCCACGGATACGTAGAGGCCAACTCGCCAGGAATGTGGTCAAATGTTGCCGCCGAGATGGTAGGTTGCATTAGGTTAGGTGAAATTACGTTATTGATGTACATGAAGGTCAAACGGAGACGTAGAGGCCAACTCGCCAGGAATGTTGTCAAATATTACCGCCGAGATGATAGGTTGGGTTAGGTTAGGTTATATTATGTTACTGATGTATATAAATGTCCCACGGAGACGTAGTGGCCAACTCCCGAGGTATGTTGTCAAATATATCCGCCGAGATGTTAGGTTGGGTTAGGTTAGGTTGTATTACGTTATTGATGTATATAAAGGTCCCACGGAGACGTAGAGGCCAAGAAGCCAGGAATGTTGTCAAATATTACCGCCGAAATATAAGGTTGGGTTAGGTTAGGTTATATCACGTTATTGATGTATATAAAGGTCCCAGGGAGACGTAGATGCCTACTCGCCAGGAATGTTGTCAAATATTACCGCCGAGATGATAGGTTGGGTTAGGTTACGTTATATTACGTTATTGATGTGTATGAGGGTTACACGGAGACATAGAGGCCAACTCGCCAGGAATGATGTCAAATATTACCGCCGAGATGTTAGGTTGGGTTAGGTTAGGTTATATTACGTTATTGATGTATATAAAGGTCCCACGGAGACGGAGAAGCCAACTCGCGACGAATGTTGTCAAATATTACCACCGAGAAGTTAGGTTGGGTTAGGTTATGTTATATTACGTTATTGATGTATATAAAGGTCCCGCGGAGACGCAGAGGCCAAAAAGACAGGAATGTGGTCAAATATTACCGCCGAGATGTTAGGTTGGGTTAGGTTAGGTTATATTACGTTATTGATGTATATAAACGTCCCACGGATACGTAGAGGCCAACAAGCCAGGAATGTGGTCAAATATTAGCGCCGAGATGTTAGGGTGGGTTAGGTTAGGTAATATTGCGGTATTGATGTATATAAAGATCCCACGGAGACGTAGAGGCCAACAAGCCAGGAATGTGGACAAATATTACCGGGGAGATGATAGGTTGGGTTAGGTTAGGTTATATTACGTTATTGACGTATATGAAGGTCAAACGGAGACGTAGAGGCCAACTCGCCAGGAATGATGTCAAATATTACCGCCGAGATGTTAGGTTGGGTTAGGTTAGGTTATATTACGTTATTGATGTATATAAAGGTCCCACGGAGACGGAGGAGCCAACTCGCCAGGAATGTTGCCAAATATTACCGACGAGATGTTAGGTTGGGTTAGGTTAGGTTATATTACGTTATTGACGTATATGAAGGTCCCACGGAGACGTAGAGGCCAACAAGACAGGAATGTGTTCAAATATTACCGCCGAGATGATAGGTTGGGTTAGGTTAGGTTATATTACGTTATTGATGTACATAAAGTTCCCGCGGAGACGTAGAGGCCAACTCGCCAGGAATATTTTCAAATATTACCGCCGTGATGTTAGGTTGGGTTAGGTTAGGTTATATTACGTTATTGATGTATATAAAGGTCCCACGGAGACGTAGAGGCCAACTCGCCAGGAATATTTTCAAATATTACCGCCGGGATGTTAGGTTGGGTTAGGTTAGGTTATATTACGTTATTGATGTATATGAAGGTCAAACGGAGACGTAGAGGCCAACTCGCCAGGAATGTTGTAAAATATTACCGCCGGAATGTTAGGTTGTGTTAGGTTAGGTTATATTACGATATTGATGTATATGAAGGTCAAATGGCAACGTAGAGGCCAACTCGCCAGGAATGTTGTCAAATATTACCGCCGAGATGTTAGGTTGGGTTAGGTTAGGTTATATTACGTTATTGATGTATATAAAGGTCCCACGGAGACGTAGAGGCCAACTCGCCAGGAATGTGGTCAAATGTTGCCGCCGAGAAGGTAGGTTGCATTAGGTTAGGTGAAATTATGTTATTGATGTATATGAAGGTCAAACGGAGACGCAGAGGCCAACTCGCCAGGAATGTTGTCAAATATTACCGCCGAGATGATAGGTTGGGTTAGGTTAGGTTATATTATGTTACTGATGTATATAAATGTCCCACGGAGACGTAGAGGCCAACTCGCCAGGAATGTTGTCAAATATTACCGCCGAGATATAAGGTTGGGTTAGGTTAGGTGAAATTACGTTATTGATGTATATGAAGGTCAAACGGAGACGCAGAGGCCAACTCGCCAGGAATGTTGTCAAATATTACCGCCGAGATGATAGGTTGGGTTAGGTTACGTTATATTACGTTATTGATGTGTATGAGGGATACACGGAGACATGGAGGCCAACTCGCCAGGAATGATGTCAAATATTACCGCCGAGATGTTAGGTTGGGTTGGGTTAGGTTATATTACGTTATTGATGTATATAAAGGTCCCACGGAGACGTAGAGGCCAACTCGCCAGGAATATTTTCAAATATTACCGCCGGGATGTTAGGTTGGGTTAGGTTAGGTTATATTACGTTATTGATGTATATGAAGGTCAAACGGAGACGTAGAGGCCAACTCGCCAGGAATGTTGTAAAATATTACCGCCGGAATGTTAGGTTGTGTTAGGTTAGGTTATATTACGATATTGATGTATATGAAGGTCAAACGGCAACGTAGAGGCCAACTCGCCAGGAATGTTGTCAAATATTACCGCCGAGATGTTAGGTTGGGTTAGGTTCGGTTATATTACGTTATTGATGTATATAAAGGTCCCACGGAGACGTAGAGGCCAACTCGCCAGGAATGTTGTCAAATATTACCGCCGAGATATAAGGTTGGGTTAGGTTAGGTTATATCACGTTATTGATGTATATAAAGGTCCCAGGGAGACGTAGATGCCTACTCGCCAGGAATGTTGTCAAATATTACCGCCGAGATGATAGGTTGGGTTAGGTTACGTTATATTGCGTTATTGATGTGTATGAGGGTTACACGGAGACATAGAGGCCAACTCGCCAGGAATGATGTCAAATATTACCGCCGAGATGTTAGGTTGGGTTAGGTTAGGTTATATTACGTTATTGATGTATATAAAGGTCCCATGGAGACGTAGAGGCCAACTCGCCAGGAATGTTGTCAAATATTACCGCCGAGATGTTAGGTTGGATTAGGTTTGGTTATATTACGTTATTGATGTATATAAAGGTACCACGGAGACGTAGAGGCCAACTCGCCAGGAATGTTGTCAAATATTACCGCCGAGATGATAGGTTGGGTTAGGTTAGGTTATATTATGTTACTGATGTATATAAATGTCCCACGGAGACGTAGAGGCCAACTCGCCAGGAATATTTTCAAATATTACCGCCGGGATGTTAGGTTGGGTTAGGTTAGGTTATATTACGTTATTGATGTATATGAAGGTCAAACGGAGACGTAGAGGCCAACTCGCCAGGAATGTTGTAAAATATTACCGCCGGAATGTTAGGTTGTGTTAGGTTAGGTTATATTACGATATTGATGTATATGAAGGTCAAACGGCAACGTAGAGGCCAACTCGCCAGGAATGTTGTCAAATATTACCGCCGAGATATAAGGTTGGGTTAGGTTAGGTGAAATTACGTTATTGATGTATATGAAGGTCAAACGGAGACGCAGAGGCCAACTCGCCAGGAATGTTGTCAAATATTACCGCCGAGATGTTAGGTTGGGTTAGGTTAGGTTATATTACGTTATATATGTATATAAAGGTCCCACGGAGACGTAGTGGCCAACTCCCGAGGTATGTTGTCAAATATATCCGCCGAGATGTTAGGTTGGGTTAGGTTAGGTTGTATTACGTTATTGATGTATATAAAGGTCCCACGGAGACGTAGAGGCCAAGAAGCCAGGAATGTGATTAAATATTACCACCGAGATGTTAGATTGGGTTAGGTTGGGTTATATTACGTTATTGAAGTATATAAAGGTCCCACGGAGACGTAGATGCCAACAAGCCAGGAATGTGGTGAAATATTACCGCCGGGATGTTAGATGGGGTTAGGTTAGGTTATATTACGTTATTAACGTATGTAAAGGTTCCACGGGGACGCAGAGGCCAACAAGCCAGGAATGTGGTCAAATATTACCGCCGAGATGTTAGATTGGGATAGGCTAGCTTATATTACGTTATTTATGTATACAAAGTTCCCACGGATACGTAGAGGCCAACTCGCCAGGAATGTGGTCAAATGTTGCCGCCGAGATGGTAGGTTGCATTAGGTTAGGTGAAATTACGTTATTGATGTACATGAAGGTCAAACGGAGACGTAGAGGCCAACTCGCCAGGAATGTTGTCAAATATTACCGCCGAGATGATAGGTTGGGTTAGGTTAGGTTATATTATGTTACTGATGTATATAAATGTCCCACGGAGACGTAGTGGCCAACTCCCGAGGTATGTTGTCAAATATATCCGCCGAGATGTTAGGTTGGGTTAGGTTAGGTTGTATTACGTTATTGATGTATATAAAGGTCCCACGGAGACGTAGAGGCCAAGAAGCCAGGAATGTTGTCAAATATTACCGCCGAAATATAAGGTTGGGTTAGGTTAGGTTATATCACGTTATTGATGTATATAAAGGTCCCAGGGAGACGTAGATGCCTACTCGCCAGGAATGTTGTCAAATATTACCGCCGAGATGATAGGTTGGGTTAGGTTACGTTATATTACGTTATTGATGTGTATGAGGGTTACACGGAGACATAGAGGCCAACTCGCCAGGAATGATGTCAAATATTACCGCCGAGATGTTAGGTTGGGTTAGGTTAGGTTATATTACGTTATTGATGTATATAAAGGTCCCACGGAGACGGAGAAGCCAACTCGCGACGAATGTTGTCAAATATTACCACCGAGAAGTTAGGTTGGGTTAGGTTATGTTATATTACGTTATTGATGTATATAAAGGTCCCGCGGAGACGCAGAGGCCAAAAAGACAGGAATGTGGTCAAATATTACCGCCGAGATGTTAGGTTGGGTTAGGTTAGGTTATATTACGTTATTGATGTATATAAACGTCCCACGGATACGTAGAGGCCAACAAGCCAGGAATGTGGTCAAATATTAGCGCCGAGATGTTAGGGTGGGTTAGGTTAGGTAATATTGCGGTATTGATGTATATAAAGATCCCACGGAGACGTAGAGGCCAACAAGCCAGGAATGTGGACAAATATTACCGGGGAGATGATAGGTTGGGTTAGGTTAGGTTATATTACGTTATTGACGTATATGAAGGTCAAACGGAGACGTAGAGGCCAACTCGCCAGGAATGATGTCAAATATTACCGCCGAGATGTTAGGTTGGGTTAGGTTAGGTTATATTACGTTATTGATGTATATAAAGGTCCCACGGAGACGGAGGAGCCAACTCGCCAGGAATGTTGCCAAATATTACCGACGAGATGTTAGGTTGGGTTAGGTTAGGTTATATTACGTTATTGACGTATATGAAGGTCCCACGGAGACGTAGAGGCCAACAAGACAGGAATGTGTTCAAATATTACCGCCGAGATGATAGGTTGGGTTAGGTTAGGTTATATTACGTTATTGATGTACATAAAGTTCCCGCGGAGACGTAGAGGCCAACTCGCCAGGAATATTTTCAAATATTACCGCCGTGATGTTAGGTTGGGTTAGGTTAGGTTATATTACGTTATTGATGTATATAAAGGTCCCACGGAGACGTAGAGGCCAACTCGCCAGGAATATTTTCAAATATTACCGCCGGGATGTTAGGTTGGGTTAGGTTAGGTTATATTACGTTATTGATGTATATGAAGGTCAAACGGAGACGTAGAGGCCAACTCGCCAGGAATGTTGTAAAATATTACCGCCGGAATGTTAGGTTGTGTTAGGTTAGGTTATATTACGATATTGATGTATATGAAGGTCAAATGGCAACGTAGAGGCCAACTCGCCAGGAATGTTGTCAAATATTACCGCCGAGATGTTAGGTTGGGTTAGGTTAGGTTATATTACGTTATTGATGTATATAAAGGTCCCACGGAGACGTAGAGGCCAACTCGCCAGGAATGTGGTCAAATGTTGCCGCCGAGAAGGTAGGTTGCATTAGGTTAGGTGAAATTATGTTATTGATGTATATGAAGGTCAAACGGAGACGCAGAGGCCAACTCGCCAGGAATGTTGTCAAATATTACCGCCGAGATGATAGGTTGGGTTAGGTTAGGTTATATTATGTTACTGATGTATATAAATGTCCCACGGAGACGTAGAGGCCAACTCGCCAGGAATGTTGTCAAATATTACCGCCGAGATATAAGGTTGGGTTAGGTTAGGTGAAATTACGTTATTGATGTATATGAAGGTCAAACGGAGACGCAGAGGCCAACTCGCCAGGAATGTTGTCAAATATTACCGCCGAGATGATAGGTTGGGTTAGGTTACGTTATATTACGTTATTGATGTGTATGAGGGATACACGGAGACATGGAGGCCAACTCGCCAGGAATGATGTCAAATATTACCGCCGAGATGTTAGGTTGGGTTGGGTTAGGTTATATTACGTTATTGATGTATATAAAGGTCCCACGGAGACGTAGAGGCCAACTCGCCAGGAATATTTTCAAATATTACCGCCGGGATGTTAGGTTGGGTTAGGTTAGGTTATATTACGTTATTGATGTATATGAAGGTCAAACGGAGACGTAGAGGCCAACTCGCCAGGAATGTTGTAAAATATTACCGCCGGAATGTTAGGTTGTGTTAGGTTAGGTTATATTACGATATTGATGTATATGAAGGTCAAACGGCAACGTAGAGGCCAACTCGCCAGGAATGTTGTCAAATATTACCGCCGAGATGTTAGGTTGGGTTAGGTTAGGTTATATTACGTTATTGATGTACATAAAGTTCCCGCGGAGACGTAGAGGCCAACTCGCCAGGAATATTTTCAAATATTACCGCCGTGATGTTAGGTTGGGTTAGGTTAGGTTATATTACGTTATTGATGTATATAAAGGTCCCACGGAGACGTAGAGGCCAACTCGCCAGGAATATTTTCAAATATTACCGCCGGCATGTTAGGTTGGATTAGGTTAGGTTATATTACGTTATTGATGTATATAAAGGTCCCACGGAGACGTAGAGGCCAACTCGCCAGGAATTTTGTCAAATATTACCGCCGAGATGATAGGTTGGGTTAGGTTAGGTTATATTACGTTATTGATGTATATGAAGGTCAAACGGAGACGTAGAGGCCAACTCGCCAGGAATGTTGTCAAATATTACCGCCGAGAGGTTAGGTTGGGTTATGTTAGGTTATATTACGTTATTGATGTATATAAAGGTCCCACGGAGACGTAGTGGCCAACAAGCCAGGAACGTGGTCAAATATTACCGCCGAGATGTTAGGTTGGGTTAGGTTAGGTTATATTACGTTATAGATGAATATAAAGGTCCCACGGAGACGTAGATGCCAGCTCGCCAGGAATGTTATCAAATATTACCGCCGACATGTTAGATTGGGTTAGATTTGGTTATATTACGTTATTGATGTATATAAAGGTCCCACGGAGACGTAGAGGCCAACTCGCTAGGAATGTTGTCAAATATTACCGCCGAAATATAAGGTTGGGTTAGGTTAGGTTATATCACGTTATTGATGTATATAAAGGTCCCAGGGAGACGTAGATGCCTACTCGCCAGGAATGTTGTCAAATATTACCGCCGAGATGATAGGTTGGGTTAGGTTACGTTATATTTCGTTATTGATGTGTATGAGGGTTACACGGAGACATAGAGGCCAACTCGCCAGGAATGATGTCAAATATTACCGCCGAGATGTTAGGTTGGGATAGGTTAGGTTATATTACGTTATTGATGTATATAAAGGTCCCACGGAGACGTAGAGGCCAACTCGCCAGGAATGTTGTCAAATATTACCGCCGAGATGTTAGGTTGGATTAGGTTTGGTTATATTACGTTATTGATGTATATAAAGGTCCCACGGAGACGTAGAGGCCAACTCGCCAGGAATGTTGTCAAATATTACCGCCGAGATGTTAGGTTGGGTTAGGTTAGGTTATATTACGTTATTGATGTATATAAAGGTCCCACGGAGACGGAGGAGCCAACTCGCCAGGAATGTTGCCAAATATTACCGACGAGATGTTAGGTTGGGTTAGGTTAGGTTATATTACGTTATTGACGTATATGAAGGTCCCACGGAGACGTAGAGGCCAACAAGACAGGAATGTGTTCAAATATTACCGCCGAGATGATAGGTTGGGTTAGGTTAGGTTATATTACGTTATTGATGTACATAAAGTTCCCGCGGAGACGTAGAGGCCAACTCGCCAGGAATATTTTCAAATATTACCGCCGACATGTTAGATTGGGTTAGATTTGGTTATATTACGTTATTGATGTATATAAAGGTCCCACGGAGACGGAGAAGCCAACTCGCGACGAATGTTGTCAAATATTACCACCGAGAAGTTAGGTTGGGTTAGGTTATGTTATATTACGTTATTGATGTATATAAAGGTCCCGCGGATACGTAGAGGCCAACAAGCCAGGAATGTGGTCAAATATTAGCGCCGAGATGTTAGGGTGGGTTAGGTTAGGTAATATTGCGGTATTGATGTATATAAAGATCCCACGGAGACGTAGAGGCCAACAAGCCAGGAATGTGGACAAATATTACCGGGGAGATGATAGGTTGGGTTAGGATAGGTTATATTACGTTATTGACGTATATGAAGGTCAAACGGAGACGTAGAGGCCAACTCGCCAGGAATGATGTCAAATATTACCGCCGAGATGTTAGGTTGGGTTAGGTTAGGTTATATTACGTTATTGATGTATATAAAGGTCCCACGGAGACGGAGGAGCCAACTCGCCAGGAATGTTGCCAAATATTACCGACAAGATGTTAGGTTGGGTTAGGTTAGGTTATATTACGTTATTGACGTATATGAAGGTCCCACGGAGACGTAGAGGCCAACAAGACAGGAATGTGTTCAAATATTACCGCCGAGATGATAGGTTGGGTTAGGTTAGGTTATATTACGTTATTGATGTACATAAAGTTCCCGCGGAGACGTAGAGGCCAACTCGCCAGGAATATTTTCAAATATTACCGCCGTGATGTTAGGTTGGGTTAGGTTAGGTTATATTACGTTATTGATGTATATAAAGGTCCCACGGAGACGTAGAGGCCAACTCGCCAGGAATATTTTCAAATATTACCGCCGGGATGTTAGGTTGGGTTAGGTTAGGTTATATTACGTTATTGATGTATATGAAGGTCAAACGGAGACGTAGAGGCCAACTCGCCAGGAATGTTGTAAAATATTACCGCCGGAATGTTAGGTTGTGTTAGGTTAGGTTATATTACGATATTGATGTATATGAAGGTCAAATGGCAACGTAGAGGCCAACTCGCCAGGAATGTTGTCAAATATTACCGCCGAGATGTTAGGTTGGGTTAGGTTAGGTTATATTACGTTATTGATGTATATAAAGGTCCCACGGAGACGTAGAGGCCAACTCGCCAGGAATGTGGTCAAATGTTGCCGCCGAGATGGTAGGTTGCATTAGGTTAGGTGAAATTATGTTATTGATGTATATGAAGGTCAAACGGAGACGCAGAGGCCAACTCGCCAGGAATGTTGTCAAATATTACCGCCGAGATGATAGGTTGGGTTAGGTTAGGTTATATTATGTTACTGATGTATATAAATGTCCCACGGAGACGTAGAGGCCAACTCGCCAGGAATGTTGTCAAATATTACCGCCGAGATATAAGGTTGGGTTAGGTTAGGTGAAATTACGTTATTGATGTATATGAAGGTCAAACGGAGACGCAGAGGCCAACTCGCCAGGAATGTTGTCAAATATTACCGCCGAGATGATAGGTTGGGTTAGGTTACGTTATATTACGTTATTGATGTGTATGAGGGATACACGGAGACATGGAGGCCAACTCGCCAGGAATGATGTCAAATATTACCGCCGAGATGTTAGGTTGGGTTGGGTTAGGTTATATTACGTTATTGATGTATATAAAGGTCCCACGGAGACGTAGAGGCCAACTCGCCAGGAATATTTTCAAATATTACCGCCGGGATGTTAGGTTGGGTTAGGTTAGGTTATATTACGTTATTGATGTATATGAAGGTCAAACGGAGACGTAGAGGCCAACTCGCCAGGAATGTTGTAAAATATTACCGCCGGAATGTTAGGTTGTGTTAGGTTAGGTTATATTACGATATTGATGTATATGAAGGTCAAACGGCAACGTAGAGGCCAACTCGCCAGGAATGTTGTCAAATATTACCGCCGAGATGTTAGGTTGGGTTAGGTTAGGTTATATTACGTTATTGATGTACATAAAGTTCCCGCGGAGACGTAGAGGCCAACTCGCCAGGAATATTTTCAAATATTACCACCGTGATGTTAGGTTGGGTTAGGTTAGGTTATATTACGTTATTGATGTATATAAAGGTCCCACGGAGACGTAGAGGCCAACTCGCCAGGAATATTTTCAAATATTACCGCCGGCATGTTAGGTTGGATTAGGTTGGTTATATTACGTTATTGATGTATATAAAGGTCCCACGGAGACGTAGAGGCCAACTCGCCAGGAATTTTGTCAAATATTACCGCCGAGATGATAGGTTGGGTTAGGTTAGGTTATATTACGTTATTGATGTATATGAAGGTCAAACGGAGACGTAGAGGCCAACTCGCCAGGAATGTTGTAAAATATTACCGCCGGAATGTTAGGTTGTGTTAGGTTAGGTTATATTACGTTATTGATGTATATGAAGGTCAAACGGAGACGTAGAGGCCAACTCGCCAGGAATGTTGTAAAATATTACCGCCGGAATGTTAGGTTGTGTTAGGTTAGGTTATATTACGATATTGATGTATATGAAGGTCAAACGGCAACGTAGAGGCCAACTCGCCAGGAATGTTGTCAAATATTACCGCCGAGATGTTAGGTTGGGTTAGGTTAGGTTATATTACGTTATATATGTATATAAAGGTCCCACGGAGACGTAGTGGCCAACTCCCGAGGTATGTTGTCAAATATATCCGCCGAGATGTTAGGTTGGGTTAGGTTAGGTTGTATTACGTTATTGATGTATATAAAGGTCCCACGGAGACGTAGAGGCCAAGAAGCCAGGAATGTTGTCAAATATTACCGCCGAGATATAAGGTTGGGTTAGGTTAGGTGAAATTACGTTATTGATGTATATGAAGGTCAAACGGAGACGCAGAGGCCAACTCGCCAGGAATGTTGTCAAATATTACCGCCGAGATGATAGGTTGGGTTAGGTTACGTTATATTACGTTATTGATGTGTATGAGGGATACACGGAGACATGGAGGCCAACTCGCCAGGAATGATGTCAAATATTACCACCGAGATGTTAGATTGGGTTAGGTTGGGTTATATTACGTTATTGAAGTATATAAAGGTCCCACGGAGACGTAGATGCCAACAAGCCAGGAATGTGGTGAAATATTACCGCCGGGATGTTAGATGGGGTTAGGTTAGGTTATATTACGTTATTAACGTATGTAAAGGTTCCACGGGGACGCAGAGGCCAACAAGCCAGGAATGTGGTCAAATATTACCGCCGAGATGTTAGATTGGGATAGGCTAGCTTATATTACGTTATTTATGTATACAAAGTTCCCACGGATACGTAGAGGCCAACTCGCCAGGAATGTGGTCAAATGTTGCCGCCGAGATGGTAGGTTGCATTAGGTTAGGTGAAATTACGTTATTGATGTATATAAAGGTCCCACGCAGACGTAGAGGCCAACTCGCCAGGAATTTTGTCAAATATTACCGCCGAGATGATAGGTTGGGTTAGGTTAGGTTATATTACGTTATTGATGTATATGAAGGTCAAACGGAGACGTAGAGGCCAACTCGCCAGGAATGTTGTAAAATATTACCGCCGAAATGATAGGTTGTGTTAGGTTAGGTTATATTACGATATTGATGTATATGAAGGTCAAACGGCAACGTAGAGGCCAACTCGCCAGGAATGTTGTCAAATATTACCGCCGAGATGTTAGGTTGGGTTAGGTGAGGTTATATTACGTTATTGATGTATATAAAGGTCCCACGGAGACGTAGAGGCCAACTCGCCAGGAATGTTGTCAAATATTACCGCCGAGATGTTAGGTTGGATTAGGTTTGGTTATATTACGTTATTGATGTATATAAAGGTCCCACGGAGACGTAGAGGCCAACTCGCCAGGAATGTTGTCAAATATTACCGCCGAGATGTTAGGTAGGGTTAGGTTACGTTATATTACGTTATATATGTATATAAAGGTCCCACGGAGACGTAGTGGCCAACTCCCGAGGTATGTTGTCAAATATATCCGCCGAGATGTTAGGTTGGGTTAGGTTAGGTTGTATTACGTTATTGATGTATATAAAGGTCCCACGGAGACGTAGAGGCCAAGAAGCCAGGAATGTGATTAAATATTACCACCGAGATGTTAGATTGGGTTAGGTTGGGTTATATTACGTTATTGAAGTATATAAAGGTCCCACGGAGACGTAGATGCCAACAAGCCAGGAATGTGGTGAAATATTACCGCCGGGATGTTAGATGGGGTTAGGTTAGGTTATATTACGTTATTAACGTATGTAAAGGTTCCACGGGGACGCAGAGGCCAACAAGCCAGGAATGTGGTCAAATATTACCGCCGAGATGTTAGATTGGGATAGGCTAGCTTATATTACGTTATTTATGTATACAAAGTTCCCACGGATACGTAGAGGCCAACTCGCCAGGAATGTGGTCAAATGTTGCCGCCGAGATGGTAGGTTGCATTAGGTTAGGTGAAATTACGTTATTGATGTATATGAAGGTCAAACGGAGACGTAGAGGCCAACGCGCCAGGAATGTTGCCAAATATTACCGACGAGATGTTAGGTTGGGTTAGCTTAGGTTGTATTACGTTATTGACGTATATGAAGGTCCCACGGAGACGTAGAGGCCAACAAGACAGGAATGTGTTCAAATATTACCGCCGAGATGATAGGTTGGGTTAGGTTAGGTTATATTACGTTATTGATGTACATAAAGTTCCCGCGGAGACGTAGAGGCCAACTCGCCAGGAATATTTTCAAATATTACCGCCGTGATGTTAGGTTGGGTTAGGTTAGGTTATATTACGTTATTGATGTATATAAAGGTCCCACGGAGACGTAGAGGCCAACTCGCCAGGAATTTGGTCAAATATTACCGCCGAGATGATAGGTTGGGTTAGGTTAGGTTATATTACGTTATTGATGTATATGAAGGTCAAACGGAGACGTAGAGGCCAACTCGCCAGGAATGTTGTAAAATATTACCGCCGAGATGATAGGTTGGGTTAGGTTAGGTTATATTACGTTATTGATGTATATGAAGGTCAAACGGAGACGTAGAGGCCAACTCGCCAGGAATGTTGTAAAATATTACCGCCGAAATGATAGGTTGTGTTAGGTTAGGTTATATTACGATATTGATGTATATGAAGGTCAAACGGCAACGTAGAGGCCAACTCGCCAGGAATGTTGTCAAATATTACCGCCGAGATGTTAGGTTGGGTTAGGTGAGGTTATATTACGTTATTGATGTATATAAAGGTCCCACGGAGACGTAGAGGCCAACTCGCCAGGAATGTTGTCAAATATTACCGCCGAGATGTTAGGTTGGATTAGGTTTGGTTATATTACGTTATTGATGTATATAAAGGTCCCACGGAGACGTAGAGGCCAACTCGCCAGGAATGTTGTCAAATATTACCGCCGAGATGTTAGGTTGGGTTAGGTTACGTTATATTACGTTATATATGTATATAAAGGTCCCACGGAGACGTAGTGGCCAACTCCCGAGGTATGTTGTCAAATATATCCGCCGAGATGTTAGGTTGGGTTAGGTTAGGTTGTATTACGTTATTGATGTATATAAAGGACCCACGGAGGCGGAGAAGCCAACAAGACAGGAATGTGGTGAAATATTACCGCCGAGATGTTAGATTGGGTTTGGTTGGGTTATATTACGTCATTGATGTATATAAAGGTCCCACGGAGACGTAGAGGCCAAGAAGCCAGGAATGTGATTAAATATTACCACCGAGATGTTAGATTGGGTTAGGTTGGGTTATATTACGTTATTGAAGTATATAAGGGTCCCACGGAGACGTAGATGCCAACAAGCCAGGAATGTGGTCAAATATTAACGCCGAGATGTTAGGGTGGGTTAGGTTAGGTAATATTGCGGTATTGATGTATATAAAGATCCCACGGAGACGTAGAGGCCAACAAGCCAGGAATGTGGACAAATATTACCGGGGAGATGATAGGTTGGGTTAGGTTAGGTTATATTACGTTATTGACGTATATGAAGGTCAAACGGAGACGTAGAGGCCAACTCGCCAGGAATGATGTCAAATATTACCGCCGTGATGTTAGGTTGGGTTAGGTTAGGTTATATTACGTTATTGATGTATATAAAGGTCCCACGGAGACGGAGGAGCCAACTCGCCAGGAATGTTGCCAAATATTACCGACGAGATGTTAGGTTGGGTTAGGTTAGGTTATATTACGTTATTGACGTATATGAAGGTCCCACGGAGACGTAGAGGCCAACAAGACAGGAATGTGTTCAAATATTACCGCCGAGATGATAGGTTGGGTTAGGTTAGGTTATATTACGTTATTGATGTACATAAAGTTCCCGCGGAGACGTAGAGGCCAACTCGCCAGGAATATTTTCAAATATTACCGCCGTGATGTTAGGTTGGGTTAGGTTAGGTTATATTACGTTATTGATGTATATAAAGGTCCCACGGAGACGTAGAGGCCAACTCGCCAGGAATATTTTCAAATATTACCGCCGGGATGTTAGGTTGGGTTAGGTTAGGTTATATTACGTTATTGATGTATATGAAGGTCAAACGGAGACGTAGAGGCCAACTCGCCAGGAATGTTGTAAAATATTACCGCCGGAATGTTAGGTTGTGTTAGGTTAGGTTATATTACGATATTGATGTATATGAAGGTCAAACGGCAACGTAGAGGCCAACTCGCCAGGAATGTTGTCAAATATTACCGCCGAGATGTTAGGTTGGGTTAGGTTAGGTTATATTACGTTATTGATGTATATAAAGGTCCCACGGAGACGTAGAGGCCAACTCGCCAGGAATGTGGTCAAATGTTGCCGCCGAGATGGTAGGTTGCATTAGGTTAGGTGAAATTACGTTATTGATGTATATGAAGGTCAAACGGAGACGCAGAGGCCAACTCGCCAGGAATGTTGTCAAATATTACCGCCGAGATGATAGGTTGTGTTAGGTTAGGTTATATTATGTTACTGATGTATATAAATGTCCCACGGAGACGTAGAGGCCAACTCGCCAGGAATGTTGTCAAATATTACCGCCGAGATATAAGGTTGGGTTAGGTTAGGTGAAATTACGTTATTGATGTATATGAAGGTCAAACGGAGACGCAGAGGCCAACTCGCCAGGAATGTTGTCAAATATTACCGCCGAGATGATAGGTTGGGTTAGGTTACGTTATATTACGTTATTGATGTGTATGAGGGTTACACGGAGACATAGAGGCCAACTCGCCAGGAATGATGTCAAATATACCGCCGAGATGTTAGGTTGGGTTAGGTTAGGTTATATTACGTTATTGTTGTATATAAAGGTCCCACGGAGACGTAGAGGCCAACTCGCCAGGAATGTTGTCAAATATTACCGCCGAGATGTTAGGTTGGATTAGGTTTGGTTGTATTACGTTATTGATGTATATAAAGGACCCACGGAGACGTAGATGCCAGCTCGCCAGGAATGTTATCAAATATTACCGCCGACATGTTAGATTGGGTTAGATTTGGTTATATTACGTTATTGATGTATATAAAGGTCCCACGGAGACGGAGAAGCCAACTCGCGACGAATGTTGTCAAATATTACCACCGAGAAGTTAGGTTGGGTTAGGTTAGGTTATATTACGTTATTGATGTATATAAAGGTCCCACGGAGACGCAGAGGCCAAAAAGTCAGGAATGTGGTCAAATATTACCGCCGAGATGTTAGGTTGGGTTAGGTTAGGTTGTATTACGTTATTGATGTATATAAAGGACCCACGGAGGCGGAGAAGCCAACAAGACAGGAATGTGGTGAAATTTTACCGCCGAGATGTTAGATTGGGTTTGGTTGGGTTATATTACGTTCTTGATGTATATAAAGGTCCCACGGAGACGTAGAGGCCAAGAAGCCAGGAATGTGATTAAATATTACCACCGAGATGTTAGATTGGGTTAGGTTGGGTTATATTACGTAATTGAAGTATATAAAGATCCCACGGAGACGTAGATGCCAACAAGCCAGGAATGTGGTGAAATATTACCGCCGGGATGTTAGATGGGGTTAGGTTAGGTTATATTACGTTATTGAGGTATGTAAAGATCCCACGGAGACGCAGAGGCCAACAAGCTAGGAATGTGGTCAAATATTACCGCCGAGATGTTAGATTGGGTTAGGCTAGCTTATATTACGTTATTTAAGTATACAAAGTTCCCACGGAGACGTAGAGGCCAACTCGCCAGGAATGTGGTCAAATGTTGCCGCCGAGATGGTAGGTTGCATTAGGTTAGGTGAAATTACGTTATTGATGTATATGAAGGTCAAACGGAGACGTAGAGGCCAACGCGCCAGGAATGTTGTCAAATATTACCGCCGAGATGATAGGTTGGGTTAGGTTAGGTTATATTACGTTATTGATGTATATAAAGGTCCCACGGAGACGGAGGAGCCAACTCGCCAGGAATGTTGCCAAATATTACCGACGAGATGTTAGGTTGGGTTAGCTTAGGTTGTATTACGTTATTGACGTATATGAAGGTCCCACGGAGACGTAGAGGCCAACAAGACAGGAATGTGTTCAAATATTACCGCCGAGATGATAGGTTGGGTTAGGTTAGGTTATATTACGTTATTGATGTACATAAAGTTCCCGCGGAGACGTAGAGGCCAACTCGCCAGGAATATTTTCAAATATTACCGCCGTGATGTTAGGTTGGGTTAGGTTAGGTTATATTACGTTATTGATGTATATAAAGGTCCCACGGAGACGTAGAGGCCAACTCGCCAGGAATTTGGTCAAATATTACCGCCGAGATGATAGGTTGGGTTAGGTTAGGTTATATTACGTTATTGATGTATATGAAGGTCAAACGGAGACGTAGAGGCCAACTCGCCAGGAATGTTGTAAAATATTACCGCCGAGATGATAGGTTGGGTTAGGTTAGGTTATATTACGTTATTGATGTATATGAAGGTCAAACGGAGACGTAGAGGCCAACTCGCCAGGAATGTTGTAAAATATTACCGCCGAAATGATAGGTTGTGTTAGGTTAGGTTATATTACGATATTGATGTATATGAAGGTCAAACGGCAACGTAGAGGCCAACTCGCCAGGAATGTTGTCAAATATTACCGCCGAGATGTTAGGTTGGGTTAGGTGAGGTTATATTACGTTATTGATGTATATAAAGGTCCCACGGAGACGTAGAGGCCAACTCGCCAGGAATGTTGTCAAATATTACCGCCGAGATGTTAGGTTGGATTAGGTTTGGTTATATTACGTTATTGATGTATATAAAGGTCCCACGGAGACGTAGAGGCCAACTCGCCAGGAATGTTGTCAAATATTACCGCCGAGATGTTAGGTTGGGTTAGGTTACGTTATATTACGTTATATATGTATATAAAGGTCCCACGGAGACGTAGTGGCCAACTCCCGAGGTATGTTGTCAAATATATCCGCCGAGATGTTAGGTTGGGTTAGGTTAGGTTGTATTACGTTATTGATGTATATAAAGGACCCACGGAGGCGGAGAAGCCAACAAGACAGGAATGTGGTGAAATATTACCGCCGAGATGTTAGATTGGGTTTGGTTGGGTTATATTACGTCATTGATGTATATAAAGGTCCCACGGAGACGTAGAGGCCAAGAAGCCAGGAATGTGATTAAATATTACCACCGAGATGTTAGATTGGGTTAGGTTGGGTTATATTACGTTATTGAAGTATATAAGGGTCCCACGGAGACGTAGATGCCAACAAGCCAGGAATGTGGTCAAATATTAACGCCGAGATGTTAGGGTGGGTTAGGTTAGGTAATATTGCGGTATTGATGTATATAAAGATCCCACGGAGACGTAGAGGCCAACAAGCCAGGAATGTGGACAAATATTACCGGGGAGATGATAGGTTGGGTTAGGTTAGGTTATATTACGTTATTGACGTATATGAAGGTCAAACGGAGACGTAGAGGCCAACTCGCCAGGAATGATGTCAAATATTACCGCCGAGATGTTAGGTTGGGTTAGGTTAGGTTATATTACGTTATTGATGTATATAAAGGTCCCACGGAGACGGAGGAGCCAACTCGCCAGGAATGTTGCCAAATATTACCGACGAGATGTTAGGTTGGGTTAGGTTAGGTTATATTACGTTATTGACGTATATGAAGGTCCCACGGAGACGTAGAGGCCAACAAGACAGGAATGTGTTCAAATATTACCGCCGAGATGATAGGTTGGGTTAGGTTAGGTTATATTACGTTATTGATGTACATAAAGTTCCCGCGGAGACGTAGAGGCCAACTCGCCAGGAATATTTTCAAATATTACCGCCGTGATGTTAGGTTGGGTTAGGTTAGGTTATATTACGTTATTGATGTATATAAAGGTCCCACGGAGACGTAGAGGCCAACTCGCCAGGAATATTTTCAAATATTACCGCCGGGATGTTAGGTTGGGTTAGGTTAGGTTATATTACGTTATTGATGTATATGAAGGTCAAACGGAGACGTAGAGGCCAACTCGCCAGGAATGTTGTAAAATATTACCGCCGGAATGTTAGGTTGTGTTAGGTTAGGTTATATTACGATATTGATGTATATGAAGGTCAAACGGCAACGTAGAGGCCAACTCGCCAGGAATGTTGTCAAATATTACCGCCGAGATGTTAGGTTGGGTTAGGTTAGGTTATATTACGTTATTGATGTATATAAAGGTCCCACGGAGACGTAGAGGCCAACTCGCCAGGAATGTGGTCAAATGTTGCCGCCGAGATGGTAGGTTGCATTAGGTTAGGTGAAATTACGTTATTGATGTATATGAAGGTCAAACGGAGACGCAGAGGCCAACTCGCCAGGAATGTTGTCAAATATTACCGCCGAGATGATAGGTTGGGTTAGGTTAGGTTATATTATGTTACTGATGTATATAAATGTCCCACGGAGACGTAGAGGCCAACTCGCCAGGAATGTTGTCAAATATTACCGCCGAGATATAAGGTTGGGTTAGGTTAGGTGAAATTACGTTATTGATGTATATGAAGGTCAAACGGAGACGCAGAGGCCAACTCGCCAGGAATGTTGTCAAATATTACCGCCGAGATGATAGGTTGGGTTAGGTTACGTTATATTACGTTATTGATGTGTATGAGGGTTACACGGAGACATAGAGGCCAACTCGCCAGGAATGATGTCAAATATACCGCCGAGATGTTAGGTTGGGTTAGGTTAGGTTATATTACGTTATTGTTGTATATAAAGGTCCCACGGAGACGTAGAGGCCAACTCGCCAGGAATGTTGTCAAATATTACCGCCGAGATGTTAGGTTGGATTAGGTTTGGTTGTATTACGTTATTGATGTATATAAAGGACCCACGGAGACGTAGATGCCAGCTCGCCAGGAATGTTATCAAATATTACCGCCGACATGTTAGATTGGGTTAGATTTGGTTATATTACGTTATTGATGTATATAAAGGTCCCACGGAGACGGAGAAGCCAACTCGCGACGAATGTTGTCAAATATTACCACCGAGAAGTTAGGTTGGGTTAGGTTAGGTTATATTACGTTATTGATGTATATAAAGGTCCCACGGAGACGCAGAGGCCAAAAAGTCAGGAATGTGGTCAAATATTACCGCCGAGATGTTAGGTTGGGTTAGGTTAGGTTGTATTACGTTATTGATGTATATAAAGGACCCACGGAGGCGGAGAAGCCAACAAGACAGGAATGTGGTGAAATTTTACCGCCGAGATGTTAGATTGGGTTTGGTTGGGTTATATTACGTTCTTGATGTATATAAAGGTCCCACGGAGACGTAGAGGCCAAGAAGACAGGAATGTGATTAAATATTACCACCGAGATGTTAGATTGGGTTAGGTTGGGTTATATTACGTAATTGAAGTATATAAAGATCCCACGGAGACGTAGATGCCAACAAGCCAGGAATGTGGTGAAATATTACCGCCGGGATGTTAGATGGGGTTAGGTTAGGTTATATTACGTTATTGAGGTATGTAAAGATCCCACGGAGACGCAGAGGCCAACAAGCTAGGAATGTGGTCAAATATTACCGCCGAGATGTTAGATTGGGTTAGGCTAGCTTATATTACGTTATTTAAGTATACAAAGTTCCCACGGAGACGTAGAGGCCAACTCGCCAGGAATGTGGTCAAATGTTGCCGCCGAGATGGTAGGTTGCATTAGGTTAGGTTATATTACGTTATTGATGAATATAAAGGTCCCACGGAGACGTAGATGCCAGCTCGCCAGGAATGTTATCAAATATTACCGCCGACATGTTAGATTGGGTTAGATTTGGTTATATTACGTTATTGATGTATATAAAGGTCCCACGGAGACGGAGAAGCCAACTCGCGACGAATGTTGTCAAATATTACCACCGAGAAGTTAGGTTGGGTTAGGTTATGTTATATTACGTTATTGATGTATATAAAGGTCCCGCGGAGACGCAGAGGCCAAAAAGACAGGAATGTGGTCAAATATTACCGCCGAGATGTTAGGTTGGGTTAGGTTAGGTTATATTACGTTATTGATGTATATAAACGTCCCACGGATACGTAGAGGCCAACAAGCCAGGAATGTGGTCAAATAATAGCGCCGAGATGTTAGGGTGGGTTAGGTTAGGTAATATTACGTTATTGATGTATATAAAGATCCCACGGAGACGTAGAGGCCAACAAGCCAGGAATGTGGACAAATATTACCGGGGAGATGATAGGTTGGGTTAGGTTAGGTTATATTACGTTATTGACGTATATGAAGGTCAAACGGAGACGTAGAGGCCAACTCGCCAGGAATGATGTCAAATATTACCGCCGAGATGTTAGGTTGGGTTAGGTTAAGTTATATTACGTTATTGATGTATATAAAGGTCCCACGGAGACGGAGGAGCCAACTCGCCAGGAATGTTGCCAAATATTACCGACGAGATGTTAGGTTGGGTTAGGTTAGGTTATATTACGTTATTGACGTATATGAAGGTCCCACGGAGACGTAGAGGCCAACAAGACAGGAATGTGTTCAAATATTACCGCCGAGATGATAGGTTGGGTTAGGTTAGGTAATATTGCGGTATTGATGTATATAAAGATCCCACGGAGACGTAGAGGCCAACAAGCCAGGAATGTGGACAAATATTACCGGGGAGATGATAGGTTGGGTTAGGTTAGGTTATATTACGTTATTGATGTATATAAAGGTCCCAGGGAGACGTAGATGCCTACTCGCCAGGAATGTTGTCAAATATTACCGCGGAGATGATAGGTTGGGTTAGGTTACGTTATATTACGTTATTGATGTGTATGAGGGTTACACGGAGACATAGAGGCCAACTCGCCAGGAATGATGTCAAATATTACCGCCGAGATGTTAGGTTGGGTTAGGTTAGGTTATATTACGTTATTGATGTATATAAAGGTCCCATGGAGACGTAGAGGCCAACTCGCCAGGAATGTTGTCAAATATTACCGCCGAGATGTTAGGTTGGATTAGGTTTGGTTATATTACGTTATTGATGTATATGAAGGTCAAACGGAGACGTAGAGGCCAACTCGCCAGGAATGTTGTAAAATATTACCGCCGGAATGTTAGGTTGTGTTAGGTTAGGTTATATTACGATATTGATGTATATGAAGGTCAAACGGCAACGTAGAGGCCAACTCGCCAGGAATGTTGTCAAATATTACCGCCGAGATGTTAGGTTGGGTTAGGTTGGGTTATATTACGTAATTGAAGTATATAAAGATCCCACGGAGACGTAGATGCCAACAAGCCAGGAATGTGGTGAAATATTACCGCCGGGATGTTAGATGGGGTTAGGTTAGGTTATATTACGTTATTGAGGTATGTAAAGGTCCCACGGAGACGCAGAGGCCAACAAGCTAGGAATGTGGTCAAATATTACCGCCGAGATGTTAGATTGGGTTAGGCTAGCTTATATTACGTTATTTAAGTATACAAAGTTCCCACGGAGACGTAGAGGCCAACTCGCCAGGAATGTGGTCAAATGTTGCCGCCGAGATGGTAGGTTGCATTAGGTTAGGTTATATTACGTTATTGATGAATATAAAGGTCCCACGGAGACGTAGATGCCAGCTCGCCAGGAATGTTATCAAATATTACCGCCGACATGTTAGATTGGGTTAGATTTGGTTATATTACGTTATTGATGTATATAAAGGTCCCACGGAGACGGAGAAGCCAACTCGCGACGAATGTTGTCAAATATTACCACCGAGAAGTTAGGTTGGGTTAGGTTATGTTATATTACGTTATTGATGTATGTAAAGGTCCCGCGGAGACGCAGAGGCCAAAAAGACAGGAATGTGGTCAAATATTACCGCCGAGATGTTAGGTTGGGTTAGGTTAGGTTATATTACGTTATTGATGTATATAAACGTCCCACGGATACGTAGAGGCCAACAAGCCAGGAATGTGGTCAAATAATAGCGCCGAGATGTTAGGGTGGGTTAGGTTAGGTAATATTACGTTATTGATGTATATAAAGATCCCACGGAGACGTAGAGGCCAACAAGCCAGGATGTGGACAAATATTACCGGGGAGATGATAGGTTGGGTTAGGTTAGGTTATATTACGTTATTGACGTATATGAAGGTCAAACGGAGACGTAGAGGCCAACTCGCCAGGAATGATGTCAAATATTACCGCCGAGATGTTAGGTTGGGTTAGGTTAGGTTATATTACGTTATTGATGTATATAAAGGTCCCACGGAGACGGAGGAGCCAACTCGCCAGGAATGTTGCCAAATATTACCGACGAGATGTTAGGTTGGGTTAGGTTAGGTTATATTACGTTATTGACGTATATGAAGGTCCCACGGAGACGTAGAGGCCAACAAGACAGGAATGTGTTCAAATATTACCGCCGAGATGATAGGTTGGGTTAGGTTAGGTTATATTACGTTATTGATGTACATAAAGTTCCCGCGGAGACGTAGAGGCCAACTCGCCAGGAATATTTTCAAATATTACCGCCGTGATGTTAGGTTGGGTTAGGTTAGGTTATATTACGTTATTGATGTATATGAAGGTCAAACGGAGACGTAGAGGCCAACTCGCCAGGGATGTTGTAAAATATTACCGCCGGAATGTTAGGTTGTGTTAGGTTAGGTTATATTACGATATTGATGTATATGAAGGTCAAACGGCAACGTAGAGGCCAACTCGCCAGGAATGTTGTCACATATTACCGCCGAGATGTTAGGTTGGGTTAGGTTAGGTTATATTACGTTATTGATGTATATAAAGGTCCCACGGAGACGTAGAGGCCAACTCGCCAGGAATGTTGTCAAATATTACCGCCGAGATATAAGGTTGGGTTAGGTTAGGTTATATCACGTTATTGATGTATATAAAGGTCCCAGGGAGACGTAGATGCCTACTCGCCAGGAATGTTGTCAAATATTACCGCCGAGATGATAGGTTGGGTTAGGTTACGTTATATTACGTTATTGATGTATATAAATGTCCCACGGAGACGGAGAAGCCAACTCGCGACGAATGTTGTCAAATATTACCACCGAGAAGTTAGGTTGGGTTAGGTTATGTTATATTACGTTATTGATGTATATAAAGGTTCCGCGGAGACGTAGAGGCCAACAAGACAGGAATGTGTTCAAATATTACCGCCGAGATGATAGGTTGGGTTAGGTTAGGTTATATTACGTTATTGATGTACATAAAGTTCCCGCGGAGACGTAGAGGCCAACTCGCCAGGAATATTTTCAAATATTGCCGCCGAGATGAAAGGTTGGGTTAGGTTAGGTTATATTACGTTATTGATGTATATGAAGGTCAAACGGAGACGTAGAGGCCAACTCACCAGGAATGTTGTAAAATATTACCGCCGGAATGTTAGGTTGTGTTAGGTTAGGTTATATTACGATATTGATGTATATGAAGGTCAAACGGCAACGTAGAGGCCAACTCGCCAGGAATGTTGTCAAATATTACCGCCGAGATGTTAGGTTGGGTTAGGTTAGGTTATATTACGTTATTGATGTATATAAAGGTCCCACGGAGACGTAGAGGCCAACTCGCCAGGAATGTTGTCAAATATTACCGCCGAGATATAAGGTTGGGTTAGGTTAGGTTATATCACGTTATTGATGTATATAAAGGTCCCAGGGAGACGTAGATGCCTACTCGCCAGGAATGTTGTCAAATATTACCGCCGAGATGATAGGTTGGGTTAGGTTACGTTATATTACGTTATTGATGTGTATGAGGGTTACACGGAGACATAGAGGCCAACTCGCCAGGAATGATGTCAAGTATTACCGCCGAGATGTTAGGTTGGGTAAGGTTAGGTTATATTACGTTATTGATGTATATAAAGGTCCCACGGAGACGTAGAGGCCAACTCGCCAGGAATGTTGTCAAATATTACCGCCGAGATGTTAGGTTGGGTTAGGTTAGGTTATATTACGTTATATATGTATATAAAGGTCCCACGGAGACGTAGTGGCCAACTCCCGAGGTATGTTGTCAAATATATCCGCCGAGATGTTAGGTTGGGTTAGGTTAGGTTGTATTACGTTATTGATGTATATAAAGGTCCCACGGAGACGTAGAGGCCAAGAAGCCAGGAATGTGATTAAATATTACCACCGAGATGTTAGATTGGGTTAGGTTGGGTTATATTACGTTATTGAAGTATATAAAGGTCCCACGGAGACGTAGATGCCAACAAGCCAGGAATGTGGTGAAATATTACCGCCGGGATGTTAGATGGGGTTAGGTTAGGTTATATTACGTTATTAACGTATGTAAAGGTTCCACGGGGACGCAGAGGCCAACAAGCCAGGAATGTGGTCAAATATTACCGCCGAGATGTTAGATTGGGATAGGCTAGCTTATATTACGTTATTTATGTATACAAATTTCCCACGGATACGTAGAGGCCAACTCGCCAGGAATGTGGTCAAATGTTGCCGCCGAGATGGTAGGTTGCATTAGGTTAGGTGAAATTACGTTATTGATGTATATGAAGGTCAAACGGAGACGTAGAGGCCAACGCGCCAGGAATGTTGTCAAATATTACAGCCGAGATGATAGGTTGGGTTAGGTTAGGTTATATTATGTTACTGATGTATATACATGTCCCACGGAGACATAGAGGCCAACTCGCCAGGAATGATGTCAAATATTACCGCCGAGATGTTAGGTTGGGTTAGGTTAGGTTATATTACGTTATTGATGTATATAAAGGTCCCACGGAGACGTAGAGGCCAACTCGCCAGGAATGTTGTCAAATATTACCGCCGAGATGTTAGGTTGGATTAGGTTTGGTTATATTACGTTATTGATGTATATAAAGGTCCCACGGAGACGTAGATGCCAGCTCGCCAGGAATGTTATCAAATATTACCGCCGACATGTTAGATTGGGTTAGATTTGGTTATATTACGTTATTGATGTATATAAAGGTCCCACGGAGACGGAGAAGCCAACTCGCGACGAATGTTGTCAAATATTACCACCGAGAAGTTAGGTTGGGTTAGGTTAGGTTATATTACGTTATTGATGTATATAAAGGTCCCACGGAGACGCAGAGGCCAAAAAGTCAGGAATGTGGTCAAATATTACCGCCGAGATGTTAGGTTGGGTTAGGTTAGGTTGTATTACGTTATTGATGTATATAAAGGACCCACGGAGGCGGAGAAGCCAACAAGACAGGAATGTGGTGAAATTTTACCGCCGAGATGTTAGATTGGGTTTGGTTGGGTTATATTACGTTCTTGATGTATATAAAGGTCCCACGGAGACGTAGAGGCCAAGAAGCCAGGAATGTGATTAAATATTACCACCGAGATGTTAGATTGGGTTAGGTTGGGTTATATTACGTAATTGAAGTATATAAAGATCCCACGGAGACGTAGATGCCAACAAGCCAGGAATGTGGTGAAATATTACCGCCGGGATGTTAGATGGGGTTAGGTTAGGTTATATTACGTTATTGAGGTATGTAAAGGTCCCACGGAGACGCAGAGGCCAACAAGCTAGGAATGTGGTCAAATATTACCGCCGAGATGTTAGATTGGGTTAGGCTAGCTTATATTACGTTATTTAAGTATACAAAGTTCCCACGGAGACGTAGAGGCCAACTCGCCAGGAATGTGGTCAAATGTTGCCGCCGAGATGGTAGGTTGCATTAGGTTAGGTTATATTACGTTATTGATGAATATAAAGGTCCCACGGAGACGTAGATGCCAGCTCGCCAGGAATGTTATCAAATATTACCGCCGACATGTTAGATTGGGTTAGATCTGGTTATATTACGTTATTGATGTATATAAAGGTCCCACGGAGACGGAGAAGCCAACTCGCGACGAATGTTGTCAAATATTACCACCGAGAAGTTAGGTTGGGTTAGGTTAGGTTATATTACGTTATTGATGTATATAAAGGTCCCACGGAGACGGAGGAGCCAACTCGCCAGGAATGTTGCCAAATATTACCGACGAGATGTTAGGTTGGGTTAGGTTAGGTTATATTACGTTATTGACGTATATGAAGGTCCCACGGAGACGTAGAGGCCAACAAGACAGGAATGTGTTCAAATATTACCGCCGAGATGATAGGTTGGGTTAGGTTAGGTTATATTACGTTATTGATGTACATAAAGTTCCCGCGGAGACGTAGAGGCCAACTCGCCAGGAATATTTTCAAATATTACCGCCGTGATGTTAGGTTGGGTTAGGTTAGGTTATATTACGTTATTGATGTATATAAAGGTCCCACGGAGACGTAGAGGCCAACTCGCCAGGAATATTTTCAAATATTACCGCCGGGATGTTAGGTTGGGTTAGGTTAGGTTATATTACGTTATTGATGTATATGAAGGTCAAACGGAGACGTAGAGGCCAACTCGCCAGGAATGTTGTAAAATATTACCGCCGGAATGTTAGGTTGTGTTAGGTTAGGTTATATTACGATATTGATGTATATGAAGGTCAAACGGCAACGTAGAGGCCAACTCGCCAGGAATGTTGTCAAATATTACCGCCGAGATGTTAGGTTGGGTTAGGTTAGGTTATATTACGTTATTGATGTATATAAAGGTCCCACGGAGACGTAGAGGCCAACTCGCCAGGAATGTGGTCAAATGTTGCCGCCGAGATGGTAGGTTGCATTAGGTTAGGTGAAATTACGTTATTGATGTATATGAAGGTCAAACGGAGACGCAGAGGCCAACTCGCCAGGAATGTTGTCAAATATTACCGCCGAGATGATAGGTTGGGTTAGGTTAGGTTATATTATGTTACTGATGTATATAAATGTCCCACGGAGACGTAGAGGCCAACTCGCCAGGAATGTTGTCAAATATTACCGCCGAGATATAAGGTTGGGTTAGGTTAGGTGAAATTACGTTATTGATGTATATGAAGGTCAAACGGAGACGCAGAGGCCAACTCGCCAGGAATGTTGTCAAATATTACCGCCGAGATGATAGGTTGGGTTAGGTTACGTTATATTACGTTATTGATGTGTATGAGGGTTACACGGAGACATAGAGGCCAACTCGCCAGGAATGATGTCAAATATACCGCCGAGATGTTAGGTTGGGTTAGGTTAGGTTATATTACGTTATTGTTGTATATAAAGGTCCCACGGAGACGTAGATGCCAGCTCGCCAGGAATGTTATCAAATATTACCGCCGACATGTTAGATTGGGTCAGATTTGGTTATATTACGTTATTGATGTATATAAAGGTCCCACGGAGACGGAGAAGCCAACTCGCGACGAATGTTGTCAAATATTACCACCGAGAAGTTAGGTTGGGTTAGGTTAGGTTATATTACGTTATTGATGTATATAAAGGTCCCACGGAGACGCAGAGGCCAAAAAGTCAGGAATGTGGTCAAATATTACCGCCGAGATGTTAGGTTGGGTTAGGTTAGGTTGTATTGCGTTATTGATGTATATAAAGGACCCACGGAGGCGGAGAAGCCAACAAGACAGGAATGTGGTGAAATTTTACCGCCGAGATGTTAGATTGGGTTTGGTTGGGTTATATTACGTTCTTGATGTATATAAAGGTCCCACGGAGACGTAGAGGCCAAGAAGCCAGGAATGTGATTAAATATTACCACCGAGATGTTAGATTGGGTTAGGTTGGGTTATATTACGTAATTGAAGTATATAAAGATCCCACGGAGACGTAGATGCCAACAAGCCAGGAATGTGGTGAAATATTACCGCCGGGATGTTAGATGGGGTTAGGTTAGGTTATATTACGTTATTGAGGTATGTAAAGATCCCACGGAGACGCAGAGGCCAACAAGCTAGGAATGTGGTCAAATATTACCGCCGAGATGTTAGATTGGGTTAGGCTAGCTTATATTACGTTATTTAAGTATACAAAGTTCCCACGGAGACGTAGAGGCCAACTCGCCAGGAATGTGGTCAAATGTTGCCGCCGAGATGGTAGGTTGCATTAGGTTAGGTTATATTACGTTATTGATGAATATAAAGGTCCCACGGAGACGTAGATGCCAGCTCGCCAGGAATGTTATCAAATATTACCGCCGACATGTTAGATTGGGTTAGATTTGGTTATATTACGTTATTGATGTATATAAAGGTCCCACGGAGACGGAGAAGCCAACTCGCGACGAATGTTGTCAAATATTACCACCGAGAAGTTAGGTTGGGTTAGGTTATGTTATATTACGTTATTGATGTATATAAAGGTCCCGCGGAGACGCAGAGGCCAAAAAGACAGGAATGTGGTCAAATATTACCGCCGAGATGTTAGGTTGGGTTAGGTTAGGTTATATTACGTTATTGATGTATATAAACGTCCCACGGATACGTAGAGGCCAACAAGCCAGGAATGTGGTCAAATAATAGCGCCGAGATGTTAGGGTGGGTTAGGTTAGGTAATATTACGTTATTGATGTATATAAAGATCCCACGGAGACGTAGAGGCCAACAAGCCAGGATGTGGACAAATATTACCGGGGAGATGATAGGTTGGGTTAGGTTAGGTTATATTACGTTATTGACGTATATGAAGGTCAAACGGAGACGTAGAGGCCAACTCGCCAGGAATGATGTCAAATATTACCGCCGAGATGTTAGGTTGGGTTAGGTTAGGTTATATTACGTTATTGATGTATATAAAGGTCCCACGGAGACGGAGGAGCCAACTCGCCAGGAATGTTGCCAAATATTACCGACGAGATGTTAGGTTGGGTTAGGTTAGGTTATATTACGTTATTGACGTATATGAAGGTCCCACGGAGACGTAGAGGCCAACAAGACAGGAATGTGTTCAAATATTACCGCCGAGATGATAGGTTGGGTTAGGTTAGGTTATATTACGTTATTGATGTACATAAAGTTCCCGCGGAGACGTAGAGGCCAACTCGCCAGGAATATTTTCAAATATTACCGCCGTGATATTAGGTTGGGTTAGGTTAGGTTATATTACGTTATTGATGTATATGAAGGTCAAACGGAGACGTAGAGGCCAACTCGCCAGGGATGTTGTAAAATATTACCGCCGGAATGTTAGGTTGTGTTAGGTTAGGTTATATTACGATATTGATGTATATGAAGGTCAAACGGCAACGTAGAGGCCAACTCGCCAGGAATGTTGTCACATATTACCGCCGAGATGTTAGGTTGGGTTAGGTTAGGTTATATTACGTTATTGATGTATATAAAGGTCCCACGGAGACGTAGAGGCCAACTCGCCAGGAATGTTGTCAAATATTACCGCCGAGATATAAGGTTGGGTTAGGTTAGGTTATATCACGTTATTGATGTATATAAAGGTCCCAGGGAGACGTAGATGCCTACTCGCCAGGAATGTTGTCAAATATTACCGCCGAGATGATAGGTTGGGTTAGGTTACGTTATATTACGTTATTGATGTATATAAATGTCCCACGGAGACGGAGAAGCCAACTCGCGACGAATGTTGTCAAATATTACCACCGAGAAGTTAGGTTGGGTTAGGTTATGTTATATTACGTTATTGATGTATATAAAGGTTCCGCGGAGACGTAGAGGCCAACAAGACAGGAATGTGTTCAAATATTACCGCCGAGATGATAGGTTGGGTTAGGTTAGGTTATATTACGTTATTGATGTACATAAAGTTCCCGCGGAGACGTAGAGGCCAACTCGCCAGGAATATTTTCAAATATTGCCGCCGAGATGAAAGGTTGGGTTAGGTTAGGTTATATTACGTTATTGATGTATATGAAGGTCAAACGGAGACGTAGAGGCCAACTCACCAGGAATGTTGTAAAATATTACCGCCGGAATGTTAGGTTGTGTTAGGTTAGGTTATATTACGATATTGATGTATATGAAGGTCAAACGGCAACGTAGAGGCCAACTCGCCAGGAATGTTGTCAAATATTACCGCCGAGATGTTAGGTTGGGTTAGGTTAGGTTATATTACGTTATTGATGTATATAAAGGTCCCACGGAGACGTAGAGGCCAACTCGCCAGGAATGTTGTCAAATATTACCGCCGAGATATAAGGTTGGGTTAGGTTAGGTTATATCACGTTATTGATGTATATAAAGGTCCCAGGGAGACGTAGATGCCTACTCGCCAGGAATGTTGTCAAATATTACCGCCGAGATGATAGGTTGGGTTAGGTTACGTTATATTACGTTATTGATGTGTATGAGGGTTACACGGAGACATAGAGGCCAACTCGCCAGGAATGATGTCAAATATTACCGCCGAGATGTTAGGTTGGGTAAGGTTAGGTTATATTACGTTATTGATGTATATAAAGGTCCCACGGAGACGTAGAGGCCAACTCGCCAGGAATGTTGTCAAATATTACCGCCGAGATGTTAGGTTGGGTTAGGTTAGGTTATATTACGTTATATATGTATATAAAGGTCCCACGGAGACGTAGTGGCCAACTCCCGAGGTATGTTGTCAAATATATCCGCCGAGATGTTAGGTTGGGTTAGGTTAGGTTGTATTACGTTATTGATGTATACAAAGGTCCCACGGAGACGTAGAGGCCAAGAAGCCAGGAATGTGATTAAATATTACCACCGAGATGTTAGATTGGGTTAGGTTGGGTTATATTACGTTATTGAAGTATATAAAGGTCCCACGGAGACGTAGATGCCAACAAGCCAGGAATGTGGTGAAATATTACCGCCGGGATGTTAGATGGGGTTAGGTTAGGTTATATTACGTTATTAACGTATGTAAAGGTTCCACGGGGACGCAGAGGCCAACAAGCCAGGAATGTGGTCAAATATTACCGCCGAGATGTTAGATTGGGATAGGCTAGCTTATATTACGTTATTTATGTATACAAAGTTCCCACGGATACGTAGAGGCCAACTCGCCAGGAATGTGGTCAAATGTTGCCGCCGAGATGGTAGGTTGCATTAGGTTAGGTGAAATTACGTTATTGATGTATATGAAGGTCAAACGGAGACGTAGAGGCCAACGCGCCAGGAATGTTGTCAAATATTACCGCCGAGATGATAGGTTGGGTTAGGTTAGGTTATATTATGTTACTGATGTATATACATGTCCCACGGAGACATAGAGGCCAACTCGCCAGGAATGATGTCAAATATTACCGCCGAGATGTTAGGTTGGGTTAGGTTAGGTTATATTACGTTATTGATGTATATAAAGGTCCCACGGAGACGTAGAGGCCAACTCGCCAGGAATGTTGTCAAATATTACCGCCGAGATGTTAGGTTGGATTAGGTTTGGTTATATTACGTTATTGATGTATATAAAGGTCCCACGGAGACGTAGATGCCAGCTCGCCAGGAATGTTATCAAATATTACCGCCGACATGTTAGATTGGGTTAGATTTGGTTATATTACGTTATTGATGTATATAAAGGTCCCACGGAGACGGAGAAGCCAACTCGCGACGAATGTTGTCAAATATTACCACCGAGAAGTTAGGTTGGGTTAGGTTAGGTTATATTACGTTATTGATGTATATAAAGGTCCCACGGAGACGCAGAGGCCAAAAAGTCAGGAATGTGGTCAAATATTACCGCCGAGATGTTAGGTTGGGTTAGGTTAGGTTGTATTACGTTATTGATGTATATAAAGGACCCACGGAGGCGGAGAAGCCAACAAGACAGGAATGTGGTGAAATTTTACCGCCGAGATGTTAGATTGGGTTTGGTTGGGTTATATTACGTTCTTGATGTATATAAAGGTCCCACGGAGACGTAGAGGCCAAGAAGCCAGGAATGTGATTAAATATTACCACCGAGATGTTAGATTGGGTTAGGTTGGGTTATATTACGTAATTGAAGTATATAAAGATCCCACGGAGACGTAGATGCCAACAAGCCAGGAATGTGGTGAAATATTACCGCCGGGATGTTAGATGGGGTTAGGTTAGGTTATATTACGTTATTGAGGTATGTAAAGGTCCCACGGAGACGCAGAGGCCAACAAGCTAGGAATGTGGTCAAATATTACCGCCGAGATGTTAGATTGGGTTAGGCTAGCTTATATTACGTTATTTAAGTATACAAAGTTCCCACGGAGACGTAGAGGCCAACTCGCCAGGAATGTGGTCAAATGTTGCCGCCGAGATGGTAGGTTGCATTAGGTTAGGTTATATTACGTTATTGATGAATATAAAGGTCCCACGGAGACGTAGATGCCAGCTCGCCAGGAATGTTATCAAATATTACCGCCGACATGTTAGATTGGGTTAGATTTGGTTATATTACGTTATTGATGTATATAAAGGTCCCACGGAGACGGAGAAGCCAACTCGCGACGAATGTTGTCAAATATTACCACCGAGAAGTTAGGTTGGGTTAGGTTATGTTATATTACGTTATTGATGTATGTAAAGGTCCCGCGGAGACGCAGAGGCCAAAAAGACAGGAATGTGGTCAAATATTACCGCCGAGATGTTAGGTTGGGTTAGGTTAGGTTATATTACGTTATTGATGTATATAAACGTCCCACGGATACGTAGAGGCCAACAAGCCAGGAATGTGGTCAAATAATAGCGCCGAGATGTTAGGGTGGGTTAGGTTAGGTAATATTACGTTATTGATGTATATAAAGATCCCACGGAGACGTAGAGGCCAACAAGCCAGGATGTGGACAAATATTACCGGGGAGATGATAGGTTGGGTTAGGTTAGGTTATATTACGTTATTGACGTATATGAAGGTCAAACGGAGACGTAGAGGCCAACTCGCCAGGAATGATGTCAAATATTACCGCCGAGATGTTAGGTTGGGTTAGGTTAGGTTATATTACGTTATTGATGTATATAAAGGTCCCACGGAGACGGAGGAGCCAACTCGCCAGGAATGTTGCCAAATATTACCGACGAGATGTTAGGTTGGGTTAGGTTAGGTTATATTACGTTATTGACGTATATGAAGGTCCCACGGAGACGTAGAGGCCAACAAGACAGGAATGTGTTCAAATATTACCGCCGAGATGATAGGTTGGGTTAGGTTAGGTTATATTACGTTATTGATGTACATAAAGTTCCCGCGGAGACGTAGAGGCCAACTCGCCAGGAATATTTTCAAATATTACCGCCGTGATATTAGGTTGGGTTAGGTTAGGTTATATTACGTTATTGATGTATATGAAGGTCAAACGGAGACGTAGAGGCCAACTCGCCAGGGATGTTGTAAAATATTACCGCCGGAATGTTAGGTTGTGTTAGGTTAGGTTATATTACGATATTGATGTATATGAAGGTCAAACGGCAACGTAGAGGCCAACTCGCCAGGAATGTTGTCACATATTACCGCCGAGATGTTAGGTTGGGTTAGGTTAGGTTATATTACGTTATTGATGTATATAAAGGTCCCACGGAGACGTAGAGGCCAACTCGCCAGGAATGTTGTCAAATATTACCGCCGAGATATAAGGTTGGGTTAGGTTAGGTTATATCACGTTATTGATGTATATAAAGGTCCCAGGGAGACGTAGATGCCTACTCGCCAGGAATGTTGTCAAATATTACCGCCGAGATGATAGGTTGGGTTAGGTTACGTTATATTACGTTATTGATGTATATAAATGTCCCACGGAGACGGAGAAGCCAACTCGCGACGAATGTTGTCAAATATTACCACCGAGAAGTTAGGTTGGGTTAGGTTATGTTATATTACGTTATTGATGTATATAAAGGTTCCGCGGAGACGTAGAGGCCAACAAGACAGGAATGTGTTCAAATATTACCGCCGAGATGATAGGTTGGGTTAGGTTAGGTTATATTACGTTATTGATGTACATAAAGTTCCCGCGGAGACGTAGAGGCCAACTCGCCAGGAATATTTTCAAATATTGCCGCCGAGATGAAAGGTTGGGTTAGGTTAGGTTATATTACGTTATTGATGTATATGAAGGTCAAACGGAGACGTAGAGGCCAACTCACCAGGAATGTTGTAAAATATTACCGCCGGAATGTTAGGTTGTGTTAGGTTAGGTTATATTACGATATTGATGTATATGAAGGTCAAACGGCAACGTAGAGGCCAACTCGCCAGGAATGTTGTCAAATATTACCGCCGAGATGTTAGGTTGGGTTAGGTTAGGTTATATTACGTTATTGATGTATATAAAGGTCCCACGGAGACGTAGAGGCCAACTCGCCAGGAATGTTGTCAAATATTACCGCCGAGATATAAGGTTGGGTTAGGTTAGGTTATATCACGTTATTGATGTATATAAAGGTCCCAGGGAGACGTAGATGCCTACTCGCCAGGAATGTTGTCAAATATTACCGCCGAGATGATAGGTTGGGTTAGGTTACGTTATATTACGTTATTGATGTGTATGAGGGTTACACGGAGACATAGAGGCCAACTCGCCAGGAATGATGTCAAATATTACCGCCGAGATGTTAGGTTGGGTAAGGTTAGGTTATATTACGTTATTGATGTATATAAAGGTCCCACGGAGACGTAGAGGCCAACTCGCCAGGAATGTTGTCAAATATTACCGCCGAGATGTTAGGTTGGGTTAGGTTAGGTTATATTACGTTATATATGTATATAAAGGTCCCACGGAGACGTAGTGGCCAACTCCCGAGGTATGTTGTCAAATATATCCGCCGAGATGTTAGGTTGGGTTAGGTTAGGTTGTATTACGTTATTGATGTATATAAAGGTCCCACGGAGACGTAGAGGCCAAGAAGCCAGGAATGTGATTAAATATTACCACCGAGATGTTAGATTGGGTTAGGTTGGGTTATATTACGTTATTGAAGTATATAAAGGTCCCACGGAGACGTAGATGCCAACAAGCCAGGAATGTGGTGAAATATTACCGCCGGGATGTTAGATGGGGTTAGGTTAGGTTATATTACGTTATTAACGTATGTAAAGGTTCCACGGGGACGCAGAGGCCAACAAGCCAGGAATGTGGTCAAATATTACCGCCGAGATGTTAGATTGGGATAGGCTAGCTTATATTACGTTATTTATGTATACAAAGTTCCCACGGATACGTAGAGGCCAACTCGCCAGGAATGTGGTCAAATGTTGCCGCCGAGATGGTAGGTTGCATTAGGTTAGGTGAAATTACGTTATTGATGTATATGAAGGTCAAACGGAGACGTAGAGGCCAACGCGCCAGGAATGTTGTCAAATATTACCGCCGAGATGATAGGTTGGGTTAGGTTAGGTTATATTATGTTACTGATGTATATACATGTCCCACGGAGACATAGAGGCCAACTCGCCAGGAATGATGTCAAATATTACCGCCGAGATGTTAGGTTGGGTTAGGTTAGGTTATATTACGTTATTGATGTATATAAAGGTCCCACGGAGACGTAGAGGCCAACTCGCCAGGAATGTTGTCAAATATTACCGCCGAGATGTTAGGTTGGATTAGGTTTGGTTATATTACGTTATTGATGTATATAAAGGTCCCACGGAGACGTAGATGCCAGCTCGCCAGGAATGTTATCAAATATTACCGCCGACATGTTAGATTGGGTTAGATTTGGTTATATTACGTTATTGATGTATATAAAGGTCCCACGGAGACGGAGAAGCCAACTCGCGACGAATGTTGTCAAATATTACCACCGAGAAGTTAGGTTGGGTTAGGTTAGGTTATATTACGTTATTGATGTATATAAAGGTCCCACGGAGACGCAGAGGCCAAAAAGTCAGGAATGTGGTCAAATATTACCGCCGAGATGTTAGGTTGGGTTAGGTTAGGTTGTATTACGTTATTGATGTATATAAAGGACCCACGGAGGCGGAGAAGCCAACAAGACAGGAATGTGGTGAAATTTTACCGCCGAGATGTTAGATTGGGTTTGGTTGGGTTATATTACGTTCTTGATGTATATAAAGGTCCCACGGAGACGTAGAGGCCAAGAAGCCAGGAATGTGATTAAATATTACCACCGAGATGTTAGATTGGGTTAGGTTGGGTTATATTACGTAATTGAAGTATATAAAGATCCCACGGAGACGTAGATGCCAACAAGCCAGGAATGTGGTGAAATATTACCGCCGGGATGTTAGATGGGGTTAGGTTAGGTTATATTACGTTATTGAGGTATGTAAAGGTCCCACGGAGACGCAGAGGCCAACAAGCTAGGAATGTGGTCAAATATTACCGCCGAGATGTTAGATTGGGTTAGGCTAGCTTATATTACGTTATTTAAGTATACAAAGTTCCCACGGAGACGTAGAGGCCAACTCGCCAGGAATGTGGTCAAATGTTGCCGCCGAGATGGTAGGTTGCATTAGGTTAGGTTATATTACGTTATTGATGAATATAAAGGTCCCACGGAGACGGAGGAGCCAACTCGCCAGGAATGTTGCCAAATATTACCGACGAGATGTTAGGTTGGGTTAGGTTAGGTTATATTACGTTATTGACGTATATGAAGGTCCCACGGAGACGTAGAGGCCAACAAGACAGGAATGTGTTCAAATATTACCGCCGAGATGATAGGTTGGGTTAGGTTAGGTAATATTGCGGTATTGATGTATATAAAGATCCCACGGAGACGTAGAGGCCAACAAGCCAGGAATGTGGACAAATATTACCGGGGAGATGATAGGTTGGGTTAGGTTAGGTTATATTACGTTATTGATGTATATAAAGGTCCCAGGGAGACGTAGATGCCTACTCGCCAGGAATGTTGTCAAATATTACCGCGGAGATGATAGGTTGGGTTAGGTTACGTTACATTACGTTATTGATGTGTATGAGGGTTACACGGAGACATAGAGGCCAACTCGCCAGGAATGATGTCAAATATTACCGCCGAGATGTTAGGTTGGGTTAGGTTAGGTTATATTACGTTATTGATGTATATAAAGGTCCCATGGAGACGTAGAGGCCAACTCGCCAGGAATGTTGTCAAATATTACCGCCGAGATGTTAGGTTGGATTAGGTTTGGTTATATTACGTTATTGATGTATATGAAGGTCAAACGGAGACGTAGAGGCCAACTCGCCAGGAATGTTGTAAAATATTACCGCCGGAATGTTAGGTTGTGTTAGGTTAGGTCATATTACGATATTGATGTATATGAAGGTCAAACGGCAACGTAGAGGCCAACTCGCCAGGAATGTTGTCAAATATTACCGCCGAGATGTTAGGTTGGGTTAGGTTGGGTTATATTACGTAATTGAAGTATATAAAGATCCCACGGAGACGTAGATGCCAACAAGCCAGGAATGTGGTGAAATATTACCGCCGGGATGTTAGATGGGGTTAGGTTAGGTTATATTACGTTATTGAGGTATGTAAAGGTCCCACGGAGACGCAGAGGCCAACAAGCTAGGAATGTGGTCAAATATTACCGCCGAGATGTTAGATTGGGTTAGGCTAGCTTATATTACGTTATTTAAGTATACAAAGTTCCCACGGAGACGTAGAGGCCAACTCGCCAGGAATGTGGTCAAATGTTGCCGCCGAGATGGTAGGTTGCATTAGGTTAGGTTATATTACGTTATTGATGAATATAAAGGTCCCACGGAGACGTAGATGCCAGCTCGCCAGGAATGTTATCAAATATTACCGCCGACATGTTAGATTGGGTTAGATTTGGTTATATTACGTTATTGATGTATATAAAGGTCCCACGGAGACGGAGAAGCCAACTCGCGACGAATGTTGTCAAATATTACCACCGAGAAGTTAGGTTGGGTTAGGTTATGTTATATTACGTTATTGATGTATGTAAAGGTCCCGCGGAGACGCAGAGGCCAAAAAGACAGGAATGTGGTCAAATATTACCGCCGAGATGTTAGGTTGGGTTAGGTTAGGTTATATTACGTTATTGATGTATATAAACGTCCCACGGATACGTAGAGGCCAACAAGCCAGGAATGTGGTCAAATAATAGCGCCGAGATGTTAGGGTGGGTTAGGTTAGGTAATATTACGTTATTGATGTATATAAAGATCCCACGGAGACGTAGAGGCCAACAAGCCAGGATGTGGACAAATATTACCGGGGAGATGATAGGTTGGGTTAGGTTAGGTTATATTACGTTATTGACGTATATGAAGGTCAAACGGAGACGTAGAGGCCAACTCGCCAGGAATGATGTCAAATATTACCGCCGAGATGTTAGGTTGGGTTAGGTTAGGTTATATTACGTTATTGATGTATATAAAGGTCCCACGGAGACGGAGGAGCCAACTCGCCAGGAATGTTGCCAAATATTACCGACGAGATGTTAGGTTGGGTTAGGTTAGGTTATATTACGTTATTGACGTATATGAAGGTCCCACGGAGACGTAGAGGCCAACAAGACAGGAATGTGTTCAAATATTACCGCCGAGATGATAGGTTGGGTTAGGTTAGGTTATATTACGTTATTGATGTACATAAAGTTCCCGCGGAGACGTAGAGGCCAACTCGCCAGGAATATTTTCAAATATTACCGCCGTGATATTAGGTTGGGTTAGGTTAGGTTATATTACGTTATTGATGTATATGAAGGTCAAACGGAGACGTAGAGGCCAACTCGCCAGGGATGTTGTAAAATATTACCGCCGGAATGTTAGGTTGTGTTAGGTTAGGTTATATTACGATATTGATGTATATGAAGGTCAAACGGCAACGTAGAGGCCAACTCGCCAGGAATGTTGTCACATATTACCGCCGAGATGTTAGGTTGGGTTAGGTTAGGTTATATTACGTTATTGATGTATATAAAGGTCCCACGGAGACGTAGAGGCCAACTCGCCAGGAATGTTGTCAAATATTACCGCCGAGATATAAGGTTGGGTTAGGTTAGGTTATATCACGTTATTGATGTATATAAAGGTCCCAGGGAGACGTAGATGCCTACTCGCCAGGAATGTTGTCAAATATTACCGCCGAGATGATAGGTTGGGTTAGGTTACGTTATATTACGTTATTGATGTATATAAATGTCCCACGGAGACGGAGAAGCCAACTCGCGACGAATGTTGTCAAATATTACCACCGAGAAGTTAGGTTGGGTTAGGTTATGTTATATTACGTTATTGATGTATATAAAGGTTCCGCGGAGACGTAGAGGCCAACAAGACAGGAATGTGTTCAAATATTACCGCCGAGATGATAGGTTGGGTTAGGTTAGGTTATATTACGTTATTGATGTACATAAAGTTCCCGCGGAGACGTAGAGGCCAACTCGCCAGGAATATTTTCAAATATTGCCGCCGAGATGAAAGGTTGGGTTAGGTTAGGTTATATTACGTTATTGATGTATATGAAGGTCAAACGGAGACGTAGAGGCCAACTCACCAGGAATGTTGTAAAATATTACCGCCGGAATGTTAGGTTGTGTTAGGTTAGGTTATATTACGATATTGATGTATATGAAGGTCAAACGGCAACGTAGAGGCCAACTCGCCAGGAATGTTGTCAAATATTACCGCCGAGATGTTAGGTTGGGTTAGGTTACGTTATATTACGTTATTGATGTGTATGAGGGTTACACGGAGACATAGAGGCCAACTCGCCAGGAATGATGTCAAATATTACCGCCGAGATGTTAGGTTGGGTAAGGTTAGGTTATATTACGTTATTGATGTATATAAAGGTCCCACGGAGACGTAGAGGCCAACTCGCCAGGAATGTTGTCAAATATTACCGCCGAGATGTTAGGTTGGGTTAGGTTAGGTTATATTACGTTATATATGTATATAAAGGTCCCACGGAGACGTAGTGGCCAACTCCCGAGGTATGTTGTCAAATATATCCGCCGAGATGTTAGGTTGGGTTAGGTTAGGTTGTATTACGTTATTGATGTATATAAAGGTCCCACGGAGACGTAGAGGCCAAGAAGCCAGGAATGTGATTAAATATTACCACCGAGATGTTAGATTGGGTTAGGTTGGGTTATATTACGTTATTGAAGTATATAAAGGTCCCACGGAGACGTAGATGCCAACAAGCCAGGAATGTGGTGAAATATTACCGCCGGGATGTTAGATGGGGTTAGGTTAGGTTATATTACGTTATTAACGTATGTAAAGGTTCCACGGGGACGCAGAGGCCAACAAGCCAGGAATGTGGTCAAATATTACCGCCGAGATGTTAGATTGGGATAGGCTAGCTTATATTACGTTATTTATGTATACAAAGTTCCCACGGATACGTAGAGGCCAACTCGCCAGGAATGTGGTCAAATGTTGCCGCCGAGATGGTAGGTTGCATTAGGTTAGGTGAAATTACGTTATTGATGTATATGAAGGTCAAACGGAGACGTAGAGGCCAACGCGCCAGGAATGTTGTCAAATATTACCGCCGAGATGATAGGTTGGGTTAGGTTAGGTTATATTATGTTACTGATGTATATACATGTCCCACGGAGACATAGAGGCCAACTCGCCAGGAATGATGTCAAATATTACCGCCGAGATGTTAGGTTGGGTTAGGTTAGGTTATATTACGTTATTGATGTATATAAAGGTCCCACGGAGACGTAGAGGCCAACTCGCCAGGAATGTTGTCAAATATTACCGCCGAGATGTTAGGTTGGATTAGGTTTGGTTATATTACGTTATTGATGTATATAAAGGTCCCACGGAGACGTAGATGCCAGCTCGCCAGGAATGTTATCAAATATTACCGCCGACATGTTAGATTGGGTTAGATTTGGTTATATTACGTTATTGATGTATATAAAGGTCCCACGGAGACGGAGAAGCCAACTCGCGACGAATGTTGTCAAATATTACCACCGAGAAGTTAGGTTGGGTTAGGTTATGTTATATTACGTTATTGATGTACATAAAGTTCCCGCGGAGACGTAGAGGCCAACTCGCCAGGAATATTTTCAAATATTGCCGCCGAGATGAAAGGTTGGGTTAGGTTAGGTTATATTACGTTATTGATGTATATGAAGGTCAAACGGAGACGTAGAGGCCAACTCACCAGGAATGTTGTAAAATATTACCGCCGGAATGTTAGGTTGTGTTAGGTTAGGTTATATTACGATATTGATGTATATGAAGGTCAAACGGCAACGTAGAGGCCAACTCGCCAGGAATGTTGTCAAATATTACCGCCGAGATGTTAGGTTGGGTTAGGTTACGTTATATTACGTTATTGATGTGTATGAGGGTTACACGGAGACATAGAGGCCAACTCGCCAGGAATGATGTCAAATATTACCGCCGAGATGTTAGGTTGGGTAAGGTTAGGTTATATTACGTTATTGATGTATATAAAGGTCCCACGGAGACGTAGAGGCCAACTCGCCAGGAATGTTGTCAAATATTACCGCCGAGATGTTAGGTTGGGTTAGGTTAGGTTATATTACGTTATATATGTATATAAAGGTCCCACGGAGACGTAGTGGCCAACTCCCGAGGTATGTTGTCAAATATATCCGCCGAGATGTTAGGTTGGGTTAGGTTAGGTTGTATTACGTTATTGATGTATATAAAGGTCCCACGGAGACGTAGAGGCCAAGAAGCCAGGAATGTGATTAAATATTACCACCGAGATGTTAGATTGGGTTAGGTTGGGTTATATTACGTTATTGAAGTATATAAAGGTCCCACGGAGACGTAGATGCCAACAAGCCAGGAATGTGGTGAAATATTACCGCCGGGATGTTAGATGGGGTTAGGTTAGGTTATATTACGTTATTAACGTATGTAAAGGTTCCACGGGGACGCAGAGGCCAACAAGCCAGGAATGTGGTCAAATATTACCGCCGAGATGTTAGATTGGGATAGGCTAGCTTATATTACGTTATTTATGTATACAAAGTTCCCACGGATACGTAGAGGCCAACTCGCCAGGAATGTGGTCAAATGTTGCCGCCGAGATGGTAGGTTGCATTAGGTTAGGTGAAATTACGTTATTGATGTATATGAAGGTCAAACGGAGACGTAGAGGCCAACGCGCCAGGAATGTTGTCAAATATTACCGCCGAGATGATAGGTTGGGTTAGGTTAGGTTATATTATGTTACTGATGTATATACATGTCCCACGGAGACATAGAGGCCAACTCGCCAGGAATGATGTCAAATATTACCGCCGAGATGTTAGGTTGGGTTAGGTTAGGTTATATTACGTTATTGATGTATATAAAGGTCCCACGGAGACGTAGAGGCCAACTCGCCAGGAATGTTGTCAAATATTACCGCCGAGATGTTAGGTTGGATTAGGTTTGGTTATATTACGTTATTGATGTATATAAAGGTCCCACGGAGACGTAGATGCCAGCTCGCCAGGAATGTTATCAAATATTACCGCCGACATGTTAGATTGGGTTAGATTTGGTTATATTACGTTATTGATGTATATAAAGGTCCCACGGAGACGGAGAAGCCAACTCGCGACGAATGTTGTCAAATATTACCACCGAGAAGTTAGGTTGGGTTAGGTTATGTTATATTACGTTATTCATGTATGTAAAGGTCCCGCGGAGACGCAGAGGCCAAAAAGACAGGAATGTGGTCAAATATTACCGCCGAGATGTTAGGTTGGGTTAGGTTAGGTTATATTACGTTATTGATGTATATAAACGTCCCACGCATACGTAGAGGCCAACAAGCCAGGAATGTGGTCAAATAATAGCGCCGAGATGTTAGGGTGGGTTAGGTTAGGTAATATTACGTTATTGATGTATATAAAGATCCCACGGAGACGAAGAGGCCAACAAGCCAGGATGTGGACAAATATTACCGGGGAGATGATAGGTTGGGTTAGGTTAGGTTATATTACGTTATTGACGTATATGAAGGTCAAACGGAGACGTAGAGGCCAACTCGCCAGGAATGATGTCAAATATTACCGCCGAGATGTTAGGTTGGGTTAGGTTAAGTTATATTACGTTATTGATGTATATAAAGGTCCCACGGAGACGGAGGAGCCAACTCGCCAGGAATGTTGCCAAATATTACCGTCGAGATGTTAGGTTGGGTTAGGTTAGGTTATATTACGTTATTGACGTATATGAAGGTCCCACGGAGACGTAGAGGCCAACAAGACAGGAATGTGTTCAAATATTACCGCCGAGATGATAGGTTGGGTTAGGTTAGGTTATATTACGTTATTGATGTACATAAAGTTCCCGCGGAGACGTAGAGGCCAACTCGCCAGGAATATTTTCAAATATTACCGCCGTGATGTTAGGTTGGGTTAGGTTAGGTTATATTACGTTATTGATGTATATGAAGGTCAAACGGAGACGTAGAGGCCAACTCGCCAGGGATGTTGTAAAATATTACCGCCGGAATGTTAGGTTGTGTTAGGTTAGGTTATATTACGATATTGATGTATATGAAGGTCAAACGGCAACGTAGAGGCCAACTCGCCAGGAATGTTGTCACATATTACCGCCGAGATGTTAGGTTGGGTTAGGTTAGGTTATATTACGTTATTGATGTATATAAAGGTCCCACGGAGACGTAGAGGCCAACTCGCCAGGAATGTTGTCAAATATTACCGCCGAGATATAAGGTTGGGTTAGGTTAGGTTATATCACGTTATTGATGTATATAAAGGTCCCAGGGAGACGTAGATGCCTACTCGCCAGGAATGTTGTCAAATATTACCGCCGAGATGATAGGTTGGGTTAGGTTACGTTATATTACGTTATTGATGTGTATGAGGGTTACACGGAGACATAGAGGCCAACTCGCCAGGAATGATGTCAAATATTACCGCCGAGATGTTAGGTTGGGTTAGGTTAGGTTATATTACGTTATTGATGTATATAAAGGTCCCATGGAGACGTAGAGGCCAACTCGCCAGGAATGTTGTCAAATATTACCGCCGTGATGTTAGGTTGGATTAGGTTTGGTTATATTACGTTATTGATGTATATAAAGGTCCCACGGAGACGTAGAGGCCAACTCGCCAGGAATGTTGTCAAATATTACCGCCGAGATGATAGGTTGGGTTAGGTTAGGTTATATTATGTTACTGATGTATATAAATGTCCCACGGAGACGTAGAGGCCAACTCGCCAGGAATATTTTCAAATATTACCGCCGGGATGTTAGGTTGGGTTAGGTTAGGTTATATTACGTTATTGATGTATATGAAGGTCAAACGGAGACGTAGAGGCCAACTCGCCAGGAATGTTGTAAAATATTACCGCCGGGATGTTAGGTTGGGTTAGGTTAGGTTATATTACGTTATTGATGTATATGAAGGTCAAACGGAGACGTAGAGGCCAACTCGCCAGGAATGTTGTCAAATATTACCGCCGAGATGTTAGGTTGGGTTAGGTTAGGTTATATTACGTTATTGATGAATATAAAGGTCCCACGGAGACGTAGATGCCAGCTCGCCAGGAATGTTATCAAATATTACCGCCGACATGTTAGATTGGGTTAGATTTGGTTATATTACGTTATTGATGTATATAAATGTCCCACGGAGACGGAGAAGCCAACTCGCGACGAATGTTGTCAAATATTACCACCGAGAAGTTAGGTTGGGTTAGGTTATGTTATATTACGTTATTGATGTATATAAAGGTTCCGCGGAGACGTAGAGGCCAACAAGACAGGAATGTGTTCAAATATTACCGCCGAGATGATAGGTTGGGTTAGGTTAGGTTATATTACGTTATTGATGTACATAAAGTTCCCGCGGAGACGTAGAGGCCAACTCGCCAGGAATATTTTCAAATATTGCCGCCGAGATGAAAGGTTGGGTTAGGTTAGGTTATATTACGTTATTGATGTATATGAAGGTCAAACGGAGACGTAGAGGCCAACTCACCAGGAATGTTGTAAAATATTACCGCCGGAATGTTAGGTTGTGTTAGATTAGGTTATATTACGATATTGATGTATATGAAGGTCAAACGGCAACGTAGAGGCCAACTCGCCAGGAATGTTGTCAAATATTACCGCCGAGATGTTAGGTTGGGTTAGGTTAGGTTATATTACGTTATTGATGTATATAAAGGTCCCACGGAGACGTAGAGGCCAACTCGCCAGGAATGTTGTCAAATATTACCGCCGAGATATAAGGTTGGGTTAGGTTAGGTTATATCACGTTATTGATGTATATAAAGGTCCCAGGGAGACGTAGATGCCTACTCGCCAGGAATGTTGTCAAATATTACCGCCGAGATGATAGGTTGGGTTAGGTTACGTTATATTACGTTATTGATGTGTATGAGGGTTACACGGAGACATAGAGGCCAACTCGCCAGGAATGATGTCAAATATTACCGCCGAGATGTTAGGTTGGGTAAGGTTAGGTTATATTACGTTATTGATGTATATAAAGGTCCCACGGAGACGTAGAGGCCAACTCGCCAGGAATGTTGTCAAATATTACCGCCGAGATGTTAGGTTGGGTTAGGTTAGGTTATATTACGTTATATATGTATATAAAGGTCCCACGGAGACGTAGTGGCCAACTCCCGAGGTATGTTGTCAAATATATCCGCCGAGATGTTAGGTTGGGTTAGGTTAGGTTGTATTACGTTATTGATGTATATAAAGGTCCCACGGAGACGTAGAGGCCAAGAAGCCAGGAATGTGATTAAATATTACCACCGAGATGTTAGATTGGGTTAGGTTGGGTTATATTACGTTATTGAAGTATATAAAGGTCCCACGGAGACGTAGATGCCAACAAGCCAGGAATGTGGTGAAATATTACCGCCGGGATGTTAGATGGGGTTAGGTTAGGTTATATTACGTTATTAACGTATGTAAAGGTTCCACGGGGACGCAGAGGCCAACAAGCCAGGAATGTGGTCAAATATTACCGCCGAGATGTTAGATTGGGATAGGCTAGCTTATATTACGTTATTTATGTATACAAAGTTCCCACGGATACGTAGAGGCCAACTCGCCAGGAATGTGGTCAAATGTTGCCGCCGAGATGGTAGGTTGCATTAGGTTAGGTGAAATTACGTTATTGATGTATATGAAGGTCAAACGGAGACGTAGAGGCCAACGCGCCAGGAATGTTGTCAAATATTACCGCCGAGATGATAGGTTGGGTTAGGTTAGGTTATATTATGTTACTGATGTATATACATGTCCCACGGAGACGTAGAGGCCAACTCGCCAGGAATGTTGTCAAATATTACCGCCGAGATGATAGGTTGGGTTAGGTTAGGTTATATTACGTTATTGATGTATATAAAGGTCCCACGGAGACGGAGGAGCCAACTCGCCAGGAATGTTGCCAAATATTACCGACGAGATGTTAGGTTGGGTTAGGTTAGGTTATATTACGTTATTGACGTATATGATGGTCCCACGGAGACGTAGAGGCCAACAAGACAGGAATGTGTTCAAATATCACCGCCGAGATGATAGGTTGGGTTAGGTTAGGTTATATTACGTTATTGATGTACATAAAGTTCCCGCGGAGACGTAGAGGCCAACTCGCCAGGAATATTTTCAAATATTACCGCCGTGATGTTAGGTTGGGTTAGGTTAGGTTATATTACGTTATTGATGTATATAAAGGTCCCACGGAGACGTAGAGGCCAACTCGCCAGGAATTTGGTCAAATATTACCGCCGAGATGATAGGTTGGGTTAGGTTAGGTTATATTACGTTATTGATGTATATGAAGGTCAAACGGAGACGTAGAGGCCAACTCGCCAGGAATGTTGTAAAATATTACCGCCGAGATGATAGGTTGGGTTAGGTTAGGTTATATTACGTTATTGATGTATATGAAGGTCAAACGGAGACGTAGAGGCCAACTCGCCAGGAATGTTGTAAAATATTACCGCCGAAATGATAGGTTGTGTTAGGTTAGGTTATATTACGATATTGATGTATATGAAGGTCAAACGGCAACGTAGAGGCCAACTCGCCAGGAATGTTGTCAAATATTACCGCCGAGATGTTAGGTTGGGTTAGGTGAGGTTATATTACGTTATTGATGTATATAAAGGTCCCACGGAGACGTAGAGGCCAACTCGCCAGGAATGTTGTCAAATATTACCGCCGAGATGTTAGGTTGGATTAGGTTTGGTTATATTACGTTATTGATGTATATAAAGGTCCCACGGAGACGTAGAGGCCAACTCGCCAGGAATGTTGTCAAATATTACCGCCGAGATGTTAGGTTGGGTTAGGTTAGGTTATATTACGTTATATATGTATATAAAGGTCCCACGGAGACGTAGTGGCCAACTCCCGAGGTATGTTGTCAAATATATCCGCCGAGATGTTAGGTTGGGTTAGGTTAGGTTGTATTACGTTATTGATGTATATAAAGGACCCACGGAGGCGGAGAAGCCAACAAGACAGGAATGTGGTGAAATATTACCGCCGAGATGTTAGATTGGGTTTGGTTGGGTTATATTACGTCATTGATGTATATAAAGGTCCCACGGAGACGTAGAGGCCAAGAAGCCAGGAATGTGATTAAATATTACCACCGAGATGTTAGATTGGGTTAGGTTGGGTTATATTACGTTATTGAAGTATATAAAGGTCCCACGGAGACGTAGATGCCAACAAGCCAGGAATGTGGTGAAATATTACCGCCGGGATGTTAGATGGGGTTAGGTTAGGTTATATTACGTTATTAACGTATGTAAAGGTTCCACGGGGACGCAGAGGCCAACAAGCCAGGAATGTGGTCAAATATTACCGCCGAGATGTTAGATTGGGATAGGCTAGCTTATATTACGTTATTTATGTATACAAAGTTCCCACGGAGACGTAGAGGCCAACTCGCCAGGAATGTGGTAAAATGTTGCCGCCGAGATGGTAGGTTGCATTAGGTTAGGTGAAATTACGTTATTGATGTATATGAAGGTCAAACGGAGACGTAGAGGCCAACTCGCCAGGAATGTTGTCAAATATTACCGCCGAGATGATAGGTTGGGTTAGGTTAGGTTATATTATGTTACTGATGTATATAAATGTCCCACGGAGACGTAGAGGCCAACTCGCCAGGAATGTTGTCAAATATTACCGCCGAGATGATAGGTTGGGTTAGGTTAGGTTATATTACGTTATTGATGTATATGAAGGTCAAACGGAGTCGTAGAGGCCAACTCGCCAGGAATGTTGTCAAATATTACCGCCGAGATGATAGGTTGGGTTAGGTTAGGTTATATTATGTTACTGATGTATATAAATGTCCCACGGAGACGTAGAGGCCAACTCGCCAGGAATGTTGTCAAATATTACCGCCGAGATGATAGGTTGGGTTAGGTTAGGTTATATTACGTTATTGATGAATATAAAGGTCCCACGGAGACGTAGATGCCAGCTCGCCAGGAATGTTATCAAATATTACCGCCGACATGTTAGATTGGGTTAGATTTGGTTATATTACGTTATTGATGTATATAAATGTCCCACGGAGACGGAGAAGCCATCTCGCGACGAATGTTGTCAAATATTACCACCGAGAAGTTAGGTTGGGTTAGGTTATGTTATATTACGTTATTGATGTATATAAAGGTTCCGCGGAGACGTAGAGGCCAACAAGACAGGAATGTGTTCAAATATTACCGCCGAGATGATAGGTTGGGTTAGGTTAGGTTATATTACGTTATTGATGTACATAAAGTTCCCGCGGAGACGTAGAGGCCAACTCGCCAGGAATTTTGTCAAATATTACCGCCGAGATGATAGGTTGGGTTAGGTTAGGTTATATTACGTTATTGATGTATATGAAGGTCAAACGGAGACGTAGAGGCCAACTCGCCAGGAATGTTGTAAAATATTACCGCCGAAATGATAGGTTGTGTTAGGTTAGGTTATATTACGTTATTGATGTACATAAAGATCCCGCGGAGACGTAGAGGCCAACTCGCCAGGAATATTTTCAAATATTACCGCCGTGATGTTAGGTTGGGTTAGGTTAGGTTATATTACGTTATTGATGTATATAAAGGTCCCACGGAGACGTAGAGGCCAACTCGCCAGGAATTTTGTCAAATATTACCGCCGAGATGATAGGTTGGGTTAGGTTAGGTTATATTACGTTATTGATGTATATGAAGGTCAAACGGAGACGTAGAGGCCAACTCGCCAGGAATGTTGTCGAATATTACCGCCGAGATGTTAGGTTGGGTTAGCTTAGTTATATTACGTTATTGATGTATATAAAGGTCCCACCGAGACGTAGAGGCCAACTCGCCAGGAATGTTGTCAAATATTACCGCCGAGATGATAGGTTGGCTTAGGTTACGTTATATTACGTTATTGATGTATATGAAGGTCAAACGGAGACGTAGATGCCAACTCGCAAGGAATGTTGTCAAATAATAGCGCCGAGAAGTTAGGTTGGGTTAGGTTAGGTTATATTACGTTATTGATGTATATAAAGGTCCCACGGAGACGTAGAGGACAACTCGCCAGAAATGTTGTCAAATATTACCGCCGAGATATAAGGTTGGGATAGGTTAGGTTATATCACGTTATTGATGTATATAAAGGTCCCAGGGAGACGTAGATGCCTACTCGCCAGGAATGTTGTCAAATATTACCGCCGAGATGATAGGTTAGGTTAGGTTACGTTATATTACGTTATTTATGTGTATGAGGGTTACACGGAGACATAGAGGCCAACTCGCCAGGAATGATGTCAAATATTACCGCCGAGATGTTAGGTGGGGTTAGGTTAGGTTATATTACGTTATTGATGTATATAAAGGTCCCACGGAGACGTAGAGGCCAACTCGCCAGGAATATTTTCAAATATTACCGCCGTGATGTTAGGTTGGGTTAGGTTAGGTTATATTACGTTATTGATGTATATAAAGGTCCCACGGAGACGTAGAGGCCAACTCGCCAGGAATTTTGTCAAATATTACCGCCGAGATGATAGGGTGGGTTAGGTTAGGTTATATTACGTTATTGATGTATATGAAGGTCAAACGGAGACGTAGAGGCCAACTCGCCAGGAATGTTGTAAAATATTACCGCCGAAATGATAGGTTGTGTTAGGTTAGGTTATATTACGATATTGATGTATATGAAGGTCAAACGGCAACGTAGAGGCCAACTCGCCAGGAATGTTGTCAAATATTACCGCCGAGATGTTAGGTTGGGTTAGGTGAGGTTATATTACGTTATTGATGTATATAAAGGTCCCACGGAGACGTAGAGGCCAACTCGCCAGGAATGTTGTCAAATATTACCGCCGAGATGTTAGGTTGGATTAGGTTTGGTTATATTACGTTATTGATGTATATAAAGGTCCCACGGAGACGTAGAGGCCAACTCGCCAGGAATGTTGTCAAATATTACCGCCGAGATGTTAGGTTGGGTTAGGTTAGGTTATATTACGTTATATATGTATATAAAGGTCCCACGGAGACGTAGTGGCCAACTCCCGAGGTATGTTGTCAAATATTACCGCCGAGATGATAGGTTGGGTTAGGTTAGGTTATATTACGTTATTGATGAATATAAAGGTCCCACGGAGACGTAGATGCCAGCTCGTCAGGAATGTTATCAAATATTACCGCCGACATGTTAGATTGGGTTAGATTTGGTTATATTACGTTATTGATTTATATAAAGGTCCCACGGAGACGTAGATGCCAACAAGCCAGGAATGTGGTGAAATATTACCGCCGGGATGTTAGATGGGGTTAGGTTAGGTTATATTACGTTATTAACGTATGTAAAGGTTCCACGGGGACGCAGAGGCCAACAAGCCAGGAATGTGGTCAAATATTACCGCCGAGATGTTAGATTGGGATAGGCTAGCTTATATTACGTTATTTATGTATACAAAGTTCCCACGGAGACGTAGAGGCCAACTCGCCAGGAATGTGGTCAAATGTTGCCGCCGAGATGGTAGGTTGCATTAGGTTAGGTGAAATTACGTTATTGATGTATATGAAGGTCAAACGGAGACGTAGAGGCCAACTCGCCAGGAATGTTGTCAAATATTACCGCCGAGATGATAGGTTGGGTTAGGTTAGGTTATATTATGTTACTAATGTATATAAATGTCCCACGGAGACGTAGAGGCCAACTCGCCAGGAATGTTGTCAAATATTACCGCCGAGATGATAGGTTGGGTTAGGTTAGGTTATATTACGTTATTGATGTATATGAAGGTCAAACGGAGACATAGAGGCCAACTCGCCAGGAATGATGTCAAATATTACCGCCGAGATGTTAGGTTGGGTTAGGTTAGGTTATATTACGTTATTGATGTATATAAAGGTCCCACGGAGACGTAGAGGCCAACTCGCCAGGAATGTTGTCAAATATTACCGCCGAGATGATAGGTTGGGTTAGGTTAGGTTATATTATGTTACTGATGTATATAAATGTCCCACGGAGACGTAGAGGCCAACTCGCCAGGAATGTTGTCAAATATTACCGCCGAGATGATAGGTTGGGTTAGGTTAGGTTATATTACGTTATTGATGAATATAAAGGTCCCACGGAGACGTAGATGCCAGCTCGCCAGGAATGTTATCAAATATTACCGCCGACATGTTAGATTGGGTTAGATTTGGTTATATTACGTTATTGATTTATATAAAGGTCCCACGGAGACGGAGAAGCCAACTCGCGACGAATGTTGTCAAATATTACCACCGAGAATTTAGGTTGGGTTAGGTTATGTTATATTACGTTATTGATGTATATGAAGGTCAAACGGAGACGTAGAGGCCAACTCGCCAGGAATGTTGTAAAATATTACCGCCGAAATGATAGGTTGTGTTAGGTTAGGTTATATTACGATATTGATGTATATGAAGGTCAAACGGCAACGTAGAGGCCAACTCGCCAGGAATGTTGTCAAATATTACCGCCGAGAGGTTAGGTTGGGTTAGGTTAGGTTATATTACGTTATTGATGTATATAAAGGTCCCACGGAGACGTAGAGGCCAACTCGCCAGGAATGTTGTCAAATATTACCGCCGAGATGTTAGGTTGGATTAGGTTTGGTTATATTACGTTATTGATGTATATAAAGGTCCCACGGAGACGTAGAGGCCAACTCGCCAGGAATGTTGTCAAATATTACCGCCGACATGTTAGGTTGGGTTAGGTTAGGTTATATTACGTTATATATGTATATAAAGGTCCCACGGAGACGTAGAGGCCAACTCCCGAGGTATGTTGTCAAATATATCCGCCGGGATGTTAGGTTGGGTTAGGTTAGGTTGTATTACGTTATTGATGTATATAAAGGACCGACGGAGGCGGAGAAGCCAACAAGACAGGAATGTGGTGAAATATTACCGCCGAGATGTTAGATTGGGTTTGGTTGGGTTATATTACGTTATTGATGTATATAAAGGTCCCACGGAGACGTAGAGGCCAAGAAGCCAGGAATGTGGTCAAATATTACCGCCGAGATGTTATGTTGGGTTAGGTTAGGTTATATTACGTTATTGATGTATATAAACGTCCCACGGATACGTAGAGGCCAACAAGCCAGGAATGTGGTCAAATATTAGCGCCGAGATGTTAGGGTGGGTTCGGTTAGGTGATATTACGTTATTGATGTATATAAAGATCCCACGGATACGTAGAGGCCAACAAGCCAGGAATGTGGTCAAATATTAGCGCCGAGATGTTAGGGTGGGTTAGGTTAGGTGATATTACGTTATTGATGTATATAAAGATCCCACGGAGACGTAGAGGCCAACAAGCCAGGAATGTGGACAAATATTACCGGGGAGATGATAGGTTGGGTTAGGTTAGGTTATATTACGTTATTGATGTATATAAAGGTCCCACGGAGACGGAGGAGCCAACTCGCCAGGAATGTTGCCAAATATTACCGACGAGATGTTAGGTTGGGTTAGGTTAGGTTATATTACGTTATAGATGTATACAAAGGTCCCACGGAGACGTAGAGGCCAATAAGCCAGGAATGTGGTCAAATATTATCGCCGAGATGTTAGGTTGGGTTAGGTTAGGTTATATTACGTTTTTGAAGTATATAAAGATCCCACGGAGACGTAGAGGCCAACTCGCCAGGAATGTTGTCAAATATTACCGGCGAGATGATAGGTTGGGTTAGGATAGGTTATATTACGTTATTGATGTACATAAAGATCCCGCGGAGACGTAGAGGCCAACTCGCCAGGAATATTTTCAAATATTACCGCCGTGATGTTAGGTTGGGTTAGGTTAGGTTATATTACGTTATTGATGTATATAAAGGTCCCACGGAGACGTAGAGGCCAACTCGCCAGGAATGTTGTCAAATATTACCGCCGAGATGTTAGGTTGGGTAAGGTTAGGTTATATTACGTTATATATGTATATAAAGGTCCCACGGAGACGTAGAGGCCAACTCCCGAGGTATGTTGTCAAATATATCCGCCGGGATGTTAGGTTGGGTTAGGTTAGGTTGTATTACGTTATTGATGTATATAAAGGACCGACGGAGGCGGAGAAGCCAACAAGACAGGAATGTGGTGAAATATTACCGCCGAGATGTTAGATTGGGTTTGGTTGGGTTATATTACGTTATTGATGTATATAAAGGTCCCACGGAGACGTAGAGGCCAAGAAGCCAGGAATGTGGTCAAATATTACCGCCGAGATGTTATGTTGGGTTAGGTTAGGTTATATTACGTTATTGATGTATATAAACGTCCCACGGATACGTAGAGGCCAACAAGCCAGGAATGTGGTCAAATATTAGCGCCGAGATGTTAGGGTGGGTTCGGTTAGGTGATATTACGTTATTGATGTATATAAAGATCCCACGGATACGTAGAGGACAACTCGCCAGAAATGTTGTCAAATATTACCGCCGAGATATAAGGTTGGGATAGGTTAGGTTATATCAGGTTATTGATGTATATAAAGGTCCCAGGGAGACGTAGATGCCTACTCGCCAGGAATGTTGTCAAATATTACCGCCGAGATGATAGGTTAGGTTAGGTTACGTTATATTACGTTATTTATGTGTATGAGGGTTACACGGAGACATAGAGGCCAACTCGCCAGGAATGATGTCAAATATTACCGCCGAGATGTTAGGTTGGGTTAGGTTAGGTTATATTACGTTATTGATGTATATAAAGGTCCCACGGAGACGTAGAGGCCAACTCGCCAGGAATTTTTTCAAATATTACCGCCGTGATGTTAGGTTGGGTTAGGTTAGGTTATATTACGTTATTGATGTATATAAAGGTCCCACGGAGACGTAGAGGCCAACTCGCCAGGAATTTTGTCAAATATTACCGCCGAGATGATAGGGTGGGTTAGGTTAGGTTATATTACGTTATTGATGTATATGAAGGTCAAACGGAGACGTAGAGGCCAACTCGCCAGGAATGTTGTAAAATATTACCGCCGAAATGATAGGTTGTGTTAGGTTAGGTTATATTACGATATTGATGTATATGAAGGTCAAACGGCAACGTAGAGGCCAACTCGCCAGGAATGTTGTCAAATATTACCGCCGAGATGTTAGGTTGGGTTAGGTGAGGTTATATTACGTTATTGATGTATATAAAGGTCCCACGGAGACGTAGAGGCCAACTCGCCAGGAATGTTGTCAAATATTACCGCCGAGATGTTAGGTTGGATTAGGTTTGGTTATATTACGTTATTGATGTATATAAAGGTCCCACGGAGACGGAGGAGCCAACTCGCCAGGAATGTTGCCAAATATTACCGACGAGATGTTAGGTTGGGTTAGGTTACGTTATATTACGTTATAGATGTATACAAAGGTCCCACGGAGACGTAGAGGCCAATAAGCCAGGAATGTGGTCAAATATTATCGCCGAGATGTTAGGTTGGGTTAGGTTAGGTTATATTACGTTTTTGAAGTATATAAAGGTCCCACGGAGACGTAGAGGCCAACTCGCCAGGAATGTTGTCAAATATTATCGCCGAGATGTTAGGTTGGGTTAGGTTAGGTTATATTACGTTTTTGAAGTATATAAAGGTCCCACGGAGACGTAGAGGCCAACTCGCCAGGAATGTTGTCAAATATTACCGGCGAGATGATAGGTTGGGTTAGGTTAGGTTATATTACGTTTTTGAAGTATATAAAGGTCCCACGGAGACGTAGAGGCCAACTCGCCAGGAATGTTGTCAAATATTACCGGCGAGATGATAGGTTGGGTTAGGTTAGGTTATATTACGTTATTGATGTACATAAAGATCCCGCGGAGACGTAGAGGCCAACTCGCCAGGAATATTTTCAAATATTACCGCCGAGATGATAGGTTGGGTTAGGTTAGGTTATATTACGTTATTGATGTATATGAAGGTCAAACGGAGACGTAGAGGCCAACTCGCCAGGAATGATGTCAAATATTACCGCCGAGATGTTAGGTTGGGTTAGGTTAGGTTATATTACGTTATTGATGTATATAAAGGTCCCACGGAGACGTAGAGGCCAACTCGCCAGGAATATTTTCAAATATTACCGCCGTGATGTTAGGTTGGGTTAGGTTAGGTTATATTACGTTATTGATGTATATAAAGGTCCCACGGAGACGTAGAGGCCAACTCGCCAGGAATTTTGTCAAATATTACCGCCGAGATGATAGGGTGGGTTAGGTTAGGTTATATTACGTTATTGATGTATATGAAGGTCAAACGGAGACGTAGAGGCCAACTCGCCAGGAATGTTGTAAAATATTACCGCCGAAATGATAGGTTGTGTTAGGTTAGGTTATATTACGATATTGATGTATATGAAGGTCAAACGGCAACGTAGAGGCCAACTCGCCAGGAATGTTGTCAAATATTACCGCCGAGATGTTAGGTTGGGTTAGGTGAGGTTATATTACGTTATTGATGTATATAAAGGTCCCACGGAGACGTAGAGGCCAACTCGCCAGGAATGTTGTCAAATATTACCGCCGAGATGTTACGTTGGGTTATATTAGGTTAAATTACGTTATTGATGTATATAAAAGTCCCACGGAGACGTAGAGGCCAACTAGCCAGGAATGTTGTCAAATAATAGCGCCGAAAAGTTGGGTTGGGTTAGGTTAGGTTATATTAAGTTATTCATGAATATATAGGTCTCACGGAAACGTAGAGGCCAACAAGCTAGGAATGTGGTTAAATATTACCTCCGAGACGTTACATTGGGTTAGGTTAGGTTATATTACGTTATTGATGTATATAAATGTTCCACGGTAACCATAAGGCCAATAAGCCAGGAATGTCGTCAAATATTACCGCCGTGATGTTAGATTGGGTTAGGTTAGGTTATATTACGTTATTGATGTATATAAAAGCCCCACGGAGACGTAGAGGCCAACTCGCCAGGAATGCTGTCAAATATTTGTGCCGAGAGGTTGGGTTGGGTTAGGTTAGATTAAATTACGTTATTGATGTTTATAAAACTCCCACGGAGACGTAGAGGCCAACTCGCCAGGAATGTTGTCAAATGTTACCGCCGAGATGTTAGGTTGGGTTAGGTTAGGTTATATTACGTTGTTGATGTATATAAAGCTCCCACGGAAACATAGAGGCCAACAAGCCAGGAATGTTGCCAAATATTACAGCCGAGATTTTACGTTGGGTTATTTTAGGTTAAATTACGTTATTGATGTATGTAAAAGTCCCACGGAGACGTAGAGGCCAACTAGCCAGGAATGTTGTCAAATATTACCCCAGAAATGATAGGTTGGGTTAGGTTAGGTTATATTACGTTATTGATGTACATGGAGGCCCCACGGAGACGTAGAGGCCAACTCGCAATTTATGTTGTCAAATATTACCGCCGAGACGTTAGGTTGGGTTAGGTTAGGTTATATTACGTTATTGATGTATATAAAATTCCCACGGAGACGTAGAGGCCAACTCGCCAGGAATGTTGTCAAATATTAGTACCGAGATGATAGGTTGGGTTAGGTTAGGTTATATTGCGTTATTGATGTACATGGAGGCCCCACGGAGACGTAGGGCCAACTCGCAATGAATGTTGTCAAATATTACCGCCGAGATGTTAGGTTGGGATAGGTTAGGTTATATTACGTTATTGATGTATATAAAATTCCCACGGGGACGTAGAAGCCAACTCGCCAGGAATGTTGTCAAATATTAGTGCCGAGAGGTTGGGTTGGGTTAGGTTAGGTTATATTACGTTATTGATGTATATAAAATTCCAACGGAGACGTAGAGGCCAACTCGCTAGGAATGTTGTCAAATATTAGTACCGAGATGTTAGGTTGGGTTAGGTTAGGTTACATTACGCTATTGATGTATATAAAAGTTCCACGGAGACGTAGACGCCAACTCGCCAGGAATGTTGTCAAATATTACCGCCCAGAGTATAGGTTGGGTTAAGTTGGGTTATATTACGTTATTGATGTATATGAAGGCCCCACGGAGACGTAGAGGCCAACCCGCCAGGAATGTTGTCAAATAATAGCGCGCAAAGGTTAGGTTGGGTTAGTTTAGGTTATATTAAGTTATTGATGTATATAAAAGCCCCACGGAAACGTAGAGGCCAACTCGCCAGGAATGTTGTCAAATATTAGTGCCGAGAGGTTGGGTTGGGTTAGGTTAGGTTATATTACGTTATTGATGTATATGAAGGCCCCACGGAGACGTAGAGGCCAACTCGCAAGGAATGTTGTCAAATAACAGCGTCGAAAGGTTAGGCTGAGTTATGTAAGGTTATATTACGTAATTGATGTATATGAAGGTCCAACGGAGACGTAGAGGCCAACTCGCAAGGAATGTTGTCAAATAACAGCGTCGAAAGGTTAGGCTGAGTTATGTAAGGTTATATTACGTAATTGATGTATATGAAGGTCCAACGGAGACGTAGAGGCCAACTCGCCAGGAATGCTGTCAAATATTTGTGCCGAGAGGTTGGGTTGGGTTAGGTTAGATTAAATTACGTTATTGATGTTTATAAAACTCCCACGGAGACGTAGAGGCCAACTCGCCAGGAATGTTGTCAAATGTTACCGCCGAGATGTTAGGTTGGGTTAGGTTAGGTTATATTACGTTGTTGATGTATATAAAGCTCCCACGGAAACATAGAGGCCAACAAGCCAGGAATGTTGCCAAATATTACAGCCGAGATTTTACGTTGGGTTATTTTAGGTTAAATTACGTTATTGATGTATATAAAAGTCCCACGGAGACGTAGAGGCCAACTAGCCAGGAATGTTGTCAAATATTACCCCAGAAATGATAGGTTGGGTTAGGTTAGGTTATATTACGTTATTGATGTACATGGAGGCCCCACGGAGACGTAGAGGCCAACTCGCAATTTATGTTGTCAAATATTACCGCCGAGACGTTAGGTTGGGTTAGGTTAGGTTATATTACGTTATTGATGTATATAAAATTCCCACGGAGACGTAGAGGCCAACTCGCCAGGAATGTTGTCAAATATTAGTACCGAGATGATAGGTTGGGTTAGGTTAGGTTATATTGCGTTATTGATGTACATGGAGGCCCCACGGAGACGTAGGGCCAACTCGCAATGAATGTTGTCAAATATTAACGCCGAGATGTTAGGTTGGGATAGGTTAGGTTATATTACGTTATTGATGTATATAAAATTCCCACGGGGACGTAGAAGCCAACTCGCCAGGAATGTTGTCAAATATTAGTGCCGAGAGGTTGGGTTGGGTTAGGTTAGGTTATATTACGTTATTGATGTATATAAAATTCCAACGGAGACGTAGAGGCCAACTCGCTAGGAATGTTGTCAAATATTAGTACCGAGATGTTAGGTTGGGTTAGGTTAGGTTACATTACGCTATTGATGTATATAAAAGTTCCACGGAGACGTAGACGCCAACTCGCCAGGAATGTTGTCAAATATTACCGCCCAGAGTATAGGTTGGGTTAAGTTGGGTTATATTACGTTATTGATGTATATGAAGGCCCCACGGAGACGTAGAGGCCAACCCGCCAGGAATGTTGTCAAATAATAGCGCGCAAAGGTTAGGTTGGGTTAGTTTAGGTTATATTAAGTTATTGATGTATATAAAAGCCCCACGGAAACGTAGAGGCCAACTCGCCAGGAATGTTGTCAAATATTAGTGCCGAGAGGTTGGGTTGGGTTAGGTTAGGTTATATTACGTTATTGATGTATATGAAGGCCCCACGGAGACGTAGAGGCCAACTCGCAAGGAATGTTGTCAAATAACAGCGTCGAAAGGTTAGGCTGAGTTATGTAAGGTTATATTACGTAATTGATGTATATGAAGGTCCAACGGAGACGTAGAGGCCAACTCGCAAGGAATGTTGTCAAATAACAGCGTCGAAAGGTTAGGCTGAGTTATGTAAGGTTATATTACGTAATTGATGTATATGAAGGTCCAACGGAGACGTAGAGGCCAACTCGCCAGGAATGCTGTCAAATATTTGTGCCGAGAGGTTGGGTTGGGTTAGGTTAGATTAAATTACGTTATTGATGTTTATAAAACTCCCACGGAGACGTAGAGGCCAACTCGCCAGGAATGTTGTCAAATGTTACCGCCGAGATGTTAGGTTGGGTTAGGTTAGGTTATATTACGTTGTTGATGTATATAAAGCTCCCACGGAAACATAGAGGCCAACAAGCCAGGAATGTTGCCAAATATTACAGCCGAGATTTTACGTTGGGTTATTTTAGGTTAAATTACGTTATTGATGTATATAAAAGTCCCACGGAGACGTAGAGGCCAACTAGCCAGGAATGTTGTCAAATATTACCCCAGAAATGATAGGTTGGGTTAGGTTAGGTTATATTACGTTATTGATGTACATGGAGGCCCCACGGAGACGTAGAGGCCAACTCGCAATTTATGTTGTCAAATATTACCGCCGAGACGTTAGGTTGGGTTAGGTTAGGTTATATTACGTTATTGATGTATATAAAATTCCCACGGAGACGTAGAGGCCAACTCGCCAGGAATGTTGTCAAATATTAGTACCGAGATGATAGGTTGGGTTAGGTTAGGTTATATTGCGTTATTGATGTACATGGAGGCCCCACGGAGACGTAGGGCCAACTCGCAATGAATGTTGTCAAATATTACCGCCGAGATGTTAGGTTGGGATAGGTTAGGTTATATTACGTTATTGATGTATATAAAATTCCCACGGGGACGTAGAAGCCAACTCGCCAGGAATGTTGTCAAATATTAGTGCCGAGAGGTTGGGTTGGGTTAGGTTAGGTTATATTACGTTATTGATGTATATAAAATTCCAACGGAGACGTAGAGGCCAACTCGCTAGGAATGTTGTCAAATATTAGTACCGAGATGTTAGGTTGGGTTAGGTTAGGTTACATTACGCTATTGATGTATATAAAAGTTCCACGGAGACGTAGACGCCAACTCGCCAGGAATGTTGTCAAATATTACCGCCCAGAGTATAGGTTGGGTTAAGTTGGGTTATATTACGTTATTGATGTATATGAAGGCCCCACGGAGACGTAGAGGCCAACCCGCCAGGAATGTTGTCAAATAATAGCGCGCAAAGGTTAGGTTGGGTTAGTTTAGGTTATATTAAGTTATTGATGTATATAAAAGCCCCACGGAAACGTAGAGGCCAACTCGCCAGGAATGTTGTCAAATATTAGTGCCGAGAGGTTGGGTTGGGTTAGGTTAGGTTATATTACGTTATTGATGTATATGAAGGCCCCACGGAGACGTAGAGGCCAACTCGCAAGGAATGTTGTCAAATAACAGCGTCGAAAGGTTAGGCTGAGTTATGTAAGGTTATATTACGTAATTGATGTATATGAAGGTCCAACGGAGACGTAGAGGCCAACTCGCCAGGAATGTTGTCAAATATTACCGCCGAGATGTTAGGTTGGGTTAGGTTAGGTTATATTACGTTATTTATGTATATAAAGGTACCACGGAGACGTAGAGGCCAACACGCCAGGAATGTTGTCAAATATTACAGCCGAGATGTTACACTGGGTTATATTAGGTTAAATTACGTTATTGATGTATATAAAAGTCCCACGGAGACGTAGAGGCCAACTCGCCAGGAATGTTGTCAAAGATTACCTCCGAGACGTTACGTTGGGTTAGGTTAGGTTATATTACGTTATTGATGTATATAAAGGTCCCACGGGAACCATGAGGCCAATAAGCCAGGAATGTCGTCAAATATTACCGCCGTGAAGTTAGATTGGGTTAGGTTAGGTTATATTACGTTATTGATGTATATAAAAGTCCCACGGAGACGTAGAGGCCAACTCGACAGGAATGTGTTCAAATATTACCGCCGAGATGATAGGTTGCGTTAGGTTTGGTAATATTACGTTATTGATGTATATGAAGGTCCCACGGAGACGTAGGTGCCAACTCGTCAGGAATGTTGTCAAATATTACCGCCGAGATGTTAGGTTGGGTTAGGATAGGTTATGTTACGTTATTGATGTACATGGAGGCCCCACGGAGACGTAGAGGCCAACTCGCAATTTATGTTGTCAAATATTACCGCCGAGTCGTTAGGTTGGGTTAGGTTAGGTTATATTACGTTATTGATGTATATAATATTCCCACGGAGACGTAGAGGCCATCTCGCCAGGAATGTTGTCAAATATTAGTACCGAGATGTTAGGTTGGGTTAGGCTAGGTTATATTACGTTGTTGATCTATATAAGGGCCCCATGGAAACCATGAGGCCAATAAGCAACGATTGTCGTCAAATATTACCGCCGTGATGTTAGATTGGGTTAGGTTAGGTTATGTTACGTTATTGATGTATATAAAGGTACCACGGAAACATAGAGGCCAACAAGCCAGGAATGTTGTCAAATATTACAGCCGAGATGTTACGTTGGGTTATTTTAGGTTAAATTACGTTATTGATGTATATAAAAGTCCCACGGAGACGTAGAGGCCAACTCGCCAGGAATGTTGTCAAATATTACCCCCCGAGATGATAGGTTGGGTTAGGTTAGGTTATATTGCGTTATTGATGTACATGGAGGCCCCACGGAGACGTAGAGCCAACTCGCAATGAATGTTGTCAAATATTACCGCCGAGATGTTAGGTTGGGATAGGTTAGGTTATATTACGTTATTGATGTATATAAAACTCCCACGGAGACGTAGAGGCCAACTCGCCAGGAATGTTGTCAAATATTAACGCCGAGATGTTAGGTTGGGTTAGGTTAGGTTATGTCACGTTATTGATGTATATAAAGGTACCACGGAAACATAGAGGCCAACAAGCCAGGAATGTTGTCAAATATTACCGCCGAGATGTTAGGTTGGGATAGGTTAGGTTATATTACGTTATTGATGTATATGAAGGTCCCACGGAGACGTAGAGGTCAACTCGCCAGGAATGTTGTCAAATATTACCGCCGAGAGGTTGGGTTGGGTTAGGTTAGGTTATATTACGTTATTGATGTATATAAAATTCCAACGGAGACGTAGAGGCCAACTCGCTAGGAATGTTGTCAAATATTAGTACCGAGATGTTAGGTTGGGTTAGGTTAGGTTACATTACGCTATTGATGTATATAAAAGTTCCACGGAGACGTAGACGCCAACTCGCCAGGAATGTTGTCAAATATTACCGCCCAGAGTATAGGTTGGGTTAAGTTGGGTTATATTACGTTATTGATGTATATGAAGGCCCCACGGAGACGTAGAGGCCAACCCGCCAGGAATGTTGTCAAATAATAGCGCGCAAAGGTTAGGTTGGGTTAGTTTAGGTTATATTAAGTTATTGATGTATATAAAAGCCCCACGGAAACGTAGAGGCCAACTCGCCAGGAATGTTGTCAAATATTAGTGCCGAGAGGTTGGGTTGGGTTAGGTTAGGTTATATTACGTTATTGATGTATATGAAGGCCCCACGGAGACGTAGAGGCCAACTCGCAAGGAATGTTGTCAAATAACAGCGTCGAAAGGTTAGGCTGAGTTATGTAAGGTTATATTACGTAATTGATGTATATGAAGGTCCAACGGAGACGTAGAGGCCAACTCGCAAGGAATGTTGTCAAATAACAGCGTCGAAAGGTTAGGCTGAGTTATGTAAGGTTATATTACGTAATTGATGTATATGAAGGTCCAACGGAGACGTAGAGGCCAACTCGCCAGGAATGCTGTCAAATATTTGTGCCGAGAGGTTGGGTTGGGTTAGGTTAGATTAAATTACGTTATTGATGTTTATAAAACTCCCACGGAGACGTAGAGGCCAACTCGCCAGGAATGTTGTCAAATGTTACCGCCGAGATGTTAGGTTGGGTTAGGTTAGGTTATATTACGTTGTTGATGTATATAAAGCTCCCACGGAAACATAGAGGCCAACAAGCCAGGAATGTTGCCAAATATTACAGCCGAGATTTTACGTTGGGTTATTTTAGGTTAAATTACGTTATTGATGTATATAAAAGTCCCACGGAGACGTAGAGGCCAACTAGCCAGGAATGTTGTCAAATATTACCCCAGAAATGATAGGTTGGGTTAGGTTAGGTTATATTACGTTATTGATGTACATGGAGGCCCCACGGAGACGTAGAGGCCAACTCGCAATTTATGTTGTCAAATATTACCGCCGAGACGTTAGGTTGGGTTAGGTTAGGTTATATTACGTTATTGATGTATATAAAATTCCCACGGAGACGTAGAGGCCAACTCGCCAGGAATGTTGTCAAATATTAGTACCGAGATGATAGGTTGGGTTAGGTTAGGTTATATTGCGTTATTGATGTACATGGAGGCCCCACGGAGACGTAGGGCCAACTCGCAATGAATGTTGTCAAATATTACCGCCGAGATGTTAGGTTGGGATAGGTTAGGTTATATTACGTTATTGATGTATATAAAATTCCCACGGGGACGTAGAAGCCAACTCGCCAGGAATGTTGTCAAATATTAGTGCCGAGAGGTTGGGTTGGGTTAGGTTAGGTTATATTACGTTATGGATGTATATAAAATTCCAACGGAGACGTAGAGGCCAACTCGCTAGGAATGTTGTCAAATATTAGTACCGAGATGTTAGGTTGGGTTAGGTTAGGTTACATTACGCTATTGATGTATATAAAAGTTCCACGGAGATGTAGACGCCAACTCGCCAGGAATGTTGTCAAATATTACCGCCCAGAGTATAGGTTGGGTTAAGTTGGGTTATATTACGTTATTGATGTATATGAAGGCCCCACGGAGACGTAGAGGCCAACCCGCCAGGAATGTTGTCAAATAATAGCGCGCAAAGGTTAGGTTGGGTTAGTTTAGGTTATATTAAGTTATTGATGTATATAAAAGCCCCACGGAAACGTAGAGGCCAACTCGCCAGGAATGTTGTCAAATATTAGTGCCGAGAGGTTGGGTTGGGTTAGGTTAGGTTATATTACGTTATTGATGTATATGAAGGCCCCACGGAGACGTAGAGGCCAACTCGCAAGGAATGTTGTCAAATAACAGCGTCGAAAGGTTAGGCTGAGTTATGTAAGGTTATATTACGTAATTGATGTATATGAAGGTCCAACGGAGACGTAGAGGCCAACTCGCCAGGAATGTTGTCAAATATTACCGCCGAGATGTTAGGTTGGGTTAGGTTAGGTTATATTACGTTATTTATGTATATAAAGGTACCACGGAGACGTAGAGGCCAACACGCCAGGAATGTTGTCAAATATTACAGCCGAGATGTTACACTGGGTTATATTAGGTTAAATTACGTTATTGATGTATATAAAAGTCCCACGGAGACGTAGAGGCCAACTCGCCAGGAATGTTGTCAAAGATTACCTCCGAGACGTTACGTTGGGTTAGGTTAGGTTATATTACGTTATTGATGTATATAAAGGTCCCACGGGAACCATGAGGCCAATAAGCCAGGAATGTCGTCAAATATTACCGCCGTGAAGTTAGATTGGGTTAGGTTAGGTTATATTACGTTATTGATGTATATAAAAGTCCCACGGAGACGTAGAGGCCAACTCGACAGGAATGTGTTCAAATATTACCGCCGAGATGATAGGTTGCGTTAGGTTTGGTAATATTACGTTATTGATGTATATGAAGGTCCCACGGAGACGTAGGTGCCAACTCGTCAGGAATGTTGTCAAATATTACCGCCGAGATGTTAGGTTGGGTTAGGATAGGTTATGTTACGTTATTGATGTACATGGAGGCCCCACGGAGACGTAGAGGCCAACTCGCAATTTATGTTGTCAAATATTACCGCCGAGTCGTTAGGTTGGGTTAGGTTAGGTTATATTACGTTATTGATGTATATAATATTCCCACGGAGACGTAGAGGCCATCTCGCCAGGAATGTTGTCAAATATTAGTACCGAGATGTTAGGTTGGGTTAGGCTAGGTTATATTACGTTGTTGATCTATATAAGGGCCCCATGGAAACCATGAGGCCAATAAGCAACGATTGTCGTCAAATATTACCGCCGTGATGTTAGATTGGGTTAGGTTAGGTTATGTTACGTTATTGATGTATATAAAGGTACCACGGAAACATAGAGGCCAACAAGCCAGGAATGTTGTCAAATATTACAGCCGAGATGTTACGTTGGGTTATTTTAGGTTAAATTACGTTATTGATGTATATAAAAGTCCCACGGAGACGTAGAGGCCAACTCGCCAGGAATGTTGTCAAATATTACCCCCCGAGATGATAGGTTGGGTTAGGTTAGGTTATATTGCGTTATTGATGTACATGGAGGCCCCACGGAGACGTAGAGCCAACTCGCAATGAATGTTGTCAAATATTACCGCCGAGATGTTAGGTTGGGATAGGTTAGGTTATATTACGTTATTGATGTATATAAAACTCCCACGGAGACGTAGAGGCCAACTCGCCAGGAATGTTGTCAAATATTAACGCCGAGATGTTAGGTTGGGTTAGGTTAGGTTATGTCACGTTATTGATGTATATAAAGGTACCACGGAAACATAGAGGCCAACAAGCCAGGAATGTTGTCAAATATTACCGCCGAGATGTTAGGTTGGGATAGGTTAGGTTATATTACGTTATTGATGTATATGAAGGTCCCACGGAGACGTAGAGGTCAACTCGCCAGGAATGTTGTCAAATATTACCGCCGAGATGTTAGGTTGGGTTAGGTTAGGTTATGTTCCGTTATTGATGTATATAAAGGTACCACGGAAACATAGAGGCCAACAAGCCAGGAATGTTGTCAAATATTACAGCCGAGATGTTACGTTGGGTTATTTTAGGTTAAAATACGTTATTGATGTATATGAAGGTCCCACGGAGACGTAGAGGTCAACTCGCCAGGAATGTTGTCAAATATTACCGCCGAGATGTTAGGTTGGGTTAGGTTAGGTTATATTACGTTATTGATGTATATAAAATTCCCACGGAGACGTAGAGGCCAACTCGCCAGGAATGTTGTCAAATATTACCGCCGAGAGGTTGGGTTGGGTTAGGTTAGGTTAAATTACGTTATTGATGTATATAAAACTTCCACGGAGACGTAGAGGCCAACTCGCCAGGAATGTTGTCAAATATTAGTACCGAGATGTTAGGTTGGGTTAGGTTAGGTTGCATTACGCTACTGATGTATATAAAAGTTCCACGGAGACGTAGACGCCAACTCGCCAGGAATGTTGTCAAATATTACCCCCGAGATAATAGGTTGGGTTAGGTTAGGTTATATTACGTCATTGATGTATATGGAGGCCCCACGGAGACGTAGAGGCCAACTCGCAAGGAATGTTGTCAAATAATCGCGCCGAAAGGTTAGGCTGGGTTATGTAAGGTTATATTACGTTATTGATCTATATGAAGGTCCCACGGAGAGGTAAAGGCCAACTCGCCAGGAAAGTTGTCAAATATTAGTGCCGAGAGGTTGGGTTGGTTTAGGTTAGGTTATATTACGTTATTGATGTATATAAAGGCCCCACGGAGACGTAGAGGCCAACTCGCCAGGAATGTTGTCAAATATTAGTACCGAGATGTTAGGTTGGGTTAGGTTAGGTTACATTACGCTATTGATGTATATCAAAGTTCCACGGAGACGTAGACGCCAACTCGCCAGGAATGTTGTCAAATATTACCGCCGAGATGATAGGTTGGGTTAGGTTAGGTTATATCACGTTATTGATGTATATGGAGGCCCCACGGAGACGTAGAGGCCAACTCGCAAGGAATGTTGTCAAATAATCGCGCCGAAAGGTTAGGCTGGGTTATGTAAGGTTATATTACGTTATTGATGTATATGAAGGTCCCACGGAGAGGTAAATGCCAACTCGCCAGGAATGTTGTCAAATATTAGTGCCGAGAGGTTGGGTTGGGTTAGGTTAGGTTATATTACGTTATTGATGTATATAAAGGCCCCACGGAGACGTAGAGGCCAACTCGCCAGGAATGTTGTCAAATATTTGTACCGAGATGTTAGGTTGGGTTAGGTTCGGTTACATTACGCTATTGATGTATATAAAAGTTCCACGGAGACGTAGAGGCCAACTCGCCAGGAATGTTGTCAAATATTACCGCCGAGATGATAGGTTGGGATAGGTTGGGTTATATTACGTTATCGATTTATATGAAGGCACCACGGAGACGTAGATGCCATCTCGCCAGGAATGTTGTCAAATATTAGTGCCCAGAGGTTGGGTTGTGTTAGGTTAGGTTATATTACGTTATTGATGTATATGAAGGACCCACGGAGACGTAGATGCCAACTCGCCAGGAATGTTGTCAAATATTACCGCCGAGATGATAGGTTGGGTTAGGCTAGGTTATATTACGTTATTGATGTATATGAAGGCCCCACGGAGACGTAGAGGCCAACTCGCAAGGAATGTTGTCAAATAACAGCGTCGAAAGGTTAGGCTGAGTTATGTAAGGTTATATTACGTTATTGATGTATATGAAGGTCCAACGGAGACGTAGAGGCCAACTCGCCAGGAATGTTGTCAAATATTACCGCCGAGATGTTAGGTTGGGTTAGGTTAGGTTATATTACGTTATTTATGTATATAAAGGTACCACGGAGACGTAGAGGCCAACACGCCAGGAATGTTGTCAAATATTAGTGCCGAGATGTTAGGTTGGGTTAGGATAGGTTATGTTACGTTATTGATGTATATAAAGGTACCACGGAAACATAGAGGCCAACAAGCCAGGAATGTTGTCAAATATTACAGCCGAGATGTTACACTGGGTTATATTAGGTTAAATTACGTTATTGATGTATATAAAAGTCCCACGGAGACGTAGAGGCCAACTCGCCAGGAATGTTGTCAAATATTGCCTCCGAGACGTTACGTTGGGTTAGGTTAGGTTATATTACGTTATTGATGTATATAAAGGTCCCACGGGAACCATGAGGCCAATAAGCCAGGAATGTCGTCAAATATTACCGCAGTGAAGTTAGATTGGGTTAGGTTAGGTTATATTACGTTATTGATGTATATAAAAGTCCCACGGAGACGTAGAGGCCAACTCGACAGGAATGTGTTCAAATATTACCGCCGAGATGATAGGTTGCGTTAGGTTTGGTAATATTACGTTATTGATGTATATGAAGGTCCCACGGAGACGTAGGTGCCAACTCGTCAGGAATGTTGTCAAATATTACCGCCGAGATGTTAGGTTGGGTTAGGATAGGTTATGTTACGCTATTGATGTATGTAAAGGTACCACGGAAACATAGAGGCCAACAAGCCAGGAATGTTGTCAAATATTACAGCCGAGATGTTACGTTGGGTTATATTAGGTTAAATTACGTTATTGATGTATATAAAAGTCCCACGGAGACGTAGAGGCCAACTCGCCAGGAATGTTGTCAAATATTACCCCCCGAGATGATAGGTTGGGTTAGGTTAGGTTATATTGCGTTATTGATGTACATGGAGGCCCCACGGAGACGTAGAGGCCAACTCGCAAGGAATGTTGTCAAATAACAGCGTCGAAAGGTTAGGCTGAGTTATGTAAGGTTATATTACGTAATTGATGTATATGAAGGTCCAACGGAGACGTAGAGGCCAACTCGCCAGGAATGTTGTCAAATATTACCGCCGAGATGTTAGGTTGGGTTAGGTTAGGTTATATTACGTTATTTATGTATATAAAGGTACCACGGAGACGTAGAGGCCAACACGCCAGGAATGTTGTCAAATATTACAGCCGAGATGTTACACTGGGTTATATTAGGTTAAATTACGTTATTGATGTATATAAAAGTCCCACGGAGACGTAGAGGCCAACTCGCCAGGAATGTTGTCAAAGATTACCTCCGAGACGTTACGTTGGGTTAGGTTAGGTTATATTACGTTATTGATGTATATAAAGGTCCCACGGGAACCATGAGGCCAATAAGCCAGGAATGTCGTCAAATATTACCGCCGTGAAGTTAGATTGGGTTAGGTTAGGTTATATTACGTTATTGATGTATATAAAAGTCCCACGGAGACGTAGAGGCCAACTCGACAGGAATGTGTTCAAATATTACCGCCGAGATGATAGGTTGCGTTAGGTTTGGTAATATTACGTTATTGATGTATATGAAGGTCCCACGGAGACGTAGGTGCCAACTCGTCAGGAATGTTGTCAAATATTACCGCCGAGATGTTAGGTTGGGTTAGGATAGGTTATGTTACGTTATTGATGTACATGGAGGCCCCACGGAGACGTAGCGGCCAACTCGCAATTTATGTTGTCAAATATTACCGCCGAGACGTTAGGTTGGGTTAGGTTAGGTTATATTACGTTATTGATGTATATAATATTCCCACGGAGACGTAGAGGCCAACTCGCCAGGAATGTTGTCAAATATTAGTACCGAGATGTTAGGTTGGGTTAGGCTAGGTTATATTACGTTGTTGATCTATATAAGGGCCCCATGGAAACCATGAGGCCAATAAGCAACGATTGTCGTCAAATATTACCGCCGTGATGTTAGATTGGGTTAGGTTAGGTTATGTTACGTTATTGATGTATATAAAGGTACCACGGAAACATAGAGGCCAACAAGCCAGGAATGTTGTCAAATATTACAGCCGAGATGTTACGTTGGGTTATTTTAGGTTAAATTACGTTATTGATGTATATAAAAGTCCCACGGAGACGTAGAGGCCAACTCGCCAGGAATGTTGTCAAATATTACCCCCCGAGATGATAGGTTGGGTTAGGTTAGGTTATATTGCGTTATTGATGTACACGGAGGCCCCACGGAGACGTAGAGCCAACTCGCAATGAATGTTGTCAAATATTACCGCCGAGATGTTAGGTTGGGATAGGTTAGGTTATATTACGTTATTGATGTATATAAAACTCCCACGGAGACGTAGAGGCCAACTCGCCAGGAATGTTGTCAAATATTAGTACCGAGATGATAGGTTGGGTTAGGTTAGGTTATATTGCGTTATTGATGTACATGGAGGCCCCACGGAGACGTAGGGCCAACTCGCAATGAATGTTGTCAAATATTAACGCCGAGATGTTAGGTTGGGATAGGTTAGGTTATATTACGTTATTGATGTATATAAAATTCCCACGGGGACGTAGAAGCCAACTCGCCAGGAATGTTGTCAAATATTAGTGCCGAGAGGTTGGGTTGGGTTAGGTTAGGTTATATTACGTTATTGATGTATATAAAATTCCAACGGAGACGTAGAGGCCAACTCGCTAGGAATGTTGTCAAATATTAGTACCGAGATGTTAGGTTGGGTTAGGTTAGGTTACATTACGCTATTGATGTATATAAAAGTTCCACGGAGACGTAGACGCCAACTCGCCAGGAATGTTGTCAAATATTACCGCCCAGAGTATAGGTTGGGTTAAGTTGGGTTATATTACGTTATTGATGTATATGAAGGCCCCACGGAGACGTAGAGGCCAACCCGCCAGGAATGTTGTCAAATAATAGCGCGCAAAGGTTAGGTTGGGTTAGTTTAGGTTATATTAAGTTATTGATGTATATAAAAGCCCCACGGAAACGTAGAGGCCAACTCGCCAGGAATGTTGTCAAATATTAGTGCCGAGAGGTTGGGTTGGGTTAGGTTAGGTTATATTACGTTATTGATGTATATGAAGGCCCCACGGAGACGTAGAGGCCAACTCGCAAGGAATGTTGTCAAATAACAGCGTCGAAAGGTTAGGCTGAGTTATGTAAGGTTATATTACGTAATTGATGTATATGAAGGTCCAACGGAGACGTAGAGGCCAACTCGCAAGGAATGTTGTCAAATAACAGCGTCGAAAGGTTAGGCTGAGTTATGTAAGGTTATATTACGTAATTGATGTATATGAAGGTCCAACGGAGACGTAGAGGCCAACTCGCCAGGAATGCTGTCAAATATTTGTGCCGAGAGGTTGGGTTGGGTTAGGTTAGATTAAATTACGTTATTGATGTTTATAAAACTCCCACGGAGACGTAGAGGCCAACTCGCCAGGAATGTTGTCAAATGTTACCGCCGAGATGTTAGGTTGGGTTAGGTTAGGTTATATTACGTTGTTGATGTATATAAAGCTCCCACGGAAACATAGAGGCCAACAAGCCAGGAATGTTGCCAAATATTACAGCCGAGATTTTACGTTGGGTTATTTTAGGTTAAATTACGTTATTGATGTATATAAAAGTCCCACGGAGACGTAGAGGCCAACTAGCCAGGAATGTTGTCAAATATTACCCCAGAAATGATAGGTTGGGTTAGGTTAGGTTATATTACGTTATTGATGTACATGGAGGCCCCACGGAGACGTAGAGGCCAACTCGCAATTTATGTTGTCAAATATTACCGCCGAGACGTTAGGTTGGGTTAGGTTAGGTTATATTACGTTATTGATGTATATAAAATTCCCACGGAGACGTAGAGGCCAACTCGCCAGGAATGTTGTCAAATATTAGTACCGAGATGATAGGTTGGGTTAGGTTAGGTTATATTGCGTTATTGATGTACATGGAGGCCCCACGGAGACGTAGGGCCAGCTCGCAATGAATGTTGTCAAATATTACCGCCGAGATGTTAGGTTGGGATAGGTTAGGTTATATTACGTTATTGATGTATATAAAATTCCCACGGGGACGTAGAAGCCAACTCGCCAGGAATGTTGTCAAATATTAGTGCCGAGAGGTTGGGTTGGGTTAGGTTAGGTTATATTACGTTATTGATGTATATAAAATTCCAACGGAGACGTAGAGGCCAACTCGCTAGGAATGTTGTCAAATATTAGTACCGAGATGTTAGGTTGGGTTAGGTTAGGTTACATTACGCTATTGATGTATATAAAAGTTCCACGGAGACGTAGACGCCAACTCGCCAGGAATGTTGTCAAATATTACCGCCCAGAGTATAGGTTGGGTTAAGTTGGGTTATATTACGTTATTGATGTATATGAAGGCCCCACGGAGACGTAGAGGCCAACCCGCCAGGAATGTTGTCAAATAATAGCGCGCAAAGGTTAGGTTGGGTTAGTTTAGGTTATATTAAGTTATTGATGTATATAAAAGCCCCACGGAAACGTAGAGGCCAACTCGCCAGGAATGTTGTCAAATATTAGTGCCGAGAGGTTGGGTTGGGTTAGGTTAGGTTATATTACGTTATTGATGTATATGAAGGCCCCACGGAGACGTAGAGGCCAACTCGCAAGGAATGTTGTCAAATAACAGCGTCGAAAGGTTAGGCTGAGTTATGTAAGGTTATATTACGTAATTGATGTATATGAAGGTCCAACGGAGACGTAGAGGCCAACTCGCCAGGAATGTTGTCAAATATTACCGCCGAGATGTTAGGTTGGGTTAGGTTAGGTTATATTACGTTATTTATGTATATAAAGGTACCACGGAGACGTAGAGGCCAACACGCCAGGAATGTTGTCAAATATTACAGCCGAGATGTTACACTGGGTTATATTAGGTTAAATTACGTTATTGATGTATATAAAAGTCCCACGGAGACGTAGAGGCCAACTCGCCAGGAATGTTGTCAAAGATTACCTCCGAGACGTTACGTTGGGTTAGGTTAGGTTATATTACGTTATTGATGTATATAAAGGTCCCACGGGAACCATGAGGCCAATAAGCCAGGAATGTCGTCAAATATTACCGCCGTGAAGTTAGATTGGGTTAGGTTAGGTTATATTACGTTATTGATGTATATAAAAGTCCCACGGAGACGTAGAGGCCAACTCGACAGGAATGTGTTCAAATATTACCGCCGAGATGATAGGTTGCGTTAGGTTTGGTAATATTACGTTATTGATGTATATGAAGGTCCCACGGAGACGTAGGTGCCAACTCGTCAGGAATGTTGTCAAATATTACCGCCGAGATGTTAGGTTGGGTTAGGATAGGTTATGTTACGTTATTGATGTACATGGAGGCCCCACGGAGACGTAGAGGCCAACTCGCAATTTATGTTGTCAAATATTACCGCCGAGTCGTTAGGTTGGGTTAGGTTAGGTTATATTACGTTATTGATGTATATAATATTCCCACGGAGACGTAGAGGCCATCTCGCCAGGAATGTTGTCAAATATTAGTACCGAGATGTTAGGTTGGGTTAGGCTAGGTTATATTACGTTGTTGATCTATATAAGGGCCCCATGGAAACCATGAGGCCAATAAGCAACGATTGTCGTCAAATATTACCGCCGTGATGTTAGATTGGGTTAGGTTAGGTTATGTTACGTTATTGATGTATATAAAGGTACCACGGAAACATAGAGGCCAACAAGCCAGGAATGTTGTCAAATATTACAGCCGAGATGTTACGTTGGGTTATTTTAGGTTAAATTACGTTATTGATGTATATAAAAGTCCCACGGAGACGTAGAGGCCAACTCGCCAGGAATGTTGTCAAATATTACCCCCCGAGATGATAGGTTGGGTTAGGTTAGGTTATATTGCGTTATTGATGTACATGGAGGCCCCACGGAGACGTAGAGCCAACTCGCAATGAATGTTGTCAAATATTACCGCCGAGATGTTAGGTTGGGATAGGTTAGGTTATATTACGTTATTGATGTATATAAAACTCCCACGGAGACGTAGAGGCCAACTCGCCAGGAATGTTGTCAAATATTAACGCCGAGATGTTAGGTTGGGTTAGGTTAGGTTATGTCACGTTATTGATGTATATAAAGGTACCACGGAAACATAGAGGCCAACAAGCCAGGAATGTTGTCAAATATTACCGCCGAGATGTTAGGTTGGGATAGGTTAGGTTATATTACGTTATTGATGTATATGAAGGTCCCACGGAGACGTAGAGGTCAACTCGCCAGGAATGTTGTCAAATATTACCGCCGAGAGGTTGGGTTGGGTTAGGTTAGGTTATATTACGTTATTGATGTATATAAAATTCCAACGGAGACGTAGAGGCCAACTCGCTAGGAATGTTGTCAAATATTAGTACCGAGATGTTAGGTTGGGTTAGGTTAGGTTACATTACGCTATTGATGTATATAAAAGTTCCACGGAGACGTAGACGCCAACTCGCCAGGAATGTTGTCAAATATTACCGCCCAGAGTATAGGTTGGGTTAAGTTGGGTTATATTACGTTATTGATGTATATGAAGGCCCCACGGAGACGTAGAGGCCAACCCGCCAGGAATGTTGTCAAATAATAGCGCGCAAAGGTTAGGTTGGGTTAGTTTAGGTTATATTAAGTTATTGATGTATATAAAAGCCCCACGGAAACGTAGAGGCCAACTCGCCAGGAATGTTGTCAAATATTAGTGCCGAGAGGTTGGGTTGGGTTAGGTTAGGTTATATTACGTTATTGATGTATATGAAGGCCCCACGGAGACGTAGAGGCCAACTCGCAAGGAATGTTGTCAAATAACAGCGTCGAAAGGTTAGGCTGAGTTATGTAAGGTTATATTACGTAATTGATGTATATGAAGGTCCAACGGAGACGTAGAGGCCAACTCGCAAGGAATGTTGTCAAATAACAGCGTCGAAAGGTTAGGCTGAGTTATGTAAGGTTATATTACGTAATTGATGTATATGAAGGTCCAACGGAGACGTAGAGGCCAACTCGCCAGGAATGCTGTCAAATATTTGTGCCGAGAGGTTGGGTTGGGTTAGGTTAGATTAAATTACGTTATTGATGTTTATAAAACTCCCACGGAGACGTAGAGGCCAACTCGCCAGGAATGTTGTCAAATGTTACCGCCGAGATGTTAGGTTGGGTTAGGTTAGGTTATATTACGTTGTTGATGTATATAAAGCTCCCACGGAAACATAGAGGCCAACAAGCCAGGAATGTTGCCAAATATTACAGCCGAGATTTTACGTTGGGTTATTTTAGGTTAAATTACGTTATTGATGTATATAAAAGTCCCACGGAGACGTAGAGGCCAACTAGCCAGGAATGTTGTCAAATATTACCCCAGAAATGATAGGTTGGGTTAGGTTAGGTTATATTACGTTATTGATGTACATGGAGGCCCCACGGAGACGTAGAGGCCAACTCGCAATTTATGTTGTCAAATATTACCGCCGAGACGTTAGGTTGGGTTAGGTTAGGTTATATTACGTTATTGATGTATATAAAATTCCCACGGAGACGTAGAGGCCAACTCGCCAGGAATGTTGTCAAATATTAGTACCGAGATGATAGGTTGGGTTAGGTTAGGTTATATTGCGTTATTGATGTACATGGAGGCCCCACGGAGACGTAGGGCCAACTCGCAATGAATGTTGTCAAATATTACCGCCGAGATGTTAGGTTGGGATAGGTTAGGTTATATTACGTTATTGATGTATATAAAATTCCCACGGGGACGTAGAAGCCAACTCGCCAGGAATGTTGTCAAATATTAGTGCCGAGAGGTTGGGTTGGGTTAGGTTAGGTTATATTACGTTATGGATGTATATAAAATTCCAACGGAGACGTAGAGGCCAACTCGCTAGGAATGTTGTCAAATATTAGTACCGAGATGTTAGGTTGGGTTAGGTTAGGTTACATTACGCTATTGATGTATATAAAAGTTCCACGGAGATGTAGACGCCAACTCGCCAGGAATGTTGTCAAATATTACCGCCCAGAGTATAGGTTGGGTTAAGTTGGGTTATATTACGTTATTGATGTATATGAAGGCCCCACGGAGACGTAGAGGCCAACCCGCCAGGAATGTTGTCAAATAATAGCGCGCAAAGGTTAGGTTGGGTTAGTTTAGGTTATATTAAGTTATTGATGTATATAAAAGCCCCACGGAAACGTAGAGGCCAACTCGCCAGGAATGTTGTCAAATATTAGTGCCGAGAGGTTGGGTTGGGTTAGGTTAGGTTATATTACGTTATTGATGTATATGAAGGCCCCACGGAGACGTAGAGGCCAACTCGCAAGGAATGTTGTCAAATAACAGCGTCGAAAGGTTAGGCTGAGTTATGTAAGGTTATATTACGTAATTGATGTATATGAAGGTCCAACGGAGACGTAGAGGCCAACTCGCCAGGAATGTTGTCAAATATTACCGCCGAGATGTTAGGTTGGGTTAGGTTAGGTTATATTACGTTATTTATGTATATAAAGGTACCACGGAGACGTAGAGGCCAACACGCCAGGAATGTTGTCAAATATTACAGCCGAGATGTTACACTGGGTTATATTAGGTTAAATTACGTTATTGATGTATATAAAAGTCCCACGGAGACGTAGAGGCCAACTCGCCAGGAATGTTGTCAAAGATTACCTCCGAGACGTTACGTTGGGTTAGGTTAGGTTATATTACGTTATTGATGTATATAAAGGTCCCACGGGAACCATGAGGCCAATAAGCCAGGAATGTCGTCAAATATTACCGCCGTGAAGTTAGATTGGGTTAGGTTAGGTTATATTACGTTATTGATGTATATAAAAGTCCCACGGAGACGTAGAGGCCAACTCGACAGGAATGTGTTCAAATATTACCGCCGAGATGATAGGTTGCGTTAGGTTTGGTAATATTACGTTATTGATGTATATGAAGGTCCCACGGAGACGTAGGTGCCAACTCGTCAGGAATGTTGTCAAATATTACCGCCGAGATGTTAGGTTGGGTTAGGATAGGTTATGTTACGTTATTGATGTACATGGAGGCCCCACGGAGACGTAGAGGCCAACTCGCAATTTATGTTGTCAAATATTACCGCCGAGTCGTTAGGTTGGGTTAGGTTAGGTTATATTACGTTATTGATGTATATAATATTCCCACGGAGACGTAGAGGCCATCTCGCCAGGAATGTTGTCAAATATTAGTACCGAGATGTTAGGTTGGGTTAGGCTAGGTTATATTACGTTGTTGATCTATATAAGGGCCCCATGGAAACCATGAGGCCAATAAGCAACGATTGTCGTCAAATATTACCGCCGTGATGTTAGATTGGGTTAGGTTAGGTTATGTTACGTTATTGATGTATATAAAGGTACCACGGAAACATAGAGGCCAACAAGCCAGGAATGTTGTCAAATATTACAGCCGAGATGTTACGTTGGGTTATTTTAGGTTAAATTACGTTATTGATGTATATAAAAGTCCCACGGAGACGTAGAGGCCAACTCGCCAGGAATGTTGTCAAATATTACCCCCCGAGATGATAGGTTGGGTTAGGTTAGGTTATATTGCGTTATTGATGTACATGGAGGCCCCACGGAGACGTAGAGCCAACTCGCAATGAATGTTGTCAAATATTACCGCCGAGATGTTAGGTTGGGATAGGTTAGGTTATATTACGTTATTGATGTATATAAAACTCCCACGGAGACGTAGAGGCCAACTCGCCAGGAATGTTGTCAAATATTAACGCCGAGATGTTAGGTTGGGTTAGGTTAGGTTATGTCACGTTATTGATGTATATAAAGGTACCACGGAAACATAGAGGCCAACAAGCCAGGAATGTTGTCAAATATTACCGCCGAGATGTTAGGTTGGGATAGGTTAGGTTATATTACGTTATTGATGTATATGAAGGTCCCACGGAGACGTAGAGGTCAACTCGCCAGGAATGTTGTCAAATATTACCGCCGAGATGTTAGGTTGGGTTAGGTTAGGTTATGTTCCGTTATTGATGTATATAAAGGTACCACGGAAACATAGAGGCCAACAAGCCAGGAATGTTGTCAAATATTACAGCCGAGATGTTACGTTGGGTTATTTTAGGTTAAAATACGTTATTGATGTATATGAAGGTCCCACGGAGACGTAGAGGTCAACTCGCCAGGAATGTTGTCAAATATTACCGCCGAGATGTTAGGTTGGGTTAGGTTAGGTTATATTACGTTATTGATGTATATAAAATTCCCACGGAGACGTAGAGGCCAACTCGCCAGGAATGTTGTCAAATATTACCGCCGAGAGGTTGGGTTGGGTTAGGTTAGGTTAAATTACGTTATTGATGTATATAAAACTTCCACGGAGACGTAGAGGCCAACTCGCCAGGAATGTTGTCAAATATTAGTACCGAGATGTTAGGTTGGGTTAGGTTAGGTTGCATTACGCTACTGATGTATATAAAAGTTCCACGGAGACGTAGACGCCAACTCGCCAGGAATGTTGTCAAATATTACCCCCGAGATAATAGGTTGGGTTAGGTTAGGTTATATTACGTCATTGATGTATATGGAGGCCCCACGGAGACGTAGAGGCCAACTCGCAAGGAATGTTGTCAAATAATCGCGCCGAAAGGTTAGGCTGGGTTATGTAAGGTTATATTACGTTATTGATCTATATGAAGGTCCCACGGAGAGGTAAAGGCCAACTCGCCAGGAAAGTTGTCAAATATTAGTGCCGAGAGGTTGGGTTGGTTTAGGTTAGGTTATATTACGTTATTGATGTATATAAAGGCCCCACGGAGACGTAGAGGCCAACTCGCCAGGAATGTTGTCAAATATTAGTACCGAGATGTTAGGTTGGGTTAGGTTAGGTTACATTACGCTATTGATGTATATCAAAGTTCCACGGAGACGTAGACGCCAACTCGCCAGGAATGTTGTCAAATATTACCGCCGAGATGATAGGTTGGGTTAGGTTAGGTTATATCACGTTATTGATGTATATGGAGGCCCCACGGAGACGTAGAGGCCAACTCGCAAGGAATGTTGTCAAATAATCGCGCCGAAAGGTTAGGCTGGGTTATGTAAGGTTATATTACGTTATTGATGTATATGAAGGTCCCACGGAGAGGTAAATGCCAACTCGCCAGGAATGTTGTCAAATATTAGTGCCGAGAGGTTGGGTTGGGTTAGGTTAGGTTATATTACGTTATTGATGTATATAAAGGCCCCACGGAGACGTAGAGGCCAACTCGCCAGGAATGTTGTCAAATATTTGTACCGAGATGTTAGGTTGGGTTAGGTTCGGTTACATTACGCTATTGATGTATATAAAAGTTCCACGGAGACGTAGAGGCCAACTCGCCAGGAATGTTGTCAAATATTACCGCCGAGATGATAGGTTGGGATAGGTTGGGTTATATTACGTTATCGATTTATATGAAGGCACCACGGAGACGTAGATGCCATCTCGCCAGGAATGTTGTCAAATATTAGTGCCCAGAGGTTGGGTTGTGTTAGGTTAGGTTATATTACGTTATTGATGTATATGAAGGACCCACGGAGACGTAGATGCCAACTCGCCAGGAATGTTGTCAAATATTACCGCCGAGATGATAGGTTGGGTTAGGCTAGGTTATATTACGTTATTGATGTATATGAAGGCCCCACGGAGACGTAGAGGCCAACTCGCAAGGAATGTTGTCAAATAACAGCGTCGAAAGGTTAGGCTGAGTTATGTAAGGTTATATTACGTTATTGATGTATATGAAGGTCCAACGGAGACGTAGAGGCCAACTCGCCAGGAATGTTGTCAAATATTACCGCCGAGATGTTAGGTTGGGTTAGGTTAGGTTATATTACGTTATTTATGTATATAAAGGTACCACGGAGACGTAGAGGCCAACACGCCAGGAATGTTGTCAAATATTAGTGCCGAGATGTTAGGTTGGGTTAGGATAGGTTATGTTACGTTATTGATGTATATAAAGGTACCACGGAAACATAGAGGCCAACAAGCCAGGAATGTTGTCAAATATTACAGCCGAGATGTTACACTGGGTTATATTAGGTTAAATTACGTTATTGATGTATATAAAAGTCCCACGGAGACGTAGAGGCCAACTCGCCAGGAATGTTGTCAAATATTGCCTCCGAGACGTTACGTTGGGTTAGGTTAGGTTATATTACGTTATTGATGTATATAAAGGTCCCACGGGAACCATGAGGCCAATAAGCCAGGAATGTCGTCAAATATTACCGCAGTGAAGTTAGATTGGGTTAGGTTAGGTTATATTACGTTATTGATGTATATAAAAGTCCCACGGAGACGTAGAGGCCAACTCGACAGGAATGTGTTCAAATATTACCGCCGAGATGATAGGTTGCGTTAGGTTTGGTAATATTACGTTATTGATGTATATGAAGGTCCCACGGAGACGTAGGTGCCAACTCGTCAGGAATGTTGTCAAATATTACCGCCGAGATGTTAGGTTGGGTTAGGATAGGTTATGTTACGCTATTGATGTATGTAAAGGTACCACGGAAACATAGAGGCCAACAAGCCAGGAATGTTGTCAAATATTACAGCCGAGATGTTACGTTGGGTTATATTAGGTTAAATTACGTTATTGATGTATATAAAAGTCCCACGGAGACGTAGAGGCCAACTCGCCAGGAATGTTGTCAAATATTACCCCCCGAGATGATAGGTTGGGTTAGGTTAGGTTATATTGCGTTATTGATGTACATGGAGGCCCCACGGAGACGTAGAGGCCAACTCGCAAGGAATGTTGTCAAATAACAGCGTCGAAAGGTTAGGCTGAGTTATGTAAGGTTATATTACGTAATTGATGTATATGAAGGTCCAACGGAGACGTAGAGGCCAACTCGCCAGGAATGTTGTCAAATATTACCGCCGAGATGTTAGGTTGGGTTAGGTTAGGTTATATTACGTTATTTATGTATATAAAGGTACCACGGAGACGTAGAGGCCAACACGCCAGGAATGTTGTCAAATATTACAGCCGAGATGTTACACTGGGTTATATTAGGTTAAATTACGTTATTGATGTATATAAAAGTCCCACGGAGACGTAGAGGCCAACTCGCCAGGAATGTTGTCAAAGATTACCTCCGAGACGTTACGTTGGGTTAGGTTAGGTTATATTACGTTATTGATGTATATAAAGGTCCCACGGGAACCATGAGGCCAATAAGCCAGGAATGTCGTCAAATATTACCGCCGTGAAGTTAGATTGGGTTAGGTTAGGTTATATTACGTTATTGATGTATATAAAAGTCCCACGGAGACGTAGAGGCCAACTCGACAGGAATGTGTTCAAATATTACCGCCGAGATGATAGGTTGCGTTAGGTTTGGTAATATTACGTTATTGATGTATATGAAGGTCCCACGGAGACGTAGGTGCCAACTCGTCAGGAATGTTGTCAAATATTACCGCCGAGATGTTAGGTTGGGTTAGGATAGGTTATGTTACGTTATTGATGTACATGGAGGCCCCACGGAGACGTAGCGGCCAACTCGCAATTTATGTTGTCAAATATTACCGCCGAGACGTTAGGTTGGGTTAGGTTAGGTTATATTACGTTATTGATGTATATAATATTCCCACGGAGACGTAGAGGCCAACTCGCCAGGAATGTTGTCAAATATTAGTACCGAGATGTTAGGTTGGGTTAGGCTAGGTTATATTACGTTGTTGATCTATATAAGGGCCCCATGGAAACCATGAGGCCAACTCGCCAGGAATGTTGTCAAATATTACCGCCGTGATGTTAGATTGGGTTAGGTTAGGTTATGTTACGTTATTGATGTATATAAAGGTACCACGGAAACATAGAGGCCAACAAGCCAGGAATGTTGTCAAATATTACAGCCGAGATGTTACGTTGGGTTATTTTAGGTTAAATTACGTTATTGATGTATATAAAAGTCCCACGGAGACGTAGAGGCCAACTCGCCAGGAATGTTGTCAAATATTACCCCCCGAGATGATAGGTTGGGTTAGGTTAGGTTATATTGCGTTATTGATGTACACGGAGGCCCCACGGAGACGTAGAGCCAACTCGCAATGAATGTTGTCAAATATTACCGCCGAGATGTTAGGTTGGGATAGGTTAGGTTATATTACGTTATTGATGTATATAAAACTCCCACGGAGACGTAGAGGCCAACTCGCCAGGAATGTTGTCAAATATTAACGCCGAGATGTTAGGTTGGGTTAGGTTAGGTTATGTCACGTTATTGATGTATATAAAGGTACCACGGAAACATAGAGGCCAACAAGCCAGGAATGTTGTCAAATATTACCGCCGAAATGTTAGGTTGGGATAGGTTAGGTTATATTACGTTATTGATGTATATGAAGGTCCCACGGAGACGTAGAGGTCAACTCGCCAGGAATGTTGTCAAATATTACCGCCGAGATGTTAGGTTGGGTTAGGTTAGGTTATGTTCCGTTATTGATGTATATAAAGGTACCACGGAAACATAGAGGCCAACAAGCCAGGAATGTTGTCAAATATTACAGCCGAGATGTTACGTTGGGTTATTTTAGGTTTAAATACGTTATTGATGTATATGAAGGTCCCACGGAGACGTAGAGGTCAACTCGCCAGGAATGTTGTCAAATATTACCGCCGAGATGTTAGGTTGGGTTAGGTTAGGTTATATTACGTTATTGATGTATATAAAATTCCCACGGAGACGTAGAGGCCAACTCGCCAGGAATGTTGTCAAATATTACCGCCGAGAGGTTGGGTTGGGTTAGGTTAGGTTAAATTACGTTATTGATGTATATAAAACTTCCACGGAGACGTAGAGGCCAACTCGCCAGGAATGTTGTCAAATATTAGTACCGAGATGTTAGGTTGGGTTAGGTTAGGTTGCATTACGCTACTGATGTATATAAAGGTTCCACGGAGACGTAGACGCCAACTCGCCAGGAATGTTGTCAAATATTACCCCCGAGATAATAGGTTGGGTTAGGTTAGGTTATATTACGTCATTGATGTATATGGAGGCCCCACGGAGACGTAGAGGCCAACTCGCAAGGAATGTTGTCAAATAATCGCGCCGAAAGGTTAGGCTGGGTTATGTAAGGTTATATTACGTTATTGATCTATATGAAGGTCCCACGGAGAGGTAAAGGCCAACTCGCCAGGAAAGTTGTCAAATATTAGTGCCGAGAGGTTGGGTTGGTTTAGGTTAGGTTATATTACGTTATTGATGTATATAAAGGCCCCACGGAGACGTAGAGGCCAACTCGCCAGGAATGTTGTCAAATATTAGTACCGAGATGTTAGGTTGGGTTAGGTTAGGTTACATTACGCTATTGATGTATATCAAAGTTCCACGGAGACGTAGACGCCAACTCGCCAGGAATGTTGTCAAATATTACCGCCGAGATGATAGGTTGGGTTAGGTTAGGTTATATCACGTTATTGATGTATATGGAGGCCCCACGGAGACGTAGAGGCCAACTCGCAAGGAATGTTGTCAAATAATCGCGCCGAAAGGTTAGGCTGGGTTATGTAAGGTTATATTACGTTATTGATGTATATGAAGGTCCCACGGAGAGGTAAATGCCAACTCGCCAGGAATGTTGTCAAATATTAGTGCCGAGAGGTTGGGTTGGGTTAGGTTAGGTTATATTACGTTATTGATGTATATAAAGGCCCCACGGAGACGTAGAGGCCAACTCGCCAGGAATGTTGTCAAATATTTGTACCGAGATGTTAGGTTGGGTTAGGTTCGGTTACATTACGCTATTGATGTATATAAAAGTTCCACGGAGACGTAGAGGCCAACTCGCCAGGAATGTTGTCAAATATTACCGCCGAGATGATAGGTTGGGATAGGTTGGGTTATATTACGTTATCGATTTATATGAAGGCACCACGGAGACGTAGATGCCATCTCGCCAGGAATGTTGTCAAATATTAGTGCCCAGAGGTTGGGTTGTGTTAGGTTAGGTTATATTACGTTATTGATGTATATGAAGGACCCACGGAGACGTAGATGCCAACTCGCCAGGAATGTTGTCAAATATTACCGCCGAGATGATAGGTTGGGTTAGGCTAGGTTATATTACGTTATTGATGTATATGAAGGCCCCACGGAGACGTAGAGGCCAACTCGCAAGGAATGTTGTCAAATAACAGCGTCGAAAGGTTAGGCTGAGTTATGTAAGGTTATATTACGTTATTGATGTATATGAAGGTCCAACGGAGACGTAGAGGCCAACTCGCCAGGAATGTTGTCAAATATTACCGCCGAGATGTTAGGTTGGGTTAGGTTAGGTTATATTACGTTATTTATGTATATAAAGGTACCACGGAGACGTAGAGGCCAACACGCCAGGAATGTTGTCAAATATTAGTGCCGAGATGTTAGGTTGGGTTAGGATAGGTTATGTTACGTTATTGATGTATATAAAGGTACCACGGAAACATAGAGGCCAACAAGCCAGGAATGTTGTCAAATATTACAGCCGAGATGTTACACTGGGTTATATTAGGTTAAATTACGTTATTGATGTATATAAAAGTCCCACGGAGACGTAGAGGCCAACTCGCCAGGAATGTTGTCAAATATTGCCTCCGAGACGTTACGTTGGGTTAGGTTAGGTTATATTACGTTATTGATGTATATAAAGGTCCCACGGGAACCATGAGGCCAATAAGCCAGGAATGTCGTCAAATATTACCGCAGTGAAGTTAGATTGGGTTAGGTTAGGTTATATTACGTTATTGATGTATATAAAAGTCCCACGGAGACGTAGAGGCCACCTCGACAGGAATGTGTTCAAATATTACCGCCGAGATGATAGGTTGCGTTAGGTTTGGTAATATTACGTTATTGATGTATATGAAGGTCCCACGGAGACGTAGGTGCCAACTCGTCAGGAATGTTGTCAAATATTACCGCCGAGATGTTAGGTTGGGTTAGGATAGGTTATGTTACGCTATTGATGTATGTAAAGGTACCACGGAAACATAGAGGCCAACAAGCCAGGAATGTTGTCAAATATTACAGCCGAGATGTTACGTTGGGTTATATTAGGTTAAATTACGTTATTGATGTATATAAAAGTCCCACGGAGACGTAGAGGCCAACTAGCCAGGAATGTTGTCAAATATTACCCCCGAGATGATAGGTTGGGTTAGGTTAGGTTATATTACGTTATTGATGTACATGGAGGCCCCACGGAGACGTAGAGGCCAACTCGCAATTTATGTTGTCAAATATTACCGCCGAGACGTTAGGATGGGTTAGGTTAGGTTATATTACGTTATTGATGTATATAAAATTCCCACGGAGACGTAGAGGCCAACTCGCCAGGAATGTTGTCAAATATTAGTACCGAGATGTTAGGTTGGGTTAGGCTAGGTTATATTACGTTGTTGATCTATATAAGGGTCCCACGGAGACCATGAGGCCAATAAGCAACGATTGTCGTCAAATATTACCGCCGTGATGTTAGATTGGGTTAGGTTAGGTTATGTTACGTTATTGATGTATATAAAGGTACCACGGAAACATAGAGGCCAACAAGCCAGGAATGTTGTCAAATATTACAGCCGAGATGTTACGTTGGGTTATTTTAGGTTAAATTACGTTATTGATGTATATAAAAGTCCCACGGAGACGTAGAGGCCAACTCGCCAGGAATGTTGTCAAATATTACCCCCCGAGATGATAGGTTGGGTTAGGTTAGGTTATATTGCGTTATTGATGTACATGGAGGCCCCACGGAGACGTACAGCCAACTCGCAATGAATGTTGCCAAATATTACCGCCGAGATGTTAGGTTGGGATAGGTTAGGTTATATTACGTTATTGATGTATATAAAACTCCCTCGGAGACGTAGAGGCCAACCCGCCAGGAATGTTGTCAAATATTAACGCCGAGATGTTAGGTTGGGTTAGGTTAGGTTATGTTACGTTATTGATGTATATAAAGGTACCACGGAAACATAGAGGCCAACAAGCCAGGAATGTTGTCAAATATTACAGCCGAGATGTTACGTTGGGTTATTTTAGGTTAAAATACGTTATTGATGTATATAAAGGTCCCACGGAGACGTAGAGGCCAACTCGCAAGGAATGTTGTCAAATAACAGCGTCGAAAGGTTAGGCTGAGTTATGTAAGGTTATATTACGTAATTGATGTATATGAAGGTCCAACGGAGACGTAGAGGCCAACTCGCCAGGAATGTTGTCAAATATTACCGCCGAGATGTTAGGTTGGGTTAGGTTAGGTTATATTACGTTATTTATGTATATAAAGGTACCACGGAGACGTAGAGGCCAACTCGCCAGGAATGTTGTCAAAGATTACCTCCGAGACGTTACGTTGGGTTAGGTTAGGTTATATTACGTTATTGATGTATATAAAGGTCCCACGGGAACCATGAGGCCAATAAGCCAGGAATGTCGTCAAATATTACCGCCGTGAAGTTAGATTGAGTTAGGTTAGGTTATATTACGTTATTGATGTATATAAAAGTCCCACGGAGACGTAGAGGCCAACTCGACAGGAATGTGTTCAAATATTACCGCCGAGAGGTTGGGTTGGGTTAGGTTAGGTTAAATTACGTTATTGATGTATATAAAACTTCCACGGAGACGTAGAGGCCAACTCGCCAGGAATGTTGTCAAATATTAGTACCGAGATGTTAGGTTGGGTTAGGTTAGGTTACATTACGCTACTGATGTATATAAAAGTTCCACGGAGACGTAGACGCCAACTCGCCAGGAATGTTGTCAAATATTACCCCCGAGATAATAGGTTGGGTTAGGTTAGGTTATATTACGTCATTGATGTATATGGAGGCCCCACGGAGACGTAGAGGCCAACTCGCCAGGAATGTTGTCAAATATTAGTACCGAGATGTTAGGTTGGGTTAGGTTAGGTTACATTACGCTACTGATGTATATAAAAGTTCCACGGAGACGTAGACGCCAACTCGCCAGGAATGTTGTCAAATATTACCCCCGAGATAATAGGTTGGGTTAGGTTAGGTTATATTACGTCATTGATGTATATGGAGGCCCCACGGAGACGTAGAGGCCAACTCGCAAGGAATGTTGTCAAATAATCGCGCCGATAGGTTAGGCTGGGTTATGTAAGGTTATATTACGTTATTGATGTATATGAAGGTCCCACGGAGAGGTAAAGGCCAACTCGCCAGGAATGTTGTCAAATATTAGTGCCGAGAGGTTGGGTTGGTTTAGGTTAGGTTATATTACGTTATTGATGTATATAAAGGCCCCACGGAGACGTAGAGGCCAACTCGCCAGGAATGTTGTCAAATATTAGTACCGAGATGTTAGGTTGGGTTAGGTTAGGTTACATTACGCTATTGATGTATATCAAAGTTCCACGGAAACGTAGACGCCAACTCGCCAGGAATGATGTCAAATATTACCGCCGAGATGATAGGTTGGGTTAGGTTAGGTTATATCACGTTATTGATGTATATGGAGGCCCCACGGAGACGTAGAGGCCAACTCGCAAGGAATGTTGTCAAATAATCGCGCCGAAAGGTTAGGCTGGGTTATGTAAGGTTATATTACGTTATTGATGTATATGAAGGTCCCACGGAGAGGTAAATGCCAACTCGCCAGGAATGTTGTCAAATATTAGTGCCGAGAGGTTGGGTTGGGTTAGGTTAGGTTATATTACGTTATTGATGTATATAAAGGTCCCACGGAGACGTAGAGGCCAACTCGCCAGGAATGTTGTCAAATATTTGTACCGAGATGTTAGGTTGGGTTAGGTTCGGTTACATTACGCTATTGATGTATATAAAAGTTCCACGGAGACGTAGAGGCCAACTCGCCAGGAATGTTGTCAAATATTACCCCCCGAGACGATAGGTTGGGTTAGGTTAGGTTATATTGCGTTATTGATGTACATGGAGGCCCCACGGAGACGTAGAGCCAACTCGCAATGAATGTTGTCAAATATTACCGCCGAGATGTTAGGTTGGGATAGGTTAGGTTATATTACGTTATTGATGTATATAAAACTCCCACGGAGACGTAGAGGCCAACTCGCCAGGAATGTTGTCAAATATTAACGCCGAGATGTTAGGTTGGGTTAGGTTAGGTTATGTTACGTTATTGATGTATATAAAGGTACCACGGAAACATAGAGGCCAACTCGCCAGGAGTGTTGTCAAATATTAGTGCCGAGAGGTTGGGTTGGGTTAGGTTAGGTTATATTACGTTATTGATGTATATAAAGGCCCCACGGAGACGTAGAGGCCAACTCGCCAGGAATGTTGTCAAATATTTGTACCGAGATGTTAGGTTGGGTTAGGTTCGGTTACATTACGCTATTGATGTATATAAAAGTTCCACGGAGACGTAGAGGCCAACTCGCCAGGAATGTTGTCAAATATTACCGCCGAGATGATAGGTTGGGATAGGTTGGGTTATATTACGTTATCGATTTATATGAAGGCACCACGGAGACGTAGATGCCATCTCGCCAGGAATGTTGTCAAATATTAGTGCCCAGAGGTTGGGTTGTGTTAGGTTAGGTTATATTACGTTATTGATGTATATGAAGGACCCACGGAGACGTAGATGCCAACTCGCCAGGAATGTTGTCAAATATTACCGCCGAGATGATAGGTTGGGTTAGGCTAGGTTATATTACGTTATTGATGTATATGAAGGCCCCACGGAGACGTAGAGGCCAACTCGCAAGGAATGTTGTCAAATAACAGCGTCGAAAGGTTAGGCTGAGTTACGTAAGGTTATATTACGTTATTGATGTATATGAAGGTCCAACGGAGACGTAGAGGCCAACTCGCCAGGAATGTTGTCAAATATTACCGCCGAGATGTTAGGTTGGGTTAGGTTAGGTTATATTACGTTATTTATGTATATAAAGGTACCACGGAGACGTAGAGGCCAACACGCCAGGAATGTTGTCAAATATTAGTGCCGAGATGTTAGGTTGGGTTAGGATAGGTTATGTTACGTTATTGATGTATATAAAGGTACCACGGAAACATAGAGGCCAACAAGCCAGGAATGTTGTCAAATATTACAGCCGAGATGTTACACTGGGTTATATTAGGTTAAATTACGTTATTGATGTATATAAAAGTCCCACGGAGACGTAGAGGCCAACTCGCCAGGAATGTTGTCAAATATTGCCTCCGAGACGTTACGTTGGGTTAGGTTAGGTTATATTACGTTATTGATGTATATAAAGGTCCCACGGGAACCATGAGGCCAATAAGCCAGGAATGTCGTCAAATATTACCGCAGTGAAGTTAGATTGGGTTAGGTTAGGTTATATTACGTTATTGATGTATATAAAAGTCCCACGGAGACGTAGAGGCCAACTCGACAGGAATGTGTTCAAATATTACCGCCGAGATGATAGGTTGCGTTAGGTTTGGTAATATTACGTTATTGATGTATATGAAGGTCCCACGGAGACGTAGGTGCCAACTCGTCAGGAATGTTGTCAAATATTACCGCCGAGATGTTAGGTTGGGATAGGTTAGGTTATATTACGTTATTGATGTATATAAAACTCCCACGGAGACGTAGAGGCCAACTCGCCAGGAATGTTGTCAAATATTAACGCCGAGATGTTAGGTTGGGTTAGGTTAGGTTATGTTACGTTATTGATGTATATAAAGGTACCACGGAAACATAGAGGCCAACTCGCCAGGAATGTTGTCAAATATTAGTGCCGAGAGGTTGGGTTGGGTTAGGTTAGGTTATATTACGTTATTGATGTATATAAAGGCCCCACGGAGACGTAGAGGCCAACTCGCCAGGAATGTTGTCAAATATTTGTACCGAGATGTTAGGTTGGGTCAGGTTCGGTTACATTACGCTATTGATGTATATAAAAGTTCCACGGAGACGTAGAGGCCAACTCGCCAGGAATGTTGTCAAATATTACCGCCGAGATGATAGGTTGGGATAGGTTGGGTTATATTACGTTATCGATTTATATGAAGGCACCACGGAGACGTAGATGCCATCTCGCCAGGAATGTTGTCAAATATTAGTGCCCAGAGGTTGGGTTGTGTTAGGTTAGGTTATATTACGTTATTGATGTATATGAAGGACCCACGGAGACGTAGATGCCAACTCGCCAGGAATGTTGTCAAATATTACCGCCGAGATGATAGGTTGGGTTAGGCTAGGTTATATTACGTTATTGATGTATATGAAGGCCCCACGGAGACGTAGAGGCCAACTCGCAAGGAATGTTGTCAAATAACAGCGTCGAAAGGTTAGGCTGAGTTATGTAAGGTTATATTACGTTATTGATGTATATGAAGGTCCAACGGAGACGTAGAGGCCAACTCGCCAGGAATGTTGTCAAATATTACCGCCGAGATGTTAGGTTGGGTTAGGTTAGGTTATATTACGTTATTTATGTATATAAAGGTACCACGGAGACGTAGAGGCCAACACGCCAGGAATGTTGTCAAATATTAGTGCCGAGATGTTAGGTTGGGTTAGGATAGGTTATGTTACGTTATTGATGTATATAAGTGGTACCACGGAAACATAGAGGCCAACAAGCCAGGAATGTTGTCAAATATTACAGCCGAGATGTTACACTGGGTTATATTAGGTTAAATTACGTTATTGATGTATATAAAAGTCCCACGGAGACGTAGAGGCCAACTCGCCAGGAATGTTGTCAAATATTGCCTCCGAGACGTTACGTTGGGTTAGGTTAGGTTATATTACGTTATTGATGTATATAAAGGTCCCACGGGAACCATGAGGCCAATAAGCCAGGAATGTCGTCAAATATTACCGCAGTGAAGTTAGATTGGGTTAGGTTAGGTTATATTACGTTATTGATGTATATAAAAGTCCCACGGAGACGTAGAGGCCAACTCGACAGGAATGTGTTCAAATATTACCGCCGAGATGATAGGTTGCGTTAGGTTTGGTAATATTACGTTATTGATGTATATGAAGGTCCCACGGAGACGTAGGTGCCAACTCGTCAGGAATGTTGTCAAATATTACCGCCGAGATGTTAGGTTGGGTTAGGATAGGTTATGTTACGCTATTGATGTATGTAAAGGTACCACGGAAACATAGAGGCCAACAAGCCAGGAATGTTGTCAAATATTACAGCCGAGATGTTACGTTGGGTTATATTAGGTTAAATTACGTTATTGATGTATATAAAAGTCCCACGGAGACGTAGAGGCCAACTAGCCAGGAATGTTGTCAAATATTACCCCCGAGATGATAGGTTGGGTTAGGTTAGGTTATATTACGTTATTGATGTACATGGAGGCCCCACGGAGACGTAGAGGCCAACTCGCAATTTATGTTGTCAAATATTACCGCCGAGACGTTAGGATGGGTTAGGTTAGGTTATATTACGTTATTGATGTATATAAAATTCCCACGGAGACGTAGAGGCCAACTCGCCAGGAATGTTGTCAAATATTAGTACCGAGATGTTAGGTTGGGTTAGGCTAGGTTATATTACGTTGTTGATCTATATAAGGGTCCCACGGAGACCATGAGGCCAATAAGCAACGATTGTCGTCAAATATTACCGCCGTGATGTTAGATTGGGTTAGGTTAGGTTATGTTACGTTATTGATGTATATAAAGGTACCACGGAAACATAGAGGCCAACAAGCCGGGAATGTTGTCAAATATTACAGCCGAGATGTTACGTTGGGTTATTTTAGGTTAAATTACGTTATTGATGTATATAAAAGTCCCACGGAGACGTAGAGGCCAACTCGCCAGGAATGTTGTCAAATATTACCCCCCGAGATGATAGGTTGGGTTAGGTTAGGTTATATTGCGTTATTGATGTACATGGAGGCCCCACGGAGACGTACAGCCAACTCGCAATGAATGTTGCCAAATATTACCGCCGAGATGTTAGGTTGGGATAGGTTAGGTTATATTACGTTATTGATGTATATAAAACTCCCTCGGAGACGTAGAGGCCAACCCGCCAGGAATGTTGTCAAATATTAACGCCGAGATGTTAGGTTGGGTTAGGTTAGGTTATGTTACGTTATTGATGTATATAAAGGTACCACGGAAACATAGAGGCCAACAAGCCAGGAATGTTGTCAAATATTACAGCCGAGATGTTACGTTGGGTTATTTTAGGTTAAAATACGTTATTGATGTATATAAAGGTCCCACGGAGACGTAGAGGCCAACTCGCAAGGAATGTTGTCAAATAACAGCGTCGAAAGGTTAGGCTGAGTTATGTAAGGTTATATTACGTAATTGATGTATATGAAGGTCCAACGGAGACGTAGAGGCCAACTCGCCAGGAATGTTGTCAAATATTACCGCCGAGATGTTAGGTTGGGTTAGGTTAGGTTATATTACGTTATTTATGTATATAAAGGTACCACGGAGACGTAGAGGCCAACTCGCCAGGAATGTTGTCAAAGATTACCTCCGAGACGTTACGTTGGGTTAGGTTAGGTTATATTACGTTATTGATGTATATAAAGGTCCCACGGGAACCATGAGGCCAATAAGCCAGGAATGTCGTCAAATATTACCGCCGTGAAGTTAGATTGAGTTAGGTTAGGTTATATTACGTTATTGATGTATATAAAAGTCCCACGGAGACGTAGAGGCCAACTCGACAGGAATGTGTTCAAATATTACCGCCGAGAGGTTGGGTTGGGTTAGGTTAGGTTAAATTACGTTATTGATGTATATAAAACTTCCACGGAGACGTAGAGGCCAACTCGCCAGGAATGTTGTCAAATATTAGTACCGAGATGTTAGGTTGGGTTAGGTTAGGTTACATTACGCTACTGATGTATATAAAAGTTCCACGGAGACGTAGACGCCAACTCGCCAGGAATGTTGTCAAATATTACCCCCGAGATAATAGGTTGGGTTAGGTTAGGTTATATTACGTCATTGATGTATAAGGAGGCCCCACGGAGACGTAGAGGCCAACTCGCCAGGAATGTTGTCAAATATTAGTACCGAGATGTTAGGTTGGGTTAGGTTAGGTTACATTACGCTACTGATGTATATAAAAGTTCCACGGAGACGTAGACGCCAACTCGCCAGGAATGTTGTCAAATATTACCCCCGAGATAATAGGTTGGGTTAGGTTAGGTTATATTACGTCATTGATGTATATGGAGGCCCCACGGAGACGTAGAGGCCAACTCGCAAGGAATGTTGTCAAATAATCGCGCCGATAGGTTAGGCTGGGTTATGTAAGGTTATATTACGTTATTGATGTATATGAAGGTCCCACGGAGAGGTAAAGGCCAACTCGCCAGGAATGTTGTCAAATATTAGTGCCGAGAGGTTGGGTTGGTTTAGGTTAGGTTATATTACGTTATTGATGTATATAAAGGCCCCACGGAGACGTAGAGGCCAACTCGCCAGGAATGTTGTCAAATATTAGTACCGAGATGTTAGGTTGGGTTAGGTTAGGTTACATTACGCTATTGATGTATATCAAAGTTCCACGGAAACGTAGACGCCAACTCGCCAGGAATGTTGTCAAATATTACCGCCGAGATGATAGGTTGGGTTAGGTTAGGTTATATCACGTTATTGATGTATATGGAGGCCCCACGGAGACGTAGAGGCCAACTCGCAAGGAATGTTGTCAAATAATCGCGCCGAAAGGTTAGGCTGGGTTATGTAAGGTTATATTACGTTATTGATGTATATGAAGGTCCCACGGAGAGGTAAATGCCAACTCGCCAGGAATGTTGTCAAATATTAGTGCCGAGAGGTTGGGTTGGGTTAGGTTAGGTTATATTACGTTATTGATGTATATAAAGGTCCCACGGAGACGTAGAGGCCAACTCGCCAGGAATGTTGTCAAATATTTGTACCGAGATGTTAGGTTGGGTTAGGTTCGGTTACATTACGCTATTGATGTATATAAAAGTTCCACGGAGACGTAGAGGCCAACTCGCCAGGAATGTTGTCAAATATTACCGCCGAGATGATAGGTTGGGTTAGGCTAGGTTATATTACGTTATTGATGTATATGAAGGCCCCACGGAGACGTAGAGGCCAACTCGCAAAGAATGTTGTCAAATAACAGCGCCGAAAGGTTAGGCTGAGTTATGTAAGGTTATATTACGTTATTGATGTATATGAAGGACCAACGGAGACGTAGAGGCCAAATCGCCAGGAATGTTGTCAAATATTACCGCCGAGATGTTAGGTTGGGTTAGGTTAGGTCATATTACGTTATTGATGTATATAAAGGTACCACGGAAACATAGAGGCCAACAAGCCAGGAATGTTGTCAAATAATACAGCCGAGATGTTACGTTGGGTTATTTTAGGTTAAATTACGTTATTGATGTATATAAAAGTCCCACGGAGACGTAGAGGCCAACTCGCCAGGAATGTTGTCAAATATTACCCCCCGAGACGATAGGTTGGGTTAGGTTAGGTTATATTGCGTTATTGATGTACATGGAGGCCCCACGGAGACGTAGAGCCAACTCGCAATGAATGTTGTCAAATATTACCGCCGAGATGTTAGGTTGGGATAGGTTAGGTTATATTACGTTATTGATGTATATAAAACTCCCACGGAGACGTAGAGGCCAACTCGCCAGGAATGTTGTCAAATATTAACGCCGAGATGTTAGGTTGGGTTAGGTTAGGTTATGTTACGTTATTGATGTATATAAAGGTACCACGGAAACATAGAGGCCAACAAGCCAGGAATGTTGTCAAATATTACCGCCGAGATGTTAGGTTGGGATAGGTTAGGTTATATTACGTTATTGATGTATATGAAGGTCCCACGGAGACGTAGAGGCCAACTCGCCAGGAATGTTGTCAAATATTAGTACCGAGATGTTAGGTTGGGTTAGGTTAGGTTACATTACGCTATTGATGTATATAAAAGTTCCACGGAGACGTAGACGCCAACTCGCCAGGAATGTTGTCAAATATTACCGCCGAGAGGTTGGGTTGGGTTAGGTTAGGTTAAATTACGTTATTGATGTATATAAAACTTCCACGGAGACGTAGAGGCCAACTCGCCAGGAATGTTGTCAAATATTAGTACCGAGATGTTAGGTTGGGTTAGGTTAGGTTACATTACGCTACTGATGTATATAAAAGTTCCACGGAGACGTAGACGCCAACTCGCCAGGAATGTTGTCAAATATTACCCCCGAGATAATAGGTTGGGTTAGGTTAGGTTATATTACGTCATTGATGTATATGGAGGCCCCACGGAGACGTAGAGGCCAACTCGCCAGGAATGTTGTCAAATATTAGTACCGAGATGTTAGGTTGGGTTAGGTTAGGTTACATTACGCTACTGATGTATATAAAAGTTCCACGGAGACGTAGACGCCAACTCGCCAGGAATGTTGTCAAATATTACCCCCGAGATAATAGGTTGGGTTAGGTTAGGTTATATTACGTCATTGATGTATATGGAGGCCCCACGGAGACGTAGAGGCCAACTCGCAAGGAATGTTGTCAAATAATCGCGCCGATAGGTTAGGCTGGGTTATGTAAGGTTATATTACGTTATTGATGTATATGAAGGTCCCACGGAGAGGTAAAGGCCAACTCGCCAGGAATGTTGTCAAATATTAGTGCCGAGAGGTTGGGTTGGTTTAGGTTAGGTTATATTACGTTATTGATGTATATAAAGGCCCCACGGAGACGTAGAGGCCAACTCGCCAGGAATGTTGTCAAATATTAGTACCGAGATGTTAGGTTGGGTTAGGTTAGGTTACATTACGCTATTGATGTATATCAAAGTTCCACGGAAACGTAGACGCCAACTCGCCAGGAATGTTGTCAAATATTACCGCCGAGATGATAGGTTGGGTTAGGTTAGGTTATATCACGTTATTGATGTATATGGAGGCCCCACGGAGACGTAGAGGCCAACTCGCAAGGAATGTTGTCAAATAATCGCGCCGAAAGGTTAGGCTGGGTTATGTAAGGTTATATTACGTTATTGATGTATATGAAGGTCCCACGGAGAGGTAAATGCCAACTCGCCAGGAATGTTGTCAAATATTAGTGCCGAGAGGTTGGGTTGGGTTAGGTTAGGTTATATTACGTTATTGATGTATATAAAGGTCCCACGGAGACGTAGAGGCCAACTCGCCAGGAATGTTGTCAAATATTTGTACCGAGATGTTAGGTTGGGTTAGGTTCTGTTACATTACGCTATTGATGTATATAAAAGTTCCACGGAGACGTAGAGGCCAACTCGCCAGGAATGTTGTCAAATATTACCGCCGAGATGATAGGTTGGGTTAGGCTAGGTTATATTACGTTATTGATGTATATGAAGGCCCCACGGAGACGTAGAGGCCAACTCGCAAAGAATGTTGTCAAATAACAGCGCCGAAAGGTTAGGCTGAGTTATGTAAGGTTATATTACGTTATTGATGTATATGAAGGACCAACGGAGACGTAGAGGCCAAATCGCCAGGAATGTTGTCAAATATTACCGCCGAGATGTTAGGTTGGGTTAGGTTAGGTCATATTACGTTATTGATGTATATAAAGGTACCACGGAAACATAGAGGCCAACAAGCCAGGAATGTTGTCAAATATTACAGCCGAGATGTTACGTTGGGTTATTTGAGGTTAAATTACGTTATTGATGTATATAAAAGTCCCACGGAGACGTAGAGGCCAACTCGCCAGGAATGTTGTCAAATAATAGCGCCGAAAGTTTGGGTTGGGTTAGGTTAGGTTATATTAAGTTATTGATGAATATAAAGGTCTCACGGAAACGTAGAGGCCAACAAGCTAGGAATGTGGTTAAATATTACCTCCGAGACGTTACGTTGGGTTAGGTTAGGTTATATTACGTTATTGATGTATATAAAGGTCCCACGGGAACCATGTGGCCAATAAGCCAGGAATGTCGTCAAATATTGCCGCCGTGATGTTAGATTGGGTTAGGTTAGGTTATATTACGTTATTGATGTATATAAAAGTCCCACGAAGACGTAGAGGCCAACTCGACAGGAATGTGTTCAAATGTTACCGCCGAGATGATTGGTTGCGTTAGGTTAGGTAATATTACGTTATTCATGCATATGAAGGTTCCACGGAGACGTAGAGGCCAACTCGCAAGGAATGTTGTCAAATAATCGCGCCGAAAGGTTAGGCTGGGTTATGCAAGGTTATATTACGTTATTGATGTATATGAAGGTCCCACGGAGAGGTAAAGGCCAACCCGCCAGGAATGTTGTCAAATAATAGCGCCGAAATGTTAGGCTGAATTATGTAAGGTTATATTACGTTATTGATGTATGTGAAGGTCCCACGGAGACGTAGAAATCAACTCGCCAGGAATGTTGTCAAATAATAGCGCGCAAAGGTTAGGTTGGGTTAGTTTAGGTTATATTAAGTTATTGATGTATATAAAAGCCCCACGGAAACGTAGAGGCCAACTCGCCAGGAATGTTGTCAAATATTAGTGCCGAGAGGTTGGGTTGGGTTAGGTTAGGTTATATTACGTTATTGATGTATATGAAGGCCCCACGGAGACGTAGAGGCCAACTCGCAAGGAATGTTGTCAAATAACAGCGTCGAAAGGTTAGGCTGAGTTATGTAAGGTTATATTACGTAATTGATGTATATGAAGGTCCAACGGAGACGTAGAGGCCAACTCGCCAGGAATGTTGTCAAATATTACCGCCGAGATGTTAGGTTGGGTTAGGTTAGGTTGTATTACGTTATTTATGTATATAAAGGTACCACGGAGACGTAGAGGCCAACACGCCAGGAATGTTGTCAAATATTACAGCCGAGATGTTACACTGGGTTATATTAGGTTAAATTACGTTATTGATGTATATAAAAGTCCCACGGAGACGTAGAGGCCAACTCGCCAGGAATGTTGTCAAAGATTACCTCCGAGACGTTACGTTGGGTTAGGTTAGGTTATATTACGTTATTGATGTATATAAAGGTCCCACGGGAACCATGAGGCCAATAAGCCAGGAATGTCGTCAAATATTACCGCCGTGAAGTTAGATTGGGTTAGGTTAGGTTATATTACGTTATTGATGTATATAAAAGTCCCACGGAGACGTAGAGGCCAACTCGACAGGAATGTGTTCAAATATTACCGCCGAGATGATAGGTTGCGTTAGGTTTGGTAATATTACGTTATTGATGTATATGAAGGTCCCACGGAGACGTAGGTGCCAACTCGTCAGGAATGTTGTCAAATATTACCGCCGAGATGTTAGGTTGGGTTAGGATAGGTTATGTTACGCTATTGATGTATGTAAAGGTACCACGGAAACATAGAGGCCAACAAGCCAGGAATGTTGTCAAATATTACAGCCGAGATGTTACGTTGGGATATATTAGGTTAAATTACGTTATTGATGTATATAAAAGTCCCACGGAGACGTAGAGGCCAACCAGCCAGGAATGTTGTCAAATATTACCCCCCGAGATGATAGGTTGGGTTAGGTTAGGTTATATTGCGTTATTGATGTACATGGAGGCCCCACGGAGACGTAGAGCCAACTCGCAATGAATGTTGTCAAATATTACCGCCGAGATGTTAGGTTGGGATAGGTTAGGTTATATTACGTTATTGATGTATATAAAACTCCCACGGAGACGTAGAGGCCAACTCGCCAGGAATGTTGTCAAATATTAACGCCGAGATGTTAGGTTGGGTTAGGTTAGGTTATGTTACGTTATTGATGTATATAAAGGTACCACGGAAACATAGAGGCCAACAAGCCAGGAATGTTGTCAAATATTACCGCCGAGATGTTAGGTTGGGTTAGGTTAGGTTAAATTACGTTATTGATGTATATAAAACTTCCACGGAGACGTAGAGGCCAACTCGCCAGGAATGTTGTCAAATATTAGTACCGAGATGTTAGGTTGGGTTAGGTTAGGTTGCATTACGCTACTGATGTATATAAAAGTTCCACGGAGACGTAGACGCCAACTCGCCAGGAATGTTGTCAAATATTACCGCCGAGATGATAGGTTGGGTTAGGTTAGGTTATATCACGTTATTGATGTATATGGAGGCCCCACGGAGACGTAGAGGCCAACTCGCAAGGAATGTTGTCAAATAATCGCGCCGAAAGGTTAGGCTGGGTTATGTAAGGTTATATTACGTTATTGATGTATATGAAGGTCCCACGGAGAGGTAAATGCCAACTCGCCAGGAATGTTGTCAAATATTAGTGCCGAGAGGTTGGGTTGGGTTAGGTTAGGTTATATTACGTTATTGATGTATATAAAGGCCCCACGGAGACGTAGAGGCCAACTCGCCAGGAATGTTGTCAAATATTTGTACCGAGATGTTAGGTTGGGTTAGGTTCGGTTACATTACGCTATTGATGTATATAAAAGTTCCACGGAGACGTAGAGGCCAACTCGCCAGGAATGTTGTCAAATATTACCGCCGAGATGATAGGTTGGGATAGGTTGGGTTATATTACGTTATCGATATATATGAAGGCACCACGGAGACGTAGATGCCATCTCGCCAGGAATGTTGTCAAATATTAGTGCCGAGAGGTTGGGTTGTGTTAGGTTAGGTTATATTACGTTATTGATGTATATGAAGGCCCCACGGAGACGTAGAGGCCAACTCGCCAGGAATGTTGTCAAATATTGCCTCCGAGACGTTACGTTGGGTTAGGTTAGGTTATATTACGTTATTGATGTATATAAAGGTCCCACGGGAACCATGAGGCCAATAAGCCAGGAATGTCGTCAAATATTACCGCAGTGAAGTTAGATTGGGTTAGGTTAGGCTATATTACGTTATTGATATATATAAAAGTCCCACGGAGACGTAGAGGCCAACTCGCAAGGAATGTTGTCAAATAATCGCGCCGAAAGGTTAGGCTGGGTTATGTAAGGTTATATTACGTTATTGATGTATATGAAGGTCCCACGGAGAGGTAAATGCCAACTCGCCAGGAATGTTGTCAAATATTAGTGCCGAGAGGTTGGGTTGGGTTAGGTTAGGTTATATTACGTTATTGATGTATATAAAGGCCCCACGGAGACGTAGAGGCCAACTCGCCAGGAATGTTGTCAAATATTTGTACCGAGATGTTAGGTTGGGTTAGGTTAGGTTACATTACGCTACTGATGTATATAAAAGTTCCACGGAGACGTAGACGCCAACTCGCCAGGAATGTTGTCAAATATTACCCCCGAGATAATAGGTTGGGTTAGGTTAGGTTATATTACGTCATTGATGTATATGGAGGCCCCACGGAGACGTAGAGGCCAACTCGCAAGGAATGTTGTCAAATAATCGCGCCGAAAGGTTAGGCTGGGTTATGTAAGGTTATATTACGTTATTGATGTATATGAAGGCACCACGGAGACGTAGATGCCATCTCGCCAGGAATGTTGTCAAATATTAGTGCCGAGAGGTTGGGTTGTGTTAGGTTAGGTTATATTACGTTATTGATGTATATGTAGGCCCCACGGAGACGTAGAGGCCAACTCGCCAGGAATGTTGTCAAATATTACCGCCGAGATGATAGGTTGGGTTAGGCTAGGTTATATTACGTTATTGATGTATATGAAGGCCCCACGGAGACGTAGAGGCCAACTCGCAAGGAATGTTGTCAAATAACAGCGTCGAAAGGTTAGGCTGAGTTATGTAAGGTTATATTACGTTATTGATGTATATGAAGGTCCAACGGAGACGTAGAGGCCAACTCGCCAGGAATGTTGTCAAATATTACCGCCGAGATGTTAGGTTGGGTTAGGTTAGGTTATATTACGTTACTTATGTATATAAAGGTACCACGGAGACGTAGAGGCCAACACGCCAGGAATGTTGTCAAATATTAGTGCCGAGAGGTTGGGTTGGGTTAGGTTAGGTTAAATTACGTTATTGATGTATATAAAACTCCCACGGAGACGTAGAGGCCAACTCGCCAGGAATGTTGTCAAATATTACCGCCGAGATGTTAGGTTGGGTTAGGATAGGTTATGTTACGTTATTGATGTATATAAAGGTACCACGGAAACATAGAGGCCAACAAGCCAGGAATGTTGTCAAATATTACAGCCGAGATGTTACACTGGGTTATATTAGGTTAGATTACGTTATTGATGTATATAAAAGTCCCACGGAGACGTAGAGGCCAACTCGCCAGGAATGTTGTCAAATATTGCCTCCGAGACGTTACGTTGGGTTAGGTTAGGTTATATTACGTTATTGATGTATATAAAGGTCCCACGGGAACCATGAGGCCAATAAGCCAGGAATGTCGTCAAATATTACCGCAGTGAAGTTAGATTGGGTTAGGTTAGGTTATATTACGTTATTGATGTATATAAAAGTCCCACGGAGACGTAGAGGCCAACTCGCAAGGAATGTTGTCAAATAATCGCGCCCAAAGGTTAGGCTGGGTTATGTAAGGTTATATTACGTTATTGATGTATATGAAGGTCCCACGGAGAGGTAAATGCCAACTCGCCAGGAATGTTGTCAAATATTAGTGCCGAGAGGTTGGGTTGGGTTAGGTTAGGTTATATTACGTTATTGATGTATATAAAGGCCACACGGAGACGTAGAGGCCAACTCGCCAGGAATGTTGTCAAATATTTGTACCGAGATGTTAGGTTGGGTTAGGTTAGGTTATATTACGTTATTGATGTATATGAAGGTCCAACGGAGACGTAGAGGCCAACTCGCCAGGAATGTTGTCAAATATTACCGCCGAGATGTTAGGTTGGGTTAGGTTAGGTTATATTACGTTATTTATGTATATAAAGGTACCACGGAGACGTAGAGGCCAACACGCCAGGAATGTTGTCAAATATTAGTGCCGAGAGGTTGGGTTGGGTTAGGTTAGGTTAAATTACGTTATTGATGTATATAAAATTCCCACGGAGACGTAGAGGCCAACTCGCCAGGAATGTTGTCAAATATTGCCTCCGAGACGTTACGTTGGGTTAGGTTAGGTTATATTACGTTATTGATGTATATAAAGGTCCCACGGGAACCATGAGGCCAATAAGCCAGGAATGTCGTCAAATATTACCGCAGTGAAGTTAGATTGGGTTAGGTTAGGTTATATTACGTTATTGATGTATATAAAAGTCCCACGGAGACGTAGAGGCCAACTCGACAGGAATGTGTTCAAATATTACCGCCGAGATGATAGGTTGCGTTAGGTTTGGTAATATTACGTTATTGATGTATATGAAGGTCCCACGGAGACGTAGGTGCCAACTCGTCAGGAATGTTGTCAAATATTACCGCCGAGATGTTAGGTTGGGTTAGGATAGGTTATGTTACGCTATTGATGTATGTAAAGGTACCACGGAAACATAGAGGCCAACAAGCCAGGAATGTTGTCAAATATTACAGCCGAGATGTTACGTTGGGTTATATTAGGTTAAATTACGTTATTGATGTATGTAAAAGTCCCACGGAGACGTAGAGGCCAACTAGCCAGGAATGTTGTCAAATATTACCCCCGAGATGATAGGTTGGGTTAGGTTAGGTTATATTACGTTATTGATGTACATGGAGGCCCCACGGAGACGTAGAGGCCAACTCGCAAGGAATGTTGTCAAATAACAGCGTCGAAAGGTTAGGCTGAGTTATGTAAGGTTATATTACGTTATTGATGTATATGAAGGTCCAACGGAGACGTAGAGGCCAACTCGCCAGGAATGTTGTCAAATATTACCGCCGAGATGTTAGGTTGGGTTAGGTTAGGTTATATTACGTTACTTATGTATATAAAGGTACCACGGAGACGTAGAGGCCAACACGCCAGGAATGTTGTCAAATATTAGTGCCGAGAGGTTGGGTTGGGTTAGGTTAGGTTAAATTACGTTATTGATGTATATAAAACTCCCACGGAGACGTAGAGGCCAACTCGCCAGGAATGTTGTCAAATATTACCGCCGAGATGTTAGGTTGGGTTAGGTTAGGTTATATTACGTTATTTATGTATATAAAGGTACCACGGAGACGTAGAGGCCAACACGCCAGGAATGTTGTCAAATATTAGTGCCGAGAGGTTGGGTTGGGTTAGGTTAGGTTAAATTACGTTATTGATGTATATAAAATTCCCACGGAGACGTAGAGGCCAACTCGCCAGGAATGTTGTCAAATATTGCCTCCGAGACGTTACGTTGGGTTAGGTTAGGTTATATTACGTTATTGATGTATATAAAGGTCCCACGGGAACCATGAGGCCAATAAGCCAGGAATGTCGTCAAATATTACCGCAGTGAAGTTAGATTGGGTTAGGTTAGGTTATATTACGTTATTGATGTATATAAAAGTCCCACGGAGACGTAGAGGCCAACTCGACAGGAATGTGTTCAAATATTACCGCCGAGATGATAGGTTGCGTTAGGTTTGGTAATATTACGTTATTGATGTATATGAAGGTCCCACGGAGACGTAGGTGCCAACTCGTCAGGAATGTTGTCAAATATTACCGCCGAGATGTTAGGTTGGGTTAGGATAGGTTATGTTACGCTATTGATGTATGTAAAGGTACCACGGAAACATAGAGGCCAACAAGCCAGGAATGTTGTCAAATATTACAGCCGAGATGTTACGTTGGGTTATATTAGGTTAAATTACGTTATTGATGTATGTAAAAGTCCCACGGAGACGTAGAGGCCAACTAGCCAGGAATGTTGTCAAATATTACCCCCGAGATGATAGGTTGGGTTAGGTTAGGTTATATTACGTTATTGATGTACATGGAGGCCCCACGGAGACGTAGAGGCCAACTCGCAATTTATGTTGTCAAATATTACCGCCGAGACGTTAGGATGGGTTAGGTTAGGTTATATTACGTTATTGATGTATATAAAATTCCCACGGAGACGTAGAGGCCAACTCGCCAGGAATGTTGTCAAATATTAGTACCGAGATGTTAGGTTGGGTTAGGCTAGGTTATATTACGTTGTTGATCTATATAAGGGTCCCACGGAAACCATGAGGCCAATAAGCAACGATTGTCGTCAAATATTACCGCCGTGATGTTAGATTGGGTTAGGTTAGGTTATGTTACGTTATTGATGTATATAAAGGTACCACGGAAACATAGAGGCCAACAAGCCAGGAATGTTGTCAAATATTACAGCCGAGATGTTACGTTGGGTTATTTTAGGTTAAATTACGTTATTGATGTATATAAAAGTCCCACGGAGACGTAGAGGCCAACTCGCCAGGAATGTTGTCAAATATTACCCCCCGAGATGATAGGTTGGGTTAGGTTAGGTTATATTGCGTTATTGATGTACATGGAGGCCCCACGGAGACGTACAGCCAACTCGCAATGAATGTTGCCAAATATTACCGCCGAGATGTTAGGTTGGGATAGGTTAGGTTATATTACGTTATTGATGTATATAAAACTCCCACGGAGACGTAGAGGCCAACCCGCCAGGAATGTTGTCAAATATTAACGCCGAGATGTTAGGTTGGGTTAGGTTAGGTTATGTTACGTTATTGATGTATATAAAGGTACCACGGAAACATAGAGGCCAACAAGCCAGGAATGTTGTCAAATATTACAGCCGAGATGTTACGTTGGGTTATTTTAGGTTAAAATACGTTATTGATGTATATGAAGGTCCCACGGAGACGTAGAGGTCAACTCGCCAGGAATGTTGTCAAATATTACCGCCGAGATGTTAGGTTGGGTTAGGTTAGGTTATATTACATTATTGATGTATATAAAATTCCCACGGAGACGTAGAGGCCAACTCGCCAGGAATGTTGTCAAATATTAGTACCGAGATGTTAGGTTGGGTTAGGTTAGGTTACATTACGCTATTGATGTATATAAGAGTTCCACGGAGACGTAGACGCCAACTCGCCAGGAATGTTGTCAAATATTACCGCCGAGAGGTTGGGTTGGGTTAGGTTAGGTTAAATTACGTTATTGATGTATATAAAACTTCCACGGAGACGTAGAGGCCAACTCGCCAGGAATGTTGTCAAATATTAGTACCGAGATGTTAGGTTGGGTTAGGTTAGGTTACATTACGCTACTGATGTCTATAAAAGTTGCACGGAGACGTAGACGCCAACTCGCCAGGAATGTTGTCAAATATTACCCCCGAGATAATAGGTTGGGTTAGGTTAGGTTATATTACGTCATTGATGTATATGGAGGCCCCACGGAGACGTAGAGGCCAACTCGCAAGGAATGTTGTCAAATAATCGCGCCGATAGGTTAGGCTGGGTTATGTAAGGTTATATTACGTTATTGATGTATATGAAGGTCCCACGGAGAGGTAAAGGCCAACTCGCCAGGAATGTTGTCAAATATTAGTGCCGAGAGGTTGGGTTGGTTTAGGTTAGGTTATATTACGTTATTGATGTATATAAAGGCCCCACGGAGACGTAGAGGGCAACTCGCCAGGAATGTTGTCAAATATTAGTACCGAGATATTAGGTTGGGTTAGGTTAGGTTACATTACGCTATTGATGTATATCAAAGTTCCACGGAGACGTAGACGCCAACTCGCCAGGAATGTTGTCAAATATTACCGCCGAGATGATAGGTTGGGTTAGGTTAGGTTATATCACGTTATTGATGTATATGGAGGCCCCATGGAGACGTAGAGGCCAACTCGCAAGGAATGTTGTCAAATAATCGCGCCGAAAGGTTAGGCTGGGTTATGTAAAGTTATATTACGTTATTGATGTATATGAAGGTCCCACGGAGAGGTAAATGCCAACTCGCCAGGAATGTTGTCAAATATTAGTGCCGAGAGGTTGGGTTGGGTTAGGTTAGGTTATATTACGTTATTGATGTATATAAAGGTCCCACGGAGACGTAGAGGCCAACTCGCCAGGAATGTTGTCAAATATTTGTACCGAGATGTTAGGTTGGGTTAGGTTCGGTTACATTACGCTATTGATGTATATAAAAGTTCCACGGAGACGCAGAGGCCAACTCGCCAGGAATGTTGTCAAATATTACCGCCGAGATGATAGGTTGGGTTAGGCTAGGTTATATTACGTTATTGATGTATATGAAGGCCCCACGGAGACGTAGAGGCCAACTCGCAAGGAATGTTGTCAAATAATAGCGCCGAGATGTTAGGTTGGGTTAGGATAGGTTATGTTACGTTATTGATGTATATAAAGGTACCACGGAAACATAGAGGCCAACAAGCCAGGAATGTTGTCAAATATTACAGCCGAGATGTTACACTGGGTTATATTAGGTTAGATTACGTTATTGATGTATATAAAAGTCCCACTGAGACGTAGAGGCCAACTCGCCAGGAATGTTGTCAAATATTGCCTCCGAGACGTTACGTTGGGTTAGGTTAGGTTATATTACGTTATTGATGTATATAAAGGTCCCACGGGAACCATGAGGCCAATAAGCCAGGAATGTCGTCAAATATTACCGCAGTGAAGTTAGATTGGGTTAGGTTAGGTTATATTACGTTATTGATGTATATAAAAGTCCCACGGAGACGTAGAGGCCAACTCGCAAGGAATGTTGTCAAATAATCGCGCCCAAAGGTTAGGCTGGGTTATGTAAGGTTATATTACGTTATTGATGTATATGAAGGTCCCACGGAGAGGTAAATGCCAACTCGCCAGGAATGTTGTCAAATATTAGTGCCGAGAGGTTGGGTTGGGTTAGGTTAGGTTATATTACGTTATTGATGTATATAAAGGCCCCACGGAGACGTAGAGGCCAACTCGCCAGGAATGTTGTCAAATATTTGTACCGAGATGTTAGGTTGGGTTAGGTTAGGTTATATTACGTTATTGATGTATATGAAGGTCCAACGGAGACGTAGAGGCCAACTCGCCAGGAATGTTGTCAAATATTACCGCCGAGATGTTAGGTTGGGTTAGGTTAGGTTATATTACGTTATTTATGTATATAAAGGTACCACGGATACGTAGAGGCCAACACGCCAGGAATGTTGTCAAATATTAGTGCCGAGAGGTTGGGTTGGGTTAGGTTAGGTTAAATTACGTTATTGATGTATATAAAAGTCCCACGGAGACGTAGAGGCCAACTCGCCAGGAATGTTGTCAAATATTGCCTCCGAGACGTTACGTTGGGTTAGGTTAGGTTATATTACGTTATTGATGTATATAAAGGTCCCACGGGAACCATGAGGCCAATAAGCCAGGAATGTCGTCAAATATTACCGCAGTGAAGTTAGATTGGGTTAGGTTAGGTTATATTACGTTATTGATGTATATAAAAGTCCCACGGAGACGTAGAGGCCAACTCGCCAGGAATGTTGTCAAATATTAGTACCGAGATGTTAGGTTGGGTTAGGCTAGGTTATATTACGTTGTTGATCTATATAAGGGTCCCACGGAAACCATGAGGCCAATAAGCAACGATTGTCGTCAAATATTACCGCCGTGATGTTAGATTGGGTTAGGTTAGGTTATGTTACGTTATTGATGTATATAAAGGTACCACGGAAACATAGAGGCCAACAAGCCAGGAATGTTGTCAAATATTACAGCCGAGATGTTACGTTGGGTTATTTTAGGTTAAATTACGTTATTGATGTATATAAAAGTCCCACGGAGACGTAGAGGCCAACTCGCCAGGAATGTTGTCAAATATTACCCCCCGAGATGATAGGTTGGGTTAGGTTAGGTTATATTGCGTTATTGATGTACATGGAGGCCCCACGGAGACGTACAGCCAACTCGCAATGAATGTTGCCAAATATTACCGCCGAGATGTTAGGTTGGGATAGGTTAGGTTATATTACGTTATTGATGTATATAAAACTCCCACGGAGACGTAGAGGCCAACCCGCCAGGAATGTTGTCAAATATTAACGCCGAGATGTTAGGTTGGGTTAGGTTAGGTTATGTTACGTTATTGATGTATATAAAGGTACCACGGAAACATAGAGGCCAACAAGCCAGGAATGTTGTCAAATATTACAGCCGAGATGTTACGTTGGGTTATTTTAGGTTAAAATACGTTATTGATGTATATGAAGGTCCCACGGAGACGTAGAGGTCAACTCGCCAGGAATGTTGTCAAATATTACCGCCGAGATGTTAGGTTGGGTTAGGTTAGGTTATATTACATTATTGATGTATATAAAATTCCCACGGAGACGTAGAGGCCAACTCGCCAGGAATGTTGTCAAATATTAGTACCGAGATGTTAGGTTGGGTTAGGTTAGGTTACATTACGCTATTGATGTATATAAAAGTTCCACGGAGACGTAGACGCCAACTCGCCAGGAATGTTGTCAAATATTAGTACCGAGATGTTAGGTTGGGTTAGGTTAGGTTACATTACGCTATTGATGTATATAAAAGTTCCACGGAGACGTAGACGCCAACTCGCCAGGAATGTTGTCAAATATTACCGCCGAGAGGTTGGGTTGGGTTAGGTTAGGTTAAATTACGTTATTGATGTATATAAAACTTCCACGGAGACGTAGAGGCCAACTCGCCAGGAATGTTGTCAAATATTAGTACCGAGATGTTAGGTAGGGTTAGGTTAGGTTACATTACGCTACTGATGTATATAAAAGTTCCACGGAGACGTAGACGCCAACTCGCCAGGAATGTTGTCAAATATTACCCCCGAGATAATAGGTTGGGTTAGGTTAGGTTATATTACGTCATTGATGTATATGGAGGACCCACGGAGACGTAGAGGCCAACTCGCAAGGAATGTTGTCAAATAATCGCGCCGATAGGTTAGGCTGGGTTATGTAAGGTTATATTACGTTATTGATGTATATGAAGGTCCCACGGAGAGGTAAAGGCCAACTCGCCAGGAATGTTGTCAAATATTAGTGCCGAGAGGTTGGGTTGGTTTAGGTTAGGTTATATTACGTTATTGATGTATATAAAGGCCCCACGGAGACGTAGAGGCCAACTCGCCAGGAATGTTGTCAAATATTAGTACCGAGATATTAGGTGGGGTTAGGTTAGGTTACATTACGCTATTGATGTATATCAAAGTTCCACGGAGACGTAGACGCCAACTCGCCAGGAATGTTGTCAAATATTACCGCCGAGATGATAGGTTGGGTTAGGTTAGGTTATATCACGTTATTGATGTATATGGAGGCCCCACGGAGACTTAGAGGCCAACTCGCAAGGAATGTTGTCAAATAATCGCGCCGAAAGGTTAGGCTGGGTTATGTAAGGTTATATTACGTTATTGATGTATATGAAGGTCCCACGGAGAGGTAAATGCCAACTCGCCAGGAATGTTGTCAAATATTTGTACCGAGATGTTTGGTTGGGTTAGGTTCGGTTACATTACGCTATTGATGTATATAAAAGTTCCACGGAGACGTAGAGGCCAACTCGCCAGGAATGTTGTCAAATATTACCGCCGAGATGATAGGTTGGGTTAGGCTAGGTTATATTACGTTATTGATGTATATGAAGGCCCCACGGAGACGTAGAGGCCAACTCGCAAGAAATGTTGTCAAATAACAGCGCCGAAAGGTTAGGCTGAGTTATGTAAGGTTATATTACGTTATTGATGTATATGAAGGACCAACGGAGACGTAGAGGCCAACTCGCCAGGAATGTTGTCAAATATTACCGCCGAGATGTTAGGTTGGGTTAGGTTAGGTCATATTACGTTATTGATGTATATAAAGGTACCACGGAAACATAGAGGCCAACAAGCCAGGAATGTTGTCAAATATTACAGCCGAGATGTTACGTTGGGTTACTTGAGGTTAAATTACGTTATTGATGTATATAAAAGTCCCACGGAGACGTAGAGGCCAACTCGCCAGGAATGTTGTCAAATAATAGCGCCGAAAGTTTGGGTTGGGTTAGGTTAGGTTATATTAAGTTATTGATGAATATAAAGGTCTCACGGGAACCATGTGGCCAATAAGCCAGGAATGTCGTCAAATATTGCCGCCGTGATGTTAGATTGGGTTAGGTTAGGTTATATTACGTTATTGATGTATATAAAAGTCCCACGAAGACGTAGAGGCCAACTCGACAGGAATGTGTTCAAATGTTACCGCCGAGATGATTGGTTGCGTTAGGTTAGGTAATATTACGTTATTCATGCATATGAAGGTTCCACGGAGACGTAGAGGCCAACTCGCAAGGAATGTTGTCAAATAATCGCGCCGAAAGGTTAGGCTGGGTTATGCAAGGTTATATTACGTTATTGATGTATATGAAGGTCCCACAGAGAGGTAAAGGCCAACTCGCCAGGAATGTTGTAAAATATTAGTGCCGAGAGGTTGGGTTGGGTTAGGTTAGGTTATATTACGTTATTGATGTATATAAAGGCCCCACGGAGACGTAGAGGCCAACCCGCCAGGAATGTTGTCAAATAATAGCGCCGAAATGTTAGGCTGAATTATGTAAGGTTATATTACGTTATTGATGTATGTGAAGGTCCCACGGAGACGTAGAAATCAACTCGCCAGGAATGTTGTCAAATAATAGCGCTCAAAGGTTAGGTTGGGTTACTTTAGGTTATATTAAGTTATTGATGTATATAAAAGCCCCACGGATACGTAGAGGCCAACTCGCCAGGAATGTCGTCAAATATTAGTGCCGAGAGGTTGGGTTGGGTTATGTAAGGTTATATTACATTATTGATGTATATGAAGGCCCCACGGAGACGTAGAGGCCAACACGCCAGGAATGTTGTCAAATAATAGCGCCGAAATGTTAGGCTGAGTTATGTAAGGTTATATTACGTTATTGATATATGTGAAGGTCCCACGGAGACGTAGAGGTCAACTCGCCAGGAATGTTGTCAAATATTACCGCCGAGATGTTAGGTTGGGTTAGGTTAGGTTATATTACGTTATTGATGTATATAAAGGTCCCACGGAAACATAGAGGCCAACAAGCCAGGAATGTTGTCAAATATTACAGCCGAGATGATACGTTGGGTTATTTTAGGTTAAAATACGTTATTGATGTATATGAAGGTCCCACGGAGACGTGGAGGTCAACTCGCCAGGAATGTTGTCAAATATTACCGCCGAGATGTTAGGTTGGGTTAGGTTAGGTTATACTACGTTATTGATGGATATGGAGGCCCCACGGAGACGTAGAGGCCAACTCGCAAGGAATGTTGTCAAATAATCGCGCCGAAAGGTTAGGCTGGGTTATGTAAGGTTATATTACGTTATTGATGTATATGAAGGTCCGACGGAGACGTAGAAGTCAGCTCGCCAGGAATGTTGTCAAATAATAGCGCTCAAAGGTTAGGTTGGGTTACTTTAGGTTATATTAAGTTATTGATGTATATAAAAGCCCCACGGAAACGTAGAGGCCAACTCGCCAGGAATGCTGTCAAATATTAGTGCCGAGAGGTTGGGTTGGGTTATGTAAGGTTATATTACATTATTGATGTATATGAAGGTCCCACGGTGAGGTAAAGGCCAACTCGCCAGGAATGTTGTCAAATATTACCGCCGAGATGATAGGTTGGGATAGGTTGGGTTATATTACGTTATCGATTTATATGAAGGTACCACGGAGACGTAGATGCCATCTCGCCAGGAATGTTGTCAAATATTACCGCCGAGAGGTTGGGTTGGGTTAGGTTAGGTTAAATTACGTTATTGATGTATATAAAACTTCCACGGAGACGTAGAGGCCAACAAGCCAGGAATGTCGTCAAATATTACAGCCGAGATGTTACGCTGGGTTAGTTTAGGTTAAATTACGTTATTGATGTATGTGAAGGTCCCACGGAGACGTAGGGGTCAACTCGCCAGGAATGTTGTCAAATATTACCGCCGAGATGTTAGGTTGGGTTAGGGTAGGTTATATTACGTTATTGATGGATATGAAGGTCCCACGGAGACGTAGAGGTCAACCTGCCAGGAATGTTGTCAAATATTAGCGCCGAGAGGTTGGGTTGGGTTAGGTTAGGTTATATTACGTTATTGATGTATATAAAGGCTCCACGGAGACGTAGAGGCCAACTCGCCAGGAATGATGTCACATAATAGCGCCGAGTGGTTAGGTTGGGTTATATTAGGTTATATTACGTTATTGATGGATATGAAGTTCCCACGGAGACGTAGAGGTCAACTCGCCAGGAATGTTGTCAAATATTACCGCCGAAATGTTAGGTTGGCTTAGGATAGGTTATATTACGTTATTGATGGATATGAAGGTCCCACGGAGACGTAGAGCTCAACTCGCCAGGAATGTTGTCAAATAATAGCGCCGAAAGGTTAGGTTGGGTAAGTTTAGGTTATATTATGTTATTGATGTATATAAAATTCCCACGGAAACGTAGAGGCCAACTCGACAGGAATGTTGTCAAATATTACGGCCGAGATGTTAGGTTGGGTTAGGTTAGGTTACATTACGCTATTGATGTATATAAATGTTCCACGGAGACGTAGAGGCCAACACGCCAGGAATGTTGTCAAATATTACAGCCGAGATGTTACACTGGGTTATATTAGGTTAAATTACGTTATTGATGTATATAAAAGTCCCACGGAGACGTAGAGGCCAACTCGCCAGGAATGTTGTCAAAGATTACCTCCGAGACGTTACGTTGGGTTAGGTTAGGTTATATTACGTTATTGATGTATATAAAGGTCCCACGGGAACCATGAGGCCAATAAGCCAGGAATGTCGTCAAATATTACCGCCGTGAAGTTAGATTGGGTTAGGTTAGGTTATATTACGTTATTGATGTATATAAAAGTCCCACGGAGACGTAGAGGCCAACTCGACAGGAATGTGTTCAAATATTACCGCCGAGATGATAGGTTGCGTTAGGTTTGGTAATATTACGTTATTGATGTATATGAAGGTCGCACGGAGACGTAGGTGCCAACTCGTCAGGAATGTTGTCAAATATTACAGCCGAGATGTTACGTTGGGATATATTAGGTTAAATTACGTTATTGATGTATATAAAAGTCCCACGGAGACGTAGAGGCCAACTAGCCAGGAATGTTGTCAATTATTACCCCCGAGATGATAGGTTGGGTTAGGTTAGGTTATATTACGTTATTGATGTACATGGAGGCCCCACGGAGACGTAGAGGCCAACTCGCAATTTATGTTGTCAAATATTACCGCCGAGACGTTAGGTTGGGTTAGGTTAGGTTATATTACGTTATTGATGTATATAAAATTCCCACGGAGACGTAGAGGCCAACTCGCCAGGAATGTTGTCAAATATTAGTACCGAGATGTTAGGTTGGGTTAGGCTAGGTTATATTACGTTGTTGATCTATATAAGGGCCCCATGGAAACCATGAGGCCAATAAGCAACGATTGTCGTCAAATATTACCGCCGTGATGTTAGATTGGGTTAGGTTAGGTTATGTTACGTTATTGATGTATATAAAGGTACCACGGAAACATAGAGGGCAACAAGCCAGGAATGTTGTCAAATATTACAGCCGAGATGTTACGTTGGGTTATTTTAGGTTAAATTACGTTATTGATGTATATAAAAGTCCCACGGAGACGTAGAGGCCAACTCGCCAGGAATGTTGTCAAATATTACCCCCCGAGATGATAGGTTGGGTTAGGTTAGGTTATATTGCGTTATTGATGTACATGGAGGCCCCACGGAGACGTAGAGCCAACTCGCAATGAATGTTGTCAAATATTACCGCCGAGATGTTAGGTTGGGATAGGTTAGGTTATATTACGTTATTGATGTATATAAAACTCCCACGGAGACGTAGAGGCCAACTCGCCAGGAATGTTGTCAAATATTAACGCCGAGATGTTAGGTTGGGTTAGGTTAGGTTATGTTACGTTATTGATGTATATAAAGGTACCACGGAAACATAGAGGCCAACAAGCCAGGAATGTTGTCAAATATTACCGCCGAGATGTTAGATTGGGATAGGTTAGGTTATATTACGTTATTGATGTATATGAAGGTCCCACGGAGACGTAGAGGTCAACTCGCCAGGAATGTTGTCAAATATTACCGCCGAGAAGTTAGGTTGGGTTAGGTTAGGTTATGTTCCGTTATTGATGTATATAAAGGTACCACGGAAACATAGAGGCCAACAAGCCAGGAATGTTGTCAAATATTACAGCCGAGATGTTACGTTGGGTTATTTTAGGTTAAAATACGTTATTGATGTATATGAAGGTCCCACGGAGACGTAGAGGCCAACTCGCCAGGAATGTTGTCAAATATTACCGCCGAGATGATAGGTTGGGATAGGTTGGGTTATATTACGTTATCGATTTATATGAAGGCACCACGGAGACGTAGATGCCATCTCGCCAGGAATGTTGTCAAATATTAGTGCCGAGAGGTTGGGTTGTGTTAGGTTAGGTTATATTACGTTATTGATGTATATGAAGGCCCCACGGAGACGTAGAGGCCAACTCGCCAGGAATGTTGTCAAATATTACCGCCGAGATGATAGGTTGGGTTAGGCTAGGTTATATTACGTTATTGATGTATATGAAGGCCCCACGGAGACGTAGAGGCCAACTCGCAAGGAATGTTGTCAAATAACAGCGTCGAAAGGTTAGGCTGAGTTATGTAAGGTTATATTACGTTATTGATGTATATGAAGGTCCAACGGAGACGTAGAGGCCAACTCGCCAGGAATGTTGTCAAATATTACCGCCGAGATGTTAGGTTGGGTTAGGTTAGGTTATATTACGTTACTTATGTATATAAAGGTACCACGGAGACGTAGAGGCCAACACGCCAGGAATGTTGTCAAATATTAGTGCCGAGAGGTTGGGTTGGGTTAGGTTAGGTTAAATTACGTTATTGATGTATATAAAACTCCCACGGAGACGTAGAGGCCAACTCGCCAGGAATGTTGTCAAATATTACCGCCGAGATGTTAGGTTGGGTTAGGATAGGTTATGTTACGTTATTGATGTATATAAAGGTACCACGGAAACATAGAGGCCAACAAGCCAGGAATGTTGTCAAATATTACAGCCGAGATGTTACACTGGGTTATATTAGGTTAGATTACGTTATTGATGTATATAAAAGTCCCACGGAGACGTAGAGGCCAACTCGCCAGGAATGTTGTCAAATATTTGTGCCGAGAGGTTGGGTTGGGTTAGGTTAGGTTAAATTACGTTATTGATGTATATAAAAGTCCCACGGAGACGTAGAGGCCAACTCGCCAGGAATGTTGTCAAATATTGCCTCCGAGACGTTACGTTGGGTTAGGTTAGGTTATATTACGTTATTGATGTATATAAAGGTCCCACGGGAACCATGAGGCCAATAAGCCAGGAATGTCGTCAAATATTACCGCAGTGAAGTTAGATTGGGTTAGGTTAGGTTATATTACGTTATTGATGTATATAAAAGTCCCACGGAGACGTAGAGGCCAACTCGACAGGAATGTGTTCAAATATTACCGCCGAGATGATAGGTTGCGTTAGGTTTGGTAATATTACGTTATTGATGTATATGAAGGTCCCACGGAGACGTAGGTGCCAACTCGTCAGGAATGTTGTCAAATATTACCGCCGAGATGTTAGGTTGGGTTAGGATAGGTTATGTTACGCTATTGATGTATGTAAAGGTACCACGGAAACATAGAGGCCAACAAGCCAGGAATGTTGTCAAATATTACAGCCGAGATGTTACGTTGGATTATATTAGGTTAAATTACGTTATTGATGTATATAAAAGTCCCACGGAGACGTAGAGGCCAACTAGCCAGGAATGTTGTCAAATATTACCCCCGAGATGATAGGTTGGGTTAGGTTAGGTTATATTACGTTATTGATGTACATGGAGGCCCCACGGAGACGTAGAGGCCAACTCGCAATTTATGTTGTCAAATATTACCGCCGAGACGTTAGGATGGGTTAGCTTAGGTTATATTACGTTATTGATGTATATAAAATTCCCACGGAGACGTAGAGGCCAACTCGCCAGGAATGTTGTCAAATATTAGTACCGAGATGTTAGGTTGGGTTAGGCTAGGTTATATTACGTTGTTGATCTATATAAGGGTCCCACGGAAACCATGAGGCCAATAAGCAACGATTGTCGTCAAATATTACCGCCGTGATGTTAGATTGGGTTAGGTTAGGTTATGTTACGTTATTGATGTATATAAAGGTACCACGGAAACATAGAGGCCAACAAGCCAGGAATGTTGTCAAATATTACAGCCGAGATGTTACGTTGGGTTATTTTAGGTTAAATTACGTTATTGATGTATATAAAAGTCCCACGGAGACGTAGAGGCCAACTCGCCAGGAATGTTGTCAAATATTACCCCCCGAGATGATAGGTTGGGTTAGGTTAGGTTATATTGCGTTATTGATGTACATGGAGGCCCCACGGAGACGTACAGCCAACTCGCAATGAATGTTGCCAAATATTACCGCCGAGATGTTAGGTTGGGATAGGTTAGGTTATATTACGTTATTGATGTATATAAAACTCCCACGGAGACGTAGAGGCCAACCCGCCAGGAATGTTGTCAAATATTAACGCCGAGATGTTAGGTTGGGTTAGGTTAGGTTATGTTACGTTATTGATGTATATAAAGGTACCACGGAAACATAGAGGCCAACAAGCCAGGAATGTTGTCAAATATTACCGCCGAGATGTTAGGTTGGGATAGGTTAGGTTATATTACGTTATTGATGTATATGAAGGTCCCACGGAGACGTAGAGGTCAACTCGCCAGGAATGTTGTCAAATATTACCGCCGAGAAGTTAGGTTGGGTTAGGTTAGGTTATGTTCCGTTATTGATGTATCTAAAGGTACCACGGAAACATAGAGGCCAACAAGCCAGGAATGTTGTCAAATATTACAGCCGAGATGTTACGTTGGGTTATTTTAGGTTAAAATACGTTATTGATGTATATGAAGGTCCCACGGAGACGTAGAGGCCAACTCGCCAGGAATGTTGTCAAATATTACCGCCGAGATGATAGGTTGGGATAGGTTGGGTTATATTACGTTATCGATTTATATGAAGGCACCACGGAGACGTAGATGCCATCTCGCCAGGAATGTTGTCAAATATTAGTGCCGAGAGGTTGGGTTGTGTTAGGTTAGGTTATATTACGTTATTGATGTATATGAAGGCCCCACGGAGACGTAGAGGCCAACTCGCCAGGAATGTTGTCAAATATTACCGCCGAGATGATAGGTTGGGTTAGGCTAGGTTATATTACGTTATTGATGTATATGAAGGCCCCACGGAGACGTAGAGGCCAACTCGCAAGGAATGTTGTCAAATAACAGCGTCGAAAGGTTAGGCTGAGTTATGTAAGGTTATATTACGTTATTGATGTATATGAAGGTCCAACGGAGACGTAGAGGCCAACTCGCCAGGAATGTTGTCAAATATTACCGCCGAGATGTTAGGTTGGGTTAGGTTAGGTTATATTACGTTACTTATGTATATAAAGGTACCACGGAGACGTAGAGGCCAACACGCCAGGAATGTTGTCAAATATTAGTGCCGAGAGGTTGGGTTGGGTTAGGTTAGGTTAAATTACGTTATTGATGTATATAAAACTCCCACGGAGACGTAGAGGCCAACTCGCCAGGAATGTTGTCAAATATTACCGCCGAGATGTTAGGTTGGGTTAGGATAGGTTATGTTACGTTATTGATGTATATAAAGGTACCACGGAAACATAGAGGCCAACAAGCCAGGAATGTTGTCAAATATTACAGCCGAGATGTTACACTGGGTTATATTAGGTTAGATTACGTTATTGATGTATATAAAAGTCCCACGGAGACGTAGAGGCCAACTCGCCAGGAATGTTGTCAAATATTTGTGCCGAGAGGTTGGGTTGGGTTAGGTTAGGTTAAATTACGTTATTGATGTATATAAAAGTCCAACGGAGACGTAGAGGCCAACTCGCCAGGAATGTTGTCAAATATTGCCTCCGAGACGTTACGTTGGGTTAGGTTAGGTTATATTACGTTATTGATGTATATAAAGGTCCCACGGGAACCATGAGGCCAATAAGCCAGGAATGTCGTCAAATATTACCGCAGTGAAGTTAGATTGGGTTAGGTTAGGTTATATTACGTTATTGATGTATATAAAAGTCCCACGGAGACGTAGAGGCCAACTCGACAGGAATGTGTTCAAATATTACCGCCGAGATGATAGGTTGCGTTAGGTTTGGTAATATTACGTTATTGATGTATATGAAGGTCCCACGGAGACGTAGGTGCCAACTCGTCAGGAATGTTGTCAAATATTACCGCCGAGATGTTAGGTTGGGTTAGGATAGGTTATGTTACGCTATTGATGTATGTAAAGGTACCACGGAAACATAGAGGCCAACAAGCCAGGAATGTTGTCAAATATTACAGCCGAGATGTTACGTTGGGTTATATTAGGTTAAATTACGTTATTGATGTATATAAAAGTCCCACGGAGACGTAGAGGCCAACTAGCCAGGAATGTTGTCAAATATTACCCCCGAGATGATAGGTTGGGTTAGGTTAGGTTATATTACGTTATTGATGTACATGGAGGCCCCACGGAGACGTAGAGGCCAACTCGCAATTTATGTTGTCAAATATTACCGCCGAGACGTTAGGATGGGTTAGCATAGGTTATATTACGTTATTGATGTATATAAAATTCCCACGGAGACGTAGAGGCCAACTCGCCAGGAATGTTGTCAAATATTAGTACCGAGATGTTAGGTTGGGTTAGGCTAGGTTATATTACGTTGTTGATCTATATAAGGGTCCCACGGAAACCATGAGGCCAATAAGCAACGATTGTCGTCAAATATTACCGCCGTGATGTTAGATTGGGTTAGGTTAGGTTATGTTACGTTATTGATGTATATAAAGGTACCACGGAAACATAGAGGCCAACAAGCCAGGAATGTTGTCAAATATTACAGCCGAGATGTTACGTTGGGTTATTTTAGGTTAAATTACGTTATTGATGTATATAAAAGTCCCACGGAGACGTAGAGGCCAACTCGCCAGGAATGTTGTCAAATATTACCCCCCGAGATGATAGGTTGGGTTAGGTTAGGTTATATTGCGTTATTGATGTACATGGAGGCCCCACGGAGACGTACAGCCAACTCGCAATGAATGTTGCCAAATATTACCGCCGAGATGTTAGGTTGGGATAGGTTAGGTTATATTACGTTATTGATGTATATAAAACTCCCACGGAGACGTAGAGGCCAACCCGCCAGGAATGTTGTCAAATATTAACGCCGAGATGTTAGGTTGGGTTAGGTTAGGTTATGTTACGTTATTGATGTATATAAAGGTACCACGGAAACATAGAGGCCAACAAGCCAGGAATGTTGTCAAATATTACAGCCGAGATGTTACGTTGGGTTATTTTAGGTTAAAATACGTTATTGATGTATATGAAGGTCCCACGGAGACGTAGAGGTCAACTCGCCAGGAATGTTGTCAAATATTACCGCCGAGATGATAGGTTGGGTTAGGTTAGGTTATATCACGTTATTGATGTATATGGAGGCCCCATGGAGACGTAGAGGCCAACTCGCAAGGAATGTTGTCAAATAATCGCGCCGAAAGGTTAGGCTGGGTTATGTAAGGTTATATTACGTTATTGATGTATATGAAGGTCCCACGGAGAGGTAAATGCCAACTCGCCAGGAATGTTGTCAAATATTAGTGCCGAGAGGTTGGGTTGGGTTAGGTTAGGTTATATTACGTTATTGATGTATATAAAGGTCCCACGGAGACGTAGAGGCCAACTCGCCAGGAATGTTGTCAAATATTTGTACCGAGATGTTAGGTTGGGTTAGGTTCGGTTACATTACGCTATTGATGTATATAAAAGTTCCACGGAGACGTAGAGGCCAACTCGCCAGGAATGTTGTCAAATATTACCGCCGAGATGATAGGTTGGGTTAGGCTAGGTTATATTACGTTATTGATGTATATGAAGGCCCCACGGAGACGTAGAGGCCAACTCGCAAGGAATGTTGTCAAATAATAGCGCCGAGATGTTAGGTTGGGTTAGGATAGGTTATGTTACGTTATTGATGTATATAAAGGTACCACGGAAACATAGAGGCCAACAAGCCAGGAATGTTGTCAAATATTACAGCCGAGATGTTACACTGGGTTATATTAGGTTAGATTACGTTATTGATGTATATAAAAGTCCCACGGAGACGTAGAGGCCAACTCGCCAGGAATGTTGTCAAATATTGCCTCCGAGACGTTACGTTGGGTTAGGTTAGGTTATATTACGTTATTGATGTATATAAAGGTCCCACGGGAACCATGAGGCCAATAAGCCAGGAATGTCGTCAAATATTACCGCAGTGAAGTTAGATTGGGTTAGGTTAGGTTATATTACGTTATTGATGTATATAAAAGTCCCACGGAGACGTAGAGGCCAACTCTCAAGGAATGTTGTCAAATAATCGCGCCCAAAGGTTAGGCTGGGTTATGTAAGGTTATATTACGTTATTGATGTATATGAAGGTCCCACGGAGAGGTAAATGCCAACTCGCCAGGAATGTTGTCAAATATTAGTGCCGAGAGGTTGGGTTGGGTTAGGTTAGGTTATATTACATTATTGATGTATATAAAGGCCCCACGGAGACGTAGAGGCCAACTCGCCAGGAATGTTGTCAAATATTTGTACCGAGATGTTAGGTTGGGTTAGGTTAGGTTATATTACGTTATTGATGTATATGAAGGTCCAACGGAGACGTAGAGGCCAACTCGCCAGGAATGTTGTCAAATATTACCGCCGAGATGTTAGGTTGGGTTAGGTTAGGTTATATTACGTTATTTATGTATATAAAGGTACCACGGAGACGTAGAGGCCAACACGCCAGGAATGTTGTCAAATATTAGTGCCGAGAGGTTGGGTTGGGTTAGGTTAGGTTAAATTACGTTATTGATGTATATAAAAGTCCCACGGAGACGTAGAGGCCAACTCGCCAGGAATGTTGTCAAATATTGCCTCCGAGACGTTACGTTGGGTTAGGTTAGGTTATATTACGTTATTGATGTATATAAAGGTCCCACGGGAACCATGAGGCCAATAAGCCAGGAATGTCGTCAAATATTACCGCAGTGAAGTTAGATTGGGTTAGGTTAGGTTATATTACGTTATTGATGTATATAAAAGTCCCACGGAGACGTAGAGGCCAACTCGCCAGGAATGTTGTCAAATATTAGTACCGAGATGTTAGGTTGGGTTAGGCTAGGTTATATTACGTTGTTGATCTATATAAGGGTCCCACGGAAACCATGAGGCCAATAAGCAACGATTGTCGTCAAATATTACCGCCGTGATGTTAGATTGGGTTAGGTTAGGTTATGTTACGTTATTGATGTATATAAAGGTACCACGGAAACATAGAGGCCAACAAGCCAGGAATGTTGTCAAATATTACAGCCGAGATGTTACGTTGGGTTATTTTAGGTTAAATTACGTTATTGATGTATATAAAAGTCCCACGGAGACGTAGAGGCCAACTCGCCAGGAATGTTGTCAAATATTACCCCCCGAGATGATAGGTTGGGTTAGGTTAGGTTATATTGCGTTATTGATGTACATGGAGGCCCCACGGAGACGTACAGCCAACTCGCAATGAATGTTGCCAAATATTACCGCCGAGATGTTAGGTTGGGATAGGTTAGGTTATATTACGTTATTGATGTATATAAAACTCCCACGGAGACGTAGAGGCCAACCCGCCAGGAATGTTGTCAAATATTAACGCCGAGATGTTAGGTTGGGTTAGGTTAGGTTATGTTACGTTATTGATGTATATAAAGGCACCACGGAAACATAGAGGCCAACAAGCCAGGAATGTTGTCAAATATTACAGCCGAGATGTTACGTTGGGTTATTTTAGGTTAAAATACGTTATTGATGTATATGAAGGTCCCACGGAGACGTAGAGGTCAACTCGCCAGGAATGTTGTCAAATATTACCGCCGAGATGTTAGGTTGGGTTAGGTTAGGTTATATTACATTATTGATGTATATAAAATTCCCACGGAGACGTAGAGGCCAACTCGCCAGGAATGTCGTCAAATATTAGTACCGAGATGTTAGGTTGGGTTAGGTTAGGTTACATTACGCTATTGATGTATATAAAAGTTCCACGGAGACGTAGACGCCAACTCGCCAGGAATGTTGTCAAATATTACCGCCGAGAGGTTGGGTTGGGTTAGGTTAGGTTAAATTACGTTATTGATGTATATAAAACTTCCACGGAGACGTAGAGGCCAACTCGCCAGGAATGTTGTCAAATATTAGTACCGAGATGTTAGGTTGGGTTAGGTTAGGTTACATTACGCTACTGATGTATATAAAAGTTCCACGGAGACGTAGACGCCAACTCGCCAGGAATGTTGTCAAATATTACCCCCGAGATAATAGGTTGGGTTAGGTTAGGTTATATTACGTCATTGATGTATATGGAGGCCCCACGGAGACGTAGAGGCCAACTCGCAAGGAATGTTGTCAAATAACCGCGCCGATAGGTTAGGCTGGGTTATGTAAGGTTATATTACGTTATTGATGTATATGAAGGTCCCACGGAGAGGTAAAGGCCAACTCGCCAGGAATGTTGTCAAATATTAGTGCCGAGAGGTTGGGTTGGTTTAGGTTAGGTTATATTACGTTATTGATGTATATAAAGGCCCCACGGAGACGTAGAGGCCAACTCGCCAGGAATGTTGTCAAATATTAGTACCGAGATATTAGGTGGGGTTAGGTTAGGTTACAGTACGCTATTGATGTATATCAAAGTTCCACGGAGACGTAGACGCCAACTCGCCAGGAATGTTGTCAAATATTACCGCCGAGATGATAGGTTGGGTTAGGTTAGGTTATATCACGTTATTGATGTATATGGAGGCCCCACGGAGACTTAGAGGCCAACTCGCAAGGAATGTTGTCAAATAATCGCGCCGAAAGGTTAGGCTGGGTTATGTAAGGTTATATTACGTTATTGATGTATATGAAGGTCCCACGGAGAGGTAAATGCCAACTCGCCAGGAATGTTGTCAAATATTAGTGCCGAGAGGTTGGGTTGGGTTAGGTTAGGTTATATTACGTTATTGATGTATATAAAGATCCCACGGAGACGTAGAGGCCAACTCGCCAGGAATGTTGTCAAATATTTGTACCGAGATGTTAGGTTGGGTTAGGTTCGGTTACATTACGCTATTGATGTATATAAAAGTTCCACGGAGACGTAGAGGCCAACTCGCCAGGAATGTTGTCAAATATTACCGCCGAGATGATAGGTTGGGTTAGGCTAGGTTATATTACGTTATTGATGTATATGAAGGCCCCACGGAGACGTAGAGGCCAACTCGCAAGGAATGTTGTCAAATAACAGCGCCGAAAGGTTAGGCTGAGTTATGTAAGGTTATATTACGTTATTGATGTATATGAAGGACCAACGGAGACGTAGAGGCCAACTCGCCAGGAATGTTGTCAAATATTACCGCCGAGATGTTAGGTTGGGTTAGGTTAGGTCATATTACGTTATTGATGTATATAAAGGTACCACGGAAACATAGAGGCCAACAAGCCAGGAATGTTGTCAAATATTACAGCCGAGATGTTACGTTGGGTTACTTGAGGTTAAATTACGTTATTGATGTATATAAAAGTCCCACGGAGACGTAGAGGCCAACTCGCCAGGAATGTTGTCAAATAATAGCGCCGAAAGTTTGGGTTGGGTTAGGTTAGGTTATATTAAGTTATTGATGAATATAAAGGTCTCACGGGAACCATGTGGCCAATAAGCCAGGAATGTCGTCAAATATTGCCGCCGTGATGTTAGATTGGGTTAGGTTAGGTTATATTACGTTATTGATGTATATAAAAGTCCCACGAAGACGTAGAGGCCAACTCGACAGGAATGTGTTCAAATGTTACCGCCGAGATGATTGGTTGCGTTAGGTTAGGTAATATTACGTTATTCATGCATATGAAGGTTCCACGGAGACGTAGAGGCCAACTCGCAAGGAATGTTGTCAAATAATCGCGCCGAAAGGTTAGGCTGGGTTATGCAAGGTTATATTACGTTATTGATGTATATGAAGGTCCCACGGAGAGGTAAAGGCCAACTCGCCAGGAATGTTGTTAAATATTAGTGCCGAGAGGTTGGGTTGGGTTAGGTTAGGTTATATTACGTTATTGATGTATATAAAGGCCCCACGGAGACGTAGAGGCCAACCCGCCAGGAATGTTGTCAAATAATAGCGCCGAAATGTTAGGGTGAATTATGTAAGGTTATATTACGTTATTGATGTATGTGAAGGTCCCACGGAGACGTAGAAATCAACTCGCCAGGAATGTTGTCAAATATTACCGCCGAGATGTTAGGTTGGGTTAGGTTAGGTTATATTACGTTATTGATGTATATAAAGGTCCCACGGAAACATAGAGGCCAACAAGCCAGGAATGTTGTCAAATATTACAGCCGAGATGATACGTTGGGTTATTTTAGGTTAAAATACGTTATTGATGTATATGAAGGTCCCACGGAGACGTGGAGGTCAACTCGCCAGGAATGTTGTCAAATATTACCGCCGAGATGTTAGGTTGGGTTAGGTTAGGTTATACTACGTTATTGATGGATATGGAGGCCCCACGGAGACGTAGAGGCCAACTCGCAAGGAATGTTGTCAAATAATCGCGCCGAAAGGTTAGGCTGGGTTATGTAAGGTTATATTACGTTATTGATGTATATGAAGGTCCGACGGAGACGTAGAAGTCAGCTCGCCAGGAATGTTGTCAAATAATAGCGCTCAAAGGTTAGGTTGGGTTACTTTAGGTTATATTAAGTTATTGATGTAAATAAAAGCCCCACGGAAACGTAGAGGCCAACTCGCCAGGAATGTTGTCAAATATTAGTGCCGAGAGGTTGGGTTGGGTTATGTAAGGTTATATTACATTATTGATGTATATGAAGGTCCCACGGTGAGGTAAAGGCCAACTCGCCAGGAATGTTGTCAAATATTACCGCCGAGATGATAGGTTGGGATAGGTTGGGTTATATTACGTTATCGATTTATATGAAGGTACCACGGAGACGTAGATGCCATCTCGCCAGGAATGTTGTCAAATATTAGTACCGAGAGGTTGGGTTGGGTTAGGTTAGGTTACATTACGCTCTTGATGTATATAAAAGTTCCACGGAGACGTAGACGCCAACTCGCCAGGAATGTTGTCAAATATTAGTGCCGAGAGGTTGGGTTGGGTTAGGTTAGGTTATATTACGTTACGATGTATATAAAGGCCCCACGGAAACGTAGAGGCCAACTCGCCAGGAATGTTGTCAAATATTAGTGCCGAGATATTAGGTTGGGTTAGGTTAGGTTATATTACGTTATTGATGTATATAAAATTCCCACGGAGACGTAGAGGCCAACTCGTCAGGAATGTTGTCAAATATTAGTACCGAGATGTTAGGTTGGGTTAGGTTAGGTTACATTACGCTATTGATGTATATAAAAGTTCCACGGAGACGTAGACGCCAACTGGCCAGGAATGTTGTCAAATATTACCGCCGAGATGATAGGTTGGGTTAGGTTTGTTTATATTTCGTTATTGATGTATATGAAGGCCCCACGGAGACGTAGAGGCCAACCAGCCAGTAATGTTGTCAAATAGTAGCGCCCAAAGGTTAGGTTGGGTTAGTTTAGGTTATATTAAGTTATTGATGTATATAAAAGCCCCACGGAAACGTAGAGGCCAACTCGCCAGGAATGTTGTCAAATATTACCGCCGAGATGTTAGGTTGGGTTAGGGTAGGTTATATTACGTTATTGATGGATATGAAGGTCCCACGGAGACGTAGAGGTCAACCTGCCAGGAATGTTGTCAAATATTAGCGCCGAGAGGTTGGGTTGGGTTAGGTTAGGTTATATTACGTTATTTATGTATATAAAGTCCCCACGGAGACGTAGAGGCCAACTCGCCAGGAATGTTGTCACATAATAGCGCCGAGTGGTTAGGTTGGGTTATATTAGGTTATATTACGTTGTTGATGGATATGAAGGTCCCACGGAGACGTAGAGGTCAACTCGCCAGGAATGTTGTCAAATATTACCGCCGAGATGTTAGGTTGGGTTAGGATAGGTTATATTACGTTATTGATGGATATGAAGGTCCCACGGAGACGTAGAGCTCAACTCGCCAGGAATGTTGTCAAATAATAGCGCCGAAAGGTTAGGTTGGGTAAGTTTAGGTTATATTACGTTATTGATGTATATAAAATTCCCACGGAGACGTAGAGGCCAACTCGTCAGGAATGTTGTCAAATATTAGTACCGAGATGTTAGGTTGGGTTAGGTTAGGTTACATTACGCTATTGATGTATATAAAAGTTCCACGGAGACGTAGACGCCAACTGGCCAGGAATGTTGTCAAATATTACCGCCGAGAGGTTGGGTTGGGTTAGGTTAGGTTAAATTACGTTATTGATGTATATAAAACTTCCACGGAGACGTAGAGGCCATCAAGCCAGGAATGTCGTCAAATATTACAGCCGAGATGTTACGCTGGGTTATTTTAGGTTAAATTACGTTATTGATGTATGTGAAGGTCCCACGGAGACGTAGGGGTCAACTCGCCAGGAATGTTGTCAAATATTACCGCCGAGATGTTAGGTTGGGTTAGGGTAGGTTATATTACGTTATTGATGGATATGAAGGTCCCACGGAGACGTAGAGGTCAACCTGCCAGGAATGTTGTCAAATATTAGCGCCGAGAGGTTGGGTTGGGTTAGGTTAGGTTATATTACGTTATTTATGTATATAAAGTCCCCACGGAGACGTAGAGGCCAACTCGCCAGGAATGTTGTCACATAATAGCGCCGAGTGGTTAGGTTGGGTTATATTAGGTTATATTACGTTGTTGATGGATATGAAGGTCCCACGGAGACGTAGATGTCAACTCGCCAGGAATGTTGTCAAATATTACCGCCGAGATGTTAGGTTGGGTTAGGATAGGTTATATTACGTTATTGATGGATATGAAGGTCCCACGGAGACGAAGAGGTCAACTCGCCAGGAATGTTGTCAAATAATAGCGCCGAAAGGTTAGGTTGGGTAAGTTTAGGTTATATTACGTTATTGATGTATATAAAATTCCCACGGAGACGTAGAGTCCAACTCGCCAGGAATGTTGTCAAATATTAGTACCGAGATGTTAGGTTGGGTTAGGTTAGGTTACATTACGCTATTGATGTATATAAAAGTTCCACGGAGACGTAGACGCCAACTCGCCAGGAATGTTGTCAAATATTACCGCCGAGATGATAGGTTGGGTTAGGTTTGTTTATATTTCGTTATTGATGTATATGAAGGCCCCACGGAGACGTAGAGGCCAACCAGCCAGTAATGTTGTCAAATAATAGCGCCCAAAGGTTAGGTTGGGTTAGTTTAGGTTATATTAAGTTATTGATGTATATAAAAGCCCCACGGAAACGTAGAGGCCAACTCGACAGGAATGTTGTCAAATACTACGGCCGAGATGTTAGGTTGGGTTAGGTTAGGTTATATTACGTTACTGATCTATATAAAGGTCCCACGGAAACCATGAGGCCAATAAGCAACGATTGTCGTCAAATATTACCGCCGTGATGTTAGATTGGGTTAGGTTAGGTTATATTAAGTTATTGATGTATATAAAAGTCCGACGGAGACGTAGAGGTCAACTCGTCAGGAATGTTGTCAAATAATAGCGCCGAGAAGTTGGGTTGGGTTAGGTTAGGTTATATTACGTTATTGATGTATATAAAGGCCCCACGGAGACGTAGATGCCAACCCGCCAGGAATGTTGTCAAATAATAATGCCGAAAGGTTAGGTTGGGTTAGTTTAGGTTATATTACGTGATCGATGTATATAAAAGCCCTACGGAGACGTAGAGGCCAACTCGCCAGGAATGTTGTCAAATATTAGTACCGAGATGTTAGGTTGGGTTAGGTTAGGTTACATTACGCTATTGATGTATATAAAAGTTCCACGGAGACGTAGACGCCAAAAGCGCCAGGAATGTTGTCAAATATTACCGCCGAGAGGTTGGGTTGGGTTAGGTTAGGTTATATTACGTTATTGATGTATATAAAGGCCCCACGGAGACGTAGAGGCCAACTCGCCAGGAATGATGTCACATAATAGCGCCGAGTGGTTAGGTTGGGTTATATTAGGTTATATTACGTTATTGATGGATATGAAGGTCCCACGGAGACGTAGAGGTCAACTCGCCAGGAATGTTGTCAAATATTACCGCCGAAATGTTAGGTTGGGTTAGGATAGGTTATATTACGTTATTGATGGATATGAAGGTCCCACGGAGACGTAGAGCTCAACTCGCCAGGAATGTTGTCAAATAATAGCGCCGAAAGGTTAGGTTGGGTAAGTTTAGGTTATATTACGTTATTGATGTATATAAAATTCCCACGGAGACGTAGAGGCCAACTCGCCAGGAATGTTGTCAAATATTAGTACCGACATGTTAGGTTGGGTTAGGTTAGGTTACATTACGCTATTGATGTATATAAAAGTTCCACGGAGACGTAGACGCCAACTCGCCAGGAATGTTGTCAAATATTACCGCCGAGATGATAGGTTGGGTTAGGTTTGGTTATATTACGTTATTGATGTATATGAAGGCCCCACGGCGACGTAGAGGCCAACCAGCCAGTAATGTTGTCAAATAATAGCGCCCAAAGGTTAGGTTGGGTTAGTTTAGGTTATATTACGTGATCGATGTATATAAAAGCCCCACGGAGACGTAGAGGCCAACTCGCCAGGAATGTTGTCAAATATTAGTACCGAGATGTTAGGTTGGGTTAGGTTAGGTTACATTACGCTATTGATGTATATAAAAGTTCCACGGAGACGTAGACGCCAAAAGCGCCAGGAATGTTGTCAAATATTACCGCCGAGAGGTTGGGTTGGGTTAGGTTAGGTTAAATTACGTTATTGATGTATATAAAACTTCCACGGAGACGTAGAGGCCAACAAGCCAGGAATGTCGTCAAATATTACAGCCGAGATGTTACGCTGGGTTATTTTAGGTTAAATTACGTTATTGATGTATGTGAAGGTCCCACGGAGACGTAGGGGTCAACTCGCCAGGAATGTAGTCAAATATTACCGCCGAGATGTTAGGTTGGGTTAGGGTAGGTTATATTACGTTATTGATGGATATGAAGGTCCCACGGAGACGTAGAGGTCAACCTGCCAGGAATGTTGTCAAATATTAGCGCCGAGAGGTTGGGTTGGGTTAGGTTAGGTTATATTACGTTATTGATGTATATAAAGGCCCCACGGAGACGTAGAGGCCAACTCGCCAGGAATAATGTCACATAATAGCGCCGAGTGGTTAGGTTGGGTTATATTAGGTTATATTACGTTATTGATGGATATGAAGTTCCCACGGAGACGTAGATGTCAACTCGCCAGGAATGTTGTCAAATATTACCGCCGAAATGTTAGGTTGGCTTAGGATAGGTTATATTACGTTATTGATGGATATGAAGGTCCCACGGAGACGTAGAGCTCAACTCGCCAGGAATGTTGTCAAATAATAGCGCCGAAAGGTTAGGTTGGGTAAGTTTAGGTTATATTACGTTATTGATGTATATAAAATTCCCACGGAGACGTAGAGGCCAACTGGCCAGGAATGTTGTCAAATATTAGTACCGAGATGTTAGGTTGGGTTAGGTTAGGTTACATTACGCTATTGATGTATATAAAAGTTCCACGGAGACGTAGACGCCAACTCGCCAGGAATGTTGTCAAATATTACCGCCGAGATGATAGGTTGGGTTAGGTTTGGTTATATTACGTTATTGATGTATATGAAGGCCCCACGGCGACGTAGAGGCCAACCAGCCAGTAATGTTGTCAAATAATAGCGCCCAAAGGTTAGGTTGGGTTAGTTTAGGTTATATTAAGTTATTGATGTATATAAAAGCCCCACGGAAACGTAGAGGCCAACTCGACAGGAATGTTGTCAAATATTACGGCCGAGATGTTAGGTTGGGTTAGGTTAGGTTATATTACGTTATTGATCTATATAAAGGTCCCACGGAAACCATGAGGCCAATAAGCAACGATTGTCGTCAAATATTACCGCCGTGATGTTAGATTGGGTTAGGTTAGGTTATATTAAGTTATTGATGTATATAAAAGTCCCTCGGAGACGTAGAGGTCAACTCGTCAGGAATGTTGTCAAATAATAGCGCCGAGAGGTTGGGTTGGGTTAGGTTAGGTTATATTACGTTATTGATGTATATAAAGGCCCCACGGAGACATAGAGGCCAACCCGCCAGGAATGTTGTCAAATAATAATGCCGAAAGGTTAGGTTGGGTTAGTTTAGGTTATATTACGTGATCGATGTATATAAAAGCCCCACGGAGACGTAGAGGCCAACTCGCCAGGAATGTTGTCAAATATTAGTACCGAGATGTTAGGTTGGGTTAGGTTAGGTTACATTACGCTATTGATGTATATAAAAGTTCCACGGAGACGTAGACGCCAAAAGCGCCAGGAATGTTGTCAAATATTACCGCCGAGAGGTTGGGTTGGGTTAGGTTAGGTTAAATTACGTTATTGATGTATATAAAACTTCCACGAAGACGTAGAGGCCAACAAGCCAGGAATGTCGTCAAATATTACAGCCGAGATGTTACGCTGGGTTATTTTAGGTTAAATTACGTTATTGATCTATATGAAGGTCCCACGGAGACGTAGGGGTCAACTCGCCAGGAATGTAGTCAAATATTACCGCCGAGATGTTAGGTTGGGTTAGGGTAGGTTATATTACGTTATTGATGGATATGAAGGTCCCACGGAGACGTAGAGGTCAACCTGCCAGGAATGTTGTCAAATATTAGCGCCGAGAGGTTGGGTTGGGTTAGGTTAGGTTATATTACGTTATTGATGTATATAAAGGCCCCACGGAGACGTAGAGGCCAACTCGCCAGGAATAATGTCACATAATAGCGCCGAGTGGTTAGGTTGGGTTATATTAGGTTATATTACGTTATTGATGGATATGAAGTTCCCACGGAGACGTAGATGTCAACTCGCCAGGAATGTTGTCAAATATTACCGCCGAAATGTTAGGTTGGCTTAGGATAGGTTATATTACGTTATTGATGGATATGAAGGTCCCACGGAGACGTAGAGCTCAACTCGCCAGGAATGTTGTCAAATAATAGCGCCGAAAGGTTAGGTTGGGTAAGTTTAGGTTATATTACGTTATTGATGTATATAAAATTCCCACGGAGACGTAGAGGCCAACTGGCCAGGAATGTTGTCAAATATTAGTACCGAGATGTTAGGTTGGGTTAGGTTAGGTTACATTACGCTATTGATGTATATAAAAGTTCCACGGAGACGTAGACGCCAACTCGCCAGGAATGTTGTCAAATATTACCGCCGAGATGATAGGTTGGGTTAGGTTTGGTTATATTACGTTATTGATGTATAAGAAGGCCCCACGGCGACGTAGAGGCCAACCAGCCAGTAATGTTGTCAAATAATAGCGCCCAAAGGTTAGGTTGGGTTAGTTTAGGTTATATTAAGTTATTGATGTATATAAAAGCCCCACGGAAACGTAGAGGCCAACTCGACAGGAATGTTGTCAAATATTACGGCCGAGATGTTAGGTTGGGTTAGGTTAGGTTATATTACGTTATTGATCTATATAAAGGTCCCACGGAAACCATGAGGCCAATAAGCAACGATTGTCGTCAAATATTACCGCCGTGATGTTAGATTGGGTTAGGTTAGGTTATATTAAGTTATTGATGTATATAAAAGTCCCTCGGAGACGTAGAGGTCAACTCGTCAGGAATGTTGTCAAATAATAGCGCCGAGAGGTTGGGTTGGGTTAGGTTAGGTTATATTACGTTATTGATGTATATAAAGGCCCCACGGAGACATAGAGGCCAACCCGCCAGGAATGTTGTCAAATAATAATGCCGAAAGGTTAGGTTGGGTTAGTTTAGGTTATATTACGTGATCGATGTATATAAAAGCCCCACGGAGACGTAGAGGCCAACTCGCCAGGAATGTTGTCAAATATTAGTACCGAGATGTTAGGTTGGGTTAGGTTAGGTTACATTACGCTATTGATGTATATAAAAGTTCCACGGAGACGTAGACGCCAAAAGCGCCAGGAATGTTGTCAAATATTACCGCCGAGAGGTTGGGTTGGGTTAGGTTAGGTTAAATTACGTTATTGATGTATATAAAACTTCCACGAAGACGTAGAGGCCAACAAGCCAGGAATGTCGTCAAATATTACAGCCGAGATGTTACGCTGGGTTATTTTAGGTTAAATTACGTTATTGATCTATATGAAGGTCCCACGGAGACGTAGAGGTCAACACGCCAGGAATGTTGTCAAATATTACCGCCGAGATGTTAGGTTGGGTTAGGGTAGGTTATATTACGTTATTGATGGATATGAAGGTCCCACGGAGACGTAGAGGTCAACCTGCCAGGAATGTTGTCAAATATTAGCGCCGAGAGGTTGGGTTGGGTAAGTTTAGGTTATATTACGTTATTGATGTATATAAAATTCCCACGGAGACGTAGAGGCCAACTCGCCAGGAATGTTGTCAAATATTAGTACCGAGATGTTAGGTTGGGTTAGGTTAGGTTACATTACGCTATTGATGTATATAAAAGTTCCACGGAGACGTAGACGCCAACTCGCCAGGAATGTTGTCAAATATTACCGCCGAGATGATAGTTTGGGTTAGGTTTGTTTATATTTCGTTATTGATGTATATGAAGGCCCCACGGAGACGTAGAGGCCAACCAGCCAGTAATGTTGTCAAATAATAGCGCCCAAAGGTTAGGTTGGGTTAGTTTAGGTTATATTAAGTTATTGATGTATATAAAAGCCCCACGGAAACGTAGAGGCCAACTCGAGAGGAATGTTGTCAAATATTACGGCCGAGATGTTAGGTTGGGTTAGGTTAGGTTATATTACGTTACTGATCTATATAAAGGTCCCACGGAAACCATGAGGCCAATAAGCAACGATTGTCGTCAAATATTACCGCCGTGATGTTAGATTGGGTTAGGTTAGGTTATATTAAGTTATTGATGTATATAAAAGTCCCACGGAGACGTAGAGGTCAACTCGTCAGGAATGTTGTCAAATAATAGCGCCGAGAGGTTGGGTTGGGTTAGGTTAGGTTATATTACGTTATTGATGTATATAAAGGCCCCACGGAGACGTAGAGGCCAACCCGCCAGGAATGTTGTCAAATAATAATGCCGAAAGGTTAGGTTGGGTTAGTTTAGGTTATATTACGTGATCGATGTATATAAAAGCCCTACGGAGACGTAGAGGCCAACTCGCCAGGAATGTTGTCAAATATTAGTACCGAGATGTTAGGTTGGGTTAGGTTAGGTTACATTACGCTATTGATGTATATAAAAGTTCCACGGAGACGTAGACGCCAAAAGCGCCAGGAATGTTGTCAAATATTACCGCCGAGAGGTTGGGTTGGGTTAGGTTAGGTTAAATTACGTTATTGATGTATATAAAACTTCCACGGAGACGTAGAGGCCAACAAGCCAGGAATGTCGTCAAATATTACAGCCGAGATGTTACGCTGGGTTATTTTAGGTTAAATTACGTTATTGATGTATATGAAGGTCCCACGGAGACGTAGAGGTCAACTCGCCAGGAATGTTGTCAAATATTACCGCCGAGATGTTAGGTTGGGTTAGGGTAGGTTATATTACGTTATTGATGGATATGAAGGTCCCACGGAGACGTAGAGGTCAACCTGCCAGGAATGTTGTCAAATATTAGCGCCGAGAGGTTGGGTTGGGTTAGGTTAGGTTATATTACGTTATTTATGTATATAAAGGCCCCACGGAGACGTAGAGGCCAACTCGCCAGGAATGTTGTCACATAATAGCGCCGAGTGGTTAGGTTGGGTTATATTAGGTTATATTACGTTGTTGATGGATATGAAGGTCCCACGGAGACGTAGAGGTCAACTCGGCAGGAATGTTGTCAAATATTACCGCCGAGATGTTAGGTTGGGTTAGGATAGGTTATATTACGTTATTGATGGATATGAAGGTCCCACGGAGACGAAGATGTCAACTCGCCAGGAATGTTGTCAAATAATAGCGCCGAAAGGTTAGGTTGGGTTAGTTTAAGTTATATTACGTGATCGATGTATATAAAAGCCCCACGGAGACGTAGAGGCCAACTCGCCAGGAATGTTGTCAAATATTAGTACCGAGATGTTAGGTTGGGTTAGGTTAGGTTACATTACGCTATTGATGTATATAAAAGTTCCACGGAGACGTAGACGCCAAAAGCGCCAGGAATGTTGTCAAATATTACCGCCGAGAGGTTGGGTTGGGTTAGGTTAGGTTAAATTACGTTATTGATGGATATGAAGGTCCCACGGAGACGAAGAGGTCAACTCGCCAGGAATGTTGTCAAATAATAGCGCCGAAAGGTTAGGTTGGGTAAGTTTAGGTTATATTACGTTATTGATGTATATAAAATTCCCACGGAGACGTAGAGGCCAACTCGCCAGGAATGTTGTCAAATATTAGTAACGAGATGTTAGGTTGGGTTAGGTTAGGTTACATTACGCTATTGATGTATATAAAATTTCCACGGAGACGTAGACGCCAACTCGCCAGGAATGTTGTCAAATATTACCGCCGAGATGATTGGTTGGGTTAGGTTTGGTTATATTACGTTATTGATGTATATGAAGGCCCCACGGCGACGTAGAGACCAACCAGCCAGTAATGTTGTCAAATAATAGCGCCCAAAGGTTAGGTTGGGTTATTTTAGGTTATATTAAGTTATTGATGTATATAAAAGCCCCACGGAAACGTAGAGGCCAACTCGACAGGAATGTTGTCAAATATTACGGCCGAGATGTTAGGTTGGGTTAGGTTAGGTTATATTACGTTATTGATCTATATAAAGGTCCCACGGAAACCATGAGGCCAATAAGCAACGATTGTCGTCAAATATTACCGCCGTGATGTTAGATTGGGTTAGGTTAGGTTATATTAAGTTATTGATGTATATAAAAGTCCCTCGGAGACGTAGAGGTCAACTCGTCAGGAATGTTGTCAAATAATAGCGCCGAGAGGTTGGGTTGGGTTAGGTTAGGTTATATTACGTTATTGATGTATATAAAGGCCCCACGGAGACGTAGACGCCAAAAGCGCCAGGAATGTTGTCAAATATTACCGCCGAGAGGTTGGGTTGGGTTAGGTTAGGTTATATTACGTTATTGATGTATATAAAACTTCCACGGAGACGTAGAGGCCAACAAGCCAGGAATGTCGTCAAATATTACAGCCGAGATGTTACGCTGGGTTATTTTAGGTTAAATTACGTTATTGATGTATATGAAGGTCCCACGGAGACGTAGGGGTCAACTCGCCAGGAATGTTGTCAAATATTACCGCCGAGATGTTAGGTTGGGTTAGGGTAGGTTATATTACGTTATTGATGGATATGAAGGTCCCACGGAGACGTAGAGGTCAACCTGCCAGGAATGTTGTCAAATATTAGCGCCGAGAGGTTGGGTTGGGTTAGGTTAGGTTATATTACGTTATTTATGTATATAAAGGCCCCACGGAGACGTAGAGGCCAACTCGCCAGGAATGTTGTCACATAATAGCGCCGAGTGGTTAGGTTGGGTTATATTAGGTTATATTACGTTGTTGATGGATATGAAGGTCCCACGGAGACGTAGAGGTCAACTCGGCAGGAATGTTGTCAAATATTACCGCCGAGATGTTAGGTTGGGTTAGGATAGGTTATATTACGTTATTGATGGATATGAAGGTCCCACGGAGACGAAGATGTCAACTCGCCAGGAATGTTGTCAAATAATAGCGCCGAAAGGTTAGGTTGGGTTAGTTTATGTTATATTACGTGATCGATGTATATAAAAGCCCCACGGAGACGTAGAGGCCAACTCGCCAGGAATGTTGTCAAATATTAGTACCGAGATGTTAGGTTGGGTTAGGTTAGGTTACATTACGCTATTGATGTATATAAAAGTTCCACGGAGACGTAGACGCCAAAAGCGCCAGGAATGTTGTCAAATATTACCGCCGAGAGGTTGGGTTGGGTTAGGTTAGGTTAAATTACGTTATTGATGGATATGAAGGTCCCACGGAGACGAAGAGGTCAACTCGCCAGGAATGTTGTCAAATAATAGCGCCGAAAGGTTAGGTTGGGTAAGTTTAGGTTATATTACGTTATTGATGTATATAAAATTCCCACGGAGACGTAGAGGCCAACTCGCCAGGAATGTTGTCAAATATTAGTAACGAGATGTTAGGTTGGGTTAGGTTAGGTTACATTACGCTATTGATGTATATAAAAGTTCCACGGAGACGTAGACGCCAACTCGCCAGGAATGTTGTCAAATATTACCGCCGAGATGATTGGTTGGGTTAGGTTTGGTTATATTAAGTTATTGATGTATATAAAAGTCCCTCGGAGACGTAGAGGTCAACTCGTCAGGAATGTTGTCAAATAATAGCGCCGAGAGGTTGGGTTGGGTTAGGTTAGGTTATATTACGTTATTGATGTATATAAAGGCCCCACGGAGACGTAGACGCCAAAAGCGCCAGGAATGTTGTCAAATATTACCGCCGAGAGGTTGGGTTGGGTTAGGTTAGGTTATATTACGTTATTGATGTATATAAAACTTCCACGGAGACGTAGAGGCCAACAAGCCAGGAATGTCGTCAAATATTACAGCCGAGATGTTACGCTGGGTTATTTTAGGTTAAATTACGTTATTGATGTATATGAAGGTCCCACGGAGACGTAGGGGTCAACTCGCCAGGAATGTTGTCAAATATTACCGCCGAGATGTTAGGTTGGGTTAGGGTAGGTTATATTACGTTATTGATGGATATGAAGGTCCCACGGAGACGTAGAGGTCAACCTGCCAGGAATGTTGTCAAATATTAGCGCCGAGAGGTTGGGTTGGGTTAGGTTAGGTTATATTACGTTATTTATGTATATAAAGGCCCCACGGAGACGTAGAGGCCAACTCGCCAGGAATGTTGTCACATAATAGCGCCGAGTGTTTAGGTTGGGTTATATTAGGTTATATTACGTTGTTGATGGATATGAAGGTCCCACGGAGACGTAGAGGTCAACTCGCCAGGAATGTTGTCAAATATTACCGCCGAGATGTTAGGTTGGGTTAGGATAGGTTATATTACGTTATTGATGGATATGAAGGTCCCACGGAGACGTAGAGGCCAACCCGCCAGGAATGTTGTCAAATAATAATGCCGAAAGGTTAGGTTGGGTTAGTTTAAGTTATATTACGTGATCGATGTATATAAAAGCCCCACGGAGACGTAGAGGCCAACTCGCCAGGAATGTTGTCAAATATTAGTACCGAGATGTTAGGTTGGGTTAGGTTAGGTTACATTACGCTATTGATGTATATAAAAGTTCCACGGAGACGTAGACGCCAAAAGCGCCAGGAATGTTGTCAAATATTACCGCCGAGAGGTTGGGTTGGGTTAGGTTAGGTTAAATTACGTTATTGATGGATATGAAGGTCCCACGGAGACGAAGAGGTCAACTCGCCAGGAATGTTGTCAAATAATAGCGCCGAAAGGTTAGGTTGGGTAAGTTTAGGTTATATTACGTTATTGATGTATATAAAATTCCCACGGAGACGTAGAGGCCAACTCGCCAGGAATGTTGTCAAATATTAGTACCGAGATGTTACGTTGGGTTAGGTTAGGTTACATTACGCTATTGATGTATATAAAAGTTCCACGGAGACGTAGACGCCAAAAGCGCCAGGAATGTTGTCAAATATTACCGCCGAGATGATAGGTTGGGTTAGGTTTGGTTATATTACGTTATTGATGTATATGAAGGCCCCACGGCGACGTAGAGACCAACCAGCCAGTAATGTTGTCAAATAATAGCGCCCAAAGGTTAGGTTGGGTTATTTTAGGTTATATTAAGTTATTGATGTATATAAAAGCCCCACGGAAACGTAGAGGCCAACTCGACAGGAATGTTGTCAAATATTACGGCCGAGATGTTAGGTTGGGTTAGGTTAGGTTATATTACGTTATTGATCTATATAAAGGTCCCACGGAAACCATGAGGCCAATAAGCAACGATTGTCGTCAAATATTACCGCCGTGATGTTAGATTGGGTTAGGTTAGGTTATATTAAGTTATTGATGTATATAAAAGTCCCTCGGAGACGTAGAGGTCAACTCGTCAGGAATGTTGTCAAATAATAGCGCCGAGAGGTTGGGTTGGGTTAGGTTAGGTTATATTACGTTATTGATGTATATAAAGGCCCCACGGAGACGTAGAGGCCAACCCGCCAGGAATGTTGTCAAATAATAATGCCGAAAGGTTAGGTTGGGTTAGTTTAGGTTATATTACGTGATCGATGTATATAAAAGCCCCACGGAGACGTAGAGGCCAACTCGCCAGGAATGTTGTCAAATATTAGTACCGAGATGTTAGGTTGGGTTAGGTTAGGTTACATTACGCTATTGATGTATATAAAAGTTCCACGGAGACGTAGACGCCAAAAGCGCCAGGAATGTTGTCAAATATTACCGCCGAGAGGTTGGGTTGGGTTAGGTTAGGTTATATTACGTTATTGATGTATATAAAACTTCCACGGAGACGTAGAGGCCAACAAGCCAGGAATGTCGTCAAATATTACAGCCGAGATGTTACGCTGGGTTATTTTAGGTTAAATTACGTTATTGATGTATATGAAGGTCCCACGGAGACGTAGAGGTCAACTCGCCAGGAATGTTGTCAAATAATAGCGCCGAGAGGTTGGGTTGGGTTAGGTTAGGTTATATTACGTTATTGATGTATATAAAGGCCCCACGGAGACGTAGAGGCCAACCCGCCAGGAATGTTGTCAAATAATAATGCCGAAAGGTTAGGTTGGGTTAGTTTATGTTATATTACGTGATCGATGTATATAAAAGCCCTACGGAGACGTAGAGGCCAACTCGCCAGGAATGTTGTCAAATATTAGTACCGAGATGTTAGGTTGGGTTAGGTTAGGTTACATTACGCTATTGATGTATATAAAAGTTCCACGGAGACGTAGACGCCAACTCGCCAGGAATGTTGTCAAATATTACCGCCGAGATGATATGTTGGGTTAGGTTTGGTTATATTACGTTATTGATGTATATGAAGGCCCCACGGCGACGTAGAGACCAACCAGCCAGTAATGTTGTCAAATAATAGCGCCCAAAGGTTAGGTTGGGTTATTTTAGGTTATATTAAGTTATTGATGTATATAAAAGCCCCACGGAAACGTAGAGGCCAACTCGACAGGAATGTTGTCAAATATTACGGCCGAGATGTTAGGTTGGGTTAGGTTAGGTTATATTACGTTATTGATCTATATAAAGGTCCCACGGAAACCATGAGGCCAATAAGCAACGATTGTCGTCAAATATTACCGCCGTGATGTTAGATTGGGTTAGGTTAGGTTATATTAAGTTATTGATGTATATAAAAGTCCCTCGGAGACGTAGAGGTCAACTCGTCAGGAATGTTGTCAAATAATAGCGCCGAGAGGTTGGGTTGGGTTAGGTTAGGTTATATTACGTTATTGATGTATATAAAGGCCCCACGGAGACGTAGATGCCAACCCGCCAGGAATGTTGTCAAATAATAATGCCGAAAGGTTAGGTTGGGTTAGTTTAGGTTATATTACGTGATCGATGTATATAAAAGCCCCACGGAAACGTAGAGGCCAACTCGCCAGGAATGTTGTCAAATATTAGTACCGAGATGTTAGGTTGGGTTAGGTTAGGTTACATTACGCTATTGATGTATATAAAAGTTCCACGGAGACGTAGACGCCAAAAGCGCCAGGAATGTTGTCAAATATTACCGCCGAGAGGTTGGGTTGGGTTAGGTTAGGTTAAATTACGTTATTCATGTATATAAAACTTCCACGGAGACGTAGAGGCCAACAAGCCAGGAATGTCGTCAAATATTACAGCCGAGATGTTACGCTGGGTTATTTTAGGTTAAATTACGTTATTGATGTATATGAAGGTCCCACGGAGACGTAGAGGTCAACTCGCCAGGAATGTTGTCAAATATTACCGCCGAGATGTTAGGTTGGGTTAGGGTAGGTTATATTACGTTATTGATGGATATGAAGGTCCCACGGAGACGTAGAGGTCAACCTGCCAGGAATGTTGTCAAATATTAGCGCCGAGAGGTTGGGTTGGGTTAGGTTAGGTTATATTACGTTATTTATGTATATAAAGGCCCCACGGAGACGTAGAGGCCAACTCGCCAGGAATGTTGTCACATAATAGCGCCGAGTGGTTAGGTTGGGTTATATTAGGTTATATTACGTTGTTGATGGATATGAAGGTCCCACGGAGACGTAGAGGTCAACTCGGCAGGAATGTTGTCAAATATTACCGCCGAGATGTTAGGTTGGGTTAGGATAGGTTATATTACGTTATTGATGGATATGAAGGTCCCACGGAGACGAAGAGGTCAACTCGCCAGGAATGTTGTCAAATAATAGCGCCGAAAGGTTAGGTTGGGTAAGTTTAGGTTATATTACGTTATTGATGTATATAAAATTCCCACGGAGACGTAGAGGCCAACTCGCCAGGAATGTTGTCAAATATTAGTACCGAGATGTTAGGTTGGGTTATATTAGGTTATATTACGTTATTGATGGATATGAAGGTCCCACGGAGACGTAGAGGTCAACTCGCCAGGAATGTTGTCAAATATTACCGCCGAAATGTTAGGTTGGGTTAGGATAGGTTATATTACGTTATTGATGGATACGAAGGTCCCACGGAGACGTAGAGCTCAACTCGCCAGGAATGTTGTCAAATAATAGCGCCGAAAGGTTAGGTTGGGTAAGTTTAGGTTATATTACGTTATTGATGTATATAAAATTCCCACGGAGACGTAGAGGCCAACTCGCCACGAATGTTGTCAAATATTAGTACCGACATGTTAGGTTGGGTTAGGTTAGGTTACATTACGCTATTGATGTATATAAAAGTTCCACGGAGACGTAGACGCCAACTCGCCAGGAATGTTGTCAAATATTACCGCCGAGATGATAGGTTGGGTTAGGTTTGGTTATATTACGTTATTGATGTATATGAAGGCCCCACGGCGACGTAGAGGCCAACCAGCCAGTAATGTTGTCAAATAATAGCGCCCAAAGGTTAGGTTGGGTTAGTTTAGGTTATATTAAGTTATTGATATATATAAAAGCCCCACGGAAACGTAGAGGCCAACTCGACAGGAATGTTGTCAAATATTACGGCCGAGATGTTAGGTTGGGTTAGGTTAGGTTATATTACGTTATTGATCTATATAAAGGTCCCACGGAAACCATGAGGCCAATAAGCAACGATTGTCGTCAAATATTACCGCCGTGATGTTAGATTGGGTTAGGTTAGGTTATATTAAGTTATTGATGTATATAAAAGTCCCTCGGAGGCGTAGAGGTCAACTCGTCAGGAATGTTGTCAAATAATAGCGCCGAGAGGTTGGGTTGGGTTAGGTTAGGTTATATTACGTTATTGATGTATATAAAGGCCCCACGGAGACGTAGAGGCCAACCCGCCAGGAATGTTGTCAAATAATAATGCCGAAAGGTTAGGTTGGGTTAGTTTAGGTTATATTACGTGATCGATGTATATAAAAGCCCCACGGAGACGTAGAGGCCAACTCGCCAGGAATGTTGTCAAATATTAGTACCGAGATGTTAGGTTGGGTTAGGTTAGGTTACATTACGCTATTGATGTATATAAAAGTTCCACGGAGACGTAGACGCCAAAAGCGCCAGGAATGTTGTCAAATATTACCGCCGAGAGGTTGGGTTGGGTTAGGTTAGGTTAAATTACGTTATTGATGTATATAAAACTTCCACGGAGACGTAGAGGCCAACAAGCCAGGAATGTCGTCAAATATTACAGCCGAGATGTTACGCTGGGTTATTTTAGGTTAAATTACGTTATTGATGTATATGAAGGTCCCACGGAGACGTAGGGGTCAACTCGCCAGGAATGTTGTCAAATATTACCGCCGAGATGTTAGGTTGGGTTAGGGTAGGTTATATTACGTTATTGATGGATATGAAGGTCCCACGGAGACGTAGAGGTCAACCTGGCAGGAATGTTGTCAAATATTAGCGCCGAGAGGTTGGGTTGGGTTAGGTTAGGTTATATTACGTTATTTATGTATATAAAGGCCCCACGGAGACGTAGAGGCCAACTCGCCAGGAATGTTGTCACATAATAGCGCCGAGTGGTTAGGTTGGGTTATATTAGGTTATATTACGTTGTTGATGGATATGAAGGTCCCACGGATACGTAGAGGTCAACTCGCCAGGAATGTTGTCAAATATTACCGCCGAGATGTTAGGTTGGGTTAGGATAGGTTATATTACGTTATTGATGGATATGAAGGTCCCACGGAGACGTAGAGGCCAACCCGCCAGGAATGTTGTCAAATAATAATGCCGAAAGGTTAGGTTGGGTTAGTTTAAGTTATATTACGTGATCGATGTATATAAAAGCCCCACGGAGACGTAGAGGCCAACTCGCCAGGAATGTTGTCAAATATTAGTACCGAGATGTTAGGTTGGGTTAGGTTAGGTTACATTACGCTATTGATGTATATAAAAGTTCCACGGAGACGTAGACGCCAAAAGCGCCAGGAATGTTGTCAAATATTACCGCCGAGAGGTTGGGTTGGGTTAGGTTAGGTTAAATTACGTTATTGATGGATATGAAGGTCCCACGGAGACGAAGAGGTCAACTCGCCAGGAATGTTGTCAAATAATAGCGCCGAAAGGTTAGGTTGGGTAAGTTTAGGTTATATTACGTTATTGATGTATATAAAATTCCCACGGAGACGTAGAGGCCAACTCGCCAGGAATGTTGTCAAATATTAGTACCGAGATGTTACGTTGGGTTAGGTTAGGTTACATTACGCTATTGATGTATATAAAAGTTCCACGGAGACGTAGACGCCAAAAGCGCCAGGAATGTTGTCAAATATTACCGCCGAGATGATAGGTTGGGTTAGGTTTGGTTATATTACGTTATTGATGTATATGAAGGCCCCACGGCGACGTAGAGACCAACCAGCCAGTAATGTTGTCAAATAATAGCGCCCAAAGGTTAGGTTGGGTTATTTTAGGTTATATTAAGTTATTGATGTATATAAAAGCCCCACGGAAACGTAGAGGCCAACTCGACAGGAATGTTGTCAAATATTACGGCCGAGATGTTAGGTTGGGTTAGGTTAGGTTATATTACGTTATTGATCTATATAAAGGTCCCACGGAAACCATGAGGCCAATAAGCAACGATTGTCGTCAAATATTACCGCCGTGATGTTAGATTGGGTTAGGTTAGGTTATATTAAGTTATTGATGTATATAAAAGTCCCTCGGAGACGTAGAGGTCAACTCGTCAGGAATGTTGTCAAATAATAGCGCCGAGAGGTTGGGTTGGGTTAGGTTAGGTTATATTACGTTATTGATGTATATAAAGGCCCCACGGAGACGTAGAGGCCAACCCGCCAGGAATGTTGTCAAATAATAATGCCGAAAGGTTAGGTTGGGTTAGTTTAGGTTATATTACGTGATCGATGTATATAAAAGCCCCACGGAGACGTAGAGGCCAACTCGCCAGGAATGTTGTCAAATATTAGTACCGAGATGTTAGGTTGGGTTAGGTTAGGTTACATTACGCTATTGATGTATATAAAAGTTCCACGGAGACGTAGACGCCAAAAGCGCCAGGAATGTTGTCAAATATTACCGCCGAGAGGTTGGGTTGGGTTAGGTTAGGTTATATTACGTTATTGATGTATATAAAACTTCCACGGAGACGTAGAGGCCAACAAGCCAGGAATGTCGTCAAATATTACAGCCGAGATGTTACGCTGGGTTATTTTAGGTTAAATTACGTTATTGATGTATATGAAGGTCCCACGGAGACGTAGAGGTCAACTCGCCAGGAATGTTGTCAAATAATAGCGCCGAGAGGTTGGGTTGGGTTAGGTTAGGTTATATTACGTTATTGATGTATATAAAGGCCCCACGGAGACGTAGAGGCCAACCCGCCAGGAATGTTGTCAAATAATAATGCCGAAAGGTTAGGTTGGGTTAGTTTATGTTATATTACGTGATCGATGTATATAAAAGCCCTACGGAGACGTAGAGGCCAACTCGCCAGGAATGTTGTCAAATATTAGTACCGAGATGTTAGGTTGGGTTAGGTTAGGTTACATTACGCTATTGATGTATATAAAAGTTCCACGGAGACGTAGACGCCAACTCGCCAGGAATGTTGTCAAATATTACCGCCGAGATGATATGTTGGGTTAGGTTTGGTTATATTACGTTATTGATGTATATGAAGGCCCCACGGCGACGTAGAGACCAACCAGCCAGTAATGTTGTCAAATAATAGCGCCCAAAGGTTAGGTTGGGTTATTTTAGGTTATATTAAGTTATTGATGTATATAAAAGCCCCACGGAAACGTAGAGGCCAACTCGACAGGAATGTTGTCAAATATTACGGCCGAGATGTTAGGTTGGGTTAGGTTAGGTTATATTACGTTATTGATCTATATAAAGGTCCCACGGAAACCATGAGGCCAATAAGCAACGATTGTCGTCAAATATTACCGCCGTGATGTTAGATTGGGTTAGGTTAGGTTATATTAAGTTATTGATGTATATAAAAGTCCCTCGGAGACGTAGAGGTCAACTCGTCAGGAATGTTGTCAAATAATAGCGCCGAGAGGTTGGGTTGGGTTAGGTTAGGTTATATTACGTTATTGATGTATATAAAGGCCCCACGGAGACGTAGATGCCAACCCGCCAGGAATGTTGTCAAATAATAATGCCGAAAGGTTAGGTTGGGTTAGTTTAGGTTATATTACGTGATCGATGTATATAAAAGCCCCACGGAAACGTAGAGGCCAACTCGCCAGGAATGTTGTCAAATATTAGTACCGAGATGTTAGGTTGGGTTAGGTTAGGTTACATTACGCTATTGATGTATATAAAAGTTCCACGGAGACGTAGACGCCAAAAGCGCCAGGAATGTTGTCAAATATTACCGCCGAGAGGTTGGGTTGGGTTAGGTTAGGTTAAATTACGTTATTCATGTATATAAAACTTCCACGGAGACGTAGAGGCCAACAAGCCAGGAATGTCGTCAAATATTACAGCCGAGATGTTACGCTGGGTTATTTTAGGTTAAATTACGTTATTGATGTATATGAAGGTCCCACGGAGACGTAGAGGTCAACTCGCCAGGAATGTTGTCAAATATTACCGCCGAGATGTTAGGTTGGGTTAGGGTAGGTTATATTACGTTATTGATGGATATGAAGGTCCCACGGAGACGTAGAGGTCAACCTGCCAGGAATGTTGTCAAATATTAGCGCCGAGAGGTTGGGTTGGGTTAGGTTAGGTTATATTACGTTATTTATGTATATAAAGGCCCCACGGAGACGTAGAGGCCAACTCGCCAGGAATGTTGTCACATAATAGCGCCGAGTGGTTAGGTTGGGTTATATTAGGTTATATTACGTTGTTGATGGATATGAAGGTCCCACGGAGACGTAGAGGTCAACTCGGCAGGAATGTTGTCAAATATTACCGCCGAGATGTTAGGTTGGGTTAGGATAGGTTATATTACGTTATTGATGGATATGAAGGTCCCACGGAGACGAAGAGGTCAACTCGCCAGGAATGTTGTCAAATAATAGCGCCGAAAGGTTAGGTTGGGTAAGTTTAGGTTATATTACGTTATTGATGTATATAAAATTCCCACGGAGACGTAGAGGCCAACTCGCCAGGAATGTTGTCAAATATTAGTACCGAGATGTTAGGTTGGGTTATATTAGGTTATATTACGTTATTGATGGATATGAAGGTCCCACGGAGACGTAGAGGTCAACTCGCCAGGAATGTTGTCAAATATTACCGCCGAAATGTTAGGTTGGGTTAGGATAGGTTATATTACGTTATTGATGGATACGAAGGTCCCACGGAGACGTAGAGCTCAACTCGCCAGGAATGTTGTCAAATAATAGCGCCGAAAGGTTAGGTTGGGTAAGTTTAGGTTATATTACGTTATTGATGTATATAAAATTCCCACGGAGACGTAGAGGCCAACTCGCCACGAATGTTGTCAAATATTAGTACCGACATGTTAGGTTGGGTTAGGTTAGGTTACATTACGCTATTGATGTATATAAAAGTTCCACGGAGACGTAGACGCCAACTCGCCAGGAATGTTGTCAAATATTACCGCCGAGATGATAGGTTGGGTTAGGTTTGGTTATATTACGTTATTGATGTATATGAAGGCCCCACGGCGACGTAGAGGCCAACCAGCCAGTAATGTTGTCAAATAATAGCGCCCAAAGGTTAGGTTGGGTTAGTTTAGGTTATATTAAGTTATTGATATATATAAAAGCCCCACGGAAACGTAGAGGCCAACTCGACAGGAATGTTGTCAAATATTACGGCCGAGATGTTAGGTTGGGTTAGGTTAGGTTATATTACGTTATTGATCTATATAAAGGTCCCACGGAAACCATGAGGCCAATAAGCAACGATTGTCGTCAAATATTACCGCCGTGATGTTAGATTGGGTTAGGTTAGGTTATATTAAGTTATTGATGTATATAAAAGTCCCTCGGAGGCGTAGAGGTCAACTCGTCAGGAATGTTGTCAAATAATAGCGCCGAGAGGTTGGGTTGGGTTAGGTTAGGTTATATTACGTTATTGATGTATATAAAGGCCCCACGGAGACGTAGAGGCCAACCCGCCAGGAATGTTGTCAAATAATAATGCCGAAAGGTTAGGTTGGGTTAGTTTAGGTTATATTACGTGATCGATGTATATAAAAGCCCCACGGAGACGTAGAGGCCAACTCGCCAGGAATGTTGTCAAATATTAGTACCGAGATGTTAGGTTGGGTTAGGTTAGGTTACATTACGCTATTGATGTATATAAAAGTTCCACGGAGACGTAGACGCCAAAAGCGCCAGGAATGTTGTCAAATATTACCGCCGAGAGGTTGGGTTGGGTTAGGTTAGGTTAAATTACGTTATTGATGTATATAAAACTTCCACGGAGACGTAGAGGCCAACAAGCCAGGAATGTCGTCAAATATTACAGCCGAGATGTTACGCTGGGTTATTTTAGGTTAAATTACGTTATTGATGTATATGAAGGTCCCACGGAGACGTAGGGGTCAACTCGCCAGGAATGTTGTCAAATATTACCGCCGAGATGTTAGGTTGGGTTAGGGTAGGTTATATTACGTTATTGATGGATATGAAGGTCCCACGGAGACGTAGAGGTCAACCTGGCAGGAATGTTGTCAAATATTAGCGCCGAGAGGTTGGGTTGGGTTAGGTTAGGTTATATTACGTTATTTATGTATATAAAGGCCCCACGGAGACGTAGAGGCCAACTCGCCAGGAATGTTGTCACATAATAGCGCCGAGTGGTTAGGTTGGGTTATATTAGGTTATATTACGTTGTTGATGGATATGAAGGTCCCACGGATACGTAGAGGTCAACTCGCCAGGAATGTTGTCAAATATTACCGCCGAGATGTTAGGTTGGGTTAGGATAGGTTATATTACGTTATTGATGGATATGAAGGTCCCACGGAGACGTAGAGGCCAACCCGCCAGGAATGTTGTCAAATAATAATGCCGAAAGGTTCGGTTGGGTTAGTTTAAGTTATATTACGTGATCGATGTATATAAAAGCCCCACGGAGACGTAGAGGCCAACTCGCCAGGAATGTTGTCAAATATTAGTACCGAGATGTTAGGTTGGGTTAGGTTAGGTTACATTACGCTATTGATGTATATAAAAGTTCCACGGAGACGTAGACGCCAAAAGCGCCAGGAATGTTGTCAAATATTACCGCCGAGAGGTTGGGTTGGGTTAGGTTAGGTTAAATTACGTTATTGATGGATATGAAGGTCCCACGGTGTCGAAGAGGTCAACTCGCCAGGAATGTTGTCAAATAATAGCGCCGAAAGGTTAGGTTGGGTAAGTTTAGGTTATATTACGTTATTGATGTATATAAAATTCCCACGGAGACGTAGAGGCCAACTCGCCAGGAATGTTGTCAAATATTAGTACCGAGATGTTAGGTTGGGTTAGGTTAGGTTACATTACGCTATTGATGTATATAAAAGTTCCACGGAGACGTAGACGCCAACTCGCCAGGAATGTTGTCAAATATTACCGCCGAGATGATTGGTTGGGTTAGGTTTGGTTATATTACGTTATTGATGTATATGAAGGCCCCACGGCGACGTAGAGACCAACCAGCCAGTAATGTTGTCAAATAATAGCGCCCAAAGGTTAGGTTGGGTTATTTTAGGTTATATTAAGTTATTGATGTATATAAAAGCCCCACGGAAACGTAGAGGCCAACTCGACAGGAATGTTGTCAAATATTACGGCCGAGATGTTAGGTTGGGTTAGGTTAGGTTATATTACGTTATTGATCTATATAAAGGTCCCACGGAAACCATGAGGCCAATAAGCAACGATTGTCGTCAAATATTACCGCCGTGATGTTAGATTGGGTTAGGTTAGGTTATATTAAGTTATTGATGTATATAAAAGTCCCTCGGAGACGTAGAGGTCAACTCGTCAGGAATGTTGTCAAATAATAGCGCCGAGAGGTTGGGTTGGGTTAGGTTAGGTTATATTACGTTATTGATGTATATAAAAGTTCCACGGAGACGTAGACGCCAACTCGCCAGGAATGTTGTCAAATATTACCGCCGAGATGATTGGTTGGGTTAGGTTTGGTTATATTACGTTATTGATGTATATGAAAGCCCCACGGCGACGTAGAGACCAACCAGCCAGTAATGTTGTCAAATAATAGCGCCCAAAGGTTAGGTTGGGTTATTTTAGGTTATATTAAGTTATTGATGTATATAAAAGCCCCACGGAGACGTAGAGGCCAACCCGCCAGGAATGTTGTCAAATAATAATGCCGAAAGGTTAGGTTGGGTTAGTTTAGGTTATATTACGTGATCGATGTATATAAAAGCCCCACGGAGACGTAGAGGCCAACTCGCCAGGAATGTTGTCAAATATTAGTACCGAGATGTTAGGTTGGGTTAGGTTAGGTTACATTACGCTATTGATGTATATAAAAGTTCCACGGAGACGTAGACGCCAAAAGCGCCAGGAATGTTGTCAAATATTACCGCCGAGAGGTTGGGTTGTGTTAGGTTAGGTTAAATTACGTTATTGATGTATATAAAACTTCCACGGACACGTAGAGGCCAACAATCCAGGAATGTCGTCAAATATTACAGCCGAGATGTTACGCTGGGTTATTTTAGGTTAAATTACGTTATTGATGTATATGAAGGTCCCACGGAGACGTAGAGGTCAACTCGCGAGGAATGTTGTCAAATAATAGCGCCGAGAGGTTGGGTTGGGTTAGGTTAGGTTATATTACGTTATTGATGTATATAAAGGCCCCACGGAGACGTAGAGGCCAACCCGCCAGGAATGTTGTCAAATAATAATGCCGAAAGGTTAGGTTGGGTTAGTTTAGGTTATATTACGTGATCGATGTATATAAAAGCCCTACGGAGACGTAGAGGCCAACTCGCCAGGAATGTTGTCAAATATTAGTACCGAGATGTTAGGTTGGGTTAGGTTAGGTTACATTACGCTATTGATGTATATAAAAGTTCCACGGAGACGTTGACGCCAAAAGCGCCAGGAATGTTGTCAAATATTACCGCCGAGAGGTTGGGTTGGGTTAGGTTAGGTTATATTACGTTATTGATGTATATAAAACTTCCACGGAGACGTAGAGGCCAACAAGCCAGGAATGTCGTCAAATATTACAGCCGAGATGTTACGCTGGGTTATTTTAGGTTAAATTACGTTATTGATGTATATGAAGGTCCCACGGAGACGTAGGGGTCAACTCGCCAGGAATGTTGTCAAATATTACCGCCGAGATGTTAGGTTGGGTTAGGGTAGGTTATATTACGTTATTGATGGATATGAAGGTCCCACGGAGACGTAGAGGTCAACCTGCCAGGAATGTTGTCAAATATTAGCGCCGAGAGGTTGGGTTGGGTTAGGTTAGGTTATATTACGTTATTTATGTATATAAAGGCCCCACGGAGACGTAGAGGCCAACTCGCCAGGAATGTTGTCACATAATAGCGCCGAGTGGTTAGGTTGGGTTATATTAGGTTATATTACGTTGTTGATGGATATGAAGGTCCCACGGATACGTAGAGGTCAACTCGCCAGGAATGTTGTCAAATATTACCGCCGAGATGTTAGGTTGGGTTAGGATAGGTTATATTACGTTATTGATGGATATGAAGGTCCCACGGAGACGTAGAGGCCAACCCGCCAGGAATGTTGTCAAATAATAATGCCGAAAGGTTAGGTTGGGTTAGTTTAAGTTATATTACGTGATCGATGTATATAAAAGCCCCACGGAGACGTAGAGGCCAACTCGCCAGGAATGTTGTCAAATATTAGTACCGAGATGTTAGGTTGGGTTAGGTTAGGTTACATTACGCTATTGATGTATATAAAAGTTCCACGGAGACGTAGACGCCAAAAGCGCCAGGAATGTTGTCAAATATTACCGCCGAGAGGTTGGGTTGGGTTAGGTTAGGTTAAATTACGTTATTGATGGATATGAAGGTCCCACGGAGTCGAAGAGGTCAACTCGCCAGGAATGTTGTCAAATAATAGCGCCGAAAGGTTAGGTTGGGTAAGTTTAGGTTATATTACGTTATTGATGTATATAAAATTCCCACGGAGACGTAGAGGCCAACTCGCCAGGAATGTTGTCAAATATTAGTACCGAGATGTTAGGTTGGGTTAGGTTAGGTTACATTACGCTATTGATGTATATAAAAGTTCCACGGAGACGTAGACGCCAACTCGCCAGGAATGTTGTCAAATATTACCGCCGAGATGATTGGTTGGGTTAGGTTTGGTTATATTACGTTATTGATGTATATGAAGGCCCCACGGCGACGTAGAGACCAACCAGCCAGTAATGTTGTCAAATAATAGCGCCCAAAGGTTAGGTTGGGTTATTTTAGGTTATATTAAGTTATTGATGTATATAAAAGCCCCACGGAAACGTAGAGGCCAACTCGACAGGAATGTTGTCAAATATTACGGCCGAGATGTTAGGTTGGGTTAGGTTAGGTTATATTACGTTATTGATCTATATAAAGGTCCCACGGAAACCATGAGGCCAATAAGCAACGATTGTCGTCAAATATTACCGCCGTGATGTTAGATTGGGTTAGGTTAGGTTATATTAAGTTATTGATGTATATAAAAGTCCCTCGGAGACGTAGAGGTCAACTCGTCAGGAATGTTGTCAAATAATAGCGCCGAGAGGTTGGGTTGGGTTAGGTTAGGTTATATTACGTTATTGATGTATATAAAAGTTCCACGGAGACGTAGACGCCAACTCGCCAGGAATGTTGTCAAATATTACCGCCGAGATGATTGGTTGGGTTAGGTTTGGTTATATTACGTTATTGATGTATATGAAGGCCCCACGGCGACGTAGAGACCAACCAGCCAGTAATGTTGTCAAATAATAGCGCCCAAAGGTTAGGTTGGGTTATTTTAGGTTATATTAAGTTATTGATGTATATAAAAGCCCCACGGAGACGTAGAGGCCAACCCGCCAGGAATGTTGTCAAATAATAATGCCGAAAGGTTAGGTTGGGTTAGTTTAGGTTATATTACGTGATCGATGTATATAAAAGCCCCACGGAGACGTAGAGGCCAACTCGCCAGGAATGTTGTCAAATATTAGTACCGAGATGTTAGGTTGGGTTAGGTTAGGTTACATTACGCTATTGATGTATATAAAAGTTCCACGGAGACGTAGACGCCAAAAGCGCCAGGAATGTTGTCAAATATTACCGCCGAGAGGTTGAATTGGGTTAGGTTAGGTTAAATTACGTTATTGATGTATATAAAACTTCCACGGACACGTAGAGGCCAACAAGCCAGGAATGTCGTCAAATATTACAGCCGAGATGTTACGCTGGGTTATTTTAGGTTAAATTACGTTATTGATGTATATGAAGGTCCCACGGAGACGTAGAGGTCAACTCGCCAGGAATGTTGTCAAATAATAGCGCCGAGAGGTTGGGTTGGGTTAGGTTAGGTTATATTACGTTATTGATGTATATAAAGGCCCCACGGAGACGTAGAGGCCAACCCGCCAGGAATGTTGTCAAATAATAATGCCGAAAGGTTAGGTTGGGTTAGTTTAGGTTATATTACGTGATCGATGTATATAAAAGCCCTACGGAGACGTAGAGGCCAACTCGCCAGGAATGTTGTCAAATATTAGTACCGAGATGTTAGGTTGGGTTAGGTTAGGTTACATTACGCTATTGATGTATATAAAAGTTCCACGGAGACGTAGACGCCAAAAGCGCCAGGAATGTTGTCAAATATTACCGCCGAGAGGTTGGGTTGGGTTAGGTTAGGTTATATTACGTTATTGATGTATATAAAACTTCCACGGAGACGTAGAGGCCAACAAGCCAGGAATGTCGTCAAATATTACAGCCGAGATGTTACGCTGGGTTATTTTAGGTTAAATTACGTTATTGATGTATATGAAGGTCCCACGGAGACGTAGGGGTCAACTCGCCAGGAATGTTGTCAAATATTACCGCCGAGATGTTAGGTTGGTTTAGGGTAGGTTATATTACGTTATTGATGGATATGAAGGTCCCACGGAGACGTAGAGGTCAACCTGCCAGGAATGTTGTCAAATATTAGCGCCGAGAGGTTGGGTTGGGTTAGGTTAGGTTATATTACGTTATTTATGTATATAAAGGCCCCACGGAGACGTAGAGGCCAACTCGCCAGGAATGTTGTCACATAATAGCGCCGAGTGGTTAGGTTGGGTTATATTAGGTTATATTACGTTGTTGATGGATATGAAGGTCCCACGGAGACGTAGAGGTCAACTCGCCAGGAATGTTGTCAAATATTACCGCCGAGATGTTAGGTTGGGTTAGGATAGGTTATATTACGTTATTGATGGATATGAAGGTCCCACGGAGACGTAGAGGCCAACCCGCCAGGAATGTTGTCAAATAATAATGCCGAAAGGTTAGGTTGGGTTAGTTTAAGTTATATTACGTGATCGATGTATATAAAAGCCCCACGGAGACGTAGAGGCCAACTCGCCAGGAATGTTGTCAAATATTAGTACCGAGATGTTAGGTTGGGTTAGGTTAGGTTACATTACGCTATTGATGTATATAAAAGTTCCACGGAGACGTAGACGCCAAAAGCGCCAGGAATGTTGTCAAATATTACCGCCGAGAGGTTGGGTTGGGTTAGGTTAGGTTAAATTACGTTATTGATGGATATGAAGGTCCCACGGAGACGAAGAGGTCAACTCGCCAGGAATGTTGTCAAATAATAGCGCCGAAAGGTTAGGTTGGGTAAGTTTAGGTTATATTACGTTATTGATGTATATAAAATTCCCACGGAGACGTAGAGGCCAACTCGCCAGGAATGTTGTCAAATATTAGTACCGAGATGTTAGGTTGGGTTAGGTTAGGTTACATTACGCTATTGATGTATATAAAAGTTCCACGGAGACGTAGACGCCAAAAGCGCCAGGAATGTTGTCAAATATTACCGCCGAGATGATAGGTTGGGTTAGGTTTGGTTATATTACGTTATTGATGTATATGAAGGCCCCACGGCGACGTAGAGACCAACCAGCCAGTAATGTTGTCAAATAATAGCGCCCAAAGGTTAGGTTGGGTTATTTTAGGTTATATTAAGTTATTGATGTATATAAAAGCCCCACGGAAACGTAGAGGCCAACTCGACAGGAATGTTGTCAAATATTACGGCCGAGATGTTAGGTTGGGTTAGGTTAGGTTATATTACATTATTGATCTATATAAAGGTCCCACGGAAACCATGAGGCCAATAAGCAACGATTGTCGTCAAATATTACCGCCGTGATGTTAGATTGGGTTAGGTTAGGTTATATTAAGTTATTGATGTATATAAAAGTCCCTCGGAGACGTAGAGGTCAACTCGTCAGGAATGTTGTCAAATAATAGCGCCGAGAGGTTGGGTTGGGTTAGGTTAGGTTATATTACGTTATTGATGTATATAAAGGCCCCACGGAGACGTAGAGGCCAACCCGCCAGGAATGTTGTCAAATAATAATGCCGAAAGGTTAGGTTGGGTTAGTTTAGGTTATATTACGTGATCGATGTATATAAAAGCCCCACGGAGACGTAGAGGCCAACTCGCCAGGAATGTTGTCAAATATTAGTACCGAGATGTTAGGTTGGGTTAGGTTAGGTTACATTACGCTATTGATGTATATAAAAGTTCCACGGAGACGTAGACGCCAAAAGCGCCAGGAATGTTGTCAAATATTACCGCCGAGAGGTTGGGTTGGGTTAGGTTAGGTTAAATTACGTTATTGATGTATATAAAACTTCCACGGAGACGTAGAGGCCAACAAGCCAGGAATGTCGTCAAATATTACAGCCGAGATGTTACGCTGGATTATTTTAGGTTAAATTACGTTATTGATGTATATGAAGGTCCCACGGAGACGTAGAGGTCAACTCGCCAGGAATGTTGTCAAATAATAGCGCCGAGAGGGTGGGTTGGGTTAGGTTAGGTTATATTACGTTATTGATGTATATAAAGGCCCCACGGAGACGTAGAGGCCAACCCGCCAGGAATGTTGTCAAATAATAATGCCGAAAGGTTAGGTTGGGTTAGTTTAGGTTATATTACGTGATCGATGTATATAAAAGCCCTACGGAGACGTAGAGGCCAACTCGCCAGGAATGTTGTCAAATATTAGTACCGAGATGTTAGGTTGGGTTAGGTTAGGTTACATTACGCTATTGATGTATATAAAAGTTCCACGGAGACGTAGACGCCAAAAGCGCCAGGAATGTTGTCAAATATTACCGCCGAGAGGTTGGGTTGGGTTAGGTTAGGTTATATTACGTTATTGATGTATATAAAGGCCCCACGGAGACGTAGAGGCCAACTCGCCAGGAATGATGTCACATAATAGCGCCGAGTGGTTAGGTTGGGTTATATTAGGTTATATTACGTTATTGATGGATATGAAGGTCCCACGGAGACGTAGAGGTCAACTCGCCAGGAATGTTGTCAAATATTACCGCCGAAATGTTAGGTTGGGTTAGGATAGGTTATATTACGTTATTGATGGATATGAAGGTCCCACGGAGACGTAGAGCTCAACTCGCCAGGAATGTTGTCAAATAATAGCGCCGAAAGGTTAGGTTGGGTAAGTTTAGGTTATATTACGTTATTGATGTATATAAAATTCCCACGGAGACGTAGAGGCCAACTCGCCAGGAATGTTGTCAAATATTAGTACCGAGATGTTAGGTTGGGTTAGGTTAGGTTACATTACGCTATTGATGTATATAAAAGTTCCACGGAGACGTAGACGCCAACTCGCCAGGAATGTTGTCAAATATTACCGCCGAGATGATAGGTTGGGTTAGGTTTGGTTATATTACGTTATTGATGTATATGAAGGGCCCACGGCGACGTAGAGACCAACCAGCCAGTAATGTTGTCAAATAATAGCGCCCAAAGGTTAGGTTGGGTTATTTTAGGTTATATTAAGTTATTGATGTATATAAAAGCCCCACGGAAACGTAGAGGCCAACTCGACAGGAATGTTGTCAAATATTACGGCCGAGATGTTAGGTTGGGTTAGGTTAGGTTATATTACGTTATTGATCTATATAAAGGTCCCACGGAAACCATGAGGCCAATAAGCAACGATTGTCGTCAAATATTACCGCCGTGATGTTAGATTGGGTTAGGTTAGGTTATATTAAGTTATTGATGTATATAAAAGTCCCTCGGAGACGTAGAGGTCAACTCGTCAGGAATGTTGTCAAATAATAGCGCCGAGAGGTTGGGTTGGGTTAGGTTAGGTTATATTACGTTATTGATGTATATAAAGGCCCCACGGAGACGTAGAGGCCAACCCGCCAGGAATGTTGTCAAATAATAATGCCGAAAGGTTAGGTTGGGTTAGTTTAGGTTATATTACGTGATCGATGTATATAAAAGCCCCACGGAGACGTAGAGGCCAACTCGCCAGGAATGTTGTCAAATATTAGTACCGAGATGTTAGGTTGGGTTAGGTTAGGTTACATTACGCTATTGATGTATATAAAAGTTCCACGGAGACGTAGACGCCAAAAGCGCCAGGAATGTTGTCAAATATTACCGCCGAGAGGTTGGGTTGGGTTAGGTTAGGTTAAATTACGTTATTGATGTATATAAAACTTCCACGGAGACGTAGAGGCCAACAAGCCAGGAATGTCGTCAAATATTACAGCCGAGATGTTACGCTGGGTTATTTTAGGTTAAATTACGTTATTGATGTATATGAAGGTCCCACGGAGACGTAGAGGTCAACTCGCCAGGAATGTTGTCAAATATTACCGCCGAGATGTTAGGTTGGGTTAGGGTAGGTTATATTACGTTATTGATGGATATGAAGGTCCCACGGAGACGTAGAGGTCAACCTGCCAGGAATGTTGTCAAATATTAGCGCCGAGATGATAGGTTGGGTTAGGTTTGGTTATATTACGTTATTGATGTATATGAAGGCCCCACGGCGACGTAGAGGCCAACCAGCCAGTAATGTTGTCAAATAATAGCGCCCAAAGGTTAGGTTGGGTTAGTTTAGGTTATATTAAGTTATTGATATATATAAAAGCCCCACGGAAACGTAGAGGCCAACTCGACAGGAATGTTGTCAAATATTACGGCCGAGATGTTAGGTTGGGTTAGGTTAGGTTATATTACGTTATTGATCTATATAAAGGTCCCACGGAAACCATGAGGCCAATAAGCAACGATTGTCGTCAAATAATACCGCCGTGATGTTAGATTGGGTTAGGTTAGGTTATATTAAGTTATTGATGTATATAAAAGTCCCTCGGAGGCGTAGAGGTCAACTCGTCAGGAATGTTGTCAAATAATAGCGCCGAGAGGTTGGGTTGGGTTAGGTTAGGTTATATTACGTTATTGATGTATATAAAGGCCCCACGGAGACGTAGAGGCCAACCCGCCAGGAATGTTGTCAAATAATAATGCCGAAAGGTTAGGTTGGGTTAGTTTAGGTTATATTACGTGATCGATGTATATAAAAGCCCCACGGACACGTAGAGGCCAACTCGCCAGGAATGTTGTCAAATATTAGTACCGAGATGTTAGGTTGGGTTAGGTTAGGTTACATTACGCTATTGATGTATATAAAAGTTCCACGGAGACGTAGACGCCAAAAGCGCCAGGAATGTTGTCAAATATTACCGCCGAGAGGTTGGGTTGGGTTAGGTTAGGTTAAATTACGTTATTGATGTATATAAAACTTCCACGGAGACGTAGAGGCCAACAAGCCAGGAATGTCGTCAAATATTACAGCCGAGATGTTACGCTGGGTTATTTTAGGTTAAATTACGTTATTGATGTATATGAAGGTCCCACGGAGACGTAGGGGTCAACTCGCCAGGAATGTTGTCAAATATTACCGCCGAGATGTTAGGTTGGGATAGGGTAGGTTATATTACGTTATTGATGGATATGAAGGTCCCACGGAGACGTAGAGGTCAACCTGCCAGGAATGTTGTCACATAATAGCGCCGAGTGGTTAGGTTGGGTTATATTAGGTTATATTACGTTGTTGATGGATATGAAGGTCCCACGGAGACGTAGAGGTCAACTCGGCAGGAATGTTGTCAAATATTACCGCCGAGATGTTAGGTTGGGTTAGGATAGGTTATATTACGTTATTGATGGATATGAAGGTCCCACGGAGACGAAGAGGTCAACTCGCCAGGAATGTTGTCAAATAATAGCGCCGAAAGGTTAGGTTGGGTAAGTTTAGGTTATATTACGTTATTGATGGATATGAAGGTCCCACGGAGACGTAGAGCTCAACTCGCCAGGAATGTTGTCAAATAATAGCGCCGAAAGGTTAGGTTGGGTAAGTTTAGGTTATATTACGTTATTGATGTATATAAAATTCCCACGGAGACGTAGAGGCCAACCCGCCAGGAATGTTGTCAAATAATAATGCCGAAAGGTTAGGTTGGGTTACATTACGCTATTGATGTATATAAAAGTTCCACGGAGACGTAGACGCCAAAAGCGCCAGGAATGTTGTCAAATATTACCGCCGAGAGGTTGGGTTGGGTTAGGTTAGGTTATATTACGTTATTGATGTATATAAAGGCCCCACGGAGACGTAGAGGCCAACTCGCCAGGAATGATGTCACATAATAGCGCCGAGTGGTTAGGTTGGGTTATATTAGGTTATATTACGTTATTGATGGATATGAAGGTCCCACGGAGACGTAGAGGTCAACTCGCCAGGAATGTTGTCAAATATTACCGCCGAAATGTTAGGTTGGGTTAGGATAGGTTATATTACGTTATTGATGGATATGAAGGTCCCACGGAGACGTAGAGCTCAACTCGCCAGGAATGTTGTCAAATAATAGCGCCGAAAGGTTAGGTTGGGTAAGTTTAGGTTATATTACGTTATTGATGTATATAAAATTCCCACGGAGACGTAGAGGCCAACTCGCCAGGAATGTTGTCAAATATTAGTACCGAGATGTTAGGTTGGGTTAGGTTAGGTTACATTACGCTATTGATGTATATAAAAGTTCCACGGAGACGTAGACGCCAACTCGCCAGGAATGTTGTCAAATATTACCGCCGAGATGATAGGTTGGGTTAGGTTTGGTTATATTACGTTATTGATGTATATGAAGGCCCCACGGCGACGTAGAGACCAACCAGCCAGTAATGTTGTCAAATAATAGCGCCCAAAGGTTAGGTTGGGTTATTTTAGGTTATATTAAGTTATTGATGTATATAAAAGCCCCACGGAAACGTAGAGGCCAACTCGACAGGAATGTTGTCAAATATTACGGCCGAGATGTTAGGTTGGGTTAGGTTAGGTTATATTACGTTATTGATCTATATAAAGGTCCCACGGAAACCATGAGGCCAATAAGCAACGATTGTCGTCAAATATTACCGCCGTGATGTTAGATTGGGTTAGGTTAGGTTATATTAAGTTATTGATGTATATAAAAGTCCCTCGGAGACGTAGAGGTCAACTCGTCAGGAATGTTGTCAAATAATAGCGCCGAGAGGTTGGGTTGGGTTAGGTTAGGTTATATTACGTTATTGATGTATATAAAGGCCCCACGGAGACGTAGAGGCCAACCCGCCAGGAATGTTGTCAAATAATAATGCCGAAAGGTTAGGTTGGGTTAGTTTAGGTTATATTACGTGATCGATGTATATAAAAGCCCCACGGAGACGTAGAGGCCAACTCGCCAGGAATGTTGTCAAATATTAGTACCGAGATGTTAGGTTGGGTTAGGTTAGGTTACATTACGCTATTGATGTATATAAAAGTTCCACGGAGACGTAGACGCCAAAAGCGCCAGGAATGTTGTCAAATATTACCGCCGAGAGGTTGGGTTGGGTTAGGTTAGGTTAAATTACGTTATTGATGTATATAAAACTTCCACGGAGACGTAGAGGCCAACAAGCCAGGAATGTCGTCAAATATTACAGCCGAGATGTTACGCTGGGTTATTTTAGGTTAAATTACGTTATTGATGTATATGAAGGTCCCACGGAGACGTAGAGGTCAACTCGCCAGGAATGTTGTCAAATATTACCGCCGAGATGTTAGGTTGGGTTAGGGTAGGTTATATTACGTTATTGATGGATATGAAGGTCCCACGGAGACGTAGAGGTCAACCTGCCAGGAATGTTGTCAAATATTAGCGCCGAGAGGTTGGGTTGGGTTAGGTTAGGTTATATTACGTTATTTATGTATATAAAGGCCCCGCGGAGACGTAGAGGCCAACTCGCCAGGAATGTTGTCACATAATAGCGCCGAGTGGTTAGGTTGGGTTATATTAGGTTATATTACGTTGTTGATGGATATGAAGGTCCCACGGAGACGTAGAGGTCAACTCGGCAGGAATGTTGTCAAATATTACCGCCGAGATGTTAGGTTGGGTTAGGATAGGTTATATTACGTTATTGATGGATATGAAGGTCCCACGGAGACGAAGAGGTCAACTCGCCAGGAATGTTGTCAAATAATAGCGCCGAAAGGTTAGGTTGGGTAAGTTTAGGTTATATTACGTTATTGATGTATATAAAATTCCCACGGAGACGTAGAGGCCAACTCGCCAGGAATGTTGTCAAATATTAGTACCGAGATGATAGGTTGGGTTAGGTTAGGTTACATTAAGCTATTGATGTATATAAAAGTTCCACGGAGACGTAGACGCCAACTCGCCAGGAATGTTGTCAAATATTACCGCCGAGATGATAGGTTGGGTTAGGTTTGTTTATATTTCGTTATTGATGTATATGAAGGCCCCACGGAGACGTAGAGGCCAACCAGCCAGTAATGTTGTCAAATAATAGCGCCCAAAGGTTAGGTTGGGTTAGTTTAGGTTATATTAAGTTATTGATGTATATAAAAGCCCCACGGAAACGTAGAGGCCAACTCGACAGGAATGTTGTCAAATACTACGGCCGAGATGTTAGGTTGGCTTAGGTTAGGTTATATTACGTTACTGATCTATATAAAGGTCCCACGGAAACCATGAGGCCAATAAGCAACGATTGTCGTCAAATATTACCGCCGTGATGTTAGATTGGGTTAGGTTAGGTTATATTAAGTTATTGATGTACATAAAAGTCCCACGGAGACGTAGAGGTCAACTCGTCAGGAATGTTGTCAAATAATAGCGCCGAGAGGTTGGGTTGGGTTAGGTTAGGTTATATTACGTGATCGATGTATATAAAAGCCCCACGGAGACGTAGAGGCCAACTCGCCAGGAATGTTGTCAAATATTAGTACCGAGATGTTAGGTTGGGTTAGGTTAGGTTACATTACGCTATTGATGTATATAAAAGTTCCACGGAGACGTAGACGCCAAAAGCGCCAGGAATGTTGTCAAATATTACCGCCGAGAGGTTGGGTTGGGTTAGGTTAGGTTAAATTACGTTATTGATGTATATAAAACTTCCACGGAGACGTAGAGGCCAACAAGCCAGGAATGTCGTCAAATATTACAGCCGAGATGTTACGCTGGGTTATTTTAGGTTAAGTTACGTTATTGATGTATATGAAGGTCCCACGGAGACGTAGAGGTCAACTCGCCAGGAATGTTGTCAAATATTACCGCCGAGATGTTAGGTTGGGTTAGGGTAGGTTATATTACGTTATTGATGGATATGAAGGTCCCACGGAGACGTAGAGGTCAACCTGCCAGGAATGTTGTCAAATATTAGCGCCGAGAGGTTGGGTTGGGTTAGGTTAGGTTATATTACGTTATTTATGTATATAAAGGCCCCACGGAGACGTAGAGGCCAACACGCCAGGAATGTTGTCACATAATAGCGCCGAGTGGTTAGGTTGGGTTATATTAGGTTATATTACGTTGTTGATGGATATGAAGGTCCCACGGAGACGTAGAGGTCAACTCGCCAGGAATGTTGTCAAATATTACCGCCGAGATGTTAGGTTGGGTTAGGATAGGTTATATTACGTTATTGATGGATATGAAGGTCCCACGGGGACGTAGAGCTCAACTCGCCAGGAATGTTGTCAAATAATAGCGCCGAAAGGTTAGGTTGGGTAAGGTTAGGTTATATTACGTTATTGATGTATATAAAATTCCCACGGAGACGTAGAGGCCAACTCGCCAGGAATGTTGTCAAATATTAGTACCGAGATGTTAGGTTGGGTTAGGTTAGGTTACATTACGCTATTGATGTATATAAAAGTTCCACGGAGACGTAGACGCCAACTCGCCAGGAATGTTGTCAAATATTACCGCCGAGATGATAGGTTGGGTTAGGTTTGGTTATATTACGTTATTGATGTATATGAAGGCCCCACGGCGACGTAGAGGCCAACCAGCCAGTAATGTTGTCAAATAATAGCGCCCAAAGGTTAGGTTGGGTTAGTTTAGGTTATATTAAGTTATTGATATATATAAAAGCCCCACGGAAACGTAGAGGCCAACTCGACAGGAATGTTGTCAAATATTACGGCCGAGATGTTAGGTTGGGTTAGGTTAGGTTATATTACGTTATTGATCTATATAAAGGTCCCACGGAAACCATGAGGCCAATAAGCAACGATTGTCGTCAAATATTACCGACGTGATGTTAGATTGGGTTAGGTTAGGTTATATTAAGTTATTGATGTATATAAAAGTCCCTCGGAGGCGTAGAGGTCAACTCGTCAGGAATGTTGTCAAATAATAGCGCCGAGAGGTTGGGTTGGGTTAGGTTAGGTTATATTACGTTATTGATGTATATAAAGGCCCCACGGAGACGTAGAGGCCAACCCGCCAGGAATGTTGTCAAATAATAATGCCGAAAGGTTAGGTTGGGTTAGTTTAGGTTATATTACGTGATCGATGTATATAAAAGCCCCACGGAGACGTAGAGGCCAACTCGCCAGGAATGTTGTCAAATATTAGTACCGAGATGTTAGGTTGGGTTAGGTTAGGTTACATTACGCTATTGATGTATATAAAAGTTCCACGGAGACGTAGACGCCAAAAGCGCCAGGAATGTTGTCAAATATTACCGCCGAGAGGTTGGGTTGGGTTAGGTTAGGTTAAATTACGTTATTGATGTATATAAAACTTCCACGGAGACGTAGAGGCCAACAAGCCAGGAATGTCGTCAAATATTACAGCCGAGATGTTACGCTGGGTTATTTTAGGTTAAATTACGTTATTGATGTATATGAAGGTCCCACGGAGACGTAGAGGTCAACTCGCCAGGAATGTTGTCAAATATTACCGCCGAGATGTTAGGTTGGGTTAGGATAGGTTATATTACGTTATTGATGGATATGAAGGTCCCACGGAGACGTAGAGCTCAACTCGCCAGGAATGTTGTCAAATAATAGCGCCGAAAGGTTAGGTTGGGTAAGGTTAGGTTATATTACGTTATTGATGTATATAAAATTCCCACGGAGACGTAGAAGCCAACTCGCCAGGAATGTTGTCAAATATTAGTACCGAGATGTTAGGTTGGGTTAGGTTAGGTTACATTACGCTATTGATGTATATAAAAGTTCCACGGAGACGTAGACGCCAACTCGCCAGGAATGTTGTCAAATATTACCGCCGAGATGATAGGTTGGGTTAGGTTTGGTTATATTACGTTATTGATGTATATGAAGGCCCCACGGCGACGTAGAGGCCAACCAGCCAGTAATGTTGTCAAATAATAATGCCGAAAGGTTAGGTTGGGTTAGTTTAGGTTATATTAAGTTATTGATATATATAAAAGCCCCACGGAAACGTAGAGGCCAACTCGACAGGAATGTTGTCAAATATTACGGCCGAGATGTTAGGTTGGGTTAGGTTAGGTTATATTACGTTATTGATCTATATAAAGGTCCCACGGAAACCATGAGGCCAATAAGCAACGATTGTCGTCAAATATTACCGCCGTGATGTTAGATTGGGTTAGGTTAGGTTATATTAAGTTATTGATGTATATAAAAGTCCCTCGGAGACGTAGAGGTCAACTCGTCAGGAATGTTGTCAAATAATAGCGCCGAGAGGTTGGGTTGGGTTAGGTTAGGTTATATTACGTTATTGATGTATATAAAGGCCCCACGGAGACGTAGAGGCCAACCCGCCAGGAATGTTGTCAAATAATAATGCCGAAAGGTTAGGTTGGGTTAGTTTAGGTTATATTACGTGATCGATGTATATAAAAGCCCCACGGAGACGTAGAGGCCAACTCGCCAGGAATGTTGTCAAATATTACCGCCGAGATGATAGGATGGGTTAGGTTTGGTTATATTACGTTATTGATGTATATGAAGGCCCCACGGCGACGTAGAGGCCAACCAGCCAGTAATGTTGTCAAATAATAGCGCCCAAAGGTTAGGTTGGGTTAGTTTAGGTTATATTAAGTTATTGATATATATAAAAGCCCCACGGAAACGTAGAGGCCAACTCGACAGGAATGTTGTCAAATATTACGGCCGAGATGTTAGGTTGGGTTAGGTTAGGTTATATTACGTTATTGATCTATATAAAGGTCCCACGGAAACCATGAGGCCAATAAGCAACGATTGTCGTCAAATATTACCGCCGTGATGTTAGATTGGGTTAGGTTAGGTTATATTAAGTTATTGATGTATATAAAAGTCCCTCGGAGACGTAGAGGTCAACTCGTCAGGAATGTTGTCAAATAATAGCGCCGAGAGGTTGGGTTGGGTTAGGTTAGGTTATATTACGTTATTGATGTATATAAAGGCCCCACGGAGACGTAGAGGCCAACCCGCCAGGAATGTTGTCAAATAATAATGCCGAAAGGTTAGGTTGGGTTAGTTTAGGTTATATTACGTGATCGATGTATATAAAAGCCCCACGGAGACGTAGAGGCCAACTCGCCAGGAATGTTGTCAAATATTAGTACCGAGATGTTAGGTTGGGTTAGGTTAGGTTACATTACGCTATTGATGTATATAAAAGTTCCACGGAGACGTAGACGCCAAAAGCGCCAGGAATGTTGTCAAATATTACCGCCGAGAGGTTGGGTTGGGTTAGGTTAGGTTAAATTACGTTATTGATGTATATAAAACTTCCACGGAGACGTAGAGGCCAACAAGCCAGGAATGTCGTCAAATATTACAGCCGAGATGTTACGCTGGGTTATTTTAGGTTAAATTACGTTATTGATGTATATGAAGGTCCCACGGAGACGTAGAGGTCAACTCGCCAGGAATGTTGTCAAATATTACCGCCGAGATGTTAGGTTGGGTTAGGGTAGGTTATATTACGTTATTGATGGATATGAAGGTCCCACGGAGACGTAGAGGTCAACCTGCCAGGAATGTTGTCAAATATTAGCGCCGAGAGGTTGGGTTGGGTTAGGTTAGGTTATATTACGTTATTTATGTATATAAAGGCCCCACGGAGACGTAGAGGCCAACTCGCCAGGAATGTTGTCACATAATAGCGCCGAGTGGTTAGGTTGGGTTATATTAGGTTATATTACGTTGTTGATGGATATGAAGGTCCCACGGAGATGTAGAGGTCAACTCGCCAGGAATGTTGTCAAATATTACCGCCGAGATGTTAGGTTGGGTTAGGATAGGTTATATTACGTTATTGATGGATATGAAGGTCCCACGGAGACGTAGAGCTCAACTCGCCAGGAATGTTGTCAAATAATAGCGCCGAAAGGTTAGGTTGGGTAAGTTTAGGGTATATTACGTTATTGATGTATATAAAATTCCCACGGAGACGTAGAGGCCAACTCGCCAGGAATGTTGTCAAATATTGGTACCGAGATGTTATGTTGGGTTAGGTTAGGTTACATTACGCTATTGATGTATATAAAAGTTCCACGGAGACGTAGACGCCAACTCGCCAGGAATGTTGTCAAATATTACCGCCGAGATGTTAGGTTGGGTTAGGGTAGGTTATATTACGTTATTGATGGATATGAAGGTCCCACGGAGACGTAGAGGTCAACCTGCCAGGAATGTTGTCAAATATTAGCGCCGAGAGGTAGGGTTGGGTTAGGTTAGGTTATATTACGTTATTTATGTACATAAAGGCCCCACGGAGACGTAGAGGCCAACTCGCCAGGAATGTTGTCACATAATAGCGCCGAGTGGTTCGGTTGGGTTATATTAGGTTATATTACGTTGTTGATGGATATGAAGGTCCCACGGAGACGTAGAGGTCAACTCGCCAGGAATGTTGTCAAATATTACCGCCGAGATGTTAGGTTGGGTTAGGATAGGTTATATTACGTTATTGATGGATATGAAGGTCCCACGGAGACGAAGAGGCCAACTCGCCAGGAATGTTGTCAAATAATAGCGCCGGAAGGTTATGTTGGGTAAGTTCAGGTTATATTACGTTATTGATGTATATAAAATTCCCACGGAGACGTAGAGGCCAACTCGCCAGGAATGTTGTCAAATATTAGTACCGAGATGTTAGGTTGGGTTAGGTTAGGTTACATTACGCTATTGATGTATATAAAAGTTCCACGGAGACGTAGACGCCAACTCGCCAGGAATGTTGTCAAATATTACCGCCGAGATGATAGGTTGGGTTAGGTTAGGTTATATTACGTTATTGATGTATATAAAGTCCCCACGGAGACGTAGAAGCCAACTCGCCAGGAATGTTGTCAAATAATAGCGCCCAAAGGTTAGGTTGGGTTAGTTTAGGTTATATTAAGTTATTGATGTATATAAAAGCCCCACGGAAACGTAGAGGCCAACTCGACAGGAATGTTGTCAAATACTACGGCCGAGATGTTAGGTTGGGTTAGGTTAGGCTATATTACGTTACTGATCTATATAAAGGTCCCACGGAAACCATGAGGCCAATAAGCAACGATTGTCGTCAAATATTACCGCCGTGATGTTAGATTGGGTTAGGTTAGGTTATATTAAGTTATTGATGTATATAAAAGTCCCACGGAGACGTAGAGGTCAACTCGTCAGGAATGTTGTCAAATAATAGCGCCGAGAGGTTGGGTTGGGTTAGGTTAGGTTATATTACGTTATTGATTTATATAAAGGCCCCACGGAGACGTAGAGGCCAACCCGCCAGGAATGTTGTCAAATAATAATGCCGAAAGGTTAGGATGGGTTAATTTAGGTTATATTACGTGATTGATGTATATAAAAGCCCCACGGAGACGTAGAGGCCAACTCGCCAGGAATGTTGTCAAATATTAGTGCCGAGAGGTTGGGTTGGGTTAGGTTAGGTTAAATTACGTTATTGATGTATATAAAACTCCCACGAAGACGTAGAGGCCAAATCGCCAGGAATGTTGTCAAATATTACCGCCGAGATGATAGGTTGTGTTAGGCTAGGTTATATTACGTTATTGATGTATATAAAGGCCCCACGGAGACGTAGAGGCCAACCCGCCAGGAATGATGTCAAATAATAATGCCGAAAGGTTAGGTTGGGTTAGTTTAGGTTATATTACGTTATTTATGTATATAAAAGCCCCACGGAGACGTAGAGGCCAACTCGCCAGGAATGTTGTCAAATATTAGTGCCGAGAGGTTGGGTTGGGTTAGGTTAGGTTAAATTACGTTATTGTTGTATATAAAACTCCCACGGAGACGTAGAGGCCAACTCGCCAGGAATGTTGTCAAATATTACCGCCGAGATGTTAGGTTGGGTTAGGTTAGGTTATATTACGTTATTGATGTATATAAAGGTACCACGGAAACATAGAGGCCAACAAGCCAGGAATGTTGTCAAATATTAGTGCCGAGAGGTTGGCTTGGGTTAGGTTAGGTTATATTACGTTATTGATGTATATAAAGGCCCCACGGAGACGTAGAGGCCAACTCGACAGGAATGTTGTCAAATATTACGGCCGAGATATTAGGTTGGGTTAGGTTAGGTTATGTTACGTTATTGATGTATATAAAATTCCCACGGAGACGTAGAGGCCAACTCGCCAGGAATGTTGTCAAATATTAGTACCGAGATGTTAGGTTGGGTTAGGTTAGGTTACATTACGCTATTGATGTATATAAAAGTTCCACGGAGACGTAGACGCCAACTCGCCAGGAATGTTGTCAAATATTACCGCCGAGATGATAGGTTGGGTTAGGTTGGGTTATATTACGTTATTGATGTATATGAAGGCCCCACGGGGACGTAGAGGCCAACCCGCCAGGAATGTTGTCAAATAATAGCGCCCAAAGGTTAGGTTGGGTTATTTTAGGTTATATTAAGTTATTGATGTATATAAAAGCCCCACGGAAACGTAAAGGCCAACTCGCCAGGATTGTTCTCAAATATTACCGCCGAGATGATAGGTTGGGTTAGGTTAGGTTATATTACGTTATTGATGTATATGGAGGCCCCACGAAGACGTAGAGGCCAACTCGCCAGGAATGTTGTAAAATATTAGTGCCGAGAGGTTGGGTTGGGTTAGGTTAGGTTATATTACGTTATTGATGTATATAAAGGCCCCACGGAGACGTAGAGGCCAACCCGCCAGGAATGTTGTCAAATAATAGCGCCGAAATGTTAGGCTGAGTTATGTAAGGTTATATTACGTTATTGATATATGTGAAGGTCCCACGGAGACGTAGAAGTCAACTCGCTAGGAATGTTGTAAAATAATAGCGCTCAAAGGTTAGGTTGGGTTAGTTTAGGTTATATTAAGTTATTGATGTATATAAAAGCCCCACGGAAACGTAGAGGCCAACTCGCCAGGAATGTTGTCAAATATTAGTGTCGAAAGGTTGGGTTGGGTTATGTAAGGTTATATTATATTATTGATGTATATGAAGGTCCCACGGAGAGGTAAAGGCCAACTCGCCAGGAATATTGTCAAATATTAGTGCCGAGAGGTTGGGTTGGGTTAGGTTAGGTTATATTACGTTATTGATGTATATAAAGTTCCCACGGAGACGTAGAGGCCAACCCGCCAGGAATGTTGTCAAATAATAATGCCGAAAGGTTAGGTTGGGTTAGGTTCGGTTACATTTCGCTATTGATGTATATAAAAGTTCCACGGAGACGTAGAGGCCAACTCGCCAGGAATGTTGTCAAATATTACCGCCGAGATGATCGGTTGGGATAGGTTGGGTTATATTACGTTATCGATTTATATGAAGGCACCACGGAGACGTAGATGCCATCTCGCCAGGAATGTTGTAAAATATTAGTACCGAGATGTTAGGTTGGGTTAGGTTAGGTTATATTACGCTATTGATGTATATAAAAGTTCCACGGAGACGTAGAGGCCAACTCGAGAGGAATGTTGTCAAATATTACGGCCGAGATGTTAGGTTGGGTTAGGCTCGGTTATATTACGTTATTGATCTATATAAAGGTCCCACGGAAACCATGAGGCCAATAAGCAACGATTGTCGTCAAATATTACCGCCGTGATGTTAGATTGGGTTAGGTTAGGTTATATTAAGTTATTGATGTATATAAAAGTCCCACGGAGACGTAGAGGTCAACTCGTCAGGAATGTTGTCAAATAATAGCGCCGAGATGTTGGGTTGGGTTAGGTTAGGTTATATTACGTTATTGATGTATATAAAGGCCCCACGGAGACGTAGAGGCCAACCCGCCAGGAATGTTGTCAAATAATAATGCCGAAAGGTTAGGTTGGGTTAGGTTAGGTTATATTACGTTATTGATGTATATAAAGGCCCCACGGAGACGTAGAGGCCAACTCGACAGGAATGTTGTCAAATATTACCGCCGAGATATTAGGTTGGGTTAGGTTAGGTTATATTACGTTATTGATGTATATAAAATTCCCACGGAGACGTAGAGGCCAACTCGACAGGAATGTTGTCAAATAATAGCGCCCAAAGGTAAGGTTGGGTTAGTTTAGGTTATATTATGTTATTGATGTATATAAAAGCCCCACGGAAACGTAGAGGCCAACTCGACAGGAATGTTGTCAAATATTACGGCCGAGATGTTAGGTTGGGTTAGGTTAGGTTATATTACGTTATTGATCTATATAAAGGTCCCACGGAAACCATGAGGCCAATAAGCAACGATTGTCGTCAAATATTACCGCCGTGATGTTAGATTGGGTTAGGTTAGGTTATATTAAGTTATTGATGTATATAAAAGCCCCACGGAGACGTAGAGGTCAACTCGTCAGGAATGTTGTCAAATAATAGCGCCGAGAGGTTGGGTTGGGTTAGGTTAGGTTATATTACGTTATTGATGTATATAAAGGCCCCACGGAGACGTAGAGGCCAACTCGCCAGGAATGTTGTCAAATATTAGTGCCGAGAGGTTGGGTTGGGTTAGGTTAGGTTATATTACGTTATTGATGTATATAAAGGCCCCACGGAGACGTAGAGGCCAACCCACCAGGAATGTTGTCAAATAATAGCGCCGAAATGTTAGGCTGAGTTATGTAAGGTTATATTACGTTATTGATATATGTGAAGGTCCCACGGAGACGTAGAAGTCAACTCGCTAGGAATGTTGTCAAATAATAGCGCTCAAAGGTTAGGTTGGGTTAGTTTAGGTTATATTAAGTTATTGATGTATATAAAAGCCCCACGGAAACGTAGAGGCCAACTCGCCAGGAATGTTGTCAAATATTAGTGCCGAAAGGTTGGGTTGGGTTATGTAAGGTTATATTATATTATTGATGTATATGAAGGTCCCACGGAGAGGTAAAGGCCAACTCGCCAGGAATGTTGTCAAATATTAGTGCCGAGAGGTTGGGTTTGGTTAGGTTAGGTTATATTACGTTATTGATGTATATAAAGGTCCCACGGAGACGTAGAGGCCAACCCGCCAGGAATGTTGTCAAATAATAATGCCGAAATGTTAGGTTGGGTTAGGTTCGGTTACATTTCGCTATTGATGTATATAAAAGTTCCACGGAGACGTAGAGGCCAACTCGCCAGGAATGTTGTCAAATATTACCGCCGAGATGATAGGTTGGGATAGGTTGGGTTATATTACGTTATCGATTTATATGAAGGCACCACGGAGACGTAGATGCCATCTCGCCAGGAATGTTGTCAAATATTAGTACCGAGATGTTAGGTTGGGTTAGGTTAGGTTACATTACGCTATTGATGTATATAAAAGTTCCACGGAGACGTAGAGGCCAACTCGAGAGGAATGTTGTCAAATATTACGGCCGAGATGTTAGGTTGGGTTAGGCTAGGTTATATTACGTTATTGATCTATATAAAGGTCCCACGGAAACCATGAGGCCAATAAGCAACGATTGTCGTCAAATATTACCGCCGTGATGTTAGATTGGGCTAGGTTAGGTTGTATTAAGTTATTGATGTATATAAAAGCCCCACGGAGACGTAGAGGTCAACTCGTCAGGAATGTTGTCAAATAATAGCGCCGAGAGGCTGGGTTGGGTTAGGTTAGGTTATATTACGTTATTGATGTATATAAAGGCCCCACGGAGACGTAGAGGCCAACCCGCCAGGAATGTTGTCAAATAATAGCGCCGAAATGTTAGGCTGAGTTATGTAAGGTTATATTACGTTATTGATATATGTGAAGGTCCCACGGAGACGTAGAAGTCAACTCGCTAGGAATGTTGTCAAATAATAGCGCTCAAAGGTTAGGTTGGGTTAGTTTAGGTTATATTAAGTTATTGATGTATATAAAAGCCCCACGGAAACGTAGAGGCCAACTCGCCAGGAATGTTGTCAAATATTAGTGCCGAAAGGTTGGGTTGGGTTATGTAAGGTTATATTATATTATTGATGTATATGAAGGTCCCACGGAGAGGTAAAGGCCAACTCGCCAGGAATGTTGTCAAATATTAGTGCCGAGAGGTTGGGTTTGGTTAGGTTAGGTTATATTACGTTATTGATGTATATAAAGGTCCCACGGAGACGTAGAGGCCAACCCGCCAGGAATGTTGTCAAATAATAATGCCGAAATGTTAGGTTGGGTTAGGTTCGGTTACATTTCGCTATTGATGTATATAAAAGTTCCACGGAGACGTAGAGGCCAACTCGCCAGGAATGTTGTCAAATATTACCGCCGAGATGATAGGTTGGGATAGGTTGGGTTATATTACGTTATCGATTTATATGAAGGCACCACGGAGACGTAGATGCCATCTCGCCAGGAATGTTGTCAAATATTAGTACCGAGATGTTAGGTTGGGTTAGGTTAGGTTACATTACGCTATTGATGTATATAAAAGTTCCACGGAGACGTAGAGGCCAACTCGAGAGGAATGTTGTCAAATATTACGGCCGAGATGTTAGGTTGGGTTAGGCTATGTTATATTACGTTATTGATCTATATAAAGGTCCCACGGAAACCATGAGGCCAATAAGCAACGATTGTCGTCAAATATTACCGCCGTGATGTTAGATTGGGCTAGGTTAGGTTGTATTAAGTTATTGATGTATATAAAAGCCCCACGGAGACGTAGAGGTCAACTCGTCAGGAATGTTGTCAAATAATAGCGCCGAGAGGCTGGGTTGGGTTAGGTTAGGTTATATTACGTTATTGATGTATATAAAGGCCCCACGGAGACGTAGAGGCCAACCCGCCAGGAATGTTGTCAAATAATAATGCCGAAAGGTTAGGTTGGGTTAGTTTAGGTTATATTACGTGATTGATGTATATAAAAGCCCCACGGATACGTAGAGGCCAACTCGCCAGGAATGTTGTCAAATTTTACCCCCGACATGATAGGTTGGGTTAGGTTAGGTTATATTACGTTATTGATGTACATGGAGGCCCCACGGAGACGTAGAGGCCAACTCGCAATGAATGTTGTCAAATATTACCGCCGAGATGTTAGGTTGGGTTAGGTTAGGTTATATTACGTTATTGATGTATATAAAAGCCCCACGGAGACGTAGAGGCCAACTCGCCAGGAATGTTGTCAAATATTAGTGCCGAGAGGTTGGGTTGGGTTAGGTTAGGTTAAATTACGTTATTGATGTATATAAAACTCCCACGAAGACGTAGAGGCCAAATCGCCAGGAATGTTGTCAAATATTACCGCCGAGATGATAGGTTGTGTTAGGCTAGGTTATATTACGTTATTGATGTATATAAAGGCCCCACGGAGACGTAGAGGCCAACCCGCCAGGAATGATGTCAAATAATAATGCCGAAAGGTTAGGTTGGGTTAGTTTAGGTTATATTACGATATTTATGTATATAAAAGCCCCACGGAGACGTAGAGGCCAACTCGCCAGGAATGTTGTCAAATATTAGTGCCGAGAGGTTGGGTTGGGTTAGGTTAGGTTAAAATACGTTATTGTTGTATATAAAACTCCCACGGAGACGTAGAGGCCAACTCGCCAGGAATGTTGTCAAATATTACCGCCGAGATGTTAGGTTGGGTTAGGTTAGGTTATATTACGTTATTGATGTATATAAAGGTACCACGGAAACATAGAGGCCAACAAGCCAGGAATGTTGTCAAATATTAGTGCCGAGAGGTTGGCTTGTGTTAGGTTAGGTTATATTACGTTATTGATGTATATAAAGGCCCCACGGAGACGTAGAGGCCAACTCGACAGGAATGTTGTCAAATATTACGGCCGAGATATTAGGTTGGGTTAGGTTAGGTTATGTTACGTTATTGATGTATATAAAATTCCCACGGAGACGTAGAGGCCAACTCGCCAGGAATGTTGTCAAATATTAGTACCGAGATGTTAGGTTGGGTTAGGTTCGGTTACATTTCGCTATTGATGTATATAAAAGTTCCACGGAGACGTAGAGGCCAACTCGCCAGGAATGTTGTCAAATATTACCGCCGAGATGATAGGTTGGGATAGGTTGGGTTATATTACGTTATCGATTTATATGAAGGCACCACGGAGACGTAGATGCCATCTCGCCAGGAATGTTGTCAAATATTAGTACCGAGATGTTAGGTTGGGTTAGGTTAGGTTACATTACGCTATTGATGTATATAAAAGTTCCACGGAGACGTAGAGGCCAACTCGAGAGGAATGTTGTCAAATATTACGGCCGAGATGTTAGGTTGGGTTAGGCTAGGTTATATTACGTTATTGATCTATATAAAGGTCCCACGGAAACCATGAGGCCAATAAGCAACGATTGTCGTCAAATATTACCGCCGTGATGTTAGATTGGGCTAGGTTAGGTTGTATTAAGTTATTGATGTATATAAAAGCCCCACGGAGACGTAGAGGTCAACTCGTCAGGAATGTTGTCAAATAATAGCGCCGAGAGGCTGGGTTGGGTTAGGTTAGGTTATATTACGTTATTGATGTATATAAAGGCCCCACGGAGACGTAGAGGCCAACCCGCCAGGAATGTTGTCAAATAATAATGCCGAAAGGTTAGGTTGGGTTAGTTTAGGTTATATTACGTGATTGATGTATATAAAATCCCCACGGATACGTAGAGGCCAACTCGCCAGGAATGTTGTCAAATTTTACCCCCGACATGATAGGTTGGGTTAGGTTAGGTTATATTACGTTATTGATGTACATGGAGGCCCCACGGAGACGTAGAGGCCAACTCGCAATGAATGTTGTCAAATATTACCGCCGAGATGTTAGGTTGGGTTAGGTTAGGTTATATTACGTTATTGATGTATATAAAAGCCCCACGGAGACGTAGAGGCCAACTCGCCAGGAATGTTGTCAAATATTAGTGCCGAGAGGTTGGGTTGGGTTAGGTTAGGTTAAATTACGTTATTGATGTATATAAAACTCCCACGAAGACGTAGAGGCCAAATCGCCAGGAATGTTGTCAAATATTACCGCCGAGATGATAGGTTGTGTTAGGCTAGGTTATATTACGTTATTGATGTATATAAAGGCCCCACGGAGACGTAGAGGCCAACCCGCCAGGAATGATGTCAAATAATAATGCCGAAAGGTTAGGTTGGGTTAGTTTAGGTTATATTACGTTATTTATGTATATAAAAGCCCCACGGAGACGTAGAGGCCAACTCGCCAGGAATGTTGTCAAATATTAGTGCCGAGAGGTTGGGTTGGGTTAGGTTAGGTTAAAATACGTTATTGTTGTATATAAAACTCCCACGGAGACGTAGAGGCCAACTCGCCAGGAATGTTGTCAAATATTACCGCCGAGATGTTAGGTTGGGTTAGGTTAGGTTATATTACGTTATTGATGTATATAAAGGTACCACGGAAACATAGAGGCCAACAAGCCAGGAATGTTGTCAAATATTAGTGCCGAGAGGTTGGCTTGGGTTAGGTTAGGTTATATTACGTTATTGATGTATATAAAGGCCCCACGGAGACGTAGAGGCCAACTCGACAGGAATGTTGTCAAATATTACGGCCGAGATATTAGGTTGGGTTAGGTTAGGTTATGTTACGTTATTGATGTATATAAAATTCCCACGGAGACGTAGAGGCCAACTCGCCAGGAATGTTGTCAAATATTAGTACCGAGATGTTAGGTTGGGTTAGGTTAGGTTACATTACGCTATTGATGTATATAAAAGTTCCACGGAGACGTAGACGCCAACTCGACAGGAATGTTTTCAAATATTACCGCCGAGATGATAGGTTGGGTTAGGTTGGGTTATATTACGTTATTGATGTATATGAAGGCCCCACGGAGACGTAGAGGCCAACCAGCCAGTAATGTTGTCAAATAATAGCGCCCTAAGGTTAGGTTGGGTTATTTTAGGTTATATTAAGTTATTGATGTATATAAAAGCCCCACGGAAACGTAAAGGCCAACTCGCCAGGATTGTTCTCAAATATTACCGCCGAGATGATAGGTTGGGTTAGGTTAGGTTATATTACGTTATTGATGTATATGGAGGCCCCACGAAGACGTAGAGGTCAACTCGTCAGGAATGTTGTCAAATAATAGCGCCGAGAGGTTGGGTTGGGTTAGGTTCGGTTACATTTCGCTATTGATGTATATAAAAGTTCCACGGAGACGTAGAGGCCAACTCGCCAGGAATGTTGTCAAATATTACCGCCGAGATGATCGGTTGGGATAGGTTGGGATATATTACGTTATCGATTTATATGAAGGCACCACGGAGACGTAGATGCCATCTCGCCAGGAATGTTGTAAAATATTAGTACCGAGATGTTAGGTTGGGTTAGGTTAGGTTATATTACGCTATTGATGTATATAAAAGTTCCACGGAGACGTAGAGGCCAACTCGAGAGGAATGTTGTCAAATATTACGGCCGAGATGTTAGGTTGGGTTAGGCTAGGTTATATTACGTTATTGATCTATATAAAGGTCCCACGGAAACCATGAGGCCAATAAGCAACGATTGTCGTCAAATATTACCGCCGTGATGTTAGATTGGGTTAGGTTAGGTTATATTAAGTTATTGATGTATATAAAAGTCCCACGGAGACGTAGAGGTCAACTCGTCAGGAATGTTGTCAAATAATAGCGCCGAGAGGTTGGGTTGGGTTAGGTTAGGTTATATTACGTTATTGATGTATATAAAGGCCCCACGGAGACGTAGAGGCCAACCCGCCAAAAATGTTGTCAAATAATAATGCCGAAAGGTTAGGTTGGGTTAGGTTAGGTTATATTACGTTATTGATGTATATAAAGGCCCCACGGAGACGTAGAGGCCAACCCGCCAAAAATGTTGTCAAATAATAATGCCGAAAGGTTAGGTTGGGTTAGGTTAGGTTATATTACGTTATTGATGTATATAAAGGCCCCACGGAGACGTAGAGGCCAACTCGACAGGAATGTTGTCAAATATTACCGCCGAGATATTAGGTTGGGTTAGGTTAGGTTATATTACGTTATTGATGTATATAAAATTCCCACGGAGACGTAGAGGCCAACTCGACAGGAATGTTGTCAAATAATAGCGCCCAAAGGTAAGGTTGGGTTAGTTTAGGTTATATTATGTTATTGATGTATATAAAAGCCCCACGGAAACGTAGAGGCCAACTCGACAGGAATGTTGTCAAATATTACGGCCGAGATGTTAGGTTGGGTTAGGTTAGGTTATATTACGTTATTGATCTATATAAAGGTCCCACGGAAACCATGAGGCCAATAAGCAACGATTGTCGTCAAATATTACCGCCGTGATGTTAGATTGGGTTAGGTTAGGTTATATTAAGTTATTGATGTATATAAAAGCCCCACGGAGACGTAGAGGTCAACTCGTCAGGAATGTTGTCAAATAATAGCGCCGAGAGGTTGGGTTGGGTTAGGTTAGGTTATATTACGTTATTGATGTATATAAAGGCCCCACGGAGACGTAGAGGCCAACTCGCCAGGAATGTTGTCAAATATTAGTGCCGAGAGGTTGGGTTGGGTTAGGTTAGGTTATATTACGTTATTGATGTATATAAAGGCCCCACGGAGACGTAGAGGCCAACCCGCCAGGAATGTTGTCAAATAATAGCGCCGAAATGTTAGGCTGAGTTATGTAAGGTTATATTACGTTATTGATATATGTGAAGGTCCCACGGAGACGTAGAAGTCAACTCGCTAGGAATGTTGTCAAATAATAGCGCTCAAAGGTTAGGTTGGGTTAGTTTAGGTTATATTAAGTTATTGATGTATATAAAAGCCCCACGGAAACGTAGAGGCCAACTCGCCAGGAATGTTGTCAAATATTAGTGCCGAAAGGTTGGGTTGGGTTATGTAAGGTTATATTATATTATTGATGTATATGAAGGTCCCACGGAGAGGTAAAGGCCAACTCGCCAGGAATGTTGTCAAATATTAGTGCCGAGAGGTTGGGTTGGGTTAGGTTAGGTTATATTACGTTATTGATGTATATAAAGTTCCCACGGAGACGTAGAGTCCAACCCGCCAGGAATGTTGTCAAAAAATAATGCCGAAAGGTTAGGTTGGGTTAGTTTAGTTTATATTACGTTCTTGATGTATATAAAAGCCCCACGGAAACGTAGAGGCCAACTCGCCAGGAATGTTGTCAAATATTAGTGCCGAGAGGTTGGGTTGGGTTTGGTTAGGTTATATTACGTTATTGATGTATATAAAGGCCCCACGGAGACGTAGAGGCCAACTCAACAGGAATGTTGTCAAATATTACCGCCGAGATATTAGGTTGGGTTAGGTTAGGTTATATTACGTTATTGATGTATATAAAATTCCCACGGAGACGTAGAGGCCAACTCGCCAGGAATGTTATCAAATATTAGTACCGAGATGTTAGGTTGGGTTAGGTTAGGTTACATTACGCTATTGATGTATATAAAAGTTCCACGGAGACGTAGACGCCAACTCGCCAGGAATGTTGTCAAATATTACCGCCGAGATGATAGGTTGGGTTAGGTTGGGTTATATTACGTTATTGATGTATATGAAGGCCCCACGGAGACGCAGAGGCCAACCCGCCAGGAATGTTGTCAAATAATAGCGCCCAAAGGTTAGGTTGGGTTAGTTTAGGTTATATTAAGTTACTGATGTATATAAATGCCCCACGGAAACGTAGATGCCAACTCGCCAGGAATGTTGTCAAATATTACGGCCGAGATGTTAGGTTGGGTTAGGTTAGGTTATATTACGTTATTGATGTATATAAAATTCCCACGGAGACGTAGAGGCCAACTCGCCAGGAATATTGTCAAATATTAGTACCGAGATGTTAGTTTGGGTTAGGTTAGGTTACATTACGCTATTGATGTATACAAAAGTTCCACGGAGACGTAGACTCCAACTCGCCAGGAATGTTGTCAAATATTACCGCCGAGATATTAGGTTGGGTTAGGTTAGGTTATATTACGTTATTGATGTATATAAAATTCCCACGGAGACGTAGAGGCCAACTCGACAGGAATGTTGTCAAATAATAGCGCCCAAAGGTAAGGTTGGGTTAGTTTAGGTTATATTAAGTTATTGATGTATATAAAAGCCCCACGGAAACGTAGAGGCCAACTCGACAGGAATGTTGTCAAATATTACGGCCGAGATGTTAGGTTGGGTTAGGTTAGGTTATATTACGTTATTGATCTATATAAAGGTCCCACGGAAACCATGAGGCCAATAAGCAACGATTGTCGTCAAATATTACCGCCGTGATGTTAGATTGGGTTAGGTTAGGTTATATTAAGTTATTGATGTATATAAAAACCCCACGGAGACGTAGAGGTCAACTCGTCAGGAATGTTGTCAAATAATAGCGCCGAGAGGTTGGGTTGGGTTAAGTTAGGTTATATTACGTTATTGATGTATATAAAGGCCCCACGGAGACGTAGAGGCCAACCCGCCAGGAATGTTGTCAAATAATAATGCCGAAAGGTTAGGTTGGGTTAGTTTAGGTTATATTACGTGATTGATGTATATAAAAGCCCCACGGATACGTAGAGGCCAACTCGCCAGGAATGTTGTCAAATATTACCGCCGAGATGTTAGGTTGGGTTAGGTTAGGTTATATTACGTTATTGATGTATATAAAATTCCCACGGAGACGTAGAGGCCAACTCGCCAGGAATGTTGTCAAATATTAGTGCCGAGAGGTTGGGTTGGGTTAGGTTAGGTTATATTACGTTATTGATGTATATAAAGGCCCCACGGAGACGTAGAGGCCAACTCGACCGGAATGTTGTCAAATATTACCGCCGAGATATTAGGTTGGGTTAGGTTAGGTTATATTACGTTATTGATGTATATAAAATTCCCACGGAGACGTAGAGGCCAACTCGCCAGCAATGTTGTCAAATATTAGTACCGAGATGTTAGGTTGGGTTAGGTTAGGTTACATTACGCTATTGATGTATATAAAAGTTCCACGGAGACGTAGACGCCAACTCGCCAGGAATGTTGTCAAATATTACCGCCGAGAGGTTGGGTTGGGTTAGGTTAGGTTAAATTACGTTATTGATGTATATAAAACTTCCACGGAGACGTAGAGGCCAACAAGCCAGGAATGTCGTCAAATATTACAGCCGAGATGTTACGCTGGGTTATTTTAGGTTAAATTACGTTATTGATGTATATAAAGGTCCCACGGAGACGTAGAGGCCAACTCGCCAGGAATGTTGTCAAATATTACCCCCGAGATGATAGGTTGGGTTACGTTAGGTTATATTACGTTATTGATGTACATGGAGGCCCCACGGAGACGTAGAGGCCAACTCGCAATGAATGTTGTCAAATATTACCGCCGAGATGTTAGGTTGGGTTAGGTTAGGTTATATTACGTTATTGATGTATATAAAATTCCCACGGAGACGTAGAGTCCAACTCGCCAGGAATGTTGTCAAATAATAGCGCCCAAAGGTAAGGTTGGGTTAGTTTAGGTTATATTAAGTTATTGATGTATATAAAAGCCCCACGGAAACGTAGAGGCCAACTCGACAGGAATGTTGTCAAATATTACGGCCGAGATGTTAGGTTGGGTTAGGTTAGGTTATATTACGTTATTGATCTATATAAAGGTCCCACGGAAACCATGAGGCCAATAAGCAACGATTGTCGTCAAATATTACCGCCGTGATGTTAGATTGGGTTAGGTTAGGTTATATTAAGTTATTGATGTATATAAAAGTCCCACGGAGACGTAGAGGTCAACACGTCAGGAATGTTGTCAAATAATAGCGCCGAGAGGTTGGGTTGGGTTAGGTCAGGTTATATTACGTTATTGATGTATATAAAGGCCCCACGGAGACGTAGAGGCCAACCCGCCAGGAATATTGTCAAATAATAATGCCGAAAGGTTAGGTTGGGTTAGTTTAGGTTATATTACGTGATTGATGTATATAAAAGCCCCACGGATACGTAGAGGCCAACTCGCCAGGAATGTTGTCAAATTTTACCCCCGACATGATAGGTTGGGTTAGGTTAGGTTATATTACGTTATTGATGTACATGGAGGCCCCACGGAGACGTAGAGGCCAACTCGCAATGAATGTTGTCAAATATTACCGCCGAGATGTTAGGTTGGGTTAGGTTAGGTTATATTACGTTATTGATGTATATAAAAGCCCCACGGAGACGTAGAGGCCAACTCGCCAGGAATGTTGTCAAATATTAGTGCCGAGAGGTTGGGTTGGGTTAGGTTAGGTTAAATTACGTTATTGATGTATATAAAACTCCCACGAAGACGTAGAGGCCAAATCGCCAGGAATGTTGTCAAATATTACCGCCGAGATGATAGGTTGTGTTAGGCTAGGTTATATTACGTTATTGATGTATATAAAGGTCCCACGGAGACGTAGAGGCCAACCCGCCAGGAATGTTGTCAAATAATAATGCCGAAAGGTTAGGTTGGGTTAGGTTCGGTTACATTTCGCTATTGATGTATATAAAAGTTCCACGGAGACGTAGAGGCCAACTCGCCAGGAATGTTGTCAAATATTACCGCCGAGATGATCGGTTGGGATAGGTTGGGATATATTACGTTATCGATTTATATGAAGGCACCACGGAGACGTAGATGCCATCTCGCCAGGAATGTTGTAAAATATTAGTACCGAGATGTTAGGTTGGGTTAGGTTAGGTTATATTACGCTATTGATGTATATAAAAGTTCCACGGAGACGTAGAGGCCAACTCGAGAGGAATGTTGTCAAATATTACGGCCGAGATGTTAGGTTGGGTTAGGCTAGGTTATATTACGTTATTGATCTATATAAAGGTCCCACGGAAACCATGAGGCCAATAAGCAACGATTGTCGTCAAATATTACCGCCGTGATGTTAGATTGGGTTAGGTTAGGTTATATTACGTTATTGATGTATATAAAATTCCCACGGAGACGTAGAGGCCAACTCGACAGGAATGTTGTCAAATAATAGCGCCCAAAGGTAAGGTTGGGTTAGTTTAGGTTATATTATGTTATTGATGTATATAAAAGCCCCACGGAAACGTAGAGGCCAACTCGACAGGAATGTTGTCAAATATTACGGCCGAGATGTTAGGTTGGGTTAGGTTAGGTTATATTACGTTATTGATCTATATAAAGGTCCCACGGAAACCATGAGGCCAATAAGCAACGATTGTCGTCAAATATTACCGCCGTTATGTTAGATTGGGTTAGGTTAGGTTATATTAAGTTATTGATGTATATAAAAGCCCCACGGAGACGTAGAGGTCAACTCGTCAGGAATGTTGTCAAATAATAGCGCCGAGAGGTTGGGTTGGGTTAGGTTAGGTTATATTACGTTATTGATGTATATAAAGGCCCCACGGAGACGTAGAGGCCAACTCGCCAGGAATGTTGTCAAATATTAGTGCCGAGAGGTTGGGTTGGGTTAGGTTAGGTTATATTACGTTATTGATGTATATAAAGGCCCCACGAAGACGTAGAGGCCAACCCGCCAGGAATGTTGTCAAATAATAGCGCCGAAATGTTAGGCTGAGTTATGTAAGGTTATATTACGTTATTGATATATGTGAAGGTCCCACGGAGACGTAGAAGTCAACTCGCTAGGAATGTTGTCAAATAATAGCGCTCAAAGGTTAGGTTGGGTTAGTTTAGGTTATATTAAGTTATTGATGTATATAAAAGCCCCACGGAAACGTAGAGGCCAACTCGCCAGGAATGTTGTCAAATATTAGTGCCGAAAGGTTGGGTTGGGTTATGTAAGGTTATATTATATTATTGATGTATATGAAGGTCCCACGGAGAGGTAAAGGCCAACTCGCCAGGAATGTTGTCAAATATTAGTGCCGAGAGGTTGGGTTGGGTTAGGTTAGGTTATATTACGTTATTGATGTATATAAAGTTCCCACGGAGACGTAGAGTCCAACCCGCCAGGAATGTTGTCAAAAAATAATGCCGAAAGGTTAGGTTGGGTTAGTTTAGGTTATATTACGTTCTTGATGTATATAAAAGCCCCACGGAAACGTAGAGGCCAACTCGCCAGGAATGTTGTCAAATATTACCGCCGAGATGATAGGTTGGGTTAGGTTGGGTTATATTACGTTATTGATGTATATGAAGGCCCCACGGAGACGTAGAGGCCAACCCGCCAGGAATGTTGTCAAATAATAGCGCCCAAAGGTTAGGTTGGGTTAGTTTAGGTTATATTAAGTTACTGATGTATATAAATGCCCCACGGAAACGTAGAGGCCAACTCGCCAGGAATGTTGTCAAATATTACGGCCGAGATGTTAGGTTGGGTTAGGTTAGGTTATATTACGTTATTGATGTATATAAAATTCCCACGGAGACGTAGAGGCCAACTCGCCAGGAATATTGTCAAATATTAGTACCGAGATGTTAGTTTGGGTTAGGTTAGGTTACATTACGCTATTGATGTATACAAAAGTTCCACGGAGACGTAGACTCCAACTCGCCAGGAATGTTGTCAAATATTACCGCCGAGATATTAGGTTGGGTTAGGTTAGGTTATATTACGTTATTGATGTATATAAAATTCCCACGGAGACGTAGAGGCCAACTCGCTAGGAATGTTGTCAAATAATAGCGCTCAAAGGTTAGGTTGGGTTAGTTTAGGTTATATTAAGTTATTGATGTATATAAAAGCCCCACGGAAACGTAGAGGCCAACTCGCCAGGAATGTTGTCAAATATTAGTGCCGAAAGGTTGGGTTGGGTTATGTAAGGTTATATTATATTATTGATGTATATGAAGGTCCCACGGAGAGGTAAAGGCCAACTCGCCAGGAATGTTGTCAAATATTAGTGCCGAGAGGTTGGGTTTGGTTAGGTTAGGTTATATTACGTTATTGATGTATATAAAGGTCCCACGGAGACGTAGAGGCCAACCCGCCAGGAATGTTGTCAAATAATAATGCCGAAATGTTAGGTTGGGTTAGGTTCGGTTACATTTCGCTATTGATGTATATAAAAGTTCCACGGAGACGTAGAGGCCAACTCGCCAGGAATGTTGTCAAATATTACCGCCGAGATGATAGGTTGGGATAGGTTGGGTTATATTACGTTATCGATTTATATGAAGGCACCACGGAGACGTAGATGCCATCTCGCCAGGAATGTTGTCAAATATTAGTACCGAGATGTTAGGTTGGGTTAGGTTAGGTTACATTACGCTATTGATGTATATAAAAGTTCCACGGAGACGTAGAGGCCAACTCGAGAGGAATGTTGTCAAATATTACGGCCGAGATGTTAGGTTGGGTTAGGCTAGGTTATATTACGTTATTGATCTATATAAAGGTCCCACGGAAACCATGAGGCCAATAAGCAACGATTGTCGTCAAATATTACCGCCGTGATGTTAGATTGGGCTAGGTTAGGTTGTATTAAGTTATTGATGTATATAAAAGCCCCACGGAGACGTAGAGGTCAACTCGTCAGGAATGTTGTCAAATAATAGCGCCGAGAGGCTGGGTTGGGTTAGGTTAGGTTATATTACGTTATTGATGTATATTAAGGCCCCACGGAGACGTAGAGGCCAACCCGCCAGGAATGTTGTCAAATAATAATGCCGAAAGGTTAGGTTGGGTTAGTTTAGGTTATATTACGTGATTGATGTATATAAAAGCCCCACGGATACGTAGAGGCCAACTCGCCAGGAATGTTGTCAAATTTTACCCCCGACATGATAGGTTGGGTTAGGTTAGGTTATATTACGTTATTGATGTACATGGAGGCCCCACGGAGACGTAGAGGCCAACTCGCAATGAATGTTGTCAAATATTACCGCCGAGATGTTAGGTTGGGTTAGGTTAGGTTATATTACGTTATTGATGTATATAAAAGCCCCACGGAGACGTAGAGGCCAACTCGCCAGGAATGTTGTCAAATATTAGTGCCGAGAGGTTGGGTTGGGTTAGGTTAGGTTAAATTACGTTATTGATGTATATAAAACTCCCACGAAGACGTAGAGGCCAAATCGCCAGGAATGTTGTCAAATATTACCGCCGAGATGATAGGTTGTGTTAGGCAAGGTTATATTACGTTATTGATGTATATAAAGGCCCCACGGAGACGTAGAGGCCAACCCGCCAGGAATGATGTCAAATAATAATGCCGAAAGGTTAGGTTGGGTTAGTTTAGGTTATATTACGTTATTTATGTATATAAAAGCCCCACGGAGACGTAGAGGCCAACTCGCCAGGAATGTTGTCAAATATTAGTGCCGAGAGGTTGGGTTGGGTTAGGTTAGGTTAAAATACGTTATTGTTGTATATAAAACTCCCACGGAGACGTAGAGGCCAACTCGCCAGGAATGTTGTCAAATATTACCGCCGAGATGTTAGGTTGGGTTAGGTTAGGTTATATTACGTTATTGATGTATATAAAGGTACCACGGAAACATAGAGGCCAACAAGCCAGGAATGTTGTCAAATATTAGTGCCGAGAGGTTGGCTTGGGTTAGGTTAGGTTATATTACGTTATTGATGTATATAAAGGCCCCACGGAGACGTAGAGGCCAACTCGACAGGAATGTTGTCAAATATTACGGCCGAGATATTAGGTTGGGTTAGGTTAGGTTATGTTACGTTATTGATGTATATAAAATTCCCACGGAGACGTAGAGGCCAACTCGCCAGGAATGTTGTCAAATATTAGTACCGAGATGTTAGGTTGGGTTAGGTTCGGTTACATTTCGCTATTGATGTATATAAAAGTTCCACGGAGACGTAGAGGCCAACTCGCCAGGAATGTTGTCAAATATTACCGCCGAGATGATAGGTTGGGATAGGTTGGGTTATATTACGTTATCGATTTATATGAAGGCACCACGGAGACGTAGATGCCATCTCGCCAGTAATGTTGTCAAATATTAGTACCGAGATGTTAGGTTGGGTTAGGTTAGGTTACATTACGCTATTGATGTATATAAAAGTTCCACGGAGACGTAGAGGCCAACTCGAGAGGAATGTTGTCAAATATTACGGCCGAGATGTTAGGTTGGGTTAGGCTAGGTTATATTACGTTATTGATCTATATAAAGGTCCCACGGAAACCATGAGGCCAATAAGCAACGATTGTCGTCAAATATTACCGCCGTGATGTTAGATTGGGCTAGGTTAGGTTGTATTAAGTTATTGATGTATATAAAAGCCCCACGGAGACGTAGAGGTCAACTCGTCAGGAATGTTGTCAAATAATAGCGCCGAGAGGCTGGGTTGGGTTAGGTTAGGTTATATTACGTTATTGATGTATATAAAGGCCCCACGGAGACGTAGAGGCCAACCCGCCAGGAATGTTGTCAAATAATAATGCCGAAAGGTTAGGTTGGGTTAGTTTAGGTTATATTACGTGATTGATGTATATAAAATCCCCACGGATACGTAGAGGCCAACTCGCCAGGAATGTTGTCAAATTTTCCCCCGACATGATAGGTTGGGTTAGGTTAGGTTATATTACGTTATTGATGTACATGGAGGCCCCACGGAGACGTAGAGGCCAACTCGCAATGAATGTTGTCAAATATTACCGCCCAGATGTTAGGTTGGGTTAGGTTAGGTTATATTACGTTATTGATGTATATAAAAGCCCCACGGAGACGTAGAGGCCAACTCGCCAGGAATGTTGTCAAATATTAGTGCCGAGAGGTTGGGTTGGGTTAGGTTAGGTTAAATTACGTTATTGATGTATATAAAACTCCCACGAAGACGTAGAGGCCAAATCGCCAGGAATGTTGTCAAATATTACCGCCGAGATGATAGGTTGTGTTAGGCTAGGTTATATTACGTTATTGATGTATATAAAGGCCCCACGGAGACGTAGAGGCCAACCCGCCAGGAATGATGTCAAATAATAATGCCGAAAGGTTAGGTTGGGTTAGTTTAGGTTATATTACGTTATTTATGTATATAAAAGCCCCACGGAGACGTAGAGGCCAACTCGCCAGGAATGTTGTCAAATATTAGTGCCGAGAGGTTGGGTTGGGTTAGGTTAGGTTAAAATACGTTATTGTTGTATATAAAACTCCCACGGAGACGTAGAGGCCAACTCGCCAGGAATGTTGTCAAATATTACCGCCGAGATGTTAGGTTGGGTTAGGTTAGGTTATATTACGTTATTGATGTATATAAAGGTACCACGGAAACATAGAGGCCAACAAGCCAGGAATGTTGTCAAATATTAGTGCCGAGAGGTTGGCTTGGGTTAGGTTAGGTTATATTACGTTATTGATGTATATAAAGGCCCCACGGAGACGTAGAGGCCAACTCGACAGGAATGTTGTCAAATATTACGGCCGAGATATTAGGTTGGGTTAGGTTAGGTTATGTTACGTTATTGATGTATATAAAATTCCCACGGAGACGTAGAGGCCAACTCGCCAGGAATGTTGTCAAATATTAGTACCGAGATGTTAGGTTGGGTTAGGTTAGGTTACATTACGCTATTGATGTATATAAAAGTTCCACGGAGACGTAGACGCCAACTCGCCAGGAATGTTTTCAAATATTACCGCCGAGATGATAGGTTGGGTTAGGTTGGGTTATATTACGTTATTGATGTATATGAAGGCCCCACGGAGACGTAGAGGCCAACCAGCCAGTAATGTTGTCAAATAATAGCGCCCTAAGGTTAGGTTGGGTTATTTTAGGTTATATTAAGTTATTGATGTATATAAAAGCCCCACGGAAACGTAAAGGCCAACTCGCCAGGATTGTTCTCAAATATTACCGCCGAGATGATAGGTTGGGTTAGGTTAGGTTATATTACGTTATTGATGTATATGGAGGCCCCACGAAGACGTAGAGGTCAACTCGTCAGGAATGTTGTCAAATAATAGCGCCGAGAGGTTGGGTTGGGTTAGGTTCGGTTACATTTCGCTATTGATGTATATAAAAGTTCCACGGAGACGTAGAGGCCAACTCGCCAGGAATGTTGTCAAATATTACCGCCGAGATGATCGGTTGGGATAGGTTGGGATATATTACGTTATCGATTTATATGAAGGCACCACGGAGACGTAGATGCCATCTCGCCAGGAATGTTGTAAAATATTAGTACCGAGATGTTAGGTTGGGTTAGGTTAGGTTATATTACGCTATTGATGTATATAAAAGTTCCACGGAGACGTAGAGGCCAACTCGAGAGGAATGTTGTCAAATATTACGGCCGAGATGTTAGGTTGGGTTAGGCTAGGTTATATTACGTTATTGATCTATATAAAGGTCCCACGGAAACCATGAGGCCAATAAGCAACGATTGTCGTCAAATATTACCGCCGTGATGTTAGATTGGGTTAGGTTAGGTTATATTAAGTTATTGATGTATATAAAAGTCCCACGGAGACGTAGAGGTCAACTCGTCAGGAATGTTGTCAAATAATAGCGCCGAGAGGTTGGGTTGGGTTAGGTTAGGTTATATTACGTTATTGATGTATATAAAGGCCCCACGGAGACGTAGAGGCCAACCCGCCAAAAATGTTGTCAAATAATAATGCCGAAAGGTTAGGTTGGGTTAGGTTAGGTTATATTACGTTATTGATGTATATAAAGGCCCCACGGAGACGTAGAGGCCAACTCGACAGGAATGTTGTCAAATATTACCGCCGAGATATTAGGTTGGGTTAGGTTAGGTTATATTACGTTATTGATGTATATAAAATTCCCACGAAGACGTAGAGGCCAACTCGACAGGAATGTTGTCAAATAATAGCGCCCAAAGGTAAGGTTGGGTTAGTTTAGGTTATATTATGTTATTGATGTATATAAAAGCCCCACGGAAACGTAGAGGCCAACTCGACAGGAATGTTGTCAAATATTACGGCCGAGATGTTAGGTTGGGTTAGGTTAGGTTATATTACGTTATTGATCTATATAAAGGTCCCACGGAAACCATGAGGCCAATAAGCAACGATTGTCGTCAAATATTACCGCCGTGATGTTAGATTGAGTTAGGTTAGGTTATATTAAGTTATTGATGTATATAAAAGCCCCACGGAGACGTAGAGGTCAACTCGTCAGGAATGTTGTCAAATAATAGCGCCGAGAGGTTGGGTTGGGTTAGGTTAGGTTATATTACGTTATTGATGTATATAAAGGCCCCACGGAGACGTAGAGGCCAACTCGCCAGGAATGTTGTCAAATATTAGTGCCGAGAGGTTGGGTTGGGTTAGGTTAGGTTATATTACGTTATTGATGTATATAAAGGCCCCACGGAGACGTAGAGGCCAACCCGCCAGGAATGTTGTCAAATAATAGCGCCGAAATGTTAGGCTGAGTTATGTAAGGTTATATTACGTTATTGATATATGTGAAGGTCCCACGGAGACGTAGAAGTCAACTCGCTAGGAATGTTGTCAAATAATAGCGCTCAAAGGTTAGGTTGGGTTAGTTTAGGTTATATTAAGTTATTGATGTATATAAAAGCCCCACGGAAACGTAGAGGCCAACTCGCCAGGAATGTTGTCAAATATTAGTGCCGAAAGGTTGGGTTGGGTTATGTAAGGTTATATTATATTATTGATGTATATGAAGGTCCCACGGAGAGGTAAAGGCCAACTCGCCAGGAATGTTGTCAAATATTAGTGCCGAGAGGTTGGGTTGGGTTAGGTTAGGTTATATTACGTTATTGATGTATATAAAGTTCCCACGGAGACGTAGAGTCCAACCCGCCAGGAATGTTGTCAAAAAATAATGCCGAAAGGTTAGGTTGGGTTAGTTTAGTTTATATTACGTTCTTGATGTATATAAAAGCCCCACGGAAACGTAGAGGCCAACTCGCCAGGAATGTTGTCAAATATTAGTGCCGAGAGGTTGGGTTGGGTTTGGTTAGGTTATATTACGTTATTGATGTATATAAAGGCCCCACGGAGACGTAGAGGCCAACTCAACAGGAATGTTGTCAAATATTACCGCCGAGATATTAGGTTGGGTTAGGTTAGGTTATATTACGTTATTGATGTATATAAAATTCCCACGGAGACGTAGAGGCCAACTCGCCAGGAATGTTATCAAATATTAGTACCGAGATGTTAGGTTGGGTTAGGTTAGGTTACATTACGCTATTGATGTATATAAAAGTTCCACGGAGACGTAGACGCCAACTCGCCAGGAATGTTGTCAAATATTACCGCCGAGATGATAGGTTGGGTTAGGTTGGGTTATATTACGTTATTGATGTATATGAAGGCCCCACGGAGACGCAGAGGCCAACCCGCCAGGAATGTTGTCAAATAATAGCGCCCAAAGGTTAGGTTGGGTTAGTTTAGGTTATATTAAGTTACTGATGTATATAAATGCCCCACGGAAACGTAGAGGCCAACTCGCCAGGAATGTTGTCAAATATTACGGCCGAGATGTTAGGTTGGGTTAGGTTAGGTTATATTACGTTATTGATGTATATAAAATTCCCACGGAGACGTAGAGGCCAACTCGCCAGGAATATTGTCAAATATTAGTACCGAGATGTTAGTTTGGGTTAGGTTAGGTTACATTACGCTATTGATGTATACAAAAGTTCCACGGAGACGTAGACTCCAACTCGCCAGGAATGTTGTCAAATATTACCGCCGAGATATTAGGTTGGGTTAGGTTAGGTTATATTACGTTATTGATGTATATAAAATTCCCACGGAGACGTAGAGGCCAACTCGACAGGAATGTTGTCAAATAATAGCGCCCAAAGGTAAGGTTGGGTTAGTTTAGGTTATATTAAGTTATTGATGTATATAAAAGCCCCACGGAAACGTAGAGGCCAACTCGACAGGAATGTTGTCAAATATTACGGCCGAGATGTTAGGTTGGGTTAGGTTAGGTTATATTACGTTATTGATCTATATAAAGGTCCCACGGAAACCATGAGGCCAATAAGCAACGATTGTCGTCAAATATTACCGCCGTGATGTTAGATTGGGTTAGGTTAGGTTATATTAAGTTATTGATGTATATAAAAACCCCACGGAGACGTAGAGGTCAACTCGTCAGGAATGTTGTCAAATAATAGCGCCGAGAGGTTGGGTTGGGTTAGGTTAGGTTATATTACGTTATTGATGTATATAAAGGCCCCACGGAGACGTAGAGGCCAACCCGCCAGGAATGTTGTCAAATAATAATGCCGAAAGGTTAGGTTGGGTTAGTTTAGGTTATATTACGTGATTGATGTATATAAAAGCCCCACGGATACGTAGAGGCCAACTCGCCAGGAATGTTGTCAAATATTACCGCCGAGATGTTAGGTTGGGTTAGGTTAGGTTATATTACGTTATTGATGTATATAAAATTCCCACGGAGACGTAGAGGCCAACTCGTCAGGAATGTTGTCAAATATTAGTGCCGAGAGGTTGGGTTGGGTTAGGTTAGGTTATATTACGTTATTGATGTATATAAAGGCCCCACGGAGACGTAGAGGCCAACTCGACCGGAATGTTGTCAAATATTACCGCCGAGATATTAGGTTGGGTTAGGTTAGGTTATATTACGTTATTGATGTATATAAAATTCCCACGGAGACGTAGAGGCCAACTCGCCAGCAATGTTGTCAAATATTAGTACCGAGATGTTAGGTTGGGTTAGGTTAGGTTACATTACGCTATTGATGTATATAAAAGTTCCACGGAGACGTAGACGCCAACTCGCCAGGAATGTTGTCAAATATTACCGCCGAGAGGTTGGGTTGGGTTAGGTTAGGTTAAATTACGTTATTGATGTATATAAAACTTCCACGGAGACGTAGAGGCCAACAAGCCAGGAATGTCGTCAAATATTACAGCCGAGATGTTACGCTGGGTTATTTTAGGTTAAATTACGTTATTGATGTATATAAAGGTCCCACGGAGACGTAGAGGCCAACTCGCCAGGAATGTTGTCAAATATTACCCCCGAGATGATAGGTTGGGTTACGTTAGGTTATATTACGTTATTGATGTACATGGAGGCCCCACGGAGACGTAGAGGCCAACTCGCAATGAATGTTGTCAAATATTACCGCCGAGATATTAGGTTGGGTTAGGTTAGGTTATATTACGTTATTGATGTATATAAAATTCCCACGGAGACGTAGAGTCCAACTCGCCAGGAATGTTGTCAAATAATAGCGCCCAAAGGTAAGGTTGGGTTAGTTTAGGTTATATTAAGTTATTGATGTATATAAAAGCCCCACGGAAACGTAGAGGCCAACTCGACAGGAATGTTGTCAAATATTACGGCCGAGATGTTAGGTTGGGTTAGGTTAGGTTATATTACGTTATTGATCTATATAAAGGTCCCACGGAAACCATGAGGCCAATAAGCAACGATTGTCGTCAAATATTACCGCCGTGATGTTAGATTGGGTTAGGTTAGGTTATATTAAGTTATTGATGTATATAAAAGTCCCACGGAGACGTAGAGGTCAACACGTCAGGAATGTTGTCAAATAATAGCGCCGAGAGGTTGGGTTGGGTTAGGTTAGGTTAAATTACGTTATTGATGTATATAAAACTCCCACGAAGACGTAGAGGCCAAATCGCCAGGAATGTTGTCAAATATTACCGCCGAGATGATAGGTTGTGTTAGGCTAGGTTATATTACGTTATTGATGTATATAAAGGCCCCACGGAGACGTAGAGGCCAACCCGCCAGGAATGATGTCAAATAATAATGCCGAAAGGTTAGGTTGGGTTAGTTTAGGTGATATTACGTTATTTATGTATATAAAAGCCCCACGGAGACGTAGAGGCCAACTCGCCAGGAATGTTGTCAAATATTAGTGCCGAGAGGTTGGGTTGGGTTAGGTTAGGTTAAATTACGTTATTGTTGTATATAAAACTCCCACGGAGACGTAGAGGCCAACTCGCCAGGAATGTTGTCAAATATTACCGCCGAGATGTTAGGTTGGGTTAGGTTAGGTTATATTACGTTATTGATGTATATAAAGGTACCACGGAAACATAGAGGCCAACAAGCCAGGAATGTTGTCAAATATTAGTGCCGAGAGGTTGGCTTGGGTTAGGTTAGGTTATATTACGTTATTGATGTATATAAAGGCCCCACGGAGACGTAGAGGCCAACTCGACAGGAATGTTGTCAAATATTACGGCCGAGATATTAGGTTGGGTTAGGTTAGGTTATGTTACGTTATTGATGTATATAAAATTCCCACGGAGACGTAGAGGCCAACTCGCCAGGAATGTTGTCAAATATTAGTACCGAGATGTTAGGTTGGGTTAGGTTAGGTTACATTACGCTATTGATGTATATAAAAGTTCCACGGAGACGTAGACGCCAACTCGCCAGGAATGTTGTCAAATATTACCGCCGAGATGATAGGTTGGGTTAGGTTGGGTTATATTACGTTATTGATGTATATGAAGGCCCCACGGAGACGTAGAGGCCAACCAGCCAGTAATGTTGTCAAATAATAGTGCCCTAAGGTTAGGTTGGGTTATTTTAGGTTATATTAAGTTATTGATGTATATAAAAGCCCCACGGAAACGTAAAGGCCAACTCGCCAGGATTGTTCTCAAATATTACCGCCGAGATGATAGGTTGGGTTAGGTTAGGTTATATTACGTTATTGATGTATATGGAGGCCCCACGAAGACGTAGAGGCCAACGCGCCAGGAATGTTGTAAAATATTAGTGCCGAGAGGTTGGGTTGGGTTAGGTTAGGTTATATTACGTTATTGATGTATATAAAGGCCCCACGGAGACGTAGAGGCCAACCCGCCAGGAATGTTGTCAAATAATAGCGCCGAAATGTTAGGCTGAGTTATGTAAGGTTATATTACGTTATTGATATATGTGAAGGTCCCACGGAGACGTAGAAGTCAACTCGCTAGGAATGTTGTCAAATAATAGCGCTCAAAGGTTAGGTTGGGTTAGTTTAGGTTATATTAAGTTATTGATGTATATAAAAGCCCCACGGAAACGTAGAGGCCAACTCGCCAGGAATGTTGTCAAATATTAGTGCCGAAAGGTTGGGTTGGGTTATGTAAGGTTATATTATATTATTGATGTATATGAAGGTCCCACGGAGAGGTAAAGGCCAACTCGCCAGGAATGTTGTCAAATATTAGTGCCGAGAGGTTGGGTTGGGTTAGGTTAGGTTATATTACGTTATTGATGTATATAAAGGTCCCACGGAGACGTAGAGGCCAACCCGCCAGGAATGTTGTCAAATAATAATGCCGAAAGGTTAGGTTGGGTTAGGTTCGGTTACATTTCGCTATTGATGTATATAAAAGTTCCACGGAGACGTAGAGGCCAACTCGCCAGGAATGTTGTCAAATATTACCGCCGAGATGATCGGTTGGGATAGGTTGGGATATATTACGTTATCGATTTATATGAAGGCACCACGGAGACGTAGATGCCATCTCGCCAGGAATGTTGTAAAATATTAGTACCGAGATGTTAGGTTGGGTTAGGTTAGGTTATATTACGCTATTGATGTATATAAAAGTTCCACGGAGACGTAGAGGCCAACTCGAGAGGAATGTTGTCAAATATTACGGCCGAGATGTTAGGTTGGGTTAGGCTAGGTTATATTACGTTATTGATCTATATAAAGGTCCCACGGAAACCATGAGGCCAATAAGCAACGATTGTCGTCAAATATTACCGCCGTGATGTTAGATTGGGTTAGGTTAGGTTATATTACGTTATTGATGTATATAAAATTCCCACGGAGACGTAGAGGCCAACTCGACAGGAATGTTGTCAAATAATAGCGCCCAAAGGTAAGGTTGGGTTAGTTTAGGTTATATTATGTTATTGATGTATATAAAAGCCCCACGGAAACGTAGAGGCCAACTCGACAGGAATGTTGTCAAATATTACGGCCGAGATGTTAGGTTGGGTTAGGTTAGGTTATATTACGTTATTGATCTATATAAAGGTCCCACGGAAACCATGAGGCCAATAAGCAACGATTGTCGTCAAATATTACCGCCGTTATGTTAGATTGGGTTAGGTTAGGTTATATTAAGTTATTGATGTATATAAAAGCCCCACGGAGACGTAGAGGTCAACTCGTCAGGAATGTTGTCAAATAATAGCGCCGAGAGGTTGGGTTGGGTTAGGTTAGGTTATATTACGTTATTGATGTATATAAAGGCCCCACGGAGACGTAGAGGCCAACTCGCCAGGAATGTTGTCAAATATTAGTGCCGAGAGGTTGGGTTGGGTTAGGTTAGGTTATATTACGTTATTGATGTATATAAAGGCCCCACGGAGACGTAGAGGCCAACCTGCCAGGAATGTTGTCAAATAATAGCGCCGAAATGTTAGGCTGAGTTATGTAAGGTTATATTACGTTATTGATATATGTGAAGGTCCCACGGAGACGTAGAAGTCAACTCGCTAGGAATGTTGTCAAATAATAGCGCTCAAAGGTTAGGTTGGGTTAGTTTAGGTTATATTAAGTTATTGATGTATATAAAAGCCCCACGGAAACGTAGAGGCCAACTCGCCAGGAATGTTGTCAAATATTAGTGCCGAAAGGTTGGGTTGGGTTATGTAAGGTTATATTATATTATTGATGTATATGAAGGTCCCACGGAGAGGTAAAGGCCAACTCGCCAGGAATGTTGTCAAATATTAGTGCCGAGAGGTTGGGTTGGGTTAGGTTAGGTTATATTACGTTATTGATGTATATAAAGGCCCCACGGAGACGTAGAGGCCAACCCGCCAGGAATGTTGTCAAATAATAGCGCCGAAATGTTAGGCTGAGTTATGTAAGGTTATATTACGTTATTGATATATGTGAAGGTCCCACGGAGACGTAGAAGTCAACTCGCTAGGAATGTTGTCAAATAATAGCGCTCAAAGGTTAGGTTGGGTTAGTTTAGGTTATATTAAGTTATTGATGTATATAAAAGCCCCACGGAAACGTAGAGGCCAACTCGCCAGGAATGTTGTCAAATATTAGTGCCGAAAGGTTGGGTTGGGTTATGTAAGGTTATATTATATTATTGATGTATATGAAGGTCCCACGGAGAGGTAAAGGCCAACTCGCCAGGAATGTTGTCAAATATTAGTGCCGAGAGGTTGGGTTGGGTTAGGTTAGGTTATATTACGTTATTGATGTATATAAAGTTCCCACGGAGACGTAGAGTCCAACCCGCCAGGAATGTTGTCAAAAAATAATGCCGAAAGGTTAGGTTGGGTTAGTTTAGGTTATATTACGTTCTTGATGTATATAAAAGCCCCACGGAAACGTAGAGGCCAACTCGCCAGGAATGTTGTCAAATATTACCGCCGAGATGATAGGTTGGGTTAGGTTGGGTTATATTACGTTATTGATGTATATGAAGGCCCCACGGAGACGTAGAGGCCAACCCGCCAGGAATGTTGTCAAATAATAGCGCCCAAAGGTTAGGTTGGGTTAGTTTAGGTTATATTAAGTTACTGATGTATATAAATGCCCCACGGAAACGTAGAGGCCAACTCGCCAGGAATGTTGTCAAATATTACGGCCGAGATGTTAGGTTGGGTTAGGTTAGGTTATATTACGTTATTGATGTATATAAAATTCCCACGGAGACGTAGAGGCCAACTCGCCAGGAATATTGTCAAATATTAGTACCGAGATGTTACTTTGGGTTAGGTTAGGTTACATTACGCTATTGATGTATACAAAAGTTCCACGGAGACGTAGACTCCAACTCGCCAGGAATGTTGTCAAATATTACCGCCGAGATATTAGGTTGGGTTAGGTTAGGTTATATTACGTTATTGATGTATATAAAATTCCCACGGAGACGTAGAGGCCAACTCGACAGGAATGTTGTCAAATAATAGCGCCCAAAGGTAAGGTTGGGTTAGTTTAGGTTATATTAAGTTATTGATGTATATAAAAGCCCCACGGAAACGTAGAGGCCAACTCGACAGGAATGTTGTCAAATATTACGGCCGAGATGTTAGGTTGGGTTAGGTTAGGTTATATTACGTTATTGATCTATATAAAGGTCCCACGGAAACCATGAGGCCAATAAGCAACGATTGTCGTCAAATATTACCGCCGTGATGTTAGATTGGGTTAGGTTAGGTTATATTAAGTTATTGATGTATATAAAAACCCCACGGAGACGTAGAGGTCAACTCGTCAGGAATGTTGTCAAATAATAGCGCCGAGAGGTTGGGTTGGGTTAGGTTAGGTTATATTACGTTATTGATGTATATAAAGGCCCCACGGAGACGTAGAGGCCAACCCGCCAGGAATGTTGTCAAATAATAATGCCGAAAGGTTAGGTTGGGTTAGTTTAGGTTATATTACGTGATTGATGTATATAAAAGCCCCACGGATACGTAGAGGCCAACTCGCCAGGAATGTTGTCAAATATTACCGCCGAGATGTTAGGTTGGGTTAGGTTAGGTTATATTACGTTATTGATGTATATAAAATTCCCACGGAGACGTAGAGGCCAACTCGCCAGGAATGTTGTCAAATATTAGTGCCGAGAGATTGGGTTGGGTTAGGTTAGGTTATATTAAGTTATTGATGTATATAAAAGCCCCACGGAAACGTAGAGGCCAACTCGACAGGAATGTTGTCAAATATTACGGCCGAGATGTTAGGTTGGGTTAGGTTAGGTTATATTACGTTATTGATCTATATAAAGGTCCCACGGAAACCATGAGGCCAATAAGCAACGATTGTCGTCAAATATTACCGCCGTGATGTTAGATTGGGTTAGGTTAGGTTATATTAAGTTATTGATGTATATAAAAGTCCCACGGAGACGTAGAGGTCAACTCGTCAGGAATGTTGTCAAATAATAGCGCCGAGAGGTTGGGTTGGGTTAGGTTAGGTTATATTACGTTATTGATGTATATAAAGGCCCCACGGAGACGTAGAGGCCAACCCGCCAGGAATGTTGTCAAATAATAGCGCCGAAATGTTAGGCTGAGTTATGTAAGGTTATATTACGTTATTGATATATGTGAAGGTCCCACGGAGACGTAGAGGTCAACTCGCCAGGAATGTTGTCAAATATTACCGCCGGGATGTTAGGTTGGGTTAGGATAGGTAATATTACGTTATTGATGGATATGATGGTCCCACGGAGACGTAGAGGTCAACTCGCCAGGAATGTTTTCAAATAATAGCGCCGAAAGGTTAGGTTGGGTAAGTTTAGGTTATATGACGTTATTGATGTATATAAAATTCCCACGGAGAAGTAGAGGCCAACTCGCCAGGAATGTTGTCAAATATTAGTACCGAGATGTTAGGTTGGGTTAGGTTAGGTTACATTACGCTATTGATGTATACAAAAGTTCCACGGAGACGTAGACTCCAACTCGCCAGGAATGTTGTCAAATATTACCGCCGAGATGATAGGTTGGGTTAGGTTTGGTTATATTACGTTATTGATGTATATGAAGGCTCCACGGAGACGTAGAGGCCAACCAGCCAGTAATGTTGTCAAATAATAGCGCCCAAAGGTTAGGTTGGGTTAGTTTAGGTTATATTAAGTTATTGATGTATATAAATGCCCCACGGAAACGTAGAGGCCAACTCGCCAGGAATGTTGTCAAATATTACGGCCGAGATGTTAGGTTGGGTTAGGTTAGGTTACATTACGCTATTGATGTATATAAAAGTTCCACGGAAACGTAGACGCCAACTCGCCAGGAATGTTGTCAAATATTACCTCCTAGATGATAGGTTGGGTTAGGTTGGGTTATATTACGTTATTGATGTATATGAAGGCCCCACGGAGACGTAGAGGCCAACCCGCCAGGAATGTTGTCAAATAATAGCGCCCAAAGGTTAGGTTGGGTTAGTTTAGGTTATATTAAGTTACTGATGTATATAAATGCCCCACGGAAACGTAGAGGCCAACTCGCCAGGAATGTTGTCAAATATTACGGCCGAGATGTTAGGTTGGGTTAGGTTAGGTTATATTACGTTATTGATGTATATAAAATTCCCACGGAGACGTAGAGGCCAACTCGCCAGGAATATTGTCAAATATTAGTACCGAGATGTTAGTTTGGGTTAGGTTAGGTTACATTACGCTATTGATGTATACAAAAGTTCCACGGAGACGTAGACTCCAACTCGCCAGGAATGTTGTCAAATATTACCGCCGAGATATTAGGTTGGGTTAGGTTAGGTTATATTACGTTATTGATGTATATAAAATTCCCACGGAGACGTAGAGGCCAACTCGACAGGAATGTTGTCAAATAATAGCGCCCAAAGGTAAGGTTGGGTTAGTTTAGGTTATATTAAGTTATTGATGTATATAAAAGCCCCACGGAAACGTAGAGGCCAACTCGACAGGAATGTTGTCAAATATTACGGCCGAGATGTTAGGTTGGGTTAGGTTAGGTTATATTACGTTATTGATCTATATAAAGGTCCCACGGAAACCATGAGGCCAATAAGCAACGATTGTCGTCAAATATTACCGCCGTGATGTTAGATTGGGTTAGGTTAGGTTATATTAAGTTATTGATGTATATAAAAACCCCACGGAGACGTAGAGGTCAACTCGTCAGGAATGTTGTCAAATAATAGCGCCGAGAGGTTGGGTTGGGTTAGGTTAGGTTATATTACGTTATTGATGTATATAAAGGCCCCACGGAGACGTAGAGGCCAACCCGCCAGGAATGTTGTCAAATAATAATGCCGAAAGGTTAGGTTGGGTTAGTTTAGGTTATATTACGTGATTGATGTATATAAAAGCCCCACGGATACGTAGAGGCCAACTCGCCAGGAATGTTGTCAAATATTACCGCCGAGATGTTAGGTTGGGTTAGGTTAGGTTATATTACGTTATTGATGTATATAAAATTCCCACGGAGACGTAGAGGCCAACTCGCCAGGAATGTTGTCAAATATTAGTGCCGAGAGGTTGGGTTGGGTTAGGTTAGGTTATATTAAGTTATTGATGTATATAAAAGCCCCACGGAAACGTAGAGGCCAACTCGACAGGAATGTTGTCAAATATTACGGCCGAGATGTTAGGTTGGGTTAGGTTAGGTTATATTACGTTATTGATCTATATAAAGGTCCCACGGAAACCATGAGGCCAATAAGCAACGATTGTCGTCAAATATTACCGCCGTGATGTTAGATTGGGTTAGGTTAGGTTATATTAAGTTATTGATGTATATAAAAGTCCCACGGAGACGTAGAGGTCAACTCGTCAGGAATGTTGTCAAATAATAGCGCCGAGAGGTTGGGTTGGGTTAGGTTAGGTTATATTACGTTATTGATGTATATAAAGGCCCCACGGAGACGTAGAGGCCAACCCGCCAGGAATGTTGTCAAATAATAGCGCCGAAATGTTAGGCTGAGTTATGTAAGGTTATATTACGTTATTGATATATGTGAAGGTCCCACGGAGACGTAGAGGTCAACTCGCCAGGAATGTTGTCAAATATTACCGCCGGGATGTTAGGTTGGGTTAGGATAGGTAATATTACGTTATTGATGGATATGATGGTCCCACGGAGACGTAGAGGTCAACTCGCCAGGAATGTTTTCAAATAATAGCGCCGAAAGGTTAGGTTGGGTAAGTTTAGGTTATATGACGTTATTGATGTATATAAAATTCCCACGGAGAAGTAGAGGCCAACTCGCCAGGAATGTTGTCAAATATTAGTACCGAGATGTTAGGTTGGGTTAGGTTAGGTTACATTACGCTATTGATGTATACAAAAGTTCCACGGAGACGTAGACTCCAACTCGCCAGGAATGTTGTCAAATATTACCGCCGAGATGATAGGTTGGGTTAGGTTTGGTTATATTACGTTATTGATGTATATGAAGGCTCCACGGAGACGTAGAGGCCAACCAGCCAGTAATGTTGTCAAATAATAGCGCCCAAAGGTTAGGTTGGGTTAGTTTAGGTTATATTAAGTTATTGATGTATATAAATGCCCCACGGAAACGTAGAGGCCAACTCGCCAGGAATGTTGTCAAATATTACGGCCGAGATGTTAGGTTGGGTTAGGTTAGGTTACATTACGCTATTGATGTATATAAAAGTTCCACGGAAACGTAGACGCCAACTCGCCAGGAATGTTGTCAAATATTACCTCCTAGATGATAGGTTGGGTTAGGTTGGGTTATATTACGTTATTGATGTATATGAAGGCCCCACGGAGACGTAGAGGCCAACCCGCCAGGAATGTTGTCAAATAATAGCGCCCAAAGGTTAGGTTGGGTTAGATTAGGTTATATTAAGTTATTGATGTATATAAAAGCCCCACGGAAACGCAGAAGCCAACTCGCCAGGAATGTTGTCAAATATTAGTGCCGAGAAGTTGGTTTGGGTTAGGTTAGGTTATATTACGTTATTGATGTATATGAAGTCCCCACGGAGACGTAGAGGCCAACTCGCCAGGAATGTTGTCAAATATTACCGCCGAGATGATAGGTTGGGTTAGGCTAGGTTATATTACGTTATTGATGTATATGAAGGCCCCACGGAGACGTAGAGGCCAACTCGCAAGGAATGTTGTCAAATAATCGCGCCGAAAGGTTAGGCCGGGTTATGTAAGGTTATATTACGTTATTGATGTATATAAAGGTCCCACGGAAACCATGAGGCCAATAAGCAACGATTGTCGTCAAATATTACCGCCGTGATGTTAGATTGGGTTAGGTTAAGTTATATTAAGTTATTGATGTATATAAAAGTCCCACGGAGACGTAGAGGTCAACTCGTCAGGAATGTTGTCAAATAATAGCGCCGAGAGGTTGGGTTGGGTTAGGTTAGGTTATATTACGTTATTGATGTACATAAAGGCCCCACGGAGACGTAGAGGCCAACCCGCCAGGAATGTTGTCAAATAATAATGCCGAAAGGTTAGGTTGGGTTAGTTTAGGTTATATTACGTGATTGATGTATATAAAAGCCCCACGGAGACGTAGAGGCCAACTCGCCAGGAATGTTGTCAAATATTACCCCCGACATGATAGGTTGGGTTAGGTTAGGTTATATTACGTTATTGATGTACATGGAGGCCCCACGGAGACGTAGAGGCCAACTCGCAATGAATGTTGTCAAATATTACCGCCGAGATGTTAGGTTGGGTTAGGTTAGGTTATATTACGTTATTGATGTATATAAAATTCCCACGGAGACGTAGAGGCCAACTCGACAGGAATGTTGTCAAATAATAGCGCCCAAAGGTAAGGTTGGGTTAGTTTAGGTTATATTAAGTTATTGATGTATATAAAAGCCCCACGGAAACGTAGAGGCCAACTTGACAGGAATGTTGTCAAATATTACGGCCGAGATGTTAGGTTGGGTTAGGTTAGGTTATATTACGTTATTGATCTATATAAAGGTCCCACGGAAACCATGAGGCCAATAAGCAACGATTGTCGTCAAATATTACCGCCGTGATGTTAGATTGGGTTAGGTTAGGTTATATTAAGTTATTGATGTATATAAAAGTCCCACGGAGACGTAGAGGTCAACTCGTCAGGAATGTTGTCAAATAATAGCGCCGAGAGGTTGGGTTGGGTTAGGTTAGGTTATATTACGTTATTGATGTATATAAAGGCCCCACGGAGACGTAGAGGCCAACCCGCCAGGAATGTTGTCAAATAATAGCGCCGAAATGTTAGGCTGAGTTATGTAAGGTTATATTACGTTATTGATATATGTGAAGGTCCCACGGAGACGTAGAAGTCAACTCGCTAGGAATGTTGTCAAATAATAGCGCTCAAAGGTTAGGTTGGGTTAGTTTAGGTTATATTAAGTTATTGATGTATATAAAAGCCCCACGGAAACGTAGAGGCCAACTCGCCAGGAATGTTGTCAAATATTAGTGCCGAAAGGTTGGGTTGGGTTATGTAAGGTTATATTATATTATTGATGTATATGAAGGTCCCACGGAGAGGTAAAGGCCAACTCGCCAGGAATGTTGTCAAATATTAGTGCCGAGAGGTTGGGTTTGGTTAGGTTAGGTAATATTACGTTATTGATGTATATAAAGGTCCCACGGAGACGTAGAGGCCAACCCGCCAGGAATGTTGTCAAATAATAATGCCGAAATGTTAGGTTGGGTTAGGTTCGGTTACATTTCGCTATTGATGTATATAAAAGTTCCACGGAGACGTAGAGGCCAACTCGCCAGGAATGTTGTCAAATATTACCGCCGAGATGATAGGTTGGGATAGGTTGGGTTATATTACGTTATCGATTTATATGAAGGCACCACGGAGACGTAGATGCCATCTCGCCAGGAATGTTGTCAAATATTAGTACCGAGATGTTAGGTTGGGTTAGGTTAGGTTATATTACGCTATTGATGTATATAAAAGTTCCACGGAGACGTAGAGGCCAACTCGAGAGGAATGTTGTCAAATATTACCCCCGACATGATAGGTTGGGTTAGGTTAGGTTATATTACGTTATTGATGTACATGGAGGCCCCACGGAGACGTAGAGGCCAACTCGCAATGAATGTTGTCAAATATTACCGCCGAGATGTTAGGTTGGGTTAGGTTAGGTTATATTACGTTATTGATGTATATAAAATTCCCACGGAGACGTAGAGGCCAACTCGACAGGAATGTTGTCAAATAATAGCGCCCAAAGGTAAGGTTGGGTTAGTTTAGGTTATATTAAGTTATTGATGTATATAAAAGCCCCACGGAAACGTAGAGGCCAACTCGACAGGAATGTTGTCAAATATTACGGCCGAGATGTTAGGTTGGGTTAGGTTAGGTTATATTACGTTATTGATCTATATAAAGGTCCCACGGAAACCATGAGGCCAATAAGCAACGATTGTCGTCAAATATTACCGCCGTGATGTTAGATTGGGTTAGGTTAGGTTATATTAAGTTATTGATGTATATAAAAGTCCCACGGAGACGTAGAGGTCAACTCGTCAGGAATGTTGTCAAATAATAGCGCCGAGAGGTTGGGTTGGGTTAGGTTAGGTTATATTACGTTATTGATGTATATAAAGGCCCCACGGAGACGTAGAGGCCAACCCGCCAGGAATGTTGTCAAATAATAGCGCCGAAATGTTAGGCTGAGTTATGTAAGGTTATATTACGTTATTGATATATGTGAAGGTCCCACGGAGACGTAGAAGTCAACTCGCTAGGAATGTTGTCAAATAATAGCGCTCAAAGGTTAGGTTGGGTTAGTTTAGGTTATATTAAGTTATTGATGTATATAAAAGCCCCACGGAAACGTAGAGGCCAACTCGCCAGGAATGTTGTCAAATATTAGCCGAAAGGTTGGGTTGGGTTATGTAAGGTTATATTATATTATTGATGTATATGAAGGTCCCACGGAGAGGTAAAGGCCAACTCGCCAGGAATGTTGTCAAATATTAGTGCCGAGAGGTTGGGTTTGGTTAGGTTAGGTTATATTACGTTATTGATGTATATAAAGGTCCCACGGAGACGTAGAGGCCAACCCGCCAGGAATGTTGTCAAATAATAATGCCGAAATGTTAGGTTGGGTTAGGTTCGGTTACATTTCGCTATTGATGTATATAAAAGTTCCACGGAGACGTAGAGGCCAACTCGCCAGGAATGTTGTCAAATATTACCGCCGAGATGATAGGTTGGGATAGGTTGGGTTATATTACGTTATCGATTTATATGAAGGCACCACGGAGACGTAGATGCCATCTCGCCAGGAATGTTGTCAAATATTAGTACCGAGATGTTAGGTTGGGTTAGGTTAGGTTATATTACGCTATTGATGTATATAAAAGTTCCACGGAGACGTAGAGGCCAACTCGAGAGGAATGTTGTCAAATATTACGGCCGAGATGTTAGGTTGGGTTAGGCTAGGTTATATTACGTTATTGATCTATATAAAGGTCCCACGGAAACCATGAGGCCAATAAGCAACGATTGTCGTCAAATATTACCGCCGTGATGTTAGATTGGGCTAGGTTAGGTTATATTAAGTTATTGATGTATATAAAAGCCCCACGGAGACGTAGAGGTCAACTCGTCAGGAAATTGTCAAATAATAGCGCCGAGAGGCTGGGTTGGGTTAGGTTAGGTTATATTACGTTATTGATGTATATAAAGGCCCCACGGAGACGTAGAGGCCAACCCGCTAGGAATGTTGTCAAATAATAATGCCGAAAGGTTAGGTTGGGTTAGTTTAGGTTATATTACGTGATTGATGTATATAAAAGCCCCACGGATACGTAGAGGCCAACTCGCCAGGAATGTTGTCAAATTTTACCCCCGACATGATAGGTTGGGTTAGGTTAGGTTATATTACGTTATTGATGTACATGGAGGCCCCACGGAGACGTAGAGGCCAACTCGCAATGAATGTTGTCAAATATTACCGCCGAAATGTTAGGTTGGGTTAGGTTAGGTTATATTACGTTATTGATGTATATAAAAGCCCCACGGAGACGTAGAGGCCTACTCGCCAGGAATGTTGTCAAATATTAGTGCCGAGAGGTTGGGTTGGGTTAGGTTAGGTTAAATTACGTTATTGATGTATATAAAAGCCCAACGGAAACGTAGAGGCCAACTCGCTAGGAATGTTGTCAAATATTACCCCCGAGATGATAGGTTGGGTTAGGTTAGGTTATATTACGTTATTGATGTACATGGAGGCCCCACGGAGACGTAGAGGCCAACTCGCAATGAATGTTGTCAAATAATCGCGCCGAAAGGTTAGGCTGGGTTATGTAAGGTTATATTACGTTATTGATGTATATGAAGCTCCCATGGAGAGGTAAAGGCCAACTCGCCAGGAATGTTGTCAAATATTAGTGCCGAGAGGTTGGGTTGGGTTAGGTTAGGTTATATTACGTTATTGATGTATATAAACTGCCCACGGAGACGTAGAGTCCAACCCGCCAGGAATGTTGTCAAAAAATAATGCCGAAAGGTTAGGTTGGGTTAGTTTAGGTTATATTACGTTCTTGATGTATATAAAAGCCCCACGGAAACGTAGAGGCCAACTCGCCAGGAATGTTGTCAAATATTAGTGCCGAGAGGTTGGGTTGGGTTTGGTTAGGTTATATTACGTTATTGATGTATATAAAGGCCCCACGGAGACGTAGAGGCCAAATCAACAGGAATGTTGTCAAATATTACCGCCGAGATATTAGGTTGGGTTAGGTTAGGTTATATTACGTTATTGATGTATATAAAATTCCCACGGAGACGTAGAGGCCAACTCGCCAGGAATGTTGTCAAATATTAGTACCGAGATGTTAGGTTGGGTTAGGTTAGGTTACATTACGCTATTGATGTATATAAAAGTTGCACGGAGACGTAGACGCCAACTCGCCAGGAATGTTGTCAAATATTACCGCCGAGATGATAGGTTGGGTTAGGTTGGGTTATATTACGTTATTGATGTATATGAAGGCCCCACGGAGACGTAGAGGCCAACCCGCCAGGAATGTTGTCAAATAATAGCGCCCAAAGGTTAGGTTGGGTTATTTTAGGTTATATTAAGTTATTGATGTACATAAAAGCCACACGGAAACGTAGAGGCCAACTCGCCAGGAATGTTCTCAAATATTACCGCCGATATGATAGGTTCGGTTAGGTTAGGTTATATTACGTTATTGATGTATATGAAGGCCCCACGGAGACGTAGAGGCCAACTCGCCAGGAATGCTGTCAAATATTAGTGCCGAGAGGTTGGGTTGAGTTAGGTTAGGTTATATTACGTTATTGATGTATATAAAGGCTCCACGGAGACGTAGAGGCCAACCCGCCAGGAATGTTGTCAAATAATCGCGCCGAAATGTTAGGCTGAGTTATGTAAGGTTATATTACGTTATTGATATATGTGAAGGTCCCACGGAGACGTAGAGGTCAACTCGCCAGGAATGTTGTCAAATATTACCGCCGGGATGTTAGGTTGGGTTAGGATAGGTTATATTACGTTATTGATGGATATGAAGGTCCCACGGAGACGTAGAGGTCAACTCGCCAGGAATGTTTTCAAATAATAGCGCCGAAAGGTTAGGTTGGGTAAGTTTAGGTTATATTACGTTATTGATGTATATAAAATTCCCACGGAGAAGTAGAGGCCAACTCGCCAGGAATGTTGTCAAATATTAGTACCGAAATGTTAGGTTGGGTTAGGTTAGGTTACATTACGCTATTGATGTATACAAAAGTTCCACGGAGACGTAGACTCCAACTCGCCAGGAATGTTGTCATATATTACCGCCGAGATGATAGGTTGGGTTAGGTTTGGTTATATTACGTTATTGATGTATATGAAGGCTCCACGGAGACGTAGAGGCCAACCAGCCAGTAAGATTGTCAAATAATAGCGCCCAAAGGTTAGGTTGGGTTAGTTTAGGTTATATTAAGTTATTGATGTATATAAATGCCCCACGGAAACGTAGAGGCCAACTCGCCAGGAATGTTGTCAAATATTAGTGCCGAGAGGTTGGGTTGGGTTAGGTTAGGTTATATTACGTTATTGATGTATATAAAGGCCCCACGGAGACGTAGAGGCCAACTCGACAGGAATGTTGTCAAATATTACGGCCGAGAGGTTAGTTTGGGTTAGGTTAGGTTATATTACGTTATTGATGTATATGAAGGCCCCACGGAGACGTAGAGGCCAACTCGCCAGGAATGTTGTCAAATATTAGTACCGAGATATTAGGTTGGGTTAGGTTAGGTTACATTACGCTATTGATGTATATAAAAGTTCCACGGAAACGTAGACGCCAACTCGCCAGGAATGTTGTCAAATATTACCTCCTAGATGATAGGTTGGGTTAGGTTGGGTCATATTACGTTATTGATGTATATGAAGGCCCCACGGAGACGTAGAGGCCAACCCGCCAGGAATGTTGTCAAATAATAGCGCCCAAAGGTTTGGTTGGGTTAGATTAGGTTATATTAAGTTATTGATGTATATAAAAGCCCCACGGAAACGCAGAGGCCAACTCGCCAGGAATGTTGTCAAATATTAGTGCCGAGAAGTTGGTTTGGGTTAGGTTAGGTTATATTACGTTATTGATGTATATAAAATTCCCACGGAGACGTAGTGGCCAACACACCAGGAATGCTGTCAAATATTAGTACCGAGATGTTAGGTTGGGTTAGGTTACGTTATATTACGTTATTGATGTATATAAAAGCCCCACGGAGACGTGGAGGCCAACTTGCCAGGAATGTTGTCAAATAATAGTGCCGAATGGTTAGGTTGGGTTAGGTTAGGTTATATTACGTTATTGATGTATATGAAGTTCCACGGAGACGTAGAGGCCAACTCGCCAGGAATGTTGTCAATATTAGTACCGAGATGTTAGGTTGGGTCAGGTTAGGTTATATTACGTTATTGATGTATATAAAATTCCCACGGAGACGTAGTGGCCAACACACCAGGAATGCTGTCAAATATTAGTACCGAGATGTTAGGTTGTGTTAGGTTACGTTATATGACGTTATTGATGTATATAAAAGCCCCACGGAGACGTAGATACCAACTTGCCAGGAATGTTGTCAAATAATAGTGCCGAAAGGTTAGGTTGGGTTAGGTTAGGTTATATTACGTTATTGATGTATATGAAGTTCCACGGAGACGTAGAGTCCAACTCGCCAGGAATGTTGTAAAATATTACCGCCGAGATGTTAGGTTGGGTTAGGTTAGGTTATATTACGTTATTGATGTATATAAAATTCCCACGGAGACGTAGAGGCCAACTCGCCAGGAATGTTGTCAAATATTAGAACCGAGATGTTAGGTTGGGATAGGTTAGGTTACATTACGCTATTGATGTATATAAAAGTTCCACGGAGACGTAGAGGCCAACTCGCCAGGAATGTTTTCAAATAATAGCGCCGAAAGGTTAGGTTGGGTAAGTTTAGGTTATATGACGTTATTGATGTATATAAAATTCCCACGGAGAAGTAGAGGCCAACTAGCCAGGAATGTTGTCAAATATTAGTACCGAGATGTTAGGTTGGGTTAGGTTAGGTTACATTACGCTATTGATGTATACAAAAGTTCCACGGAGACGTAGACTCCAACTCGCCAGGAATGTTGTCAAATATTACCGCCGAGATGATAGGTTGGGTTAGGTTTGGTTATATTACGTTATTGATGTATATAAAATTCCCACGGAGACGTAGAGGCCAACTCGCCAGGAATGTTGTCAAATATTAGTACCGAGATGTTAGGTTGGGTTAGGTTAGGTTACATTACGCTATTGATGTATATAAAAGTTCCACGGAGACGTAGACGCCAACTCGCCAGGAATGTTGTCAAATATTACCGCCGAGATGATAGGTTGGGTTAGGTTGGGTTATATTACGTTATTGATGTATATGAAGGCCCCACGGAGACGTAGAGGCCAACCCGCCAGGAATGTTGTCAAATAATAGCGCCCAAAGGTTAGGTTGGGTTATTTTAGGTTATATTAAGTTATTGATGTACATAAAAGCCACACGGAAACGTAGAGGCCAACTCGCCAGGAATGTTCTCAAATATTACCGCCGAGATGATAGGTTGGGTTATATAAGGTTATATTAAGTTATTGATGTATATGAAGGTCCCACGGAGAGGTAAAGGCCAACTCGCCAGGAATGTTGTAAAATATTAGTGCCGAGAGGTTGGGTTGAGTTAGGTTAGGTTATATTACGTTATTGATGTATATAAAGGCTCCACGGAGACGTAGAGGCCAACCCGCCAGGAATGTTGTCAAATAATAGCGCCGAAATGTTAGGCTGAGTTATGTAAGGTTATATTACGTTATTGATATATGTGAAGGTCCCACGGAGACGTAGAGGCCAACCAGCCAGTAATGTTGTCAAATAATAGCGCCCAAAGGTTAGGTTGGGTTAGTTTAGGTTATATTAAGTTACTGATGTATATAAATGCCCCACGGAAACGTAGAGGCCAACTCGCCAGGAATGTTGCCAAATATTACGGCCGAGATGTTAGGTTGGGTTAGGTTAGGTTATATTACGTTATTGATGTATATAAAATTCCCACGGAGACGTAGAGGCCAACTCGCCAGGAATATTGTCAAATATTAGTACCGAGATGTTAGTTTGGGTTAGGTTAGGTTACATTACGCTATTGATGTATACAAAAGTTCCACGGAGACGTAGACTCCAACTCGCCAGGAATGTTGTCAAATATTACCGCCGAGATATTAGGTTGGGTTAGGTTAGGTTATATTACGTTATTGATGTATATAAAATTCCCACGGAGACGTAGAGGCCAACTCGACAGGAATGTTGTCAAATAATAGCGCCCAAAGGTAAGGTTGGGTTAGTTTAGGTTATATTAAGTTATTGATGTATATAAAAGCCCCACGGAAACGTAGAGGCCAACTCGACAGGAATGTTGTCAAATATTACGGCCGAGATGTTAGGTTGGGTTAGGTTAGGTTATATTACGTTATTGATCTATATAAAGGTCCCACGGAAACCATGAGGCCAATAAGCAACGATTGTCGTCAAATATTACCGCCGTGATGTTAGATTGGGTTAGGTTAGGTTATATTAAGTTATTGATGTATATAAAAGTCCCACGGAGACGTAGAGGTCAACACGTCAGGAATGTCGTCAAATAATAGCGCCGAGAGGTTGGGTTGGGTTAGGTCAGGTTATATTACGTTATTGATGTATATAAAGGCCCCACGGAGACGTAGAGGCCAACCCGCCAGGAATGTTGTCAAATATTAGTGCCGAGAGGTTGGGTTGGGTTAGGTTAGGTTAAATTACGTTATTGATGTATATAAAAGCCCAACGGAAACGTAGAGGCCAACTCGCCAGGAATGTTGTCAAATATTACCCCCGAGATGATAGGTTGGGTTAGGTTAGGTTATATTACGTTATTGATGTACATGGAGGCCCCACGGAGACGTAGAGGCCAACTCGCAATGAATGTTGTCAAATAATCGCGCCGAAAGGTTAGGCTGGGTTATGTAAGGTTATATTACGTTATTGATGTATATGAAGCTCCCATGGAGAGGTAAAGGCCAACTCGCCAGGAATGTTGTCAAATATTAGTGCCGAGAGGTTGGGTTGGGTTAGGTTAGGTTATATTACGTTATTGATGTATATAAAGTCCCCACGGAGACGTAGAGGCCAACTCGCCAGGAATGTTGTCAAATATTAGTACCGAGATATTAGGTTGGGTTAGGTTAGGTTACATTACGCTATTGATGTATATAAAAGTTCCACGGAAACGTAGACGCCAACTCGCCAGGAATGTTGTCAAATATTACCTCCTAGATGATAGGTTGGGTTAGGTTGGGTCATATTACGTTATTGATGTATATGAAGGCCCCACGGAGACGTAGAGGCCAACCCGCCAGGAATGTTGTCAAATAATAGCGCCCAAAGGTTTGGTTGGGTTAGATTAGGTTATATTAAGTTATTGATGTATATAAAAGCCCCACGGAAACGCAGAGGCCAACTCGCCAGGAATGTTGTCAAATATTAGTGCCGAGAAGTTGGTTTGGGTTAGGTTAGGTTATATTACGTTATTGATGTATATAAAATTCCCACGGAGACGTAGTGGCCAACACACCAGGAATGCTGTCAAATATTAGTACCGAGATGTTAGGTTGGGTTAGGTTACGTTATATTACGTTATTGATGTATATAAAAGCCCCACGGAGACGTGGAGGCCAACTTGCCAGGAATGTTGTCAAATAATAGTGCCGAATGGTTAGGTTGGGTTAGGTTAGGTTATATTACGTTATTGATGTATATGAAGTTCCACGGAGACGTAGAGGCCAACTCGCCAGGAATGTTGTCAATATTAGTACCGAGATGTTAGGTTGGGTCAGGTTAGGTTATATTACGTTATTGATGTATATAAAATTCCCACGGAGACGTAGTGGCCAACACACCAGGAATGCTGTCAAATATTAGTACCGAGATGTTAGGTTGTGTTAGGTTACGTTATATGACGTTATTGATGTATATAAAAGCCCCACGGAGACGTAGATACCAACTTGCCAGGAATGTTGTCAAATAATAGTGCCGAAAGGTTAGGTTGGGTTAGGTTAGGTTATATTACGTTATTGATGTATATGAAGTTCCACGGAGACGTAGAGTCCAACTCGCCAGGAATGTTGTAAAATATTACCGCCGAGATGTTAGGTTGGGTTAGGTTAGGTTATATTACGTTATTGATGTATATAAAATTCCCACGGAGACGTAGAGGCCAACTCGCCAGGAATGTTGTCAAATATTAGAACCGAGATGTTAGGTTGGGATAGGTTAGGTTACATTACGCTATTGATGTATATAAAAGTTCCACGGAGACGTAGAGGCCAACTCGCCAGGAATGTTTTCAAATAATAGCGCCGAAAGGTTAGGTTGGGTAAGTTTAGGTTATATGACGTTATTGATGTATATAAAATTCCCACGGAGAAGTAGAGGCCAACTCGCCAGGAATGTTGTCAAATATTAGTACCGAGATGTTAGGTTGGGTTAGGTTAGGTTACATTACGCTATTGATGTATACAAAAGTTCCACGGAGACGTAGACTCCAACTCGCCAGGAATGTTGTCAAATATTACCGCCGAGATGATAGGTTGGGTTAGGTTTGGTTATATTACGTTATTGATGTATATAAAATTCCCACGGAGACGTAGAGGCCAACTCGCCAGGAATGTTGTCAAATATTAGTACCGAGATGTTAGGTTGGGTTAGGTTAGGTTACATTACGCTATTGATGTATATAAAAGTTCCACGGAGACGTAGACGCCAACTCGCCAGGAATGTTGTCAAATATTACCGCCGAGATGATAGGTTGGGTTAGGTTGGGTTATATTACGTTATTGATGTATATGAAGGCCCCACGGAGACGTAGAGGCCAACCCGCCAGGAATGTTGTCAAATAATAGCGCCCAAAGGTTAGGTTGGGTTATTTTAGGTTATATTAAGTTATTGATGTACATAAAAGCCACACGGAAACGTAGAGGCCAACTCGCCAGGAATGTTCTCAAATATTACCGCCGAGATGATAGGTTGGGTTAGGTTGGGTCATATTACGTTATTGATGTATATGAAGGCCCCACGGAGACGTAGAGGCCAACCCGCCAGGAATGTCGTCAAATAATAGCGCCGAGAGGTTGGGTTGGGTTAGGTTAGGTTATATTACGTTATTGATGTATATAAAGGCCCCACGGAGACGTAGAGGCCAACCCGCCAGGAATGTTGTCAAATAATAGCGCCGAAATGTTAGGCTGAGTTATGTAAGGTTATATTACGTTATTGATATATGTGAAGGTCCCACGGAGACGTAGAAGTCAACTCGCTAGGAATGTTGTCAAATAATAGCGCTCAAAGGTTAGGTTGGGTTAGTTTAGGTTATATTAAGTTATTGATGTATATAAAAGCCCCACGGAATCGTAGAGGCCAACTCGCCAGGAATGTTGTCAAATATTAGTGCCGAAAGGTTGGGTTGGGTTATGTAAGGTTATATTATATTATTGATGTATATGAAGGTCCCACGGAGAGGTAAAGGCCAACTCGCCAGGAATGTTGTCAAATATTAGTGCCGAGAGGTTGGGTTTGGTTAGGTTAGGTTATATTACGTTATTGATGTATATAAAGGTCCCACGGAGACGTAGAGGCCAACCCGCCAGGAATGTTGTCAAATAATAATGCCGAAATGTTAGGTTGGGTTAGGTTCGGTTACATTTCGCTATTGATGTATATAAAAGTTCCACGGAGACGTAGAGGCCAACTCGCCAGGAATGTTGTCAAATATTACCGCCGAGATGATAGGTTGGGATAGGTTGGGTTATATTACGTTATCGATTTATATGAAGGCACCACGGAGACGTAGATGCCATCTCGCCAGGAATGTTGTCAAATATTAGTACCGAGATGTTAGGTTGGGTTAGGTTAGGTTATATTACGCTATTGATGTATATAAAAGTTCCACGGAGACGTAGAGGCCAACTCGAGAGGAATGTTGTCAAATATTACGGCCGAGATGTTAGGTTGGGTTAGGCTAGGTTATATTACGTTATTGATCTATATAAAGGTCCCACGGAAACCATGAGGCCAATAAGCAACGATTGTCGTCAAATATTACCGCCGTGATGTTAGATTGGGCTAGGTTAGGTTATATTAAGTTATTGATGTATATAAAAGCCCCACGGAGACGTAGAGGTCAACTCGTCAGGAATGTTGTCAAATAATAGCGCCGAGAGGCTGGGTTGGGTTAGGTTAGGTTATATTACGTTATTGATGTATATAAAGGCCCCACGGAGACGTAGAGGCCAACCCGCCAGGAATGTTGTCAAATAATAATGCCGAAAGGTTAGGTTGGGTTAGTTTAGGTTATATTACGTGATTGATGTATATAAAAGCCCCACGGATACGTAGAGGCCAACTCGCCAGGAATGTTGTCAAATTTTACCCCCGACATGATAGGTTGGGTTAGGTTAGGTTATATTACGTTATTGATGTACATGGAGGCCCCACGGAGACGTAGAGGCCAACTCGCAATGAATGTTGTCAAATATTACCGCCGAAATGTTAGGTTGGGTTAGGTTAGGTTATATTACGTTATTGATGTATATAAAAGCCCCACGGAGACGTAGAGGCCTACTCGCCAGGAATGTTGTCAAATATTAGTGCCGAGAGGTTGGGTTGGGTTAGGTTAGGTTAAATTACGTTATTGATGTATATAAAAGCCCAACGGAAACGTAGAGGCCAACTCGCCAGGAATGTTGTCAAATATTACCCCCGAGATGATAGGTTGGGTTAGGTTAGGTTATATTACGTTATTGATGTACATGGAGGCCCCACGGAGACGTAGAGGCCAACTCGCAATGAATGTTGTCAAATAATCGCGCCGAAAGGTTAGGCTGGGTTATGTAAGGTTATATTACGTTATTGATGTATATGAAGCTCCCATGGAGAGGTAAAGGCCAACTCGCCAGGAATGTTGTCAAATATTAGTGCCGAGAGGTTGGGTTGGGTTAGGTTAGGTTATATTACGTTATTGATGTATATAAACTGCCCACGGAGACGTAGAGTCCAACCCGCCAGGAATGTTGTCAAAAAATAATGCCGAAAGGTTAGGTTGGGTTAGTTTAGGTTATATTACGTTCTTGATGTATATAAAAGCCCCACGGAAACGTAGAGGCCAACTCGCCAGGAATGTTGTCAAATATTAGTGCCGAGAGGTTGGGTTGGGTTTGGTTAGGTTATATTACGTTATTGATGTATATAAAGGCCCCACGGAGACGTAGAGGCCAAATCAACAGGAATGTTGTCAAATATTACCGCCGAGATATTAGGTTGGGTTAGGTTAGGTTATATTACGTTATTGATGTATATAAAATTCCCACGGAGACGTAGAGGCCAACTCGCCAGGAATGTTGTCAAATATTAGTACCGAGATGTTAGGTTGGGTTAGGTTAGGTTACATTACGCTATTGATGTATATAAAAGTTGCACGGAGACGTAGACGCCAACTCGCCAGGAATGTTGTCAAATATTACCGCCGAGATGATAGGTTGGGTTAGGTTGGGTTATATTACGTTATTGATGTATATGAAGGCCCCACGGAGACGTAGAGGCCAACCCGCCAGGAATGTTGTCAAATAATAGCGCCCAAAGGTTAGGTTGGGTTATTTTAGGTTATATTAAGTTATTGATGTACATAAAAGCCACACGGAAACGTAGAGGCCAACTCGCCAGGAATGTTCTCAAATATTACCGCCGATATGATAGGTTCGGTTAGGTTAGGTTATATTACGTTATTGATGTATATGAAGGCCCCACGGAGACGTAGAGGCCAACTCGCCAGGAATGCTGTCAAATATTAGTGCCGAGAGGTTGGGTTGAGTTAGGTTAGGTTATATTACGTTATTGATGTATATAAAGGCTCCACGGAGACGTAGAGGCCAACCCGCCAGGAATGTTGTCAAATAATAGCGCCGAAATGTTAGGCTGAGTTATGTAAGGTTATATTACGTTATTGATATATGTGAAGGTCCCACGGAGACGTAGAGGTCAACTCGCCAGGAATGTTGTCAAATATTACCGCCGGGATGTTAGGTTGGGTTAGGATAGGTTATATTACGTTATTGATGGATATGAAGGTCCCACGGAGACGTAGAGGTCAACTCGCCAGGAATGTTTTCAAATAATAGCGCCGAAAGGTTAGGTTGGGTAAGTTTAGGTTATATTACGTTATTGATGTATATAAAATTCCCACGGAGAAGTAGAGGCCAACTCGCCAGGAATGTTGTCAAATATTAGTACCGAAATGTTAGGTTGGGTTAGGTTAGGTTACATTACGCTATTGATGTATACAAAAGTTCCACGGAGACGTAGACTCCAACTCGCCAGGAATGTTGTCATATATTACCGCCGAGATGATAGGTTGGGTTAGGTTTGGTTATATTACGTTATTGATGTATATGAAGGCTCCACGGAGACGTAGAGGCCAACCAGCCAGTAAGATTGTCAAATAATAGCGCCCAAAGGTTAGGTTGGGTTAGTTTAGGTTATATTAAGTTATTGATGTATATAAATGCCCCACGGAAACGTAGAGGCCAACTCGCCAGGAATGTTGTCAAATATTAGTGCCGAGAGGTTGGGTTGGGTTAGGTTAGGTTATATTACGTTATTGATGTATATAAAGGCCCCACGGAGACGTAGAGGCCAACTCGACAGGAATGTTGTCAAATATTACGGCCGAGAGGTTAGTTTGGGTTAGGTTAGGTTATATTACGTTATTGATGTATATGAAGGCCCCACGGAGACGTAGAGGCCAACTCGCCAGGAATGTTGTCAAATATTAGTACCGAGATATTAGGTTGGGTTAGGTTAGGTTACATTACGCTATTGATGTATATAAAAGTTCCACGGAAACGTAGACGCCAACTCGCCAGGAATGTTGTCAAATATTACCTCCTAGATGATAGGTTGGGTTAGGTTGGGTCATATTACGTTATTGATGTATATGAAGGCCCCACGGAGACGTAGAGGCCAACCCGCCAGGAATGTTGTCAAATAATAGCGCCCAAAGGTTTGGTTGGGTTAGATTAGGTTATATTAAGTTATTGATGTATATAAAAGCCCCACGGAAACGCAGAGGCCAACTCGCCAGGAATGTTGTCAAATATTAGTGCCGAGAAGTTGGTTTGGGTTAGGTTAGGTTATATTACGTTATTGATGTATATAAAATTCCCACGGAGACGTAGTGGCCAACACACCAGGAATGCTGTCAAATATTAGTACCGAGATGTTAGGTTGGGTTAGGTTACGTTATATTACGTTATTGATGTATATAAAAGCCCCACGGAGACGTGGAGGCCAACTTGCCAGGAATGTTGTCAAATAATAGTGCCGAATGGTTAGGTTGGGTTAGGTTAGGTTATATTACGTTATTGATGTATATGAAGTTCCACGGAGACGTAGAGGCCAACTCGCCAGGAATGTTGTCAATATTAGTACCGAGATGTTAGGTTGGGTCAGGTTAGGTTATATTACGTTATTGATGTATATAAAATTCCCACGGAGACGTAGTGGCCAACACACCAGGAATGCTGTCAAATATTAGTACCGAGATGTTAGGTTGTGTTAGGTTACGTTATATGACGTTATTGATGTATATAAAAGCCCCACGGAGACGTAGATACCAACTTGCCAGGAATGTTGTCAAATAATAGTGCCGAAAGGTTAGGTTGGGTTAGGTTAGGTTATATTACGTTATTGATGTATATGAAGTTCCACGGAGACGTAGAGTCCAACTCGCCAGGAATGTTGTAAAATATTACCGCCGAGATGTTAGGTTGGGTTAGGTTAGGTTATATTACGTTATTGATGTATATAAAATTCCCACGGAGACGTAGAGGCCAACTCGCCAGGAATGTTGTCAAATATTAGAACCGAGATGTTAGGTTGGGATAGGTTAGGTTACATTACGCTATTGATGTATATAAAAGTTCCACGGAGACGTAGAGGCCAACTCGCCAGGAATGTTTTCAAATAATAGCGCCGAAAGGTTAGGTTGGGTAAGTTTAGGTTATATGACGTTATTGATGTATATAAAATTCCCACGGAGAAGTAGAGGCCAACTAGCCAGGAATGTTGTCAAATATTAGTACCGAGATGTTAGGTTGGGTTAGGTTAGGTTACATTACGCTATTGATGTATACAAAAGTTCCACGGAGACGTAGACTCCAACTCGCCAGGAATGTTGTCAAATATTACCGCCGAGATGATAGGTTGGGTTAGGTTTGGTTATATTACGTTATTGATGTATATAAAATTCCCACGGAGACGTAGAGGCCAACTCGCCAGGAATGTTGTCAAATATTAGTACCGAGATGTTAGGTTGGGTTAGGTTAGGTTACATTACGCTATTGATGTATATAAAAGTTCCACGGAGACGTAGACGCCAACTCGCCAGGAATGTTGTCAAATATTACCGCCGAGATGATAGGTTGGGTTAGGTTGGGTTATATTACGTTATTGATGTATATGAAGGCCCCACGGAGACGTAGAGGCCAACCCGCCAGGAATGTTGTCAAATAATAGCGCCCAAAGGTTAGGTTGGGTTATTTTAGGTTATATTAAGTTATTGATGTACATAAAAGCCACACGGAAACGTAGAGGCCAACTCGCCAGGAATGTTCTCAAATATTACCGCCGAGATGATAGGTTGGGTTATATAAGGTTATATTAAGTTATTGATGTATATGAAGGTCCCACGGAGAGGTAAAGGCCAACTCGCCAGGAATGTTGTAAAATATTAGTGCCGAGAGGTTGGGTTGAGTTAGGTTAGGTTATATTACGTTATTGATGTATATAAAGGCTCCACGGAGACGTAGAGGCCAACCCGCCAGGAATGTTGTCAAATAATAGCGCCGAAATGTTAGGCTGAGTTATGTAAGGTTATATTACGTTATTGATATATGTGAAGGTCCCACGGAGACGTAGAGGCCAACCAGCCAGTAATGTTGTCAAATAATAGCGCCCAAAGGTTAGGTTGGGTTAGTTTAGGTTATATTAAGTTACTGATGTATATAAATGCCCCACGGAAACGTAGAGGCCAACTCGCCAGGAATGTTGCCAAATATTACGGCCGAGATGTTAGGTTGGGTTAGGTTAGGTTATATTACGTTATTGATGTATATAAAATTCCCACGGAGACGTAGAGGCCAACTCGCCAGGAATATTGTCAAATATTAGTACCGAGATGTTAGTTTGGGTTAGGTTAGGTTACATTACGCTATTGATGTATACAAAAGTTCCACGGAGACGTAGACTCCAACTCGCCAGGAATGTTGTCAAATATTACCGCCGAGATATTAGGTTGGGTTAGGTTAGGTTATATTACGTTATTGATGTATATAAAATTCCCACGGAGACGTAGAGGCCAACTCGACAGGAATGTTGTCAAATAATAGCGCCCAAAGGTAAGGTTGGGTTAGTTTAGGTTATATTAAGTTATTGATGTATATAAAAGCCCCACGGAAACGTAGAGGCCAACTCGACAGGAATGTTGTCAAATATTACGGCCGAGATGTTAGGTTGGGTTAGGTTAGGTTATATTACGTTATTGATCTATATAAAGGTCCCACGGAAACCATGAGGCCAATAAGCAACGATTGTCGTCAAATATTACCGCCGTGATGTTAGATTGGGTTAGGTTAGGTTATATTAAGTTATTGATGTATATAAAAGTCCCACGGAGACGTAGAGGTCAACACGTCAGGAATGTCGTCAAATAATAGCGCTGAGAGGTTGGGTTGGGTTAGGTCAGGTTATATTACGTTATTGATGTATATAAAGGCCCCACGGAGACGTAGAGGCCAACCCGCCAGGAATGTTGTCAAATATTAGTGCCGAGAGGTTGGGTTGGGTTAGGTTAGGTTAAATTACGTTATTGATGTATATAAAAGCCCAACGGAAACGTAGAGGCCAACTCGCCAGGAATGTTGTCAAATATTACCCCCGAGATGATAGGTTGGGTTAGGTTAGGTTATATTACGTTATTGATGTACATGGAGGCCCCACGGAGACGTAGAGGCCAACTCGCAATGAATGTTGTCAAATAATCGCGCCGAAAGGTTAGGCTGGGTTATGTAAGGTTATATTACGTTATTGATGTATATGAAGCTCCCATGGAGAGGTAAAGGCCAACTCGCCAGGAATGTTGTCAAATATTAGTGCCGAGAGGTTGGGTTGGGTTAGGTTAGGTTATATTACGTTATTGATGTATATAAAGTCCCCACGGAGACGTAGAGGCCAACTCGCCAGGAATGTTGTCAAATATTAGTACCGAGATATTAGGTTGGGTTAGGTTAGGTTACATTACGCTATTGATGTATATAAAAGTTCCACGGAAACGTAGACGCCAACTCGCCAGGAATGTTGTCAAATATTACCTCCTAGATGATAGGTTGGGTTAGGTTGGGTCATATTACGTTATTGATGTATATGAAGGCCCCACGGAGACGTAGAGGCCAACCCGCCAGGAATGTTGTCAAATAATAGCGCCCAAAGGTTTGGTTGGGTTAGATTAGGTTATATTAAGTTATTGATGTATATAAAAGCCCCACGGAAACGCAGAGGCCAACTCGCCAGGAATGTTGTCAAATATTAGTGCCGAGAAGTTGGTTTGGGTTAGGTTAGGTTATATTACGTTATTGATGTATATAAAATTCCCACGGAGACGTAGTGGCCAACACACCAGGAATGCTGTCAAATATTAGTACCGAGATGTTAGGTTGGGTTAGGTTACGTTATATTACGTTATTGATGTATATAAAAGCCCCACGGAGACGTGGAGGCCAACTTGCCAGGAATGTTGTCAAATAATAGTGCCGAATGGTTAGGTTGGGTTAGGTTAGGTTATATTACGTTATTGATGTATATGAAGTTCCACGGAGACGTAGAGGCCAACTCGCCAGGAATGTTGTCAATATTAGTACCGAGATGTTAGGTTGGGTCAGGTTAGGTTATATTACGTTATTGATGTATATAAAATTCCCACGGAGACGTAGTGGCCAACACACCAGGAATGCTGTCAAATATTAGTACCGAGATGTTAGGTTGTGTTAGGTTACGTTATATGACGTTATTGATGTATATAAAAGCCCCACGGAGACGTAGATACCAACTTGCCAGGAATGTTGTCAAATAATAGTGCCGAAAGGTTAGGTTGGGTTAGGTTAGGTTATATTACGTTATTGATGTATATGAAGTTCCACGGAGACGTAGAGTCCAACTCGCCAGGAATGTTGTAAAATATTACCGCCGAGATGTTAGGTTGGGTTAGGTTAGGTTATATTACGTTATTGATGTATATAAAATTCCCACGGAGACGTAGAGGCCAACTCGCCAGGAATGTTGTCAAATATTAGAACCGAGATGTTAGGTTGGGATAGGTTAGGTTACATTACGCTATTGATGTATATAAAAGTTCCACGGAGACGTAGAGGCCAACTCGCCAGGAATGTTTTCAAATAATAGCGCCGAAAGGTTAGGTTGGGTAAGTTTAGGTTATATGACGTTATTGATGTATATAAAATTCCCACGGAGAAGTAGAGGCCAACTCGCCAGGAATGTTGTCAAATATTAGTACCGAGATGTTAGGTTGGGTTAGGTTAGGTTACATTACGCTATTGATGTATACAAAAGTTCCACGGAGACGTAGACTCCAACTCGCCAGGAATGTTGTCAAATATTACCGCCGAGATGATAGGTTGGGTTAGGTTTGGTTATATTACGTTATTGATGTATATAAAATTCCCACGGAGACGTAGAGGCCAACTCGCCAGGAATGTTGTCAAATATTAGTACCGAGATGTTAGGTTGGGTTAGGTTAGGTTACATTACGCTATTGATGTATATAAAAGTTCCACGGAGACGTAGACGCCAACTCGCCAGGAATGTTGTCAAATATTACCGCCGAGATGATAGGTTGGGTTAGGTTGGGTTATATTACGTTATTGATGTATATGAAGGCCCCACGGAGACGTAGAGGCCAACCCGCCAGGAATGTTGTCAAATAATAGCGCCCAAAGGTTAGGTTGGGTTATTTTAGGTTATATTAAGTTATTGATGTACATAAAAGCCACACGGAAACGTAGAGGCCAACTCGCCAGGAATGTTCTCAAATATTACCGCCGAGATGATAGGTTGGGTTATATAAGGTTATATTAAGTTATTGATGTATATGAAGGTCCCACGGAGAGGTAAAGGCCAACTCGCCAGGAATGTTGTAAAATATTAGTGCCGAGAGGTTGGGTTGAGTTAGGTTAGGTTATATTACGTTATTGATGTATATAAAGGCTCCACGGAGACGTAGAGGCCAACCCGCCAGGAATGTTGTCAAATAATAGCGCCGAAATGTTAGGCTGAGTTATGTAAGGTTATATTACGTTATTGATATATGTGAAGGTCCCACGGAGACGTAGAGGCCAACCAGCCAGTAATGTTGTCAAATAATAGCGCCCAAAGGTTAGGTTGGGTTAGTTTAGGTTATATTAAGTTACTGATGTATATAAATGCCCCACGGAAACGTAGAGGCCAACTCGCCAGGAATGTTGCCAAATATTACGGCCGAGATGTTAGGTTGGGTTAGGTTAGGTTATATTACGTTATTGATGTATATAAAATTCCCACGGAGACGTAGAGGCCAACTCGCCAGGAATATTGTCAAATATTAGTACCGAGATGTTAGTTTGGGTTAGGTTAGGTTACATTACGCTATTGATGTATACAAAAGTTCCACGGAGACGTAGACTCCAACTCGCCAGGAATGTTGTCAAATATTACCGCCGAGATATTAGGTTGGGTTAGGTTAGGTTATATTACGTTATTGATGTATATAAAATTCCCACGGAGACGTAGAGGCCAACTCGACAGGAATGTTGTCAAATAATAGCGCCCAAAGGTAAGGTTGGGTTAGTTTAGGTTATATTAAGTTATTGATGTATATAAAAGCCCCACGGAAACGTAGAGGCCAACTCGACAGGAATGTTGTCAAATATTACGGCCGAGATGTTAGGTTGGGTTAGGTTAGGTTATATTACGTTATTGATCTATATAAAGGTCCCACGGAAACCATGAGGCCAATAAGCAACGATTGTCGTCAAATATTACCGCCGTGATGTTAGATTGGGTTAGGTTAGGTTATATTAAGTTATTGATGTATATAAAAGTCCCACGGAGACGTAGAGGTCAACACGTCAGGAATGTCGTCAAATAATAGCGCTGAGAGGTTGGGTTGGGTTAGGTCAGGTTATATTACGTTATTGATGTATATAAAGGCCCCACGGAGACGTAGAGGCCAACCCGCCAGGAATGTTGTCAAATATTAGTGCCGAGAGGTTGGGTTGGGTTAGGTTAGGTTAAATTACGTTATTGATGTATATAAAAGCCCAACGGAAACGTAGAGGCCAACTCGCCAGGAATGTTGTCAAATATTACCCCCGAGATGATAGGTTGGGTTAGGTTAGGTTATATTACGTTATTGATGTACATGGAGGCCCCACGGAGACGTAGAGGCCAACTCGCAATGAATGTTGTCAAATAATCGCGCCGAAAGGTTAGGCTGGGTTATGTAAGGTTATATTACGTTATTGATGTATATGAAGCTCCCATGGAGAGGTAAAGGCCAACTCGCCAGGAATGTTGTCAAATATTAGTGCCGAGAGGTTGGGTTGGGTTAGGTTAGGTTATATTACGTTATTGATGTATATAAAGTCCCCACGGAGACGTAGAGGCCAACTCGCCAGGAATGTTGTCAAATATTAGTACCGAGATATTAGGTTGGGTTAGGTTAGGTTACATTACGCTATTGATGTATATAAAAGTTCCACGGAAACGTAGACGCCAACTCGCCAGGAATGTTGTCAAATATTACCTCCTAGATGATAGGTTGGGTTAGGTTGGGTCATATTACGTTATTGATGTATATGAAGGCCCCACGGAGACGTAGAGGCCAACCCGCCAGGAATGTTGTCAAATAATAGCGCCCAAAGGTTTGGTTGGGTTAGATTAGGTTATATTAAGTTATTGATGTATATAAAAGCCCCACGGAAACGCAGAGGCCAACTCGCCAGGAATGTTGTCAAATATTAGTGCCGAGAAGTTGGTTTGGGTTAGGTTAGGTTATATTACGTTATTGATGTATATAAAATTCCCACGGAGACGTAGTGGCCAACACACCAGGAATGCTGTCAAATATTAGTACCGAGATGTTAGGTTGGGTTAGGTTACGTTATATTACGTTATTGATGTATATAAAAGCCCCACGGAGACGTGGAGGCCAACTTGCCAGGAATGTTGTCAAATAATAGTGCCGAATGGTTAGGTTGGGTTAGGTTAGGTTATATTACGTTATTGATGTATATGAAGTTCCACGGAGACGTAGAGGCCAACTCGCCAGGAATGTTGTCAATATTAGTACCGAGATGTTAGGTTGGGTCAGGTTAGGTTATATTACGTTATTGATGTATATAAAATTCCCACGGAGACGTAGTGGCCAACACACCAGGAATGCTGTCAAATATTAGTACCGAGATGTTAGGTTGTGTTAGGTTACGTTATATGACGTTATTGATGTATATAAAAGCCCCACGGAGACGTAGATACCAACTTGCCAGGAATGTTGTCAAATAATAGTGCCGAAAGGTTAGGTTGGGTTAGGTTAGGTTATATTACGTTATTGATGTATATGAAGTTCCACGGAGACGTAGAGTCCAACTCGCCAGGAATGTTGTAAAATATTACCGCCGAGATGTTAGGTTGGGTTAGGTTAGGTTATATTACGTTATTGATGTATATAAAATTCCCACGGAGACGTAGAGGCCAACTCGCCAGGAATGTTGTCAAATATTAGAACCGAGATGTTAGGTTGGGATAGGTTAGGTTACATTACGCTATTGATGTATATAAAAGTTCCACGGAGACGTAGAGGCCAACTCGCCAGGAATGTTTTCAAATAATAGCGCCGAAAGGTTAGGTTGGGTAAGTTTAGGTTATATGACGTTATTGATGTATATAAAATTCCCACGGAGAAGTAGAGGCCAACTCGCCAGGAATGTTGTCAAATATTAGTACCGAGATGTTAGGTTGGGTTAGGTTAGGTTACATTACGCTATTGATGTATACAAAAGTTCCACGGAGACGTAGACTCCAACTCGCCAGGAATGTTGTCAAATATTACCGCCGAGATGATAGGTTGGGTTAGGTTTGGTTATATTACGTTATTGATGTATATAAAATTCCCACGGAGACGTAGAGGCCAACTCGCCAGGAATGTTGTCAAATATTAGTACCGAGATGTTAGGTTGGGTTAGGTTAGGTTACATTACGCTATTGATGTATATAAAAGTTCCACGGAGACGTAGACGCCAACTCGCCAGGAATGTTGTCAAATATTACCGCCGAGATGATAGGTTGGGTTAGGTTGGGTTATATTACGTTATTGATGTATATGAAGGCCCCACGGAGACGTAGAGGCCAACCCGCCAGGAATGTTGTCAAATAATAGCGCCCAAAGGTTAGGTTGGGTTATTTTAGGTTATATTAAGTTATTGATGTACATAAAAGCCACACGGAAACGTAGAGGCCAACGCGCCAGGAATGTTCTCAAATATTACCGCCGAGATGATAGGTTGGGTTATATAAGGTTATATTAAGTTATTGATGTATATGAAGGTCCCACGGAGAGGTAAAGGCCAACTCGCCAGGAATGTTGTAAAATATTAGTGCCGAGAGGTTGGGTTGAGTTAGGTTAGGTTATATTACGTTATTGATGTATATAAAGGCTCCACGGAGACGTAGAGGCCAACCCGCCAGGAATGTTGTCAAATAATAGCGCCGAAATGTTAGGCTGAGTTATGTAAGGTTATATTACGTTATTGATATATGTGAAGGTCCCACGGAGACGTAGAGGCCAACCAGCCAGTAATGTTGTCAAATAATAGCGCCCAAAGGTTAGGTTGGGTTAGTTTAGGTTATATTAAGTTACTGATGTATATAAATGCCCCACGGAAACGTAGAGGCCAACTCGCCAGGAATGTTGCCAAATATTACGGCCGAGATGTTAGGTTGGGTTAGGTTAGGTTATATTACGTTATTGATGTATATAAAATTCCCACGGAGACGTAGAGGCCAACTCGCCAGGAATATTGTCAAATATTAGTACCGAGATGTTAGTTTGGGTTAGGTTAGGTTACATTACGCTATTGATGTATACAAAAGTTCCACGGAGACGTAGACTCCAACTCGCCAGGAATGTTGTCAAATATTACCGCCGAGATATTAGGTTGGGTTAGGTTAGGTTATATTACGTTATTGATGTATATAAAATTCCCACGGAGACGTAGAGGCCAACTCGACAGGAATGTTGTCAAATAATAGCGCCCAAAGGTAAGGTTGGGTTAGTTTAGGTTATATTAAGTTATTGATGTATATAAAAGCCCCACGGAAACGTAGAGGCCAACTCGACAGGAATGTTGTCAAATATTACGGCCGAGATGTTAGGTTGGGTTAGGTTAGGTTATATTACGTTATTGATCTATATAAAGGTCCCACGGAAACCATGAGGCCAATAAGCAACGATTGTCGTCAAATATTACCGCCGTGATGTTAGATTGGGTTAGGTTAGGTTATATTAAGTTATTGATGTATATAAAAGTCCCACGGAGACGTAGAGGTCAACACGTCAGGAATGTTGTCAAATAATAGCGCCGAGAGGTTGGGTTGGGTTAGGTCAGGTTATATTACGTTATTGATGTATATAAAGGCCCCACGGAGACGTAGAGGCCAACCCGCCAGGAATGTTGTCAAATAATAATGCCGAAAGGTTAGGTTGGGTTAGTTTAGGTTATATTACGTGATTGATGTATATAAAAGCCCCACGGAGACGTAGAGGCCAACTCGCCAGGAATGTTGTCAAATATTAGTGCCGAGAGGTTGGGTTGGGTTAGGTTAGGTTAAATTACGTTATTGATGTATATAAAAGCCCAACGGAAACGTAGAGGCCAACTCGCCAGGAATGTTGTCAAATATTACCCCCGAGATGATAGGTTGGGTTAGGTTAGGTTATATTACGTTATTGATGTACATGGAGGCCCCACGGAGACGTAGAGGCCAACTCGCAATGAATGTTGTCAAATAATCGCGCCGAAAGGTTAGGCTGGGTTATGTAAGGTTATATTACGTTATTGATGTATATGAAGCTCCCATGGAGAGGTAAAGGCCAACTCGCCAGGAATGTTGTCAAATATTAGTGCCGAGAGGTTGGGTTGGGTTAGGTTAGGTTATATTACGTTATTGATGTATATAAACTTCCCACGGAGACGTAGAGTCCAACCCGCCAGGAATGTTGTCAAAAAATAATGCCGAAAGGTTAGGTTGGGTTAGTTTAGGTTATATTACGTTCTTGATGTATATAAAAGCCCCACGGAAACGTAGAGGCCAACTCGCCAGGAATGTTGTCAAATATTAGTGCCGAGAGGTTGGGTTGGGTTTGGTTAGGTTATATTACGTTATTGATGTATATAAAGGCCCCACGGAGACGTAGAGGCCAAATCAACAGGAATGTTGTCAAATATTACCGCCGAGATATTAGGTTGGGTTAGGTTAGGTTATATTACGTTATTGATGTATATAAAATTCCCACGGAGACGTAGAGGCCAACTCGCCAGGAATGTTGTCAAATATTAGTACCGAGATGTTAGGTTGGGTTAGGTTAGGTTACATTACGCTATTGATGTATATAAAAGTTCCACGGAGACGTAGACGCCAACTCGCCAGGAATGTTGTCAAATATTACCGCCGAGATGATAGGTTGGGTTAGGTTGGGTTATATTACGTTATTGATGTATATGAAGGCCCCACGGAGACGTAGAGGCCAACCCGCCAGGAATGTTGTCAAATAATAGCGCCCAAAGGTTAGGTTGGGTTATTTTAGGTTATATTAAGTTATTGATGTACATAAAAGCCACACGGAAACGTAGAGGCCAACTCGCCAGGAATGTTCTCAAATATTACCGCCGATATGATAGGTTCGGTTAGGTTAGGTTATATTACGTTATTGATGTATATGAAGGCCCCACGGAGACGTAGAGGCCAACTCGCCAGGAATGCTGTCAAATATTAGTGCCGAGAGGTTGGGTTGAGTTAGGTTAGGTTATATTACGTTATTGATGTATATAAAGGCTCCACGGAGACGTAGAGGCCAACCCGCCAGGAATGTTGTCAAATAATAGCGCCGAAATGTTAGGCTGAGTTATGTAAGGTTATATTACGTTATTGATATATGTGAAGGTCCCACGGAGACGTAGAGGTCAACTCGCCAGGAATGTTGTCAAATATTACCGCCGGGATGTTAGGTTGGGTTAGGATAGGTTATATTACGTTATTGATGGATATGAAGGTCCCACGGAGACGTAGAGGTCAACTCGCCAGGAATGTTTTCAAATAATAGCGCCGAAAGGTTAGGTTGGGTAAGTTTAGGTTATATTACGTTATTGATGTATATAAAATTCCCACGGAGAAGTAGAGGCCAACTCGCCAGGAATGTTGTCAAATATTAGTACCGAAATGTTAGGTTGGGTTAGGTTAGGTTACATTACGCTATTGATGTATACAAAAGTTCCACGGAGACGTAGACTCCAACTCGCCAGGAATGTTGTCATATATTACCGCCGAGATGATAGGTTGGGTTAGGTTTGGTTATATTACGTTATTGATGTATATGAAGGCTCCACGGAGACGTAGAGGCCAACCAGCCAGTAAGATTGTCAAATAATAGCGCCCAAAGGTTAGGTTGGGTTAGTTTAGGTTATATTAAGTTATTGATGTATATAAATGCCCCACGGAAACGTAGAGGCCAACTCGCCAGGAATGTTGTCAAATATTAGTGCCGAGAGGTTGGGTTGGGTTAGGTTAGGTTATATTACGTTATTGATGTATATAAAGGTCCCACGGAGACGTAGAGGCCAACTCGACAGGAATGTTGTCAAATATTACGGCCGAGAGGTTAGTTTGGGTTAGGTTAGGTTATATTACGTTATTGATGTATATGAAGGCCCCACGGAGACGTAGAGCCCAACTCGCAAGGAATGTTGTCAAATAACAGCGCCGAAATGTTAGGCTGAGTTATGTAAGGTTATATTACGTTATTGATGTATATGAAGGTCCCACGGAGACGTAGAGGCCAACTCGCCAGGAATGTTGTCAAATAATAGCGCCCAAAGGTTAGGTTGGGTTAGTTTAGGTTATATTAAGTTATTGATGTATATAAAAGCCCCACGGAAACGTAGAGGCCAACTCGCCAGGAATGTTGTCAAATATTAGTGCCGAGAGGTTGGGTTGGGTTAGGTTAGGTTATATTACGTTATTGATGTATATAAAGTCCCCACGGAGACGTAGAGGCCAACTCGCCAGGAATGTTGTCAAATATTAGTACCGAGATATTAGGTTGGGTTAGGTTAGGTTACATTACGCTATTGATGTATATAAAAGTTCCACGGAAACGTAGACGCCAACTCGCCAGGAATGTTGTCAAATATTACCTCCTAGATGATAGGTTGGGTTAGGTTGGGTCATATTACGTTATTGATGTATATGAAGGCCCCACGGAGACGTAGAGGCCAACCCGCCAGGAATGTTGTCAAATAATAGCGCCCAAAGGTTTGGTTGGGTTAGATTAGGTTATATTAAGTTATTGATGTATATAAAAGCCCCACGGAAACGCAGAGGCCAACTCGCCAGGAATGTTGTCAAATATTAGTGCCGAGAAGTTGGTTTGGGTTAGGTTAGGTTATATTACGTTATTGATGTATATAAAATTCCCACGGAGACGTAGTGGCCAACACACCAGGAATGCTGTCAAATATTAGTACCGAGATGTTAGGTTGGGTTAGGTTACGTTATATTACGTTATTGATGTATATAAAAGCCCCACGGAGACGTAGAGGCCAACTTGCCAGGAATGTTGTCAAATAATAGTGCCGAATGGTTAGGTTGGGTTAGGTTAGGTTATATTACGTTATTGATGTATATGAAGTTCCACGGAGACGTAGAGGCCAACTCGCCAGGAATGTTGTCAATATTAGTACCGAGATGTTAGGTTGGGTCAGGTTAGGTTATATTACGTTATTGATGTATATAAAATTCCCACGGAGACGTAGTGGCCAACACACCAGGAATGCTGTCAAATATTAGTACCGAGATGTTAGGTTGTGTTAGGTTACGTTATATGACGTTATTGATGTATATAAAAGCCCCACGGAGACGTAGATACCAACTTGCCAGGAATGTTGTCAAATAATAGTGCCGAAAGGTTAGGTTGGGTTAGGTTAGGTTATATTACGTTATTGATGTATATGAAGTTCCACGGAGACGTAGAGTCCAACTCGCCAGGAATGTTGTTAAATATTACCGCCGAGATGTTAGGTTGGGTTAGGTTAGGTTATATTACGTTATTGATGTATATAAAATTCCCACGGAGACGTAGAGGCCAACTCGCCAGGAATGTTGTCAAATATTAGAACCGAGATGTTAGGTTGGGATAGGTTAGGTTACATTACGCTATTGATGTATATAAAAGTTCCACGGAGACGTAGAGGCCAACTCGCCAGGAATGTTTTCAAATAATAGCGCCGAAAGGTTAGGTTGGGTAAGTTTAGGTTATATGACGTTATTGATGTATATAAAATTCCCACGGAGAAGTAGAGGCCAACTCGCCAGGAATGTTGTCAAATATTAGTACCGAGATGTTAGGTTGGGTTAGGTTAGGTTACATTACGCTATTGATGTATACAAAAGTTCCACGGAGACGTAGACTCCAACTCGCCAGGAATGTTGTCAAATATTACCGCCGAGATGATAGGTTGGGTTAGGTTTGGTTATATTACGTTATTGATGTATATAAAATTCCCACGGAGACGTAGAGGCCAACTCGCCAGGAATGTTGTCAAATATTAGTACCGAGATGTTAGGTTGGGTTAGGTTAGGTTACATTACGCTATTGATGTATATAAAAGTTCCACGGAGACGTAGACGCCAACTCGCCAGGAATGTTGTCAAATATTACCGCCGAGATGATAGGTTGGGTTAGGTTGGGTTATATTACGTTATTGATGTATATGAAGGCCCCACGGAGACGTAGAGGCCAACCCGCCAGGAATGTTGTCAAATAATAGCGCCCAAAGGTTAGGTTGGGTTATTTTAGGTTATATTAAGTTATTGATGTACATAAAAGCCACACGGAAACGTAGAGGCCAACTCGCCAGGAATGTTCTCAAATATTACCGCCGAGATGATAGGTTGGGTTATATAAGGTTATATTAAGTTATTGATGTATATGAAGGTCCCACGGAGAGGTAAAGGCCAACTCGCCAGGAATGTTGTAAAATATTAGTGCCGAGAGGTTGGGTTGAGTTAGGTTAGGTTATATTACGTTATTGATGTATATAAAGGCTCCACGGAGACGTAGAGGCCAACCCGCCAGGAATGTTGTCAAATAATAGCGCCGAAATGTTAGGCTGAGTAATGTAAGGTTATATTACGTTATTGATATATGTGAAGGTCCCACGGAGACGTAGAGGCCAACCAGCCAGTAATGTTGTCAAATAATAGCGCCCAAAGGTTAGGTTGGGTTAGTTTAGGTTATATTAAGTTACTGATGTATATAAATGCCCCACGGAAACGTAGAGGCCAACTCGCCAGGAATGTTGTCAAATATTACGGCCGAGATGTTAGGTTGGGTTAGGTTAGGTTATATTACGTTATTGATGTATATAAAATTCCCACGGAGACGTAGAGGCCAACTCGCCAGGAATATTGTCAAATATTAGTACCGAGATGTTAGTTTGGGTTAGGTTAGGTTACATTACGCTATTGATGTATACAAAAGTTCCACGGAGACGTAGACTCCAACTCGCCAGGAATGTTGTCAAATATTACCGCCGAGATATTAGGTTGGGTTAGGTTAGGTTATATTACGTTATTGATGTATATAAAATTCCCACGGAGACGTAGAGGCCAACTCGACAGGAATGTTGTCAAATAATAGCGCCCAAAGGTAAGGTTGGGTTAGTTTAGGTTATATTAAGTTATTGATGTATATAAAAGCCCCACGGAAACGTAGAGGCCAACTCGACAGGAATGTTGTCAAATATTACGGCCGAGATGTTAGGTTGGGTTAGGTTAGGTTATATTACGTTATTGATCTATATAAAGGTCCCACGGAAACCATGAGGCCAATAAGCAACGATTGTCGTCAAATATTACCGCCGTGATGTTAGATTGGGTTAGGTTAGGTTATATTAAGTTATTGATGTATATAAAAGTCCCACGGAGACGTAGAGGTCAACACGTCAGGAATGTTGTCAAATAATAGCGCCGAGAGGTTGGGTTGGGTTAGGTCAGGTTATATTACGTTATTGATGTATATAAAGGCCCCACGGAGACGTAGAGGCCAACCCGCCAGGAATGTTGTCAAATAATAATGCCGAAAGGTTAGGTTGGGTTAGTTTAGGTTATATTACGTGATTGATGTATATAAAAGCCCCACGGAGACGTAGAGGCCAACTCGCCAGGAATGTTGTCAAATATTAGTGCCGAGAGGTTGGGTTGGGTTAGGTTAGGTTAAATTACGTTATTGATGTATATAAAAGCCCAACGGAAACGTAGAGGCCAACTCGCCAGGAATGTTGTCAAATATTACCCCCGAGATGATAGGTTGGGTTAGGTTAGGTTATATTACGTTATTGATGTACATGGAGGCCCCACGGAGACGTAGAGGCCAACTCGCAATGAATGTTGTCAAATAATCGCGCCGAAAGGTTAGGCTGGGTTATGTAAGGTTATATTACGTTATTGATGTATATGAAGCTCCCATGGAGAGGTAAAGGCCAACTCGCCAGGAATGTTGTCAAATATTAGTGCCGAGAGGTTGGGTTGGGTTAGGTTAGGTTATATTACGTTATTGATGTATATAAACTTCCCACGGAGACGTAGAGTCCAACCCGCCAGGAATGTTGTCAAAAAATAATGCCGAAAGGTTAGGTTGGGTTAGTTTAGGTTATATTACGTTCTTGATGTATATAAAAGCCCCACGGAAACGTAGAGGCCAACTCGCCAGGAATGTTGTCAAATATTAGTGCCGAGAGGTTGGGTTGGGTTTGGTTAGGTTATATTACGTTATTGATGTATATAAAGGCCCCACGGAGACGTAGAGGCCAAATCAACAGGAATGTTGTCAAATATTACCGCCGAGATATTAGGTTGGGTTAGGTTAGGTTATATTACGTTATTGATGTATATAAAATTCCCACGGAGACGTAGAGGCCAACTCGCCAGGAATGTTGTCAAATATTAGTACCGAGATGTTAGGTTGGGTTAGGTTAGGTTACATTACGCTATTGATGTATATAAAAGTTCCACGGAGACGTAGACGCCAACTCGCCAGGAATGTTGTCAAATATTACCGCCGAGATGATAGGGTGGGTTAGGTTGGGTTATATTACGTTATTGATGTATATGAAGGCCCCACGGAGACGTAGAGGCCAACCCGCCAGGAATGTTGTCAAATAATAGCGCCCAAAGGTTAGGTTGGGTTATTTTAGGTTATATTAAGGTATTGATGTACATAAAAGCCACACGGAAACGTAGAGGCCAACTCGCCAGGAATGTTCTCAAATATTACCGCCGATATGATAGGTTCGGTTAGGTTAGGTTATATTACGTTATTGATGTATATGAAGGCCCCACGGAGACGTAGAGGCCAACTCGCCAGGAATGCTGTCAAATATTAGTGCCGAGAGGTTGGGTTGAGTTAGGTTAGGTTATATTACGTTATTGATGTATATAAAGGCTCCACGGAGACGTAGAGGCCAACCCGCCAGGAATGTTGTCAAATAATAGCGCCGAAATGTTAGGCTGAGTTATGTAAGGTTATATTACGTTATTGATATATGTGAAGGTCCCACGGAGACGTAGAGGTCAACTCGCCAGGAATGTTGTCAAATATTACCGCCGGGATGTTAGGTTGGGTTAGGATAGGTTATATTACGTTATTGATGGATATGAAGGTCCCACGGAGACGTAGAGGTCAACTCGCCAGGAATGTTTTCAAATAATAGCGCCGAAAGGTTAGGTTGGGTAAGTTTAGGTTATATTACGTTATTGATGTATATAAAATTCCCACGGAGAAGTAGAGGCCAACTCGCCAGGAATGTTGTCAAATATTAGTACCGAAATGTTAGGTTGGGTTAGGTTAGGTTACATTACGCTATTGATGTATACAAAAGTTCCACGGAGACGTAGACTCCAACTCGCCAGGAATGTTGTCATATATTACCGCCGAGATGATAGGTTGGGTTAGGTTTGGTTATATTACGTTATTGATGTATATGAAGGCTCCACGGAGACGTAGAGGCCAACCAGCCAGTAAGATTGTCAAATAATAGCGCCCAAAGGTTAGGTTGGGTTAGTTTAGGTTATATTAAGTTATTGATGTATATAAATGCCCCACGGAAACGTAGAGGCCAACTCGCCAGGAATGTTGTCAAATATTAGTGCCGAGAGGTTGGGTTGGGTTAGGTTAGGTTATATTACGTTATTGATGTATATAAAGGTCCCACGGAGACGTAGAGGCCAACTCGCCAGGAATGTTGTCAAATATTAGTACCGAGATGTTAGGTTGGGTTAGGTTAGGTTATATTACGTTATTGATGTATATAAAAGTTCCACGGAGACGTAGACGCCAACTCGCCAGGAATGTTGTCAAATATTACCGCCGAGATGATAGGTTGGGTTAGGTTGGGTTATATTACGTTATTGATGTATATGAAGGCCCCACGGAGACGTAGAGGCCAACCCGCCAGGAATGTTGTCAAATAATAGCGCCCAAAGGTTAGGTTGGGTTATTTTAGGTTATATTAAGTTATTGATGTACATAAAAGCCACACGGAAACGTAGAGGCCAACTCGCCAGGAATGTTCTCAAATATTACCGCCGAGATGATAGGTTGGGTTATATAAGGTTATATTAAGTTATTGATGTATATGAAGGTCCCACGGAGAGGTAAAGGCCAACTCGCCAGGAATGTTGTAAAATATTAGTGCCGAGAGGTTGGGTTGAGTTAGGTTAGGTTATATTACGTTATTGATGTATATAAAGGCTCCACGGAGACGTAGAGGCCAACCCGCCAGGAATGTTGTCAAATAATAGCGCCGAAATGTTAGGCTGAGTTATGTAAGGTTATATTACGTTATTGATATATGTGAAGGTCCCACGGAGACGTAGAGGCCAACCAGCCAGTAATGTTGTCAAATAATAGCGCCCAAAGGTTAGGTTGGGTTAGTTTAGGTTATATTAAGTTACTGATGTATATAAATGCCCCACGGAAACGTAGAGGCCAACTCGCCAGGAATGTTGTCAAATATTACGGCCGAGATGTTAGGTTGGGTTAGGTTAGGTTATATTACGTTATTGATGTATATAAAATTCCCACGGAGACGTAGAGGCCAACTCGCCAGGAATATTGTCAAATATTAGTACCGAGATGTTAGTTTGGGTTAGGTTAGGTTACATTACGCTATTGATGTATACAAAAGTTCCACGGAGACGTAGACTCCAACTCGCCAGGAATGTTGTCAAATATTACCGCCGAGATATTAGGTTGGGTTAGGTTAGGTTATATTACGTTATTGATGTATATAAAATTCCCACGGAGACGTAGAGGCCAACTCGACAGGAATGTTGTCAAATAATAGCGCCCAAAGGTAAGGTTGGGTTAGTTTAGGTTATATTAAGTTATTGATGTATATAAAAGCCCCACGGAAACGTAGAGGCCAACTCGACAGGAATGTTGTCAAATATTACGGCCGAGATGTTAGGTTGGGTTAGGTTAGGTTATATTACGTTATTGATCTATATAAAGGTCCCACGGAAACCATGAGGCCAATAAGCAACGATTGTCGTCAAATATTACCGCCGTGATGTTAGATTGGGTTAGGTTAGGTTATATTAAGTTATTGATGTATATAAAAGTCCCACGGAGACGTAGAGGTCAACACGTCAGGAATGTTGTCAAATAATAGCGCCGAGAGGTTGGGTTGGGTTAGGTCAGGTTATATTACGTTATTGATGTATATAAAGGCCCCACGGAGACGTAGAGGCCAACCCGCCAGGAATGTTGTCAAATAATAATGCCGAAAGGTTAGGTTGGGTTAGTTTAGGTTATATTACGTGATTGATGTATATAAAAGCCCCACGGAGACGTAGAGGCCAACTCGCCAGGAATGTTGTCAAATATTAGTGCCGAGAGGTTGGGTTGGGTTAGGTTAGGTTAAATTACGTTATTGATGTATATAAAAGCCCAACGGAAACGTAGAGGCCAACTCGCCAGGAATGTTGTCAAATATTACCCCCGAGATGATAGGTTGGGTTAGGTTAGGTTATATTACGTTATTGATGTACATGGAGGCCCCACGGAGACGTAGAGGCCAACTCGCAATGAATGTTGTCAAATAATCGCGCCGAAAGGTTAGGCTGGGTTATGTAAGGTTATATTACGTTATTGATGTATATGAAGCTCCCATGGAGAGGTAAAGGCCAACTCGCCAGGAATGTTGTCAAATATTAGTGCCGAGAGGTTGGGTTGGGTTAGGTTAGGTTATATTACGTTATTGATGTATATAAACTTCCCACGGAGACGTAGAGTCCAACCCGCCAGGAATGTTGTCAAAAAATAATGCCGAAAGGTTAGGTTGGGTTAGTTTAGGTTATATTACGTTCTTGATGTATATAAAAGCCCCACGGAAACGTAGAGGCCAACTCGCCAGGAATGTTGTCAAATATTAGTGCCGAGAGGTTGGGTTGGGTTTGGTTAGGTTATATTACGTTATTGATGTATATAAAGGCCCCACGGAGACGTAGAGGCCAAATCAACAGGAATGTTGTCAAATATTACCGCCGAGATATTAGGTTGGGTTAGGTTAGGTTATATTACGTTATTGATGTATATAAAATTCCCACGGAGACGTAGAGGCCAACTCGCCAGGAATGTTGTCAAATATTAGTACCGAGATGTTAGGTTGGGTTAGGTTAGGTTACATTACGCTATTGATGTATATAAAAGTTCCACGGAGACGTAGACGCCAACTCGCCAGGAATGTTGTCAAATATTACCGCCGACATGATAGGGTGGGTTAGGTTGGGTTATATTACGTTATTGATGTATATGAAGGCCCCACGGAGACGTAGAGGCCAACCCGCCAGGAATGTTGTCAAATAATAGCGCCCAAAGGTTAGGTTGGGTTATTTTAGGTTATATTAAGGTATTGATGTACATAAAAGCCACACGGAAACGTAGAGGCCAACTCGCCAGGAATGTTCTCAAATATTACCGCCGATATGATAGGTTCGGTTAGGTTAGGTTATATTACGTTATTGATGTATATGAAGGCCCCACGGAGACGTAGAGGCCAACTCGCCAGGAATGCTGTCAAATATTAGTGCCGAGAGGTTGGGTTGAGTTAGGTTAGGTTATATTACGTTATTGATGTATATAAAGGCTCCACGGAGACGTAGAGGCCAACCCGCCAGGAATGTTGTCAAATAATAGCGCCGAAATGTTAGGCTGAGTTATGTAAGGTTATATTACGTTATTGATATATGTGAAGGTCCCACGGAGACGTAGAGGTCAACTCGCCAGGAATGTTGTCAAATATTACCGCCGGGATGTTAGGTTGGGTTAGGATAGGTTATATTACGTTATTGATGGATATGAAGGTCCCACGGAGACGTAGAGGTCAACTCGCCAGGAATGTTTTCAAATAATAGCGCCGAAAGGTTAGGTTGGGTAAGTTTAGGTTATATTACGTTATTGATGTATATAAAATTCCCACGGAGAAGTAGAGGCCAACTCGCCAGGAATGTTGTCAAATATTAGTACCGAAATGTTAGGTTGGGTTAGGTTAGGTTACATTACGCTATTGATGTATACAAAAGTTCCACGGAGACGTAGACTCCAACTCGCCAGGAATGTTGTCATATATTACCGCCGAGATGATAGGTTGGGTTAGGTTTGGTTATATTACGTTATTGATGTATATGAAGGCTCCACGGAGACGTAGAGGCCAACCAGCCAGTAAGATTGTCAAATAATAGCGCCCAAAGGTTAGGTTGGGTTAGTTTAGGTTATATTAAGTTATTGATGTATATAATTGCCCCACGGAAACGTAGAGGCCAACTCGCCAGGAATGTTGTCAAATATTAGTGCCGAGAGGTTGGGTTGGGTTAGGTTAGGTTATATTACGTTATTGATGTATATAAAGGTCCCACGGAGACGTAGAGGCCAACTCGACAGGAATGTTGTCAAATATTACGGCCGAGAGGTTAGTTTGGGTTACGTTAGGTTATATTACGTTATTGATGTATATGAAGGCCCCACGGAGACGTAGAGCCCAACTCGCAAGGAATGTTGTCAAATAACAGCGCCGAAATGTTAGGCTGAGTTATGTAAGGTTATATTACGTTATTGATGTATATGAAGGTCCCACGGAGACGTAGAGGCCAACTCGCCAGGAATGTTGTCAAATAATAGCGCCCAAAGGTTAGGTTGGGTTATTTTAGGTTATATTAAGTTATTGATGTACATAAAAGCCACACGGAAACGTAGAGGCCAACTCGCCAGGAATGTTCTCAAATATTACCGCCGAGATGATAGGTTGGGTTATATAAGGTTATATTAAGTTATTGATGTATATGAAGGTCCCACGGAGAGGTAAAGGCCAACTCGCCAGGAATGTTGTAAAATATTAGTGCCGAGAGGTTGGGTTGAGTTAGGTTAGGTTATATTACGTTATTGATGTATATAAAGGCTCCACGGAGACGTAGAGGCCAACCCGCCAGGAATGTTGTCAAATAATAGCGCCGAAATGTTAGGCTGAGATATGTAAGGTTATATTACGTTATTGATATATGTGAAGGTCCCACGGAGACGTAGAGGCCAACCAGCCAGTAATGTTGTCAAATAATAGCGCCCAAAGGTTAGGTTGGGTTAGTTTAGGTTATATTAAGTTACTGATGTATATAAATGCCCCACGGAAACGTAGAGGCCAACTCGCCAGGAATGTTGTCAAATATTACGGCCGAGATGTTAGGTTGGGTTAGGTTAGGTTATATTACGTTATTGATGTATATAAAATTCCCACGGAGACGTAGAGGCCAACTCGCCAGGAATATTGTCAAATATTAGTACCGAGATGTTAGTTTGGGTTAGGTTAGGTTACATTACGCTATTGATGTATACAAAAGTTCCACGGAGACGTAGACTCCAACTCGCCAGGAATGTTGTCAAATATTACCGCCGAGATATTAGGTTGGGTTAGGTTAGGTTATATTACGTTATTGATGTATATAAAATTCCCACGGAGACGTAGAGGCCAACTCGACAGGAATGTTGTCAAATAATAGCGCCCAAAGGTAAGGTTGGGTTAGTTTAGGTTATATTAAGTTATTGATGTATATAAAAGCCGCACGGAAACGTAGAGGCCAACTCGACAGGAATGTTGTCAAATATTACGGCCGAGATGTTAGGTTGGGTTAGGTTAGGTTATATTACGTTATTGATCTATATAAAGGTCCCACGGAAACCATGAGGCCAATAAGCAACGATTGTCGTCAAATATTACCGCCGTGATGTTAGATTGGGTTAGGTTAGGTTATATTAAGTTATTGATGTATATAAAAGTCCCACGGAGACGTAGAGGTCAACACGTCAGGAATGTTGTCAAATAATAGCGCCGAGAGGTTGGGTTGGGTTAGGTCAGGTTATATTACGTTATTGATGTATATAAAGGCCCCACGGAGACGTAGAGGCCAACCCGCCAGGAATGTTGTCAAATAATAATGCCGAAAGGTTAGGTTGGGTTAGTTTAGGTTATATTACGTGATTGATGTATATAAAAGCCCCACGGAGACGTAGAGGCCAACTCGCAATGAATGTTGTCAAATAATCGCGCCGAAAGGTTAGGCTGGGTTATGTAAGGTTATATTACGTTATTGATGTATATGAAGGTCCCATGGAGAGGTAAAGGCCAACTCGCCAGGAATGTTGTCAAATATTAGTGCCGAGAGGTTGGGTTGGGTTGGGTTAGGTTATATTACGTTATTGATGTATATAAAGTTCCCACGGAGACGTAGAGGCCAAATCAACAGGAATGTTGTCAAATATTACCGCCGAGATATTAGGTTGGGTTAGGTTAGGTTATATTACGTTATTGATGTATATAAAATTCCCACGGAGACGTAGAGGCCAACTCGCCAGGAATGTTGTCAAATATTAGTACCGAGATGTTAGGTTGGGTTAGGTTAGGTTACATTACGCTATTGATGTATATAAAAGTTCCACGGAGACGTAGACGCCAACTCGCCAGGAATGTTGTCAAATATTACCGCCGAGATGATAGGTTGGGTTAGGTTGGGTTATATTACGTTATTGATGTATATGAAGGCCCCACGGAGACGTAGAGGCCAACCCGCCAGGAATGTTGTCAAATAATAGCGCCCAAAGGTTAGGTTGGGTTATTTTAGGTTATATTAAGTTATTGATGTACATAAAAGCCACACGGAAACGTAGAGGCCAACTCGCCAGGAATGTTCTCAAATATTACCGCCGATATGATAGGTTCGGTTAGGTTAGGTTATATTACGTTATTGATGTATATGAAGGCCCCACGGAGACGTAGAGGCCAACTCGCCAGGAATGCTGTCAAATATTAGTGCCGAGAGGTTGGGTTGAGTTAGGTTAGGTTATATTACGTTATTGATGTATATAAAGGCCCCACGGAGACGTAGAGGCCAACCCGCCAGGAATGTTGTCAAATAATAGCGCCGAAATGTTAGGCTGAGTTATGTAAGGTTATATTACGTTATTGATATATGTGAAGGTCCCACGGAGACGTAGAAGTCAACTCGCTAGGAATGTTGTCAAATAATAGCGCTCAAAGGTTAGGTTGGGTTAGTTTAGGTTATATTAAGTTATTGATGTATATAAAAGCCCCACGGAAACGTAGAGGCCAACTCGCCAGGAATGTTGTCAAATATTAGTGCCGAAAGGTTGGGTTGGGTTATGTAAGGTTATATTATATTATTGATGTATATGAAGGTCCCACGGAGAGGTAAAGGCCAACTCGCCAGGAATGTTGTCAAATATTAGTGCCGAGAGGTTGGGTTTGGTTAGGTTAGGTTATATTACGTTATTGATGTATATAAAGGTCCCACGGAGACGTAGAGGCCAACCCGCCAGGAATGTTGTCAAATAATAATGCCGAAATGTTAGGTTGGGTTAGGTTCGGTTACATTTCGCTATTGATGTATATAAAAGTTCCACGGAGACGTAGAGGCCAACTCGCCAGGAATGTTGTCAAATATTACCGCCGAGATGATAGGTTGGGATAGGTTGGGTTATATTACGTTATCGATTTATATGAAGGCACCACGGAGACGTAGATGCCATCTCGCCAGGAATGTTGTCAAATATTAGTACCGAGATGTTAGGTTGGGTTAGGTTAGGTTATATTACGCTATTGATGTATATAAAAGTTCCACGGAGACGTAGAGGCCAACTCGAGAGGAATGTTGTCAAATATTACGGCCGAGATGTTAGGTTGGGTTAGGCTAGGTTATATTACGTTATTGATCTATATAAAGGTCCCACGGAAACCATGAGGCCAATAAGCAACGATTGTCGTCAAATATTACCGCCGTGATGTTAGATTGGGCTAGGTTAGGTTATATTAAGTTATTGATGTATATAAAAGCCCCACGGAGACGTAGAGGTCAACTCGTCAGGAATGTTGTCAAATAATAGCGCCGAGAGGCTGGGTTGGGTTAGGTTAGGTTATATTACGTTATTGATGTATATAAAGGCCCCACGGAGACGTAGAGGCCAACCCGCCAGGAATGTTGTCAAATAATAATGCCGAAAGGTTAGGTTGGGTTAGTTTAGGTTATATTACGTGATTGATGTATATAAAAGCCCCACGGATACGTAGAGGCCAACTCGCCAGGAATGTTGTCAAATTTTACCCCCGACATGATAGGTTGGGTTAGGTTAGGTTATATTACGTTATTGATGTACATGGAGGCCCCACGGAGACGTAGAGGCCAACTCGCAATGAATGTTGTCAAATATTACCGCCGAGATGTTAGGTTGGGTTAGGTTAGGTTATATTACGTTATTGATGTATATAAAAGCCCCACGGAGACGTAGAGGCCTACTCGCCAGGAATGTTGTCAAATATTAGTGCCGAGAGGTTGGGTTGGGTTAGGTTAGGTTAAATTACGTTATTGATGTATATAAAAGCCCAACGGAAACGTAGAGGCCAACTCGCCAGGAATGTTGTCAAATATTACCCCCGAGATGATAGGTTGGGTTAGGTTAGGTTATATTACGTTATTGATGTACATGGAGGCCCCACGGAGACGTAGAGGCCAACTCGCAATGAATGTTGTCAAATAATCGCGCCGAAAGGTTAGGCTGGGTTATGTAAGGTTATATTACGTTATTGATGTATATGAAGGTCCCACGGAGAGGTAAAGGCCAACTCGCCAGGAATGTTGTCAAATATTAGTGCCGAGAGGTTGGGTTGGGTTAGGTTAGGTTATATTACGTTATTGATGTATATAAAGTTCCCACGGAGACGTAGAGTCCAACCCGCCAGGAATGTTGTCAAAAAATAATGCCGAAAGGTTAGGTTGGGTTAGTTTAGGTTATATTACGTTCTTGATGTATATAAAAGCCCCACGGAAACGTAGAGGCCAACTCGCCAGGAATGTTGTCAAATATTAGTGCCGAGAGGTTGGGTTGGGTTTGGTTAGGTTATATTACGTTATTGATGTATATAAAGGCCCCACGGAGACGTAGAGGCCAACTCAACAGGAATGTTGTCAAATATTACCGCCGAGATATTAGGTTGGGTTAGGTTAGGTTATATTACGTTATTGATGTATATAAAATTCCCACGGAGACGTAGAGGCCAACTCGCCAGGAATGTTGTCAAATATTAGTACCGAGATGTTAGGTTGGGTTAGGTTAGGTTACATTACGCTATTGATGTATATAAAAGTTCCACGGAGACGTAGACGCCAACTCGCCAGGAATGTTGTCAAATATTACCGCCGAGATGATAGGTTGGGTTAGGTTGGGTTATATTACGTTATTGATGTATATGAAGGCCCCACAGAGACGTAGAGGCCAACCCGCCAGGAATGTTGTCAAATAATAGCGCCCAAAAGTTAGGTTGGGTTATTTTAGGTTATATTAAGTTATTGATGTACATAAAAGCCACACGGAAACGTAGAGGCCAACTCGCCAGGAATGTTCTCAAATATTACCGCCGAGATGATAGGTTGGGTTATATAAGGTTATATTAAGTTATTGATGTATATGAAGGTCCCACGGAGAGGTAAAGGCCAACTCGCCAGGAATGTTGTAAAATATTAGTGCCGAGAGGTTGGGTTGAGTTAGGTTAGGTTATATTACGTTATTGATGTATATAAAGGCTCCACGGAGACGTAGAGGCCAACCCGCCAGGAATGTTGTCAAATAATAGCGCCGAAATGTTAGGCTGAGTTATGTAAGGTTATATTACGTTATTGATATATGTGAAGGTCCCACGGAGACGTAGAGGCCAACCAGCCAGTAATGTTGTCAAATAATAGCGCCCAAAGGTTAGGTTGGGTTAGTTTAGTTTATATTAAGTTACTGATGTATATAAATGCCCCACGGAAACGTAGAGGCCAACTCGCCAGGAATGTTGTCAAATATTACGGCCGAGATGTTAGGTTGGGTTAGGTTAGGTTATATTACGTTATTGATGTATATAAAATTCCCACGGAGACGTAGAGGCCAACTCGCCAGGAATATTGTCAAATATTAGTACCGAGATGTTAGTTTGGGTTAGGTTAGGTTACATTACGCTATTGATGTATACAAAAGTTCCACGGAGACGTAGACTCCAACTCGCCAGGAATGTTGTCAAATATTACCGCCGAGATATTAGGTTGGGTTAGGTTAGGTTATATTACGTTATTGATGTATATAAAATTCCCACGGAGACGTAGAGGCCAACTCGACAGGAATGTTGTCAAATAATCGCGCCGAAAGGTTAGGCTGGGTTATGTAAGGTTATATTACGTTATCGATTTATATGAAGGCACCACGGAGACGTAGATGCCATCTCGCCAGGAATGTTGTCAAATATTAGTACCGAGATGTTAGGTTGGGTTAGGTTAGGTTACATTACGCTATTGATGTATATAAAAGTTCCACGGAGACGTAGAGGCCAACTCGAGAGGAATGTTGTCAAATATTACGGCCGAGATGTTAGGTTGGGTTAGGCTAGGTTATATTACGTTATTGATCTATATAAAGGTCCCACGGAAACCATGAGGCCAATAAGCAACGATTGTCGTCAAATATTACCGCCGTGATGTTAGATTGGGCTAGGTTAGGTTATATTAAGTTATTGATGTATATAAAAGCCCCACGGAGACGTAGAGGTCAACTCGTCAGGAATGTTGTCAAATAATAGCGCCGAGAGGCTGGGTTGGGTTAGGTTAGGTTATATTACGTTATTGATGTATATAAAGGCCCCACGGAGACGTAGAGGCCAACCCGCCAGGAATGTTGTCAAATATTAGTGCCGAGAGGTTGGGTTGGGTTAGGTTAGGTTAAATTACGTTATTGATGTATATAAAAGCCCAACGGAAACGTAGAGGCCAACTCGCCAGGAATGTTGTCAAATATTACCCCCGAGATGATAGGTTGGGTTAGGTTAGGTTATATTACGTTATTGATGTACATGGAGGCCCCACGGAGACGTAGAGGCCAACTCGCAATGAATGTTGTCAAATAATCGCGCCGAAAGGTTAGGCTGGGTTATGTAAGGTTATATTACGTTATTGATGTATATGAAGGTCCCACGGAGAGGTAAAGGCCAACTCGCCAGGAATGTTGTCAAATATTAGTGCCGAGAGGTTGGGTTGGGTTAGGTTAGGTTATATTACGTTATTGATGTATATAAAGTTCCCACGGAGACGTAGAGTCCAACCCGCCAGGAATGTTGTCAAAAAATAATGCCGAAAGGTTAGGTTGGGTTAGTTTAGGTTATATTACGTTCTTGATGTATATAAAAGCCCCACGGAAACGTAGAGGCCAACTCGCCAGGAATGTTGTCAAATATTAGTGCCGAGAGGTTGGGTTGGGTTTGGTTAGGTTATATTACGTTATTGATGTATATAAAGGCCCCACGGAGACGTAGAGGCCAACTCAACAGGAATGTTGTCAAATATTACCGCCGAGATATTAGGTTGGGTTAGGTTAGGTTATATTACGTTATTGATGTATATAAAATTCCCACGGAGACGTAGAGGCCAACTCGCCAGGAATGTTGTCAAATATTAGTACCGAGATGTTAGGTTGGGTTAGGTTAGGTTACATTACGCTATTGATGTATATAAAAGTTCCACGGAGACGTAGACGCCAACTCGCCAGGAATGTTGTCAAATATTACCGCCGAGATGATAGGTTGGGTTAGGTTGGGTTATATTACGTTATTGATGTATATGAAGGCCCCACAGAGACGTAGAGGCCAACCCGCCAGGAATGTTGTCAAATAATAGCGCCCAAAGGTTAGGTTGGGTTATTTTAGGTTATATTAAGTTATTGATGTACATAAAAGCCACACGGAAACGTAGAGGCCAACTCGCCAGGAATGTTCTCAAATATTACCGCCGAGATGATAGGTTGGGTTATATAAGGTTATATTAAGTTATTGATGTATATGAAGGTCCCACGGAGAGGTAAAGGCCAACTCGCCAGGAATGTTGTAAAATATTAGTGCCGAGAGGTTGGGTTGAGTTAGGTTAGGTTATATTACGTTATTGATGTATATAAAGGCTCCACGGAGACGTAGAGGCCAACCCGCCAGGAATGTTGTCCAATAATAGCGCCGAAATGTTAGGCTGAGTTATGTAAGGTTATATTACGTTATTGATATATGTGAAGGTCCCACGGAGACGTAGAGGCCAACCAGCCAGTAATGTTGTCAAATAATAGCGCCCAAAGGTTAGGTTGGGTTAGTTTAGGTTATATTAAGTTACTGATGTATATAAATGCCCCACGGAAACGTAGAGGCCAACTCGCCAGGAATGTTGTCAAATATTACGGCCGAGATGTTAGGTTGGGTTAGGTTAGGTTATATTACGTTATTGATGTATATAAAATTCCCACGGAGACGTAGAGGCCAACTCGCCAGGAATATTGTCAAATATTAGTACCGAGATGTTAGTTTGGGTTAGGTTAGGTTACATTACGCTATTGATGTATACAAAAGTTCCACGGAGACGTAGAATCCAACTCGCCAGGAATGTTGTCAAATATTACCGCCGAGATATTAGGTTGGGTTAGGTTAGGTTATATTACGTTATTGATGTATATAAAATTCCCACGGAGACGTAGAGGCCAACTCGACAGGAATGTTGTCAAATAATAGCGCCCAAAGGTAAGGTTGGGTTAGTTTAGGTTATATTAAGTTATTGATGTATATAAAAGCCCCACGGATACGTAGAGGCCAACTCGACAGGAATGTTGTCAAATATTACGGCCGAGATGTTAGGTTGGGTTAGGTTAGGTTATATTACGTTATTGATCTATATAAAGGTCCCACGGAAACCATGAGGCCAATAAGCAACGATTGTCGTCAAATATTACCGCCGTGATGTTAGATTGGGTTAGGTTAGGTTATATTAAGTTATTGATGTATATAAAAGTCCCACGGAGACGTAGAGGTCAACACGTCAGGAATGTTGTCAAATAATAGCGCCGAGAGGTTGGGTTGGGTTAGGTCAGGTTATATTACGTTATTGATGTATATAAAGGCCCCACGGAGACGTAGAGGCCAACCCGCCAGGAATGTTGTCAAATAATAATGCCGAAAGGTTAGGTTGGGTTAGTTTAGGTTATATTACGTGATTGATGTATATAAAAGCCCCACGGAGACGTAGAGGCCAACTCGCCAGGAATGTTGTCAAATATTAGTGCCGAGAGGTCGGGTTGGGTTAGGTTAGGTTAAATTACGTTATTGATGTATATAAAAGCCCAACGGAAACGTAGAGGCCAACTCGCCAGGAATGTTGTCAAATATTACCCCCGAGATGATAGGTTGGGTTAGGTTAGGTTATATTACGTTATTGATGTACATGGAGGCCCCACGGAGACGTAGAGGCCAACTCGCAATGAATGTTGTCAAATAATCGCGCCGAAAGGTTAGGCTGGGTTATGTAAGGTTATATTACGTTATTGATGTATATGAAGGTCCCATGGAGAGGTAAAGGCCAACTCGCCAGGAATGTTGTCAAATATTAGTGCCGAGAGGTTGGGTTGGGTTAGGTTAGGTTATATTACGTTATTGATGTATATAAAGTTCCCACGGAGACGTAGAGTCCAACCCGCCAGGAATGTTGTCAAAAAATAATGCCGAAAGGTTAGGTTGGGTTAGTTTAGGTTATATTACGTTCGTGATGTATATAAAAGCCCCACGGAAACGTAGAGGCCAACTCGCCAGGAATGTTGTCAAATATTAGTGCCGAGAGGTTGGGTTGGGTTTGGTTAGGTTATATTACGTTATTGATGTATATAAAGGCCCCACGGAGACGTAGAGGCCAAATCAACAGGAATGTTGTCAAATATTACCGCCGAGATATTAGGTTGGGTTAGGTTAGGTTATATTACGTTATTGATGTATATAAAATTCCCACGGAGACGTAGAGGCCAACTCGCCAGGAATGTTGTCAAATATTAGTACCGAGATGTTAGGTTGGGTTAGGTTAGGTTACATTACGCTATTGATGTATATAAAAGTTCCACGGAGACGTAGACGCCAACTCGCCAGGAATGTTGTCAAATATTACCGCCGAGATGATAGGTTGGGTTAGGTTGGGTTATATTACGTTATTGATGTATATGAAGGCCCCACGGAGACGTAGAGGCCAACCCGCCAGGAATGTTGTCAAATAATAGCGCCCAAAGGTTAGGTTGGGTTATTTTAGGTTATATTAAGTTATTGATGTACATAAAAGCCACACGGAAACGTAGAGGCCAACTCGCCAGGAATGTTCTCAAATATTACCGCCGATATGATAGGTTCGGTTAGGTTAGGTTATATTACGTTATTGATGTATATGAAGGCCCCACGGAGACGTAGAGGCCAACTCGCCAGGAATGCTGCAAATATTAGTGCCGAGAGGTTGGGTTGAGTTAGGTTAGGTTATATTACGTTATTGATGTATATAAAGGCTCCACGGAGACGTAGAGGCCAACCCGCCAGGAATGTTGTCAAATAATAGCGCCGAAATGTTAGGCTGAGTTATGTAAGGTTATATTACGTTATTGATATATGTGAAGGTCCCACGGAGACGTAGAGGTCAACTCGCCAGGAATGTTGTCAAATATTACCGCCGGGATGTTAGGTTGGGTTAGGATAGGTTATATTACGTTATTGATGGATATGAAGGTCCCACGGAGACGTAGAGGTCAACTCGCCAGGAATGTTTTCAAATAATAGCGCCGAAAGGTTAGGTTGGGTAAGTTTAGGTTATATTACGTTATTGATGTATATAAAATTCCCACGGAGAAGTAGAGGCCAACTCGCCAGGAATGTTGTCAAATATTAGTACCGAAATGTTAGGTTGGGTTAGGTTAGGTTACATTACGCTATTGATGTATACAAAAGTTCCACGGAGACGTAGACTCCAACTCGCCAGGAATGTTGTCATATATTACCGCCGAGATGATAGGTTGGGTTAGGTTTGGTTATATTACGTTATTAATGTATATGAAGGCTCCACGGAGACGTAGAGGCCAACCAGCCAGTAAGATTGTCAAATAATAGCGCCCAAAGGTTAGGTTGGGTTAGTTTAGGTTATATTAAGTTATTGATGTATATAAATGCCCCACGGAAACGTAGAGGCCAACTCGCCAGGAATGTTGTCAAATATTAGTGCCGAGAGGTTGGGTTGGGTTAGGTTAGGTTATATTACGTTATTGATGTATATAAAGGTCCCACGGAGACGTAGAGGCCAACTCGACAGGAATGTTGTCAAATATTACGGCCGAGAGGTTAGTTTGGGTTAGGTTAGGTTATATTACGTTATTGATGTATATGAAGGCCCCACGGAGACGTAGAGCCCAACTCGCAAGGAATGTTGTCAAATAACAGCGCCGAAATGTTAGGCTGAGTTATGTAAGGTTATATTACGTTATTGATGTATATGAAGGTCCCACGGAGACGTAGAGGCCAACTCGCCAGGAATGTTGTCAAATAATAGCGCCCAAAGGTTAGGTTGGGTTAGTTTAGGTTATATTAAGTTATTGATGTATATAAAAGCTCCACGGAAACGTAGAGGCCAACTCGCCAGGAATGTTGTCAAATATTAGTGCCGAGAGGTTGGGTTGGGTTAGGTTAGGTTATATTACGTTATTGATGTATATAAAGTCCCCACGGAGACGTAGAGGCCAATTCGCCAGGAATGTTGTCAAATATTAGTACCGAGATATTAGGTTGGGTTAGGTTAGGTTACATTACGCTATTGATGTATATAAAAGTTCCACGGAAACGTAGACGCCAACTCGCCAGGAATGTTGTCAAATATTACCTCCTAGATGATAGGTTGGGTTATGTTGGGTCATATTACGTTATTGATGTATATGAAGGCCCCACGGAGACGTAGAGGCCAACCCGCCAGGAATGTTGTCAAATAATAGCGCCCAAAGGTTTGGTTGGGTTAGATTAGGTTATATTAAGTTATTGATGTATATAAAAGCCCCACGGAAACGCAGAGGCCAACTCGCCAGGAATGTTGTCAAATATTAGTGCCGAGAAGTTGGTTTGGGTTAGGTTAGGTTATATTACGTGATTGATGTATATAAAATTCCCACGGAGACGTAGTGGCCAACACACCAGGAATGCTGTCAAATATTAGTACCGAGATGTTAGGTTGGGTTAGGTTACGTTATATTACGTTATTGATGTATATAAAAGCCCCACGGAGACGTAGAGGCCAACTTGCCAGGAATGTTGTCAAATAATAGTGCCGAATGGTTAGGTTGGGTTAGGTTAGGTTATATTACGTTATTGATGTATATGAAGTTCCACGGAGACGTAGAGGCCAACTCGCCAGGAATGTTGTCAATATTAGTACCGAGATGTTAGGTTGGGTCAGGTTAGGTTATATTACGTTATTGATGTATATAAAATTCCCACGGAGACGTAGTGGCCAACACACCAGGAATGCTGTCAAATATTAGTACCGAGATGTTAGGTTGTGTTAGGTTACGTTATATGACGTTATTGATGTATATAAAAGCCCCACGGAGACGTAGATACCAACTTGCCAGGAATGTTGTCAAATAATAGTGCCGAAAGGTTAGGTTGGGTTAGGTTAGGTTATATTACGTTATTGATGTATATGAAGTTCCACGGAGACGTAGAGTCCAACTCGCCAGGAATGTTGTAAAATATTACCGCCGAGATGTTAGGTTGGGTTAGGTTAGGTTATATTACGTTATTGATGTATATAAAATTCCCACGGAGACGTAGAGGCCAACTCGCCAGGAATGTTGTCAAATATTACCGCCGAGATGATAGGTTGGGTTTGGCTAGGTTATATTACGTTATTGATGTATATGAAGGCCCCACGGAGACGTAGAGGCCAACTCGCAAGGAATGTTGTCAAATAATCGCGCCGAAAGGTTAGGCCGGGTTATGTAAGGTTATATTACGTTATTGATGTATATGAAGGTCCCACGGAGACGTAGTGGCCAACTCGCCAGGAATGTTGTCAAATATTACCGCCGATATGATACGTTGGGTTAGGTTAGGTTATATTACGTGATTGATGTATATAAAATTCCCACGGAGACGTAGTGGCCAACACACCAGGAATGCTGTCAAATATTAGTACCGAGATGTTAGGTTGGGTTAGGTTACGTTATATTACGTTATTGATGTATATAAAAGCCCCACGGAGACGTAGAGGCCAACTTGCCAGGAATGTTGTCAAATAATAGTGCCGAATGGTTAGGTTGGGTTAGGTTAGGTTATATTACGTTATTGATGTATATGAAGTTCCACGGAGACGTAGAGGCCAACTCGCCAGGAATGTTGTCAATATTAGTACCGAGATGTTAGGTTGGGTCAGGTTAGGTTATATTACGTTATTGATGTATATAAAATTCCCACGGAGACGTAGTGGCCAACACACCAGGAATGCTGTCAAATATTAGTACCGAGATGTTAGGTTGTGTTAGGTTACGTTATATGACGTTATTGATGTATATAAAAGCCCCACGGAGACGTAGATACCAACTTGCCAGGAATGTTGTCAAATAATAGTGCCGAAAGGTTAGGTTGGGTTAGGTTAGGTTATATTACGTTATTGATGTATATGAAGTTCCACGGAGACGTAGAGTCCAACTCGCCAGGAATGTTGTAAAATATTACCGCCGAGATGTTAGGTTGGGTTAGGTTAGGTTATATTACGTTATTGATGTATATAAAATTCCCACGGAGACGTAGAGGCCAACTCGCCAGGAATGTTGTCAAATATTAGAACCGAGATGTTAGGTTGGGATAGGTTAGGTTACATTACGCTATTGATGTATATAAAAGTTCCACGGAGACGTAGAGGCCAACTCGCCAGGAATGTTGTCAAATATTACCGCCGAGATGATAGCTTGGGTTAGGTTAGGTTACATTACGCTATTGATGTATATAAAAGTTCCACGGAAACGTAGACGCCAACTCGCCAGGAATGTTGTCAAATATTACCTCCTAGATGATAGGTTGGGTTAGGTTGGGTCATATTACGTTATTGATGTATATGAAGGCCCCACGGAGACGTAGAGGCCAACCCGCCAGGAATGTTGTCAAATAATAGCGCCCAAAGGTTTGGTTGGGTTAGATTAGGTTATATTAAGTTATTGATGTATATAAAAGCCCCACGGAAACGCAGAGGCCAACTCGCCAGGAATGTTGTCAAATATTAGTGCCGAGAAGTTGGTTTGGGTTAGGTTAGGTTATATTACGTTATTGATGTATATGAAGTCCCCACGGAGACGTAGAGGCCAACTCGCCAGGAATGTTGTCAAATATTACCGCCGAGATGATAGGTTGGGTTTGGCTAGGTTATATTACGTTATTGATGTATATGAAGGCCCCACGGAGACGTAGAGGCCAACTCGCAAGGAATGTTGTCAAATAATCGCGCCGAAAGGTTAGGCCGGGTTATGTAAGGTTATATTACGTTATTGATGTATATGAAGGTCCCACGGAGACGTAGTGGCCAACTCGCCAGGAATGTTGTCAAATATTACCGCCGATATGATACGTTGGGTTAGGTTAGGTTATATTACGTTATTGATGTATATGAAGGCCCCACGGAGACGTAGAGGCCAACTCGCCAGGAATGTTGTCAAATATTACCGCCGAGATGTTAGGTTGGGTTAGGTTAGGTTATATTACGTTATTGATGTATATAAAATTCCCACGGAGACGTAGTGGCCAACACACCAGGAATGCTGTCAAATCTTAGTACCGAGATGTTAGGTTGGGTTAGGTTACGTTATATTACGTTATTGATGTATATAAAAGCCCCACGGAGACGTAGAGGCCAACTTGCCAGGAATGTTGTCAAATAATAGTGCCGAATGGTTAGGTTGGGTTAGGTTAGGTTATATTACGTTATTGATGTATATGAAGTTCCACGGAGACGTAGAGGCCAACTCGCCAGGAATGTTGTCAATATTAGTACCGAGATGTTAGGTTGGGTCAGGTTAGGTTATATTACGTTATTGATGTATATAAAATTCCCACGGAGACGTAGTGGCCAACACACCAGGAATGCTGTCAAATATTAGTACCGAGATGTTAGGTTGTGTTAGGTTACGTTATATGACGTTATTGATGTATATAAAAGCCCCACGGAGACGTAGATACCAACTTGCCAGGAATGTTGTCAAATAATAGTGCCGAAAGGTTAGGTTGGGTTAGGTTAGGTTATATTACGTTATTGATGTATATGAAGTTCCACGGAGACGTAGAGTCCAACTCGACAGGAATGTTGTAAAATATTACCGCCGAGATGTTAGGTTGGGTTAGGTTAGGTTATATTACGTTATTGATGTATATAAAATTCCCACGGAGACGTAGAGGCCAACTCGCCAGGAATGTTGTCAAATATTAGAACCGAGATGTTAGGTTGGGATAGGTTAGGTTACATTACGCTATTGATGTATATAAAAGTTCCACGGAGACGTAGAGGCCAACTCGCCAGGAATGTTGTCAAATAATAATGCCGAAAGGTTAGGTTGGGTTAGTTTATGTTATATTACGTGATTGATGTATATAAAAGCCCCACGGAGACGTAGAGGCCAACTCGCCAGGAATGTTGTCAAATATTAGTGCCGAGAGGTTGGGTTGGGTTAGGTTAGGTTAAATTACGTTATTGATGTATATAAAAGCCCAACGGAAACGTAGAGGCCAACTCGCCAGGAATGTTGTCAAATATTACCCCCGAGATGATAGGTTGGGTTAGGTTAGGTTATATTACGTTATTGATGTACATGGAGGCCCCACGGAGACGTAGAGGCCAACTCGCAATGAATGTTGTCAAATAATCGCGCCGAAAGGTTAGGCTGGGTTATGTAAGGTTATATTACGTTATTGATGTATATGAAGGTCCCATGGAGAGGTAAAGGCCAACTCGCCAGGAATGTTGTCAAATATTAGTGCCGAGAGGTTGGGTTGGGTTAGGTTAGGTTATATTACGTTATTGATGTATATAAAGTTCCCACGGAGACGTAGAGTCCAACCCGCCAGGAATGTTGTCAAAAAATAATGCCGAAAGGTTAGGTTGGGTTAGTTTAGGTTATATTACGTTCTTGATGTATATAAAAGCCCCACGGAAACGTAGAGGCCAACTCGCCAGGAATGTTGTCAAATATTAGTGCCGAGAGGTTGGGTTGGGTTTGGTTAGGTTATATTACGTTATTGATGTATATAAAGGCCCCACGGAGACGTAGAGGCCAAATCAACAGGAATGTTGTCAAATATTACCGCCGAGATATTAGGTTGGGTTAGGTTAGGTTATATTACGTTATTGATGTATATAAAATTCCCACGGAGACGTAGAGGCCAACTCGCCAGGAATGTTGTCAAATATTAGTACCGAGATGTTAGGTTGGGTTAGGTTAGGTTACATTACGCTATTGATGTATACAAAAGTTCCACGGAGACGTAGAATCCAACTCGCCAGGAATGTTGTCAAATATTACCGCCGAGATATTAGGTTGGGTTAGGTTAGGTTATATTACGTTATTGATGTATATAAAATTCCCACGGAGACGTAGAGGCCAACTCGACAGGAATGTTGTCAAATAATAGCGCCCAAAGGTAAGGTTGGGTTAGTTTAGGTTATATTAAGTTATTGATGTATATAAAAGCCCCACGGAAACGTAGAGGCCAACTCGACAGGAATGTTGTCAAATATTACGGCCGAGATGTTAGGTTGGGTTAGGTTAGGTTATATTACGTTGTTGATCTATATAAAGGTCCCACGGAAACCATGAGGCCAATAAGCAACGATTGTCGTCAAATATTACCGCCGTGATGTTAGATTGGGTTAGGTTAGGTTATATTAAGTTATTGATGTATATAAAAGTCCCACGGAGACGTAGAGTCCAACCCGCCAGGAATGTTGTCAAAAAATAATGCCGAAAGGTTAGGTTGGGTTAGTTTAGGTTATATTACGTTCTTGATGTATATAAAAGCCCCACGGAAACGTAGAGGCCAACTCGCCAGGAATGTTGTCAAATATTAGTGCCGAGAGGTTGGGTTGGGTTTGGTTAGGTTATATTACGTTATTGATGTATATAAAGGCCCCACGGAGACGTAGAGGCCAAATCAACAGGAATGTTGTCAAATATTACCGCCGAGATATTAGGTTGGGTTAGGTTAGGTTATATTACGTTATTGATGTATATAAAATTCCCACGGAGACGTAGAGGCCAACTCGCCAGGAATGTTGTCAAATATTAGTACCGAGATGTTAGGTTGGGTTAGGTTAGGTTACATTACGCTATTGATGTATATAAAAGTTCCACGGAGACGTAGACGCCAACTCGCCAGGAATGTTGTCAAATATTACCGCCGAGATGATAGGTTGGGTTAGGTTGGGTTATATTACGTTATTGATGTATATGAAGGCCCCACGGAGACGTAGAGGCCAACCCGCCAGGAATGTTGTCAAATAATAGCGCCCAAAGGTTAGGTTGGGTTATTTTAGGTTATATTAAGTTATTGATGTACATAAAAGCCACACGGAAACGTAGAGGCCAACTCGCCAGGAATGTTCTCAAATATTACCGCCGATATGATAGGTTCGGTTAGGTTAGGTTATATTACGTTATTGATGTATATGAAGGCCCCACGGAGACGTAGAGGCCAACTCGCCAGGAATGCTGTCAAATATTAGTGCCGAGAGGTTGGGTTGAGTTAGGTTAGGTTATATTACGTTATTGATGTATATAAAGGCTCCACGGAGACGTAGAGGCCAACCCGCCAGGAATGTTGTCAAATAATAGCGCCGAAATGTTAGGCTGAGTTATGTAAGGTTATATTACGTTATTGATATATGTGAAGGTCCCACGGAGACGTAGAGGTCAACTCGCCAGGAATGTTGTCAAATATTACCGCCGGGATGTTAGGTTGGGTTAGGATAGGTTATATTACGTTATTGATGGATATGAAGGTCCCACGGAGACGTAGAGGTCAACTCGCCAGGAATGTTTTCAAATAATAGCGCCGAAAGGTTAGGTTGGGTAAGTTTAGGTTATATTACGTTATTGATGTATATAAAATTCCCACGGAGAAGTAGAGGCCAACTCGCCAGGAATGTTGTCAAATATTAGTACCGAAATGTTAGGTTGGGTTAGGTTTGGTTACATTACGCTATTGATGTATACAAAAGTTCCACGGAGACGTAGACTCCAACTCGCCAGGAATGTTGTCATATATTACCGCCGAGATGATAGGTTGGGTTAGGTTTGGTTATATTACGTTATTAATGTATATGAAGGCTCCACGGAGACGTAGAGGCCAACCAGCCAGTAAGATTGTCAAATAATAGCGCCCAAAGGTTAGGTTGGGTTAGTTTAGGTTATATTAAGTTATTGATGTATATAAATGCCCCACGGAAACGTAGAGGCCAACTCGCCAGGAATGTTGTCAAATATTAGTGCCGAGAGGTTGGGTTGGGTTAGGTTAGGTTATATTACGTTATTGATGTATATAAAGGTCCCACGGAGACGTAGAGGCCAACTCGACAGGAATGTTGTCAAATATTACGGCCGAGAGGTTAGTTTGGGTTAGGTTAGGTTATATTACGTTATTGATGTATATGAAGGCCCCACGGAGACGTAGAGCCCAACTCGCAAGGAATGTTGTCAAATAACAGCGCCGAAATGTTAGGCTGAGTTATGTAAGGTTATATTACGTTATTGATGTATATGAAGGTCCCACGGAGACGTAGAGGCCAACTCGCCAGGAATGTTGTCAAATAATAGCGCCCAAAGGTTAGGTTGGGTTAGTTTAGGTTATATTAAGTTATTGATGTATATAAAAGCCCCACGGAAACGTAGAGGCCAACTCGCCAGGAATGTTGTCAAATATTAGTGCCGAGAGGTTGGGTTGGGTTAGGTTAGGTTATATTACGTTATTGATGTATATAAAGTCCCCACGGAGACGTAGAGGCCAATTCGCCAGGAATGTTGTCAAATATTAGTACCGAGATATTAGGTTGGGTTAGGTTAGGTTACATTACGCTATTGATGTATATAAAAGTTCCACGGAAACGTAGACGCCAACTCGCCAGGAATGTTGTCAAATATTACCTCCTAGATGATAGGTTGGGTTATGTTGGGTCATATTACGTTATTGATGTATATGAAGGCCCCACGGAGACGTAGAGGCCAACCCGCCAGGAATGTTGTCAAATAATAGCGCCCAAAGGTTTGGTTGGGTTAGATTAGGTTATATTAAGTTATTGATGTATATAAAAGCCCCACGGAAACGCAGAGGCCAACTCGCCAGGAATGTTGTCAAATATTAGTGCCGAGAAGTTGGTTTGGGTTAGGTTAGGTTATATTACGTGATTGATGTATATAAAATTCCCACGGAGACGTAGTGGCCAACACACCAGGAATGCTGTCAAATATTAGTACCGAGATGTTAGGTTGGGTTAGGTTACGTTATATTACGTTATTGATGTATATAAAAGCCCCACGGAGACGTAGAGGCCAACTTGCCAGGAATGTTGTCAAATAATAGTGCCGAATGGTTAGGTTGGGTTAGGTTAGGTTATATTACGTTATTGATGTATATGAAGTTCCACGGAGACGTAGAGGCCAACTCGCCAGGAATGTTGTCAATATTAGTACCGAGATGTTAGGTTGGGTCAGGTTAGGTTATATTACGTTATTGATGTATATAAAATTCCCACGGAGACGTAGTGGCCAACACACCAGGAATGCTGTCAAATATTAGTACCGAGATGTTAGGTTGTGTTAGGTTACGTTATATGACGTTATTGATGTATATAAAAGCCCCACGGAGACGTAGATACCAACTTGCCAGGAATGTTGTCAAATAATAGTGCCGAAAGGTTAGGTTGGGTTAGGTTAGGCTATATTACGTTATTGATGTATATGAAGGCCCCACGGAGACGTAGAGGCCAACCCGCCAGGAATGTTGTCAAATAATAGCGCCCAAAGGTTTGGTTGGGTTAGATTAGGTTATATTAAGTTATTGATGTATATAAAAGCCCCACGGAAACGCAGAGGCCAACTCGCCAGGAATGTTGTCAAATATTAGTGCCGAGAAGTTGGTTTGGGTTAGGTTAGGTTATATTACGTTATTGATGTATATGAAGTCCCCACGGAGACGTAGAGGCCAACTCGCCAGGAATGTTGTCTAATATTACCGCCGAGATGATAGGTTGGGTTTGGCTAGGTTATATTACGTTATTGATGTATATGATGGCCCCACGGAGACGTAGAGGCCAACTCGCAAGGAATGTTGTCAAATAATCGCGCCGAAAGGTTAGGCCGGGTTATGTAAGGTTATATTACGTTATTGATGTATATGAAGGTCCCACGGAGACGTAGTGGCCAACTCGCCAGGAATGTTGTCAAATATTACCGCCGAGATGTTAGGTTGGGTTAGGTTAGGTTATATTACGTTATTGATGTATATGAAGGTCCCACGGAGACGTAGAGTCCAGCTCGCCAGGAATGTTGTAAAATATTACCGCCGAGATGTTAGGTTGGGTTAGGTTAGGTTATATTACGTTATTGATGTATATAAAATTCCTACGGAAACGTAGAGGCCAACTCGACAGGAATGTGTTCAAATATTACCGCCGAGATGATAGGTTGCGTTAGGTTAGGTAATATTACGTTATTGATGTATATGAAGGTCCCACGGAGACGTAGGTGCCAACTCGCCAGGAATGTTGTCAAATATTACCGCCGAGATATTAGGTTGGGTTAGGTTAGGTTATATTACGTTATTGATGTATATGAAGGTCCCACGGAGACGTAGAGGCCAACCCGCCAGGAATGTTGTCAAATAACAGCGCCGAGAGGTTAGGTTGGGTTATATAAGGTAATATTACGTTATTGATGGATATGAAGGTCTCGCGGAGACGTAGAGGCCAACAAGCCAGGAATGTTGTCAAATATTACAGCCGAGATGTTACGTTGGGTTATTTTAGGTTAAATTACGTTATTGATGTATATAAAAGTCCCACGGAGACGTAGAGGCCAACTCGCCAGGAATGTTGAGACATAATAGCCCCGAGTGGATAGGTTGGGTTATATTAGGCTATATTACGTTATTGATGGATATGAAGGTCTCACGGAGACGTAAACGCCAACTCGCCAGGAATGTTGTCAAATATTACCGCCGAGATGATAGGTTCGGTTAGGTTAGGTTATATTACGTTATTGATGTATATGAAGGCCCCCAGGAGACGTAGAGGCCAACTCGCCAGGAATGTTGTCAAATATTAGTACCGAGATGTTAGGTTGGGTTAGGTTAGGTAATATTACGCTATTAATGTATATAAAAGTTCCACGGAGACGTAGAGGCCATCTCGCCAGGGATGTTGTCAAATATTACCGCCGAGATGTTAGGTTGGGTTAGGTTAAGTTATATTACGTTATTGATGTATATAAAGGTCCCACGGAAACATAGAGGCCAACAAGCCAGGAATGTTGTCAAATAATAGCGCCGAAAGGTTAGTCTGGGTTATGTAAGGTTATATTACGTTATTGATGTATATGAAGGTCCCACGGAGACGTTGAGGCCAACTCGCCAGGAATGTTGTCAAATATTACCGCCGAGATGTTAGGTTTGGTTAGGTTAGGTTATATTACGTTATTGATGTATATAAAATTCCCACGGAGACGTAGTGGCCAACACACGAGGAATGCTGTCAAATATTAGTACCGAGATGTTAGTTTGGGTTAGGTTACGTTATATTACGTTATTGATGTATATAAAAGCCCCACGGAGACGTAGAGGCCAACTTGCCAGTAATGTTGTCAAATAATAGTGCCGAATGGTTAGGTTGGGTTAGGTTAGGTTATATTACGTTATTGATGTATATGAAGTTCCATGGAGACGTAGAGGCCAACTCGCCAGGAATGTTGTCAAATAATAGCGCCGAAAGGTTGGGTTGGGTTAGGTCAGGTTATATTAAGTCATTGATGAATATAAAGGTCTCACGGGAACGTAGAGGCCAGCAAGCTAGGAATGTGGTTAAATATTACCTCCGAGACGTTACGTTGGGTTAGGTTAGGTTATATTACGTTATTGATGTATATAAAGGTCCCACGGAAACCATGAGGCCAATAAGCCAGGAATGTCGTCAAATATTACCGCCGTGATGTTAGATTGGGTTAGGTTAGGTTATATTACGTTATTGATGTATATGAAGGTCCCACGGAGACGTTGAGGCCAACTCGCAAGGAATGTTGTCAAATAATAGCGCCGAAAGGTTAGGCTGGGTTATGTAAGGTTATATTACGTTATTGATGTATATGAAGGTCCCACGGTGACGTAGGGGCCAACTCGCCAGGAATGTTGTCAAATATTACCGCCGAGATGTTAGGTTGGGTTAGGTTAGGTTATATTACGTTATTGATGTATATGAAGGTCCCACAGAGACGTAGAGTCCAGCTCGCCAGGAATGTTGTAAAATATTACCGCCGAGATGTTAGGTTGGGTTAGGTTAGGTTATATTACGTTATTGATGTATATAAAATTCCCACGGAAACGTAGAGGCCAACTCGACAGGAATGTGTTCAAATATTACCGCCGAGATGATAGGTTGCGTTAGGTTAGGTAATATTACGTTATTGATGTATATGAAGGTCCCACGGAGACGTAGGTGCCAACTCGCCAGGCATCTTGTCAAATATTACCGCCGAGATGTTAGGTTGGGTTAGGTTAGGTTATATTACGTTATTGATGTATATAAAATTCCCACGGAGACGTAGAGGCCAACTCGTCAGGAATGTTGTCAAATATTAGTACCGAGATGTTATATTGGGATAGGTTAGGTTACATTACGCTACTGATGTATATAAAAGTTCCACGGAGACGTAGAGGCCAACCCGCCAGGAATGTTTTCAAATATTACCGCGGAGATGTTAGGTTGGGTTAGGTTATGTTATATCACGTTATAGATGTATATAAAAGTCCCGCGGAGACGTAGAGCCCAACTCGCCAGGAATGTTGTCAAATATTACCGCCGAGATGATAGGTTGGGTTAGGTTACGTTACATTACGTTATTGATGTTTATGAAGGTCAAACGGAGACGTAGAGGACAACTCGCCAGGAATGACGTCAAATATTACCGCCGAAATGTTAGGTTGGGTTAGGTTAGGTTATATTACGTTATTGATATATGCGAAGGTCCCACGGAGACGTAGAGGCCAACTCGCCAGGAATGTTGAGACATAATAGCGCCGAGTGGTTAGTTTGGGTTATATTAGGCTATATTACGTTATTGATGGATATGAAGGTCTCACGGAGACGTAAAGGCCAACTCGCCTGGAATGTTGTGAAATTTTACCGCCGAAAGGTTAGGCTGAGTTAGGTTAGGTTATAATACGTTATTGATGTATATAAAAGTCCCACGGAGACGTAGAGGCCAACTCGACAGGAATGTGTTCAAATATTACCGCCGAGATGATAGGTTGCGTTAGGTTAGGTAATATTACGTTATTGATGTATATGAAGGTCCCACGGAGACGTAGGTGCCAACTCGCCAGGAATGTTGTCAAATATTACCGCCGAGATGTTAGGTTGGATTAGGTTACGTTATATTACGTTATTGATGTATATAAAAGCCCCACGGAGACGTAGAGGCCAACTTGCCAGGAATGTTGTCAAATAATAGTGCCGAATGGTTAGGTTGGGTTAGGTTAGGTTATATTACGTTATTGATGTATATGAAGTTCCACGGAGACGTAGAGGCCAACTCGCCAGGAATGTTGTCAAATAATAGCACCGAAAGGTTGGGTTGGGTTAGGTTAGGTTATATTAAGTTATTGATGAATATAGAGGTCTCACGGATACGTAGAGGCCAACAAGCTAGGAATGTGGTTAAATATTACCTCCGAGACGTTACGTTGGGTTAGGTTAGGTTATATTACGTTATTGATGTATATAAAGGTCCCACGGAAACCATGAGGCCAATAAGCCAGGAATGTCGTCAAATATTACCGCCGTGATGTTAGATTGGATTAGGTTAGGTTATATTACGTTACTGATGTATATAAAAGTCCCACGGAGACGTAGAGGCCAACTCGACAGGAATGTGTTCGAATATTACCGCCGAGATGATAGGTTGCGTTAGGTTAGGTAATATTACGTTATTGATGTATATGAAGGTCCCACGGAGACGTAGGTGCCAACTCGCCAGGAATGTTGTCAAATATTACCGCCGAGATGTTAGGTTGGGTTAGGTTAGGTTATATTACGTTATTGATGTATATGAAGGTCCCACGGAGACGTAGAGGCCAACCCGCCAGGAATGTTGTCAAATAACAGCGCCGAGAGGTTAGGTTGGGTTATATAAGGTAATATTACGTTATTGATGGATATGAAGGTCTCGCGGAGACGTAGAGGCAAACACGCCAGGAATGTTGTCAAATATTACCGCCGAGATGTTAGGTTGGGTTAGGTTAGGTTATATTACGTTATTGATGTATATAAAGGTCCCACGGAAACATAGAGGCCAACAAGCCAGGAATGTTGTCAAATATTACAGCCGAGATATTACGTTGGGTTATTTTAGGTTAAATTACGTTATTGATGTATATAAAAGTCCCACGGAGACGTAGAGGCCAACTCGCCAGGAATGTTGTCAAATATTACCGCCGAGATGATAGGTTGGGTTAGGTTAGGTTATATTACGTTATTGATGTATATAAAGTTCCCACGGAGACGTAGAGGCCAACTCGCCAGGAATGTTGAGACATAATTGCGCCGAGTGGATAGGTTGGGTTATATTAGGCTATATTACGTTATTGATGGATATGAAGGTCTCACGGATACGTAAAGGCCAACTCGCCAGGAATGTTGTCAAATATTACCGCCGAGATGATTGGTTCGGTTAGGTTAGGTTATATTACCTTATTGATGTATATGAAGGCCCCACGGAGACGTAGATGCCAACTCGCCAGGAATGTTGTCAAATAATAGCGCCGAAAGGTTAGGTTGGGTTAGTTTAGGTTATATTACGTTATTGATGTATATAAAAGTCCCACGGAGACGTAGATGCCAACTCGCCAGGAATGTTGTCAAATATTACCGCCGAGATGTTAGGTTGGGTTAGGTTAAGTTATATTACGTTATTGATGTATATGAATGTCCCACGAAGACGTAGAGGCCAACTCGCAAGGAATGTTGTCAAATAATAGCGCCGAAAGGTTAGTCTGGGTTATGTAAGGTTATATTACGTTATTGATGTATATGAAGGTCCCACGGAGACGTTGAGGCCAACTCGCCAGGAATGTTGTCAAATATTACCGCCGAGATGTTAGGTTTGGTTAGGTTAGGTTATATTACGTTATTGATGTATATAAAATTCCCACGGAGACGTAGTGGCCAACACACGAGGAATGCTGTCAAATATTAGTACCGAGATGTTAGTTTGGGTTAGGTTACGTTATATTACGTTATTGATGTATATAAAAGCCCCACGGAGACGTAGAGGCCAACTTGCCAGGAATGTTGTCAAATAATAGTGCCGAATGGTTAGGTTGGGTTAGGTTAGGTTATATTACGTTATTGATGTATATGAAGTTCCACGGAGACGTAGAGGCCAACTCGCCAGGAATGTTGTCAAATAATAGCGCCGAAAGGTTGGGTTGGGTTAGGTCAGGTTATATTAAGTCATTGATGAATATAAAGGTCTCACGGAAACGTAGAGGCCAGCAAGCTAGGAATGTGGTTAAATATTACCTCCGGACGTTACGTTGGGTTAGGTTAGGTTATATTACGTTATTGATGTATATAAAGGTCCCACGGAAACCATGAGGCCAATAAGCCAGGAATGTCGTCAAATATTACCGCCGTGATGTTAGATTGGGTTAGGTTAGGTTATATTACGTTATTGATGTATATAAAAGTCCCACGGAAACGTAGAGGCCAACTCGACAGGAATGTGTTCAAATATTACCGCCGAGATGATAGGTTGCGTTAGGTTAGGTAATATTACGTTATTGATGTATATGAAGGTCCCACGGAGACGTAGGTTCCAACTCGCCAGGAATGTTGTCAAATATTACCGCCGAGATGTTAGGTTGGGTTAGGTTAGGTTATATTAAGTTATTGATGTATATGAAGGTCCCACGGAGACGTTGAGGCCAACTCGCAAGGAATGTTGTCAAATAATAGCGCCGAAAGGTTAGGCTGGGTTATGTAAGGTTATATTACGTTATTGATGTATATGAAGGTCCCACGGTGACGTAGAGGCCAACTCGCCAGGAATGTTGTCAAATATTACCGCCGAGATGTTAGGTTGGGTTAGGTTAAGTTATATTACGTTATTGATGTATATGAAGGTCCCACAGAGACGTAGAGTCCAGCTCGCCAGGAATGTTGTAAAATATTACCGCCGAGATGTTAGGTTGGGTTAGGTTAGGTTATATTACGTTATTGATGTATATAAAATTCCCACGGAAACGTAGAGGCCAACTCGACAGGAATGTGTTCAAATATTACCGCCGAGATGATAGGTTGCGTTAGGTTAGGTAATATTACGTTATTGATGTATATGAAGGTCCCACGGAGACGTAGGTGCCAACTCGCCAGGAATCTTGTCAAATATTACCGCCGAGATGTTAGGTTGGGTTAGGTTAGGGTATATTACGTTATTGATGTATATAAAATTCCCACGGAGACGTAGAGGCCAACTCGCCAGGAATGTTGTCAAATATTAGTACCGAGATGTTAGATTGGGATAGGTTAGGTTACATTACGCTACTGATGTATATAAAAGTTCCACGGAGACGTAGAGGCCAACCCGCCAGGAATGTTGTCAAATAATAGCGCCGAATGGTTAGGTTGGGTTAGTTTAGGTTATATTACGTTATTGATATATGCGAAGGTCCCACGGAGACGTAGAGGCCAACTCGCCAGGAATGTTGAGACATAATAGCGCCGAGTGGTTAGTTTGGGTTATATTAGGCTATATTACGTTATTGATGGATATGAAGGTCTCACGGAGACGTAAAGGCCAACTCGCCTGGAATGTTGTGAAATTTTACCGCCGAAAGGTTAGGCTGAGTTAGGTTAGGTTATAATACGTTATTGATGTATATAAAAGTCCCACGGAGACGTAGAGGCCAACTCGACAGGAATGTGTTCAAATATTACCGCCGAGATGATAGGTTGCGTTAGGTTAGGTAATATTACGTTATTGATGTATATGAAGGTCCCACGGAGACGTAGGTGCCAACTCGCCAGGAATGTTGTCAAATATTACCGCCGAGATGTTAGGTTGGATTAGGTTACGTTATATTACGTTATTGATGTATATAAAAGCCCCACGGAGACGTAGAGGCCAACTTGCCGGGAATGTTGTCAAATAATAGTGCCGAATGGTTAGGTTGGGTTAGGTTAGGTTATATTACGTTATTGATGGATATGAAGGTCTCACGGAGACGTAAAGACCAACTCGCCAGGAATGTTGTCAAATATTACCGCCGAGATGATTGGTTCGGTTAGGTTAGGTTATATTACCTTATTGATGAATATCGAGGTCTCACGGAAACGTAGAGGCCAACAAGCTAGGAATGTGGTTAAATATTACCTCCGAGACGTTACGTTGGGTTAGGTTAGGTTATATTACGTTATTGATGTTTATAAAGGTCCCACGGAAACCATGAGGCCAATAAGCCAGGAATGTCGTCAAATATTACCGCCGTGATGTTAGATTGGGTTAGGTTAGGTTATATTACGTTACTGATGTATATAAAAGTCCCACGGAGACGTAGAGGCCAACTCGACAGGAATGTGTTCAAATATTACCGCCGAGATGATAGGTTGCGTTACGTTAGGTAATATTACGTTATTGATGTATATGAAGGTCCCACGGAGACGTAGGTGCCAACTCGCCAGGAATGTTGTCAAATATTACCGCCGAGATGTTAGGTTGGGTTAGGTTAGGTTATATTACGTTATTGATGTATATGAAGGTCCCACGGAGACGTAGAGGCCAACCCGCCAGGAATGTTGTCAAATAACAGCGCCGAGAGGTTAGGTTGGGTTATATAAGGTAATATTACGTTATTGATGGATATGAAGGTCTCGCGGAGACGTAGAGGCAAACACGCCAGGAATGTTGTCAAATATTACCGCCGAGATGTTAGGTTGGGTTAGGTTAGGTTATATTACGTTATTGATGTATATAAAGGTCCCACGGAAACATAGAGGCCAACAAGCCAGGAATGTTGTCAAATATTACAGCCGAGATGTTACGTTGGGTTATTTTAGGTTAAATTACGTTATTGATGTATATAAGAGTCCCACGGAGACGTAGAGGCCAACTCGCCAGGAATGTTGTCAAATATTACCGCCGAGATGATAGGTTGGGTTAGGTTAGGTTATATTACGTTATTGATGTATATAAAGTTCCCACGGAGACGTAGAGGCCAACACGCCAGGAATGTTGTCAAATATTAGTACCGGGATGTTAGGTTGGGTTAGGTTACGTTATATTACGTTATTGATGTATATAAAAGTCCCACGGAGACGTAGAGGCCAACTCGACAGGAATGTGTTCAAATATTACCGCCGAGATGTTAGGTTGGGTTTGGTTAAGTTATATTACGTTATTGATGTATATAAAGGTCCCACGGAAACATAGAGGCCAACAAGCCAGGAATGTTGTCAAATATTACAGCCGAGATGTTACGTTGGGTTATTTTAGGTTAAATTACGTTATTGATGTATATAAAAGTCCCACGGAGACGTAGAGGCCAACTCGCCAGGAATGTTGAGACATAATAGCGCCGAGTGGATAGGTTGGGTTATATTAGGCTATATTACGTTATTGATGGATATGAAGGTCTCACGGAGACGTAAACGCCAACTCGCCAGGAATGTTGTCAAATATTACCGCCGAGATGATAGGTTCGGTTAGGTTAGATTATATTACGTTATTGATGTATATGAAGGCCCCAAGGAGACGTCGAGGCCAACTCGCCAGGAATGTTGTCAAATATTAGTACCGAGATGTTAGGTTGGGTTAGGTTAGGTAATATTACGCTATTGATGTATATAAAAGTTCCACGGAGACGTAGAGGCCATCTCGCCAGGAATGTTGTCAAATATTACCGCCGAGATGTTAGGTTGGGTTAGGTTAAGTTATATTACGTTATTGATGTATATAAAGGTCCCACGGAAACATAGAGGCCAACAAGCCAGGAATGTTGTCAAATAATAGCGCCGAAAGGTTAGGTTGGGTTAGTTTAGGTTATATTACGTTATTGATATATGCGAAGGTCCCACGGAGACGTAGAGGCCAACTCGCCAGGAATGTTGAGACATAATTGCGCCGAGTGGATAGGTTGGGTTATATTAGGCTATATTACGTTATTGATGGATATGAAGGTCTCACGGAGACGTAAAGGCCAACTCGCCAGGAATGTTGTCAAATATTACCGCCGAGATGATTGGTTCCGTTAGGTTAGGTTATATTACCTTATTGATGTATATGAAGGCCCCACGGAGACGTAGATGCCAACTCGCCAGGAATGTTGTCAAATAATAGCGCCGAAAGGTTAGGTTGGGTTAGTTTAGGTTATATTACGTTATTGATGTATATAAAAGTCCCACGGAGACGTAGATGCCAACTCGCCAGGAATGTTGTCAAATATTACCGCCGAGATGTTAGGTTGGGTTAGGTTAAGTTATATTACGTTATTGATGTATATAAAGGTCCCACGGAAACATAGAGGCCAACAAGCCAGGAATGTTGTAAATTATTACAGCCGAGATGTTAGGTTGGGTTAGTTTAGGTTATATTACGTTATTGATATATGTGAAGGTCCCACGGAGACGTAGAGGCCAACTCGCCAGGAATGTTGTCAAATAATAGCGCCGAAAGGTTAGGTTGGGTTAGTTTAGGTTATATTACGTTATTGATGTATATAAAAGTCCCACGGAGACGTAGATGCCAACTCGCCAGGAATGTTGTCAAATATTAGTACCGAGATGTTAGGTTGGGTTAGGTTAGGTTATATTACGCTATTGATGTATATAAAAGCCCCACGGAGACGTAGAGGCCAACTCGACAGGAATGTTGTCAAATAATAGTGCCGAGAGGTTGGGTTGGTTTAGGTTAGGTTATATTACGTTATTGATGTATATAAAGGCCCCGCGGAGACGTAGAGGCCAACCCGCCAGGAATGTTGTCAAATAATAGCGCCGAGTGGTTAGGTTGGGTTATATTAGGTTATATTACGTTATTGATGGATATGAGGGTCTCACGGAGACGTAGAGGCCAACTCGCCAGGAATGTTGTCAAATATTACCGCCGAGATGTTAGGTTGGGTTAGGTTAGGTTATAATACGTTATTGATTTATATAAAGGTCCAACAGAAACCATGAGGCAAATAAGCAATGAATGTCGTCAAATGTTACCGCCGTGATGTTAGATTGGGTTAGGTTAGGTTATATTACGTTATTGATGTATATAAAAGTCCCACGGAGACATAGAGGTCAACTCGCCAGGAATGTTGTCAAATAATAGCGCCGAGAGGTTAGGTTGTGTTATATAAGGTTATATTACGTTATTGATGGATATGAAGGTCTCACGGAGACGTAGAGGCCAACACGCCAGGAATGTTGTCAAATATTACCGCCGAGATGTTAGGTTGGGTTAGGTTAAGTTATATTACGTTATTGATGTATATAAAGGTCCCACGGAAACATAGAGGCCAACAAGCCAGGAATGTTGTCAAATATTACAGCCGAGATGTTACGTTGGGTTATTTTAGGTTAAATTACGTTATTGATGTATATAAAAGTCCCACGGAGACGTAAAGGCCAACTCGCCAGGAATGTTGAGACATAATTGCGCCGAGTGGATAGGTTGGGTTATATTAGGCTATATTACGTTATTGATGGATATGAAGGTCTCACGGAGACGTAAAGGCCAACTCGCCAGGAATGTTGTCAAATATTACCGCCGAGATGATTGGTTCGGTTAGGTTAGGTTATATTACCTTATTGATGTATATGAAGGCCCCACGGAGACGTAGAGGCCAACTCGCCAGGAATGTTGTCAAATATTAGTACCGAGATGTTAAGTTGGGTTAGGTTAGGTTATATTACGCTATTGATGTATATAAAAGTTCCACGGAGACGTAGAGGCCAACTCGACAGGAATGTTGTTAAATAATAGCGCCGAAAGGTTAGGTTGGGTTAGTTTAGCTTATATTACGTTATTGATATATGTGAAGGTCCCACGGAGAAGTAGATGCCAACTCGCAAGGAATGTTGTCAAATAATAGCGCCGAAAGGTTAGGCTGGGTTATGTAAGGTTATAATACGTTATTGATGTATATGAAGGTCCCACGGAGACGTAAAAGCCAACTCGCCAGGAATGTTGTCAAATATTAGTACCGAGATGTTAGGTTGGGTTAGGTTAGGTAATATTACGCTATTGATGTATATAAAAGTTCCACGGAGACGTAGAGGCCATCTCGACAGGAATGTTGTCAAATATTACCGCCGAGATGTTAGGTTGGGTTAGGTTAGGTTATATTACGTTATTGATGTATATGAAGGCCCCACGGAGACGTAGAGGCCAACTCGCAAGGAATGTTGTCCAATAATGGCGCCGAAAGTTTAGGCTGGGTTATATAAGGTTATATTACGTTATTGATGTATATGAAGGTCCCACGGAGACGTAGAGGCCAACTCGCCAGGAATGTTGTCAAATAATAGCGCCGAGAGGTTAGGTTGGGTTATATAAGGTTATATTACGTTATTGATGGATATGAAGGTCTCACGGAGACGTAGAGGCCAACACGCCAGGAATGTTGTCAAATATTACCGCCGAGATGTTAGGTTGGGTTAGGTTAAGTTATATTACGTTATTGATGTATATAAAAGTCCCACGGAGACATAGAGGTCAACTCGCCAGGAATGTTGTCAAATAATAGCGCCGAGAGGTTAGGTTGTGTTATATAAGGTTATATTACGTTATTGACGGATATGAAGGTCTCACGGAGACGTAGAGGCCAACACGCCAGGAATGTTGTCAAATATTACCGCCGAGATGTTAGGTTGGGTTAGGTTAAGTTATATTACGTTATTGATGTATATAAAGGTCCCACGGAAACATAGAGGCCAACAAGCCAGGAATGTTGTCAAATATTACAGCCGAGATGTTGCGTTGGGTTATTTTAGGTTAAATTACGTTATTGATGTATATAAAAGTCCCACGGAGACATAGAGGCCAACTCGCCAGGAATGTTGAGACATAATTGCGCCGAGTGGATAGGTTGGGTTATATTAGGCTATATTACGTTATTGATGGATATGAAGGTCTCACGGAGACGTAAAGGCCAACTCGCCAGGAATGTTGTCAAATATTACCGCCGAGATGATTGGTTCGGTTAGGTTAGGTTATATTACCTTATTGATGTATATGAAGGCCCCACGGAGACGTAGAGGCCAACTCGCCAGGAATGTTGTCAAATATTAGTACCGAGATGTTAAGTTGGGTTAGGTTAGGTAATATTACGCTATTGATGTATATAAAAGTTCCACGGAGACGTAGAGGCCAACACGCCAGGAATGTTGTCAAATATTACCGCCGAGATGTTAGGTTGGGTTAGGTTAAGTTATATTACGTTATTGATGTATATAAAGGTCCCACGGAAACATAGAGGCCAACAAGCCAGGAATGTTGTAAATTATTACAGCCGAGATGTTAGGTTGGGTTAGTTTAGGTTATATTACGTTATTGATATATGTGAAGGTCCCACGGAGACCTAGAGGCCAACTCGCCAGGAATGTGGTCAAATAATAGCGCCGAAAGGTTAGGTTGGGTGAGGTTAGGTTATATTACGTTATTGATGTATATGGAGGCCCCACGGAGACGTAGAGGCCAACTCGCAAGGAATGTTGTCAAATAATAGCGCCGAAAGTTTAGGCTGGGTTATGTAAGGTTATATTACGTTATTGATATATGTGAAGGTCCCACGGAGACGTAGAGGCCAACTCGCCAGGAATGTTGTCAAATAATAGCGCCGAAAGATTAGGTTGGGTTAGGTTAAGTTATATTACGTTATTGATGTATATGAAGTTCCACGGAGACGTAGAGGCCAACTTGCCAGGAATGTTGTCAAATAATACCGGCGAATGGTTAGGTTGGGTTAGGTTAGGCTATATTACGTTATTGATGTATATAAAGGTCCCACGGAGACGTAGAGTCCAGCTCGCCAGGAATGTTGTAAAATATTACCGCCGAGATGTTAGATTGGGTTAGGTTAGGTTATATTACGTTATTGATGTATATAAAATTCCCACGGAGACGTAGAGGCCAACTCGCCAGGAATGTTGTCAAATATTGGAACCGAGATGTTAGGTTGGGATAGGTTAGGTTACATTACGCTATTGATGTATATAAAAGTTCCACGGAGACGTAGAGGCCAACTCGACAGGAATGTTGTCAAATAATAGTGCCGAGAGGTTGGGTTGGTTTAGGTTAGGTTATATTACGTTATTGATGTATATAAAGGCCCCGCGGAGACGTAGAGGCCAACCCGCCAGGAATGTTGTCAAATAATAGCGCCGAAAGGTTAGGTTGGGTTAGTTTAAGTTATATTACGTTATTGATATATGTGAAGGTCCCACGGACACGTAGATGCCAACTCGCCAGGAATGTTGTCACATAATAGCGCCGAGTGGTTAGGTTGTGTTATATAAGGTTATATTACGTTATTGATGGATATGAAGGCCTCACGGAGACGTAGAGGCCAACACGCCAGGAATGTTGTCAAATATTACCGCCGAGATGTTAGGTTGGGTTAGGTTAAGTTATATTACGTTATTGATGTATATAAAGGTCCCACGGAAACATAGAGGCCAACAAGCCAGGAATGTTGTTAAATATTACAGCCGAGATGTTACGTTGGGTTATTTTAGGTTAAATTACGTTACTGATGTATATAAAAGTCCCACGGAGACGTAGAGGCCAACTCGCCAGGAATGTTGAGACATAATAGCGCCGAGTGGATAGGTTGGGTTATATTAGGCTATATTACGTTATTGATGGATATGAAGGTCTCACGGAGACGTAAAGGCCAACTCGCCAGGAATGTTGTCAAATATTACCGCCGAGAAGATAGGTTGGGTTAGGTTAGGTTATATTACGTTATTGATGTATATGGAGGCCCCACGGAGACGTAGAGGCCAACTCGCAAGGAATGTTGTCAAATAATAGCGCCGAAAGGTTAGGCTGAGTTATGTAACGTTATATTACGTTATTGATGTGTGTGAAGGTCCCACGGAGAGGTAAAATCCAACTCGCCAGGAATGTTGTCAAATATTAGTACCGAGATGTTAGGTTGGGTTAGGTTAGGTAATATTACGCTATTGATGTATATAAAAGTTCCACGGAGACGTAGAGGCCATCTCGCCAGGAATGTTGTCAAATATTACCGCCGAGATGTTAGGTTGGGTTAGGTTAGGTTATATTACGTTATTGATGTATATAAAGGTCCCACGGAAACCATGAGGCCAATAAGCCAGGAATGTCGTCAAATATTACCGCCGTGATGTTAGATTGGGCTAGGTTAGGTTATATTACGTTATTGATGTATATAAAAGTCCCACGGAGACGTAGAGGCCAATTCGCCAGGAATGTTGTCAAATATTAGTACCGAGATATTAGGTTGGGTTAGGTTAGGTTACATTACGCTATTGATGTATATAAAAGTTCCACGGAAACGTAGACGCCAACTCGCCAGGAATGTTGTCAAATATTACCTCCTAGATGATAGGTTGGGTTATGTTGGGTCATATTACGTTATTGATGTATATGAAGGCCCCACGGAGACGTAGAGGCCAACCCGCCAGGAATGTTGTCAAATAATAGCGCCCAAAGGTTTGGTTGGGTTAGATTAGGTTATATTAAGTTATTGATGTATATAAAAGCCCCACGGAAACGCAGAGGCCAACTCGCCAGGAATGTTGTCAAATATTAGTGCCGAGAAGTTGGTTTGGGTTAGGTTAGGTTATATTACGTGATTGATGTATATAAAATTCCCACGGAGACGTAATGGCCAACACACCAGGAATGCTGTCAAATATTAGTACCGAGATGTTAGGTTGGGTTAGGTTACGTTATATTACGTTATTGATGTATATAAAAGCCCCACGGAGACGTAGAGGCCAACTTGCCAGGAATGTTGTCAAATAATAGTGCCGAATGGTTAGGTTGGGTTAGGTTAGGTTATATTACGTTATTGATGTATATGAAGTTCCACGGAGACGTAGAGGCCAACTCGCCAGGAATGTTGTCAATATTAGTACCGAGATGTTAGGTTGGGTCAGGTTAGGTTATATTACGTTATTGATGTATATAAAATTCCCACGGAGACGTAGTGGCCAACACACCAGGAATGCTGTCAAATATTAGTACCGAGATGTTAGGTTGTGTTAGGTTACGTTATATGACGTTATTGATGTATATAAAAGCCCCACGGAGACGTAGATACCAACTTGCCAGGAATGTTGTCAAATAATAGTGCCGAAAGGTTAGGTTGGGTTAGGTTAGGCTATATTACGTTATTGATGTATATGAAGTTCCACGGAGACGTAGAGTCCAACTCGCCAGGAATGTTGTAATATATTACCGCCGAGATGTTAGGTTGGGTTAGGTTAGGTTATATTACGTTATTGATGTATATAAAATTCCCACGGAGACGTAGAGGCCAACTCGCCAGGAATGTTGTCAAATATTAGAACCGAGATGTTAGGTTGGGATAGGTTAGGTTACATTACGCTATTGATGTATATAAAAGTTCCACGGAGACGTAGAGGCCAACTCGCCAGGAATGTTGTCAAATATTACCGCCGAGATGATAGCTTGGGTTAGGTTAGGTTACATTACGCTATTGATGTATATAAAAGTTCCACGGAAACGTAGACGCCAACTCGCCAGGAATGTTGTCAAATATTACCTCCTAGATGATAGGTTGGGTTAGGTTGGGTCATATTACGTTATTGATGTATATGAAGGCCCCACGGAGACGTAGAGGCCAACCCGCCAGGAATGTTGTCAAATAATAGCGCCCAAAGGTTTGGTTGGGTTAGATTAGGTTATATTAAGTTATTGATGTATATAAAAGCCCCACGGAAACGCAGAGGCCAACTCGCCAGGAATGTTGTCAAATATTAGTGCCGAGAAGTTGGTTTGGGTTAGGTTAGGTTATATTACGTTATTGATGTATATGAAGTCCCCACGGAGACGTAGAGGCCAACTCGCCAGGAATGTTGTCTAATATTACCGCCGAGATGATAGGTTGGGTTTGGCTAGGTTATATTACGTTATTGATGTATATGAAGGCCCCACGGAGACGTAGAGGCCAACTCGCAAGGAATGTTGTCAAATAATCGCGCCGAAAGGTTAGGCCGGGTTATGTAAGGTTATATTACGTTATTGATGTATATGAAGGTCCCACGGAGACGTAGTGGCCAACTCGCCAGGAATGTTGTCAAATATTACCGCCGATATGATACGTTGGGTTAGGTTAGGTTATATTACGTTATTGATGTATATGAAGGCCCCACGGAGACGTAGAGGCCAACTCGCCAGGAATGTTGTCAAATATTACCGCCGAGATGTTAGGTTGGGTTAGGTTAGGTTATATTACGTTATTGATGTATATAAAATTCCCACGGAGACGTAGTGGCCAACACACCAGGAATGCTGTCAAATCTTAGTACCGAGATGTTAGGTTGGGTTAGGTTACGTTATATTACGTTATTGATGTATATAAAAGCCCCACGGAGACGTAGAGGCCAACTTGCCAGGAATGTTGTCAAATAATAGTGCCGAATGGTTAGGTTGGGTTAGGTTAGGTTATATTACGTTATTGATGTATATGAAGTTCCACGGAGACGTAGAGGCCAACTCGCTAGGAATGTTGTCAAATAATAGCGCCGAAAGGTTGGGTTGGGTTAGGTCAGGTTATATTAAGTCATTGATGAATATAAAGGTCTCACGGAAACGTAGAGGCCAGCAAGCTAGGAATGTGGTTAAATATTACCTCCGAGACGTTACGTTGGGTTAGGTTAGGTTATATTACGTTATTGATGTATATAAAGGTCCCACGGAAACCATGAGGCCAATAAGCCAGGAATGTCGTCAAATATTACCGCCGTGATGTTAGATTGGGTTAGGTTAGGTTATATTACGTTATTGATGTATATAAAAGTCCCACGGAAACGTAGAGGCCAACTCGACAGGAATGTGTTCAAATATTACCGCCGAGATGATAGGTTGCGTTAGGTTAGGTAATATTACGTTATTGATGTATATGAAGGTCCCACGGAGACGTAGGTTCCAACTCGCCAGGAATGTTGTCAAATATTACCGCCGAGATGTTAGGTTGGGTTAGGTTAGGTTATATTACGTTATTGATGTATATGAAGGTCCCACGGAGACGTTGAGGCCAACTCGCAAGGAATGTTGTCAAATAATAGCGCCGAAAGGTTAGGCTGGGTTATGTAAGGTTATATTACGTTATTGATGTATATGAAGGTCCCACGGTGACGTAGAGGCCAACTCGCCAGGAATGTTGTCAAATATTACCGCCGAGATGTTAGGTTGGGTTAGGTTAGGTTATATTACGTTATTGATGTATATGAAGGTCCCACGGAGACGTAGAGTCCAGCTCGCCAGGAATGTTGTAAAATATTACCGCCGAGATGTTAGGTTGGGTTAGGTTAGGTTATATTACGTTATTGATGTATATAAAATTCCTACGGAAACGTAGAGGCCAACTCGACAGGAATGTGTTCAAATATTACCGCCGAGATGATAGGTTGCGTTAGGTTAGGTAATATTACGTTATTGATGTATATGAAGGTCCCACGGAGACGTAGGTGCCAACTCGCCAGGAATGTTGTCAAATATTACCGCCGAGATGTTAGGTTGGATTAGGTTACGTTATATTACGTTATTGATGTATATAAAAGCCCCACGGAGACGTAGAGGCCAACTTGCCAGGAATGTTGTCAAATAATAGTGCCGAATGGTTAGGTTGGGTTAGGTTAGGTTATATTACGTTGTTGATGTATATGAAGTTCCACGGAGACGTAGAGGCCAACTCGCCAGGAATGTTGTCAAATAATAGCACCGAAAGGTTGGGTTGGGTTAGGTTAGGTTATATTAAGTTATTGATGAATATAGAGGTCTCACGGAAACGTAGAGGCCAACAAGCTAGGAATGTGGTTAAATATTACCTCCGAGACGTTACGTTGGGTTAGGTTAGGTTATATTACGTTATTGATGTATATAAAGGTCCCACGGAAACCATGAGGCCAATAAGCCAGGAATGTCGTCAAATATTACCGCCGTGATGTTAGATTGGGTTAGGTTAGGTTATATTACGTTACTGATGTATATAAAAGTCCCACGGAGACGTAGAGGCCAACTCGACAGGAATGTGTTCAAATATTACCGCCGAGATGATAGGTTGCGTTAGGTTAGGTGATATTACGTTATTGATGTATATGAAGCTCCCACGGAGACGTAGGTGCCAACTCGCCAGGAATGTTGTCAAATATTACCGCCGAGATATTAGGTTGGGTTAGGTTAGGTTATATTACGTTATTGATGTATATGAAGGTCCCACGGAGACGTAGAGGCCAACCCGCCAGGAATGTTGTCAAATAACAGCGCCGAGAGGTTAGGTTGGGTTATATAAGGTAATATTACGTTATTGATGGATATGAAGGTCTCGCGGAGACGTAGAGGCCAACAAGCCAGGAATGTTGTCAAATATTACAGCCGAGATGTTACGTTGGGTTATTTTAGGTTAAATTACGTTATTGATGTATATAAAAGTCCCACGGAGACGTAGAGGCCAACTCGCCAGGAATGTTGAGACATAATAGCGCCGAGTGGATAGGTTGGGTTATATTAGGCTATATTACGTTATTGATGGATATGAAGGTCTCACGGAGACGTAAACGCCAACTCGCCAGGAATGTTGTCAAATATTACCGCCGAGATGATAGGTTCGGTTAGGTTAGGTTATATTACGTTATTGATGTATATGAAGGCCCCCAGGAGACGTAGAGGCCAACTCGCCAGGAATGTTGTCAAATATTAGTACCGAGATGTTAGGTTGGGTTAGGTTAGGTAATATTACGCTATTAATGTATATAAAAGTTCCACGGAGACGTAGAGGCCATCTCGCCAGGGATGTTGTCAAATATTACCGCCGAGATGTTAGGTTGGGTTAGGTTAAGTTATATTACGTTATTGATGTATATAAAGGTCCCACGGAAACATAGAGGCCAACAAGCCAGGAATGTTGTCAAATAATAGCGCCGAAAGGTTAGTCTGGGTTATGTAAGGTTATATTACGTTATTGATGTATATGAAGGTCCCACGGAGACGTTGAGGCCAACTCGCCAGGAATGTTGTCAAATATTACCGCCGAGATGTTAGGTTTGGTTAGGTTAGGTTATATTACGTTATTGATGTATATAAAATTCCCACGGAGACGTAGTGGCCAACACACGAGGAATGCTGTCAAATATTAGTACCGAGATGTTAGTTTGGGTTAGGTTACGTTATATTACGTTATTGATGTATATAAAAGCCCCACGGAGACGTAGAGGCCAACTTGCCAGGAATGTTGTCAAATAATAGTGCCGAATGGTTAGGTTGGGTTAGGTTAGGTTATATTACGTTATTGATGTATATGAAGTTCCATGGAGACGTAGAGGCCAACTCGCCAGGAATGTTGTCAAATAATAGCGCCGAAAGGTTGGGTTGGGTTAGGTCAGGTTATATTAAGTCATTGATGAATATAAAGGTCTCACGGGAACGTAGAGGCCAGCAAGCTAGGAATGTGGTTAAATATTACCTCCGAGACGTTACGTTGGGTTAGGTTAGGTTATATTACGTTATTGATGTATATAAAGGTCCCACGGAAACCATGAGGCCAATAAGCCAGGAATGTCGTCAAATATTACCGCCGTGATGTTAGATTGGGTTAGGTTAGGTTATATTACGTTATTGATGTATATGAAGGTCCCACGGAGACGTTGAGGCCAACTCGCAAGGAATGTTGTCAAATAATAGCGCCGAAAGGTTAGGCTGGGTTATGTAAGGTTATATTACGTTATTGATGTATATGAAGGTCCCACGGTGACGTAGGGGCCAACTCGCCAGGAATGTTGTCAAATATTACCGCCGAGATGTTAGGTTGGGTTAGGTTAGGTTATATTACGTTATTGATGTATATGAAGGTCCCACAGAGACGTAGAGTCCAGCTCGCCAGGAATGTTGTAAAATATTACCGCCGAGATGTTAGGTTGGGTTAGGTTAGGTTATATTACGTTATTGATGTATATAAAATTCCCACGGAAACGTAGAGGCCAACTCGACAGGAATGTGTTCAAATATTACCGCCGAGATGATAGGTTGCGTTAGGTTAGGTAATATTACGTTATTGATGTATATGAAGGTCCCACGGAGACGTAGGTGCCAACTCGCCAGGCATCTTGTCAAATATTACCGCCGAGATGTTAGGTTGGGTTAGGTTAGGTTATATTACGTTATTGATGTATATAAAATTCCCACGGAGACGTAGAGGCCAACTCGTCAGGAATGTTGTCAAATATTAGTACCGAGATGTTATATTGGGATAGGTTAGGTTACATTACGCTACTGATGTATATAAAAGTTCCACGGAGACGTAGAGGCCAACCCGCCAGGAATGTTTTCAAATATTACCGCGGAGATGTTAGGTTGGCTTAGGTTATGTTATATCACGTTATAGATGTATATAAAAGTCCCGCGGAGACGTAGAGCCCAACTCGCCAGGAATGTTGTCAAATATTACCGCCGAGATGATAGGTTGGGTTAGGTTACGTTACATTACGTTATTGATGTTTATGAAGGTCAAACGGAGACGTAGAGGACAACTCGCCAGGAATGACGTCAAATATTACCGCCGAAATGTTAGGTTGGGTTAGGTTAGGTTATATTACGTTATTGATATATGCGAAGGTCCCACGGAGACGTAGAGGCCAACTCGCCAGGAATGTTGAGACATAATAGCGCCGAGTGGTTAGTTTGGGTTATATTAGGCTATATTACGTTATTGATGGATATGAAGGTCTCACGGAGACGTAAAGGCCAACTCGCCTGGAATGTTGTGAAATTTTACCGCCGAAAGGTTAGGCTGAGTTAGGTTAGGTTATAATACGTTATTGATGTATATAAAAGTCCCACGGAGACGTAGAGGCCAACTCGACAGGAATGTGTTCAAATATTACCGCCGAGATGATAGGTTGCGTTAGGTTAGGTAATATTACGTTATTGATGTATATGAAGGTCCCACGGAGACGTAGGTGCCAACTCGCCAGGAATGTTGTCAAATATTACCGCCGAGATGTTAGGTTGGATTAGGTTACGTTATATTACGTTATTGATGTATATAAAAGCCCCACGGAGACGTAGAGGCCAACTTGCCAGGAATGTTGTCAAATAATAGTGCCGAATGGTTAGGTTGGGTTAGGTTAGGTTATATTACGTTATTGATGTATATGAAGTTCCACGGAGACGTAGAGGCCAACTCGCCAGGAATGTTGTCAAATAATAGCGCCGAAAGGTTGGGTTGGGTTAGGTCAGGTTATATTAAGTCATTGATGAATATAAAGGTCTCACGGAAACGTAGAGGCCAGCAAGCTAGGAATGTGGTTAAATATTACCTCCGGACGTTACGTTGGGTTAGGTTAGGTTATATTACGTTATTGATGTATATAAAGGTCCCACGGAAACCATGAGGCCAATAAGCCAGGAATGTCGTCAAATATTACCGCCGTGATGTTAGATTGGGTTAGGTTAGGTTATATTACGTTATTGATGTATATAAAAGTCCCACGGAAACGTAGAGGCCAACTCGACAGGAATGTGTTCAAATATTACCGCCGAGATGATAGGTTGCGTTAGGTTAGGTAATATTACGTTATTGATGTATATGAAGGTCCCACGGAGACGTAGGTTCCAACTCGCCAGGAATGTTGTCAAATATTACCGCCGAGATGTTAGGTTGGATTAGGTTACGTTATATTACGTTATTGATGTATATAAAAGCCCCACGGAGACGTAGAGGCCAACTTGCCGGGAATGTTGTCAAATAATAGTGCCGAATGGTTAGGTTGGGTTAGGTTAGGTTATATTACGTTATTGATGGATATGAAGGTCTCACGGAGACGTAAAGACCAACTCGCCAGGAATGTTGTCAAATATTACCGCCGAGATGATTGGTTCGGTTAGGTTAGGTTATATTACCTTATTGATGAATATCGAGGTCTCACGGAAACGTAGAGGCCAACAAGCTAGGAATGTGGTTAAATATTACCTCCGAGACGTTACGTTGGGTTAGGTTAGGTTATATTACGTTATTGATGTTTATAAAGGTCCCACGGAAACCATGAGGCCAATAAGCCAGGAATGTCGTCAAATATTACCGCCGTGATGTTAGATTGGGTTAGGTTAGGTTATATTACGTTACTGATGTATATAAAAGTCCCACGGAGACGTAGAGACCAACTCGACAGGAATGTGTTCAAATATTACCGCCGAGATGATAGGTTGCGTTACGTTAGGTAATATTACGTTATTGATGTATATGAAGGTCCCACGGAGACGTAGGTGCCAACTCGCCAGGAATGTTGTCAAATATTACCGCCGAGATGTTAGGTTGGGTTAGGTTAGGTTATATTACGTTATTGATGTATATGAAGGTCCCACGGAGACGTAGAGGCCAACTCGCCAGGAATGTTGTCAAATATTACCGCCGAGATGTTAGGTTGGGTTAGGTTAGGTTATAATACGTTATTGATTTATATAAAGGTCCAACAGAAACCATGAGGCAAATAAGCAATGAATGTCGTCAAATGTTACCGCCGTGATGTTAGATTGGGTTAGGTTAGGTTATATTACGTTATTGATGTATATAAAAGTCCCACGGAGACATAGAGGTCAACTCGCCAGGAATGTTGTCAAATAATAGCGCCGAGAGGTTAGGTTGTGTTATATAAGGTTATATTACGTTATTGATGGATATGAAGGTCTCACGGAGACGTAGAGGCCAACACGCCAGGAATGTTGTCAAATATTACCGCCGAGATGTTAGGTTGGGTTAGGTTAAGTTATATTACGTTATTGATGTATATAAAGGTCCCACGGAAACATAGAGGCCAACAAGCCAGGAATGTTGTCAAATATTACAGCCGAGATGTTACGTTGGGTTATTTTAGGTTAAATTACGTTATTGATGTATATAAAAGTCCCACGGAGACGTAAAGGCCAACTCGCCAGGAATGTTGAGACATAATTGCGCCGAGTGGATAGGTTGGGTTATATTAGGCTATATTACGTTATTGATGGATATGAAGGTCTCACGGAGACGTAAAGGCCAACTCGCCAGGAATGTTGTCAAATATTACCGCCGAGATGATTGGTTCGGTTAGGTTAGGTTATATTACCTTATTGATGTATATGAAGGCCCCACGGAGACGTAGAGGCCAACTCGCCAGGAATGTTGTCAAATATTAGTACCGAGATGTTAAGTTGGGTTAGGTTAGGTTATATTACGCTATTGATGTATATAAAAGTTCCACGGAGACGTAGAGGCCAACTCGACAGGAATGTTGTTAAATAATAGCGCCGAAAGGTTAGGTTGGGTTAGTTTAGCTTATATTACGTTATTGATATATGTGAAGGTCCCACGGAGAAGTAGATGCCAACTCGCAAGGAATGTTGTCAAATAATAGCGCCGAAAGGTTAGGCTGGGTTATGTAAGGTTATAATACGTTATTGATGTATATGAAGGTCCCACGGAGACGTAAAAGCCAACTCGCCAGGAATGTTGTCAAATATTAGTACCGAGATGTTAGGTTGGGTTAGGTTAGGTAATATTACGCTATTGATGTATATAAAAGTTCCACGGAGACGTAGAGGCCATCTCGACAGGAATGTTGTCAAATATTACCGCCGAGATGTTAGGTTGGGTTAGGTTAGGTTATATTACGTTATTGATGTATATGAAGGCCCCACGGAGACGTAGAGGCCAACTCGCAAGGAATGTTGTCCAATAATGGCGCCGAAAGTTTAGGCTGGGTTATATAAGGTTATATTACGTTATTGATGTATATGAAGGTCCCACGGAGACGTAGAGGCCAACTCGCCAGGAATGTTGTCAAATAATAGCGCCGAGAGGTTAGGTTGGGTTATATAAGGTTATATTACGTTATTGATGGATATGAAGGTCTCACGGAGACGTAGAGGCCAACACGCCAGGAATGTTGTCAAATATTACCGCCGAGATGTTAGGTTGGGTTAGGTTAAGTTATATTACGTTATTGATGTATATAAAAGTCCCACGGAGACATAGAGGTCAACTCGCCAGGAATGTTGTCAAATAATAGCGCCGAGAGGTTAGGTTGTGTTATATAAGGTTATATTACGTTATTGACGGATATGAAGGTCTCACGGAGACGTAGAGGCCAACACGCCAGGAATGTTGTCAAATATTACCGCCGAGATGTTAGGTTGGGTTAGGTTAAGTTATATTACGTTATTGATGTATATAAAGGTCCCACGGAAACATAGAGGCCAACAAGCCAGGAATGTTGTCAAATATTACAGCCGAGATGTTGCGTTGGGTTATTTTAGGTTAAATTACGTTATTGATGTATATAAAAGTCCCACGGAGACATAGAGGCCAACTCGCCAGGAATGTTGAGACATAATTGCGCCGAGTGGATAGGTTGGGTTATATTAGGCTATATTACGTTATTGATGGATATGAAGGTCTCACGGAGACGTAAAGGCCAACTCGCCAGGAATGTTGTCAAATATTACCGCCGAGATGATTGGTTCGGTTAGGTTAGGTTATATTACCTTATTGATGTATATGAAGGCCCCACGGAGACGTAGAGGCCAACTCGCCAGGAATGTTGTCAAATATTAGTACCGAGATGTTAAGTTGGGTTAGGTTAGGTAATATTACGCTATTGATGTATATAAAAGTTCCACGGAGACGTAGAGGCCAACACGCCAGGAATGTTGTCAAATATTACCGCCGAGATGTTAGGTTGGGTTAGGTTAAGTTATATTACGTTATTGATGTATATAAAGGTCCCACGGAAACATAGAGGCCAACAAGCCAGGAATGTTGTAAATTATTACAGCCGAGATGTTAGGTTGGGTTAGTTTAGGTTATATTACGTTATTGATATATGTGAAGGTCCCACGGAGACCTAGAGGCCAACTCGCCAGGAATGTGGTCAAATAATAGCGCCGAAAGGTTAGGCTGGGTGAGGTTAGGTTATATTACGTTATTGATGTATATGGAGGCCCCACGGAGACGTAGAGGCCAACTCGCAAGGAATGTTGTCAAATAATAGCGCCGAAAGTTTAGGCTGGGTTATGTAAGGTTATATTACGTTATTGATATATGTGAAGGTCCCACGGAGACGTAGAGGCCAACTCGCCAGGAATGTTGTCAAATAATAGCGCCGAAAGATTAGGTTGGGTTAGGTTAAGTTATATTACGTTATTGATGTATATGAAGTTCCACGGAGACGTAGAGGCCAACTTGCCAGGAATGTTGTCAAATAATACCGGCGAATGGTTAGGTTGGGTTAGGTTAGGCTATATTACGTTATTGATGTATATAAAGGTCCCACGGAGACGTAGAGTCCAGCTCGCCAGGAATGTTGTAAAATATTACCGCCGAGATGTTAGATTGGGTTAGGTTAGGTTATATTACGTTATTGATGTATATAAAATTCCCACGGAGACGTAGAGGCCAACTCGCCAGGAATGTTGTCAAATATTGGAACCGAGATGTTAGGTTGGGATAGGTTAGGTTACATTACGCTATTGATGTATATAAAAGTTCCACGGAGACGTAGAGGCCAACTCGACAGGAATGTTGTCAAATAATAGTGCCGAGAGGTTGGGTTGGTTTAGGTTAGGTTATATTACGTTATTGATGTATATAAAGGCCCCGCGGAGACGTAGAGGCCAACCCGCCAGGAATGTTGTCAAATAATAGCGCCGAAAGGTTAGGTTGGGTTAGTTTAAGTTATATTACGTTATTGATATATGTGAAGGTCCCACGGACACGTAGATGCCAACTCGCCAGGAATGTTGTCACATAATAGCGCCGAGTGGTTAGGTTGGGTTATATTAGGTTATATTACGTTATTGATGGATATGAGGGTCTCACGGAGACGTAGAGGCCAACTCGCCAGGAATGTTGTCAAATATTACCGCCGAGATGTTAGGTTGTGTTATATAAGGTTATATTACGTTATTGATGGATATGAAGGCCTCACGGAGACGTAGAGGCCAACACGCCAGGAATGTTGTCAAATATTACCGCCGAGATGTTAGGTTGGGTTAGGTTAAGTTATATTACGTTATTGATGTATATAAAGGTCCCACGGAAACATAGAGGCCAACAAGCCAGGAATGTTGTTAAATATTACAGCCGAGATGTTACGTTGGGTTATTTTAGGTTAAATTACGTTACTGATGTATATAAAAGTCCCACGGAGACGTAGAGGCCAACTCGCCAGGAATGTTGAGACATAATAGCGCCGAGTGGATAGGTTGGGTTATATTAGGCTATATTACGTTATTGATGGATATGAAGGTCTCACGGAGACGTAAAGGCCAACTCGCCAGGAATGTTGTCAAATATTACCGCCGAGAAGATAGGTTGGGTTAGGTTAGGTTATATTACGTTATTGATGTATATGGAGGCCCCACGGAGACGTAGAGGCCAACTCGCAAGGAATGTTGTCAAATAATAGCGCCGAAAGGTTAGGCTGGGTTATGTAACGTTATATTACGTTATTGATGTGTGTGAAGGTCCCACGGAGAGGTAAAATCCAACTCGCCAGGAATGTTGTCAAATATTAGTACCGAGATGTTAGGTTGGGTTAGGTTAGGTAATATTACGCTATTGATGTATATAAAAGTTCCACGGAGACGTAGAGGCCATCTCGCCAGGAATGTTGTCAAATATTACCGCCGAGATGTTAGGTTGGGTTAGGTTAGGTTATATTACGTTATTGATGTATATAAAGGTCCCACGGAAACCATGAGGCCAATAAGCCAGGAATGTCGTCAAATATTACCGCCGTGATGTTAGATTGGGCTAGGTTAGGTTATATTACGTTATTGATGTATATAAAAGTCCCACGGAGACGTAGAGGCCAACTCGACAGGAATGTGTTCAAATATTACCGCCGAGATGATAGGTTGCGTTAGGTTAGGTAATATTACGTTATTGATGTATATGAAGGTCCCACGGAGACGTAGGTGCCAACTCGCCAGGAATGTTGTCAAATATTACAGCCGAGATGTTAGGTTGGGTTAGGTTAGGTTATATTACGTTATTGATGTATATGAAGGCCCCACGGAGACGTAGAGGCCAACTCGCCAGGAATGTTGTCAAATATTACCGCCGAGATGTTAGGTTGGGTTAGGTTAGGTTATATTACGTTATTGATGTATATAAAATTCCCACGGAGACGTAGAGGCCAACACGCCAGGAATGTTGTCAATATTAGTACCGAGATGTTAGGTTGGGTTAGGTTAGGTTATATTACGTTATTGATGTACATAAAATTCCGAAGGAGACGTAGAGGCCAACACACCAGGAATGTTGTGAAATTTTAGTACCGAGATGTTAGGTTGGGTTAGGTTACGTTATATTACGTTATTGACGTATATAATGGTCCCACGGGAACATAGAGGCCAACAAGCCAGGAATGTTGTCAAATATTACAGCCGAGAGGTTACGTTGGGTTATTTTAGGTTAAATTACGTTATTGATATATGTGAAGGTCCCACGGAGACGTAGAGGCCAACTCGCCAGGAATGTGGTCAAATAATAGCGCCGAAAGGTTAGGTTGGGTGAGGTTAGGTTATATTACGTTATTGATGTATATGGAGGCCCCACGGAGACGTAGAGGCCAACTCGCAAGGAATGTTGTCAAATAATAGCGCCGAAAGTTTAGGCTGGGTTATGTAAGGTTATATTACGTTATTGATATATGTGAAGGTCCCACGGAGACGTAGAGGCCAACTCGCCATGAATGTTGTCAAATAATAGCGCCGAAAGATTAGGTTGGGTTAGGTTAAGTTATATTACGTTATTGATGTATATGAAGTTCCACGGAGACGTAGAGGCCAACTTGCCAGGAATGTTGTCAAATAATACCGGCGAATGGTTAGGTTGGGTTAGGTTAGGCTATATTACGTTATTGATGTATATAAAGGTCCCACGGAGACGTAGAGTCCAGCTCGCCAGGAATGTTGTAAAATATTACCGCCGAGATGTTAGATTGGGTTAGGTTAGGTTATATTACGTTATTGATGTATATAAAATTCCCACGGAGACGTAGAGGCCAACTCGCCAGGAATGTTGTCAAATATTGGAACCGAGATGTTAGGTTGGGATAGGTTAGGTTACATTACGCTATTGATGTATATAAAAGTTCCACGGAGACGTAGAGGCCAACTCGACAGGAATGTTGTCAAATAATAGTGCCGAGAGGTTGGGTTGGTTTAGGTTAGGTTATATTACGTTATTGATGTATATAAAGGCCCCGCGGAGACGTAGAGGCCAACCCGCCAGGAATGTTGTCAAATAATAGCGCCGAAAGGTTAGGTTGGGTTAGTTTAAGTTATATTACGTTATTGATATATGTGAAGGTCCCACGGACACGTAGATGCCAACTCGCCAGGAATGTTGTCACATAATAGCGCCGAGTGGATAGGTTGGGTTATATTAGGCTATATTACGTTATTGATGGATATGAAGGTCTCACGGAGACGTAAAGGCCAACTCGCCAGGAATGTTGTCAAATATTACCGCCGAGAAGATAGGTTGGGTTAGGTTAGGTTATATTACGTTATTGATGTATATGGAGGCCCCACGGAGACGTAGAGGCCAACTCGCAAGGAATGTTGTCAAATAATAGCGCCGAAAGGTTAGGCTGGGTTATGTAACGTTATATTACGTTATTGATGTGTGTGAAGGTCCCACGGAGAGGTAAAATCCAACTCGCCAGGAATGTTGTCAAATATTAGTACCGAGATGTTAGGTTGGGTTAGGTTAGGTAATATTACGCTATTGATGTATATAAAAGTTCCACGGAGACGTAGAGGCCATCTCGCCAGGAATGTTGTCAAATATTACCGCCGAGATGTTAGGTTGGGTTAGGTTAGGTTATATTACGTTATTGATGTATATAAAGGTCCCACGGAAACCATGAGGCCAATAAGCCAGGAATGTCGTCAAATATTACCGCCGTGATGTTAGATTGGGCTAGGTTAGGTTATATTACGTTATTGATGTATATAAAAGTCCCACGGAGACGTAGAGGCCAACTCGACAGGAATGTGTTCAAATATTACCGCCGAGATGATAGGTTGCGTTAGGTTAGGTAATATTACGTTATTGATGTATATGAAGGTCCCACGGAGACGTAGGTGCCAACTCGCCAGGAATGTTGTCAAATATTACAGCCGAGATGTTAGGTTGGGTTAGGTTAGGTTATATTACGTTATTGATGTATATGAAGGCCCCACGGAGACGTAGAGGCCAACTCGCCAGGAATGTTGTCAAATATTACCGCCGAGATGTTAGGTTGGGTTAGGTTAGGTTATATTACGTTATTGATGTATATAAAATTCCCACGGAGACGTAGAGGCCAACACGCCAGGAATGTTGTCAATATTAGTACCGAGATGTTAGGTTGGGTTAGGATAGGTTATATTACGTTATTGATGTACATAAAATTCCGACGGAGACGTAGAGGCCAACACACCAGGAATGTTGTGAAATTTTAGTACCGAGATGTTAGGTTGGGTTAGGTTACGTTATATTACGTTATTGACGTATATAATGGTCCCACGGGAACATAGAGGCCAACAAGCCAGGAATGTTGTCAAATATTACAGCCGAGAGGTTACGTTGGGTTATTTTAGGTTAAATTACGTTATTGATATATGTGAAGGTCCCACGGAGACGTAGAGGCCAACTCGCCAGGAATGTGGTCAAATAATAGCGCCGAAAGGTTAGGTTGGGTGAGGTTAGGTTATATTACGTTATTGATGTATATGGAGGCCCCACGGAGACGTAGAGGCCAACTCGCAAGGAATGTTGTCAAATAATAGCGCCGAAAGTTTAGGCTGGGTTATGTAAGGTTATATTACGTTATTGATATATGTGAAGGTCCCACGGAGACGTAGAGGCCAACTCGCCAGGAATGTTGTCAAATAATAGCGCCGAAAGATTAGGTTGGGTTAGGTTAGGTTATATTACGTTATTGATGTATATGAAGTTCCACGGAGACGTAGAGGCCAACTTGCCAGGAATGTTGTGAAATAATACCGGCGAATGGTTAGGTTGGGTTAGGTTAGGCTATATTACGTTATTGATGTATATAAAGGTCCCACGGAGACGTAGAGTCCAGCTCGCCAGGAATGTTGTAAAATATTACCGCCGAGATGTTAGATTGGGTTAGGTTAGGTTATATTACGTTATTGATGTATATAAAATTCCCACGGAGACGTAGAGGCCAACTCGCCAGGAATGTTGTCAAATATTGGAACCGAGATGTTAGGTTGGGATAGGTTAGGTTACATTACGCTATTGATGTATATAAAAGTTCCACGGAGACGTAGAGGCCAACTCGACAGGAATGTTGTCAAATAATAGTGCCGAGAGGTTGGGTTGGTTTAGGTTAGGTTATATTACGTTATTGATGTATATAAAGGCCCCGCGGAGACGTAGTGGCCAACCCGCCAGGAATGTTGTCAAATAATAGCGCCGAAAGGTTAGGTTGGGTTAGTTTAAGTTATATTACGTTATTGATATATGTGAAGGTCCCACGGACACGTAGATGCCAACTCGCCAGGAATGTTGTCACATAATAGCGCCGAGTGGTTAGGTTGGGTTATATTAGGTTATATTACGTTATTGATGGATATGAGGGTCTCACGGAGACGTAGAGGCCAACTCGCCAGGAATGTTGTCAAATATTACCGCCGAGATGTTAGGTTGGGTTAGGTTAAGTTATATTACGTTATTGATGTATATAAAGGTCCCACGGAAACATAGAGGCCAACAAGCCAGGAATGTTGTCAAATATTACAGCCGAGATGTTACGTTGGGTTATTTTAGGTTAAATTACGTTATTGATGTATATAAAAGTCCCACGGAGACGTAGAGGCCAACTCGCCAGGAATGTTGAGACATAATAGCGCCGAGTGGATAGGTTGGGTTATGTAAGGTTATATTACGTTATTGATGTATATAAAGGTCCCACGGAGACGTAGAGTCCAGCTCGCCAGGAATGTTGTAAAATATTACCGCCGAGATGTTAGGTTGGGTTAGGTTAGGTTATATTACGTTATTGATGTATATAAAATTCCCACGGAGACGTAGAGGCCAACTCGCCAGGAATGTTGTCAAATATTGGAACCGAGATGTTAAGTTGGGATAGGTTAGGTTATATTACGTTATTGATGTATATAAAATTCCCACGGAGACGTAGAGGCCAACTCGCCAGGAATGTTGTCAAATATTGGAACCGAGATGTTAGGTTGGGATAGGTTAGGTTACATTACGCTATTGATGTATATAAAAGTTCCACGGAGACGTAGAGGCCAACTCGACAGGAATGTTGTCAAATAATAGTGCCGAGAGGTTGGGTTGGTTTAGGTTAGGTTATATTACGTTATTGATGTATATAAAGGCCCCGCGGAGACGTAGAGGCCAACCCGCCAGGAATGTTGTCAAATAATAGCGCCGAAAGGTTAGGTTGGGTTAGTTTAAGTTATATTACGTTATTGATATATGTGAAGGTCCCACGGACACGTAGATGCCAACTCGCCAGGAATGTTGTCACATAATAGCGCCGAGTGGTTAGGTTGGGTTATATTAGGTTATATTACGTTATTGATGGATATGAGGGTCTCACGGAGACGTAGAGGCCAACTCGCCAGGAATGTTGTCAAATATTACCGCCGAGATGTTAGGTTGGGTTAGGTTAGGTTATAATACGTTATTGATTTATATAAAGGTCCAACAGAAACCATGAGGCAAATAAGCAATGAATGTCGTCAAATGTTACCGCCGTGATGTTAGATTGGGTTAGGTTAGGTTATATTACGTTATTGATGTATATAAAAGTCCCACGGAGACGTAGAGGTCAACTCGCCAGGAATGTTGTCAAATAATAGCGCCGAGAGGTTAGGTTGTGTTATATAAGGTTATATTACGTTATTTATGGATATGAAGGTCTCACGGAGACGTAGAGGCCAACACGCCAGGAATGTTGTCAAATATTACCGCCGAGATGTTAGGTTGGGTTAGGTTAAGTTATATTACGTTATTGATGTATATAAAGGTCCCACGGAAACATAGAGGCCAACAAGCCAGGAATGTTGTCAAATATTACAGCCGAGATGTTACGTTGGGTTATTTTAGGTTAAATTACGTTATTGATGTATATAAAAGTCCCACGGAGACGTAGAGGCCAACTCGCCAGGAATGTTGAGACATAATAGCGCCGAGTGGATAGGTTGGGTTATATTAGGCTATATTACGTTATTGATGGATATGAAGGTCTCACGGAGACGTAAAGGCCAACTCGCCAGGAATGTTGTCAAATATTACCGCCGAAAAGATAGGTTGGGTTAGGTTAGGTTATATTACGTTATTGATGTATATGGAGGCCCCACGGAGACGTAGAGGCCAACTCGCAAGGAATGTTGTCAAATAATAGCGCCGAAAGGTTAGGCTGGGTTATGTAAGGTTATATTACGTTATTGATATATGTGAAGGTCCCACGGAGACGTAGGTGCCAACTCGCCAGGAATGTTGTCAAATATTACCGCCGAGATGTTAGGTTGGGTTAGGTTAGGTTATATTATGTTATTGATGTATATGAAGGTCCCACGGAGACGTAGAGGTCAACTCGCAAGGAATGTTGTCGAATAATAGCGCCGAAAGGTTAGGCTGGGTTATGTAAGGTTATATTGCGTTATTGATGTATATGAAGGCCCCACGGAGACGTAGAGGCCAACTCGCCAGGAATGTTGTCAAATATTACCGCCGAGATGTTAGGTTGGGTTAGGTTAGGTTATATTACGTTATTGATGTATATAAAATTCCCACGGAGACGTAGAGGCCAACACGCCAGGAATGTTGTCAATATTAGTACCGAGATGTTAGGTTGGGTTAGGTTAGGTTATATTACGTTATTGATGTATATGGAGGCCCCACGGAGACGTAGAGGCCAACTCGCAAGGAATGTTGTCAAATAATAGCGCCGAAAGGTTAGGCTGGGTTATGTAAGGTTATATTACGTTATTGATATATGTGAAGGTCCCACGGAGACGTAGAGGCCAACTCGCCAGGAATGTTGTCAAATAATAGCGCCGAAACATTAGGTTGGGTTAGGTTAGGTTATATTACGTTATTGATGTATATGAAGTTCCACGGAGACGTAGAGGCCAACTTGCCAGGAATGTTGTCAAATAATACCGGCGAATGGTTAGGTTGGGTTAGGTTAGGTTATATTACGTTATTGATGTATATAAAGGTCCCACGGAGACGTAGAGTCCAGCTCGCCAGGAATGTTGTAAAATATTACCGCCGAGATGTTAGGTTGGGTTAGGTTAGGTTATATTACGTTATTGATGTATATAAAATTCCCACGGAGACGTAGAGGCCAACTCGCCAGGAATGATGTCAAATATTGGAACCGAGATGTTAGGTTGGGATAGGTTAGGTTACATTACGCTATTGATGTATATAAAAGTTCCACGGAGAGGTAGAGGCCAACTCGACAGGAATGTTGTCAAATAATAGTGCCGAGAGGTTGGGTTGGTTTAGGTTAGGTTATATTACGTTATTGATATATATAAAGGCCCCGCGGAGACGTAGAGGCCAACCCGCCAGGAATGTTGTCAAATAATAGCGCCGAAAGGTTAGGTTGGGTTAGTTTAAGTTATATTACGTTATTGATATATGTGAAGGTCCCACGGACACGTAGATGCCAACTCGCCAGGAATGTTGTCACATAATAGCGCCGAGTGGTTAGGTTGGTTTATATTAGGTTATATTACGTTATTGATGGATATGAGGGTCTCACGGAGACGTAGAGGCCAACTCGCCAGGAATGTTGTCAAATATTACCGCCGAGTTGTTAGGTTGGGTTAGGTTAGGTTATAATACGTTATTGATTTATATAACGGTCCAACAGAAACCATGAGGCAAATAAGCAATGAATGTCGTCAAATGTTACCGCCGTGATGTTAGATTGGGTTAGGTTAGGTTATATTACGTTATTGATGTATATAAAAGTCCCACGGAGACGTAGAGGTCAACTCGCCAGGAATGTTGTCAAATAATAGCGCCGAGAGGTTAGGTTGTGTTATATAAGGTTATATTACGTTATTGATGGATATGAAGGTCTCACGGAGACGTAGAGGCCAACACGCCAGGAATGTTGTCAAATATTACCGCCGAGATGTTAGGTTGGGTTAGGTTAAGTTATATTACGTTATTGATGTATATAAAGGTCCCACGGAAACATAGAGGCCAACAAGCCAGGAATGTTGTCAAATAATAGCGCCGAAAGGTTAGGCTGGGTTATGTAAGGTTATATTACGTTATTGATATATGTGAAGGTCCCACGGAGACGTAGAGGCCAACTCGCCAGGAATGTTGTCAAATATTGGAACCGAGATGTTAGGTTGGGATAGGTTAGGTTACATTACGCTATTGATGTATATAAAAGTTCCACGGAGACGTAGAGGCCAACTCGACAGGAATGTTGTCAAATAATAGTGCCGAGAGGTTGGGTTGGTTTAGGTTAGGTTATATTACGTTATTGATGTATATAAAGGCCCCGCGGAGACGTAGAGGCCAACCCGCCAGGAATGTTGTCAAATAATAGCGCCGAAAGTTTAGGTTGGGTTAGTTTAAGTTATATTACGTTATTGATATATGTGAAGGTCCCACGGACACGTAGATGCCAACTCGCCAGGAATGTTGTCACATAATAGCGCCGAGTGGTTAGGTTGGGTTATATTAGGTTATATTACGTTATTGATGGATATGAGGGTCTCACGGAGACGTAGAGGCCAACTCGCCAGGAATGTTGTCAAATATTACCGCCGAGATGTTAGGTTGGGTTAGGTTAGGTTATAATACGTTATTGATTTATATAAAGGTCCAACAGAAACCATGAGGCAAATAGGCAATGAATGTCGTCAAATGTTACCGCCGTGATGTTAGATTGGGTTAGGTTAGGTTATATTACGTTATTGATGTATATAAAAGTCCCACGGAGACGTAGAGGTCAACTCGCCAGGAATGTTGTCAAATATTGGAACCGAGATGTTAGGTTGGGATAGGTTAGGTTACATTACGCTATTGATGTATATAAAAGTTCCACGGAGACGTAGAGGCCAACTCGACAGGAATGTTGTCAAATAATAGTGCCGAGAGGTTGGGTTGGTTTAGGTTAGGTTATATTACGTTATTGATGTATATAAAGGCCCCGCGGAGACGTAGAGGCCAACCCGCCAGGAATGTTGTCAAATAATAGCGCCGAAAGGTTAGGTTGGGTTAGTTTAAGTTATATTACGTTATTGATATATGTGAAGGTCCCACGGACACGTAGATGCCAACTCGCCAGGAATGTTGTCACATAATAGCGCCGAGTGGTTAGGTTGGGTTATATTAGGTTATATTACGTTATTGATGGATATGAGGGTCTCACGGAGACGTAGAGGCCAACTCGCCAGGAATGTTGTCAAATATTACCGCCGAGATGTTAGGTTGGGTTAGGTTAGGTTATAATACGTTATTGATTTATATAAAGGTCCAACAGAAACCATGAGGCAAATAAGCAATGAATGTCGTCAAATGTTACCGCCGTGATGTTAGATTGGGTTAGGTTAGGTTATATTACGTTATTGATGTATATAAAAGTCCCACGGAGACGTAGAGGTCAACTCGCCAGGAATGTTGTCAAATAATAGCGCCGAGAGGTTAGGTTGTGTTATATAAGGTTATATTACGTTATTTATGGATATGAAGGTCTCACGGAGACGTAGAGGCCAACACGCCAGGAATGTTGTCAAATATTACCGCCGAGATGTTAGGTTGGGTTAGGTTAAGTTATATTACGTTATTGATGTATATAAAGGTCCCACGGAAACATAGAGGCCAACAAGCCAGGAATGTTGTCAAATATTACAGCCGAGATGTTACGTTGGGTTATTTTAGGTTAAATTACGTTATTGATGTATATAAAAGTCCTACGGAGACGTAGAGGCCAACTCGCCAGGAATGTTGAGACATAATAGCGCCGAGTGGATAGGTTGGGTCATATTAGGCTATATTACGTTATTGATGGATATGAAGGTCTCACGGAGACGTAAAGGCCAACTCGCCAGGAATGTTGTCAAATATTACCGCCGAGAAGATAGGTTGGGTTAGGTTAGGTTATATTACGTTATTGATGTATATGGAGGCCCCACGGAGACGTAGAGGCCAACTCGCAAGGAATGTTGTCAAATAATTGCGCCGAAAGGTTAGGCTGGGTTATGTAAGGTTATATTACGTTATTGATATATGTGAAGGTCCCACGGAGACGTAGGTGCCAACTCGCCAGGAATGTTGTCAAATATTACCGCCGAGATGTTAGGTTGGGTTTGGTTAGGTTATATTATGTTATTGATGTATATGAAGGTCCCACGGAGACGTAGAGGTCAACTCGCAAGGAATGTTGTCGAATAATAGCGCCGAAAGGTTAGGCTGGGTTATGTAAGGTTATATTGCGTTATTGATGTATATGAAGGCCCCACGGAGACGTAGAGGCCAACTCGCCAGGAATGTTGTCAAATATTACCGCCGAGATGTTAGGTTGGGTTAGGTTAGGTTATATTACGTTATTGATGTATATAAAATTCCCACGGAGACGTAGAGGCCAACACGCCAGGAATGTTGTCAATATTAGTACCGAGATGTTAGGTTGGGTTAGGTTAGGTTATATTACGTTATTGATGTATATGGAGGCCCCACGGAGACGTAGAGGCCAACTCGCAAGGAATGTTGTCAAATAATAGCGCCGAAAGGTTAGGCTGGGTTATGTAAGGTTATATTACGTTATTGATATATGTGAAGGTCCCACGGAGACGTAGAGGCCAACTCGCCAGGAATGTTGTCAAATAATAGCGCCGAAACATTAGGTTGAGTTAGGTTAGGTTATATTACGTTATTGATGTATATGAAGTTCCACGGAGACGTAGAGGCCAACTTGCCAGGAATGTTGTCAAATAATACCGGCGAATGGTTAGGTTGGGTTAGGTTAGGTTATATTACGTTATTGATGTATATAAAGGTCCCACGGAGACGTAGAGTCCAGCTCGCCAGGAATGTTGTAAAATATTACCGCCGAGATGTTAGGTTGGGTTAGGTTAGGTTATATTACGTTATTGATGTATATAAAATTCCCACGGAGACGTAGAGGCCAACTCGCCAGGAATGATGTCAAATATTGGAACCGAGATGTTAGGTTGGGATAGGTTAGGTTACATTACGCTATTGATGTATATAAAAGTTCCACGGAGAGGTAGAGGCCAACTCGACAGGAATGTTGTCAAATAATAGTGCCGAGAGGTTGGGTTGGTTTAGGTTAGGTTATATTACGTTATTGATATATATAAAGGCCCCGCGGAGACGTAGAGGCCAACCCGCCAGGAATGTTGTCAAATAATAGCGCCGAAAGGTTAGGTTGGGTTAGTTTAAGTTATATTACGTTATTGATATATGTGAAGGTCCCACGGACACGTAGATGCCAACTCGCCAGGAATGTTGTCACATAATAGCGCCGAGTGGTTAGGTTGGTTTATATTAGGTTATATTACGTTATTGATGGATATGAGGGTCTCACGGAGACGTAGAGGCCAACTCGCCAGGAATGTTGTCAAATATTACCGCCGAGTTGTTAGGTTGGGTTAGGTTAGGTTATAATACGTTATTGATTTATATAACGGTCCAACAGAAACCATGAGGCAAATAAGCAATGAATGTCGTCAAATGTTACCGCCGTGATGTTAGATTGGGTTAGGTTAGGTTATATTACGTTATTGATGTATATAAAAGTCCCACGGAGACGTAGAGGTCAACTCGCCAGGAATGTTGTCAAATAATAGCGCCGAGAGGTTAGGTTGTGTTATATAAGGTTATATTACGTTATTGATGGATATGAAGGTCTCACGGAGACGTAGAGGCCAACACGCCAGGAATGTTGTCAAATATTACCGCCGAGATGTTAGGTTGGGTTAGGTTAAGTTATATTACGTTATTGATGTATATAAAGGTCCCACGGAAACATAGAGGCCAACAAGCCAGGAATGTTGTCAAATAATAGCGCCGAAAGGTTAGGCTGGGTTATGTAAGGTTATATTACGTTATTGATATATGTGAAGGTCCCACGGAGACGTAGAGGCCAACTCGCCAGGAATGTTGTCAAATATTGGAACCGAGATGTTAGGTTGGGATAGGTTAGGTTACATTACGCTATTGATGTATATAAAAGTTCCACGGAGACGTAGAGGCTAACTCGACAGGAATGTTGTCAAATAATAGTGCCGAGAGGTTGGGTTGGTTTAGGTTAGGTTATATTACGTTATTGATGTATATAAAGGCCCCGCGGAGACGTAGAGGCCAACCCGCCAGGAATGTTGTCAAATAATAGCGCCGAAAGTTTAGGTTGGGTTAGTTTAAGTTATATTACGTTATTGATATATGTGAAGGTCCCACGGACACGTAGATGCCAACTCGCCAGGAATGTTGTCACATAATAGCGCCGAGTGGTTAGGTTGGGTTATATTAGGTTATATTACGTTATTGATGGATATGAGGGTCTCACGGAGACGTAGAGGCCAACTCGCCAGGAATGTTGTCAAATATTACCGCCGAGATGTTAGGTTGGGTTAGGTTAGGTTATAATACGTTATTGATTTATATAAAGGTCCAACAGAAACCATGAGGCAAATAGGCAATGAATGTCGTCAAATGTTACCGCCGTGATGTTAGATTGGGTTAGGTTAGGTTATATTACGTTATTGATGTATATAAAAGTCCCACGGAGACGTAGAGGTCAACTCGCCAGGAATGTTGTCAAATAATAGCGCCGAGAGGTTAGGTTGTGTTATATAAGGTTATATTACGTTATTGATGGATATGAAGGTCTCACGGAGACGTAGAGGCCAACACGCCAGGAATGTTGTCAAATATTACCGCCGAGATGTTAGGTTGGGTCAGGTTAGGTTATATTATGTTATTGATGTATATGAAGGTCCCACGGAGACGTAGAGGCCAACTCGCAAGGAATGTTGTCAAATAATAGCGCCGAAAGGTTAGGCTGGGTTATGTAAGGTTATATTACGTTATTGATGTGTGTGAAGGTCCCACGGAGAGGTAAAATCCAACTCGCCAGGAATGTTGTCAAATATTAGTACCGAAACGTTAGGTTGGGTTAGGTTAGGTAATATTACGCTATTGATGTATATAAAAGTTCCACGGAGACGTAGAGGCCATCTCGCCAGGAATGTTGTCAAATATTACCGCCGAGATGTTAGGTTGGTTTAGGTTAGGTTATATTACGTTATTGATGTATATAAAGGTCCCACGGAAACCATGAGGCCAATAAGCCAGGAATGTCGCCAAATATTACCGCCGTGATGTTAGATTTGGTTAGGTTAGGTTATATTACGTTATTGATGTATATAAAAGTCCCACGGAGACGTAGAGGCCAACTCGACAGGAATGTGTTCAAATATTACCGCCGAGATGATAGGTTGCGTTAGGTTAGGTAATATTACGTTATTGATGTATATGAAGTTCCCACGGAGACGTAGGTGCCAACTCGCCAGGAATGTTGTCAAATATTACCGCCGAGATGTTAGGTTGGGTTAGGTTAGGTTATATTATGTTATTGATGTATATGAAGGTCCCACGGAGACGTAGAGGTCAACTCGCAAGGAATGTTGTCAAATAATAGCGCCGAAAGGTTAGGCTGGGTTATGTAAGGTTATATTACGTTATTGATGTTTATGAGGGCCCCACGGAGACGTAGAGGCCAACTCGCCAGGAATGTTGTCAAATATTACCGCCGAGATGTTAGGTTGGGTTAGGTTAGGTTATATTACGTTATTGATGTATATAAAATTCCCACGGAGACGTAGAGGCCAACACGCCAGGAATGTTGTCAATATTAGTACCGAGATGTTAGGTTGGGTTAGGTTAGGTTATATTACGGTATTGATGTACATAAAATTCCGACGGAGACGCAGAGGCCAACACACCAGGAATGTTGTGAAATTTTAGTACCGAGATGTTAGGTTGGGTTAGGTTACGTTATATTACGTTATTGACGTATATAATGGTCCCACGGGAACATAGAGGCCAACAAGCCAGGAATGTTGTCAAATATTACAGCCGAGAGGTTACGTTGGGTTATTTTAGGTTAAATTACGTTATTGATATATGTGAAGGTCCCACGGAGACGTAGAGGCCAACTCGCCAGGAATGTGGTCAAATAATAGCGCCGAAAGGTTAGGTTGGGTGAGGTTAGGTTATATTACGTTATTGATGTATATGGAGGCCCCACGGAGACGTAGAGGCCAACTCGCAAGGAATGTTGTCAAATAATAGCGCCGAAAGGTTAGGCTGGGTTATGTAAGGTTATATTACGTTATTGATATATGTGAAGGTCCCACGGAGACGTAGAGGCCAACTCGCCAGGAATGTTGTCAAATAATAGCGCCGAAAGATTAGGTTGGGTTAGGTTAGGTTATTTTACGTTATTGATGTATATGAAGTTCCACGGAGACGTAGAGGCCAACTTGCCAGGAATGTTGTCATATAATACCGGCGAATGGTTAGGTTGGGTTAGGTTAGGTTATATTACGTTATTGATGTATATAAAGGTCCCACGGAGACGTAGAGTCCAGCTCGCCAGGAATGTTGTAAAATATTACCGCCGAGATGTTAGGTTGGGTTAGGTTAGGTTATATTACGTTATTGATGTATATAAAATTCCCACGGAGACGTAGAGGCCAACTCGCCAGGAATGTTGTCAAATATTGGAACCGAGATGTTAGGTTGGGATGGGTTAGGTTACATTACGCTATTGATGTATATAAAAGTTCCACGGAGACGTAGAGGCCAAATCGACAGGAATGTTGTCAAATAATAGTGCCGAGAGGTTGGGTTGGTTTAGGTTAGGTTATATTACGTTATTGATGTATATAAAGGCCCCGCGGAGACGTAGAGGCCAACCCGCCAGGAATGTTGTCAAATAATAGCGCCGAAAGTTTAGGTTGGGTTAGTTTAAGTTATATTACGTTATTGATATATGTGAAGGTCCCACGGACACGTAGATGCCAACTCGCCAGGAATGTTGTCACATAATAGCGCCGAGTGGTTAGGTTGGGTTATATTAGGTTATATTACGTTATTGATGGATATGAGGGTCTCACGGAGACGTAGAGGCCAACTCGCCAGGAATGTTGTCAAATATTACCGCCGAGATGTTAGGTTGGGTTAGGTTAGGTTATAATACGTTATTGATTTATATAAAGGTCCAACAGAAACCATGAGGCAAATAGGCAATGAATGTCGTCAAATGTTACCGCCGTGATGTTAGATTGGGTTAGGTTAGGTTATATTACGTTATTGATGTATATAAAAGTCCCACGGAGACGTAGAGGTCAACTCGCCAGGAATGTTGTCAAATAATAGCGCCGAGACGTTAGGTTGTGTTATATAAGGTTATATTACGTTATTGATGGATATGAAGGTCTCACGGAGACGTAGAGGCCAACACGCCAGGAATGTTGTCAAATATTACCGCCGAGATGTTAGGTTGGGTTAGGTTAAGTTATATTACGTTATTGATGTATATAAAGGTCCCACGGAAACATAGAGGCCAACAAGCCAGGAATGTTGTCAAATATTACAGCCGAGATGTTACGTTGGGTTATTTTAGGTTAAATTACGTTATTGATGTATATAAAAGTCCCACGGAGACGTAGAGGCCAACACGCCAGGAATGTTGTCAATATTAGTACCGAGATGTTAGGTTGGGTTAGGTTAGGTTATATTACGTTATTGATGTACATAAAATTCCGACGGAGACGTAGAGGCCAACACACCAGGAATGTTGTGAAATTTTAGTACCGAGATGTTAGGTTGGGTTAGGTTACGTTATATTACGTTATTGACGTATATAATGGTCCCACGGGAACATAGAGGCCAACAAGCCAGGAATGTTGTCAAACATTACAGCCGAGAAGTTACGTTGGGTTATTTTAGGTTAAATTACGTTATTGATATATGTGAAGGTCCCACGGAGACGTAGAGGCCAACTCGCCAGGAATGTGGTCAAATAATAGCGCCGAAAGGTTAGGTTGGGTGAGGTTAGGTTATATTACGTTATTGATGTATATGGAGGCCCCACGGAGACGTAGAGGCCAACTCGCAAGGAATGTTGTCAAATAATAGCGCCGAAAGTTTAGGCTGGGTTATGTAAGGTTATATTACGTTATTGATATATGTGAAGGTCCCACGGAGACGTAGAGGCCAACTCGCCAGGAATGTTGTCAAATAATAGCGCCGAAAGATTAGGTTGGGTTAGGTTAGGTTATATTACGTTATTGATGTATATGAAGTTCCACGGAGACGTAGAGGCCAACTTGACAGGAATGTTGTCAAATAATACCGGCGAATGGTTAGGTTGGGTTAGGTTAGGTTATATTACGTTATTGATGTATATAAAAGTCCCACGGAGACGTAGAGTCCAGCTCGCCAGGAATGTGGTAAAATATTACCGCCGAGATGTTAGGTTGGGTTAGGTTAGGTTATATTACGTTATTGATGTATATAAAATTCCCACGGAGACGTAGAGGCCAACTCGCCAGGAATGTTGTCAAATATTGGAACCGAGATGTTAGGTTGGGATAGGTTAGGTTACATTACGCTATTGATGTATATAAAAGTTCCACGGAGACGTAGAGGCCAACTCGACAGGAATGTTGTCAAATAATAGTGCCTAGAGGTTGGGTTGGTTTAGGTTAGGTTATATTACGTTATTGATGTATATAAAGGCCCCGCGGAGACGTAGAGGCCAACCCGCCAGGAATGTTGTCAAATAATAGCGCCGAAAGGTTAGGTTGGGTTAGTTTAAGTTATATTACGTTATTGATATATGTGAAGGTCCCACGGACACGTAGATGCCAACTCGCCAGGAATGTTGTCACATAATAGCGCCGAGTGGTTAGGTTGGGTTATATTAGGTTATATTACGTTATTGATGGATATGAGGATCTCACGGAGACGTAGAGGCCAACTCGCCAAGAATGTTGTCAAATATTACCGCCGAGATGTTAGGTTGGGTTAGGTTAGGTTATAATACGTTATTGATTTATATAAAGGTCCAACAGAAACCATGAGGCAAATAAGCAATGAATGTCGTCAAATGTTACCGCCGTGATGTTAGATTGGGTTAGGTTAGGTTATATTACGTTATTGATGTATATAAAAGTCCCACGGAGACGTAGAGGTCAACTCGCCAGGAATGTTGTCAAATAATAGCGCCGAGAGGTTAGGTTGTGTTATATAAGGTTATATTACGTTATTGATGGATATGAAGGTCTCACGGAGACGTAGAGGCCAACACGCCAGGAATGTTGTCAAATATTACCGCCGAGATGTTAGGTTGGGTTAGGTTAAGTTATATTACGTTATTGATGTATATAAAGTTCCCACGGAAACATAGAGGCCAACAAGCCAGGAATGTTGTCAAATATTACAGCCGAGATGTTACGTTGGGTTATTTTAGGTTAAATTACGTTATTGATGTATATAAAAGTCCCACGGAGACGTAGAGGCCAACTCGCCAGGAATGTTGAGACATAATAGCGCCGAGTGGATAGGTTGGGTTATATTAGGCTATATTACGTTATTGATGGATATGAAGGTCTCACGGAGACGTAAAGGCCAACTCGCCAGGAATGTTGTCAAATATTACCACCGAGAAGATAGGTTGGGTTAGGTTAGGTTATATTACGTTATTGATGTATATGGAGGCCCCACGGAGACGTAGAGGACAACTCGCAAGGAATGTTGTCAAATAATAGCGCCGAAAGGTTAGGCTGGGTTATGTGAGGTTATATTACGTTATTGATATGTGTGAAGGTCCCACGGAGAGGTAAAATCCAACTCGCCAGGAATGTTGTCAAATATTAGTACCGAGATTTTAAGTTGGGTTAGGTTAGGTTATATTACGCTATTGATGTATATAAAAGTTCCACGGAGACGTAGAGGCCAACTCGACAGGAATGTTGTTAAATAATAGCGCCGAAAGGTTAGGTTGGGTTAGTTTAGGTTATATTACGTTATTGATGGATATGAGGGTCTCACGGAGACGTAGAGGCCAACTCGCCAGGAATGTTGTCAAATATTACCGCCGAGATGTTAGGTTGGGTTAGGTTAGGTTATATTACGTTATTGATGTATATAAAATTCCCACGGAGACGTAGAGGCCAACACGCCAGGAATGTTGTCAATATTAGTACCGAGATGTTAGGTTGGGTTAGGTAAGGTTATATTACGTTATTGATGTACATAAAATTCCGACGGAGAAGTAGAGGCCAACACACCAGGAATGTTGTGAAATTTTAGTACCGAGATGTTAGGTTGGGTTAGGTTACGTTATATTACGTTATTGACGTATATAATGGTCCCACGGGAACATAGAGGCCAACAAGCCAGGAATGTTGTCAAATATTACAGCCGAGAGGTTACGTTGGGTTATTTTAGGTTAAATTACGTTATTGATATATGTGAAGGTCCCGCGGAGACGTAGAGGCCAACTCGCCAGGAATGTGGTCAAATAATAGCGCCGAAAGGTTAGGTTGGGTGAGGTTAGGTTATATTACGTTATTGATGTATATGGAGGCCCCACGGAGACGTAGAGGCCAACTCGCAAGGAATGTTTTCAAATAATAGCGCCGAAAGGTTAGGCTGGGTTATGTAAGGTTATATTACGTTATTGATATATGTGAAGGTCCCACGGAGACGTAAAGGCCAACTCGCCAGGAATGTTGTCAAATAATAGCGCCGAAAGATTAGGTTGGGTTAGGTTAGGTTATATTACGTTATTGATGTATATGAAGTTCCACGGAGACGTAGAGGCCAACTTGCCAGGAATGTTGTCAAATAATACCGGCGAATGGTTAGGTTGGGTTAGGTTAGGTTATATTACGTTATTGATGTATATAAAGGTCCCACGGAGACGTAGAGTCCAGCTCGCCAGGAATGTTGTAAAATATTACCGCCGAGATGTTAGGTTGGGTTAGGTTAGGTTATATTACGTTATTGATGTATATAAAATTCCCACGGAGACGTAGAGGCCAACTCGCCAGGAATGTTGTCAAATATTGGAACCGAGATGTTAGGTTGGGATAGGTTAGGTTACATTACGCTATTGATGTATATAAAAGTTCCACGGAGACGTAGAGGCCAACTCGACAGGAATGTTGTCAAATAATAGTGCCGAGAGGTTGGGTTGGTTTAGGTTAGGTTATATTACGTTATTGATGTATATAAAGGCCCCGCGGAGACGTAGAGGCCAACCCGCCAGGAATGTTGTCAAATAATAGCGCCGAAAGGTTAGGTTGGGTTAGTTTAAGTTATATTACGTTATTGATATATGTGAAGGTCCCACGGACACGTAGATGCCAACTCGCCAGGAATGTTGTCACATAATAGCGCCGAGTGGTTAGGTTGGGTTATATTAGGTTATATTACGTTATTGATGGATATGAGGGTCTCACGGAGACGTAGAGGCCAACTCGCCAGGAATGTTGTCAAATATTACCGCCGAGATGTTAGGTTGGGTTAGGTTAGGTTATAATACGTTATTGATTTATATAAAGGTCCAACAGAAACCATGAGGCAAATAAGCAATGAATGTCGTCAAATGTTACCGCCGTGATGTTAGATTGGGTTAGGTTAGGTTATATTACGTTATTGATGTATATAAAAGTCCCACGGAGACGTAGAGGTCAACTCGCCAGGAATGTTGTGAAATAATAGCGCCGAGAGGTTAGGTTGTGTTATATAAGGTTATATTACGTTATTGATAGATATGAAGGTCTCACGGAGACGTAGAGGCCAACACGCCAGGAATGTTGAGACATAATAGCGCCGAGTGGATAGGTTGGGTTATATTAGGCTATATTACGTTATTGATGGATATGAAGGTCTCACGGAGACGTAAAGGCCAACTCGCCAGGAATGTTGTCAAATATTACCGCCGAGAAGATAGGTTGGGTTAGGTTAGGTTATATTTCGTTATTGATGTATATGGAGGCCCCACGGAGACGTAGAGGCCAACTCGCAAGGGATGTTGTCAAATAATAGCGCCGAAAGGTTAGGCTGGGTTATGTAAGGTTATATTACGTTATTGATGTGTGTGAAGGTCCCACGGAGCGGTAAAATCCAACTCGCCAGGAATGTTGTCAAATATTAGTACCGAGATGTTAGGTTGGGTTAGGTTAGGTAATATTACGCTATTGATGTATATAAAAGTTCCACGGAGACGTAGAGGCCATCTCGCCAGGAATGTTGTCAAATATTTCCGCCGAGATGTTAGGTTGGGTTAGGTTAGGGTATATTACGTTATTGATGTATATAAAGGTCCCACGGAAACCATGAGGCCAATAAGCCAGGAATGTCGCCAAATATTACCGCCGTGATGTTAGATTGGGTTAGGTTAGGTTATATTACGTTATTGATGTATATAAAAGTCCCACGGAGACGTAGAGGCCAACTCGACAGGAATGTGTTCAAATATTACCGCCGAGATGATAGGTTGCGTTAGGTTAGGTAATATTACGTTATTGATGTATATGAAGGTCCCACGGAGACGTAGGTGCCAACTCGCCAGGAATGTTGTCAAATAATAGCGCCGAAAGATTAGGTTGGGTTAGGTTAGGTTATATTACGTTATTGATGTATATGAAGTTCCACGGAGACGTAGAGGCCAACTTGCCAGGAATGTTGTCAAATAATACCGGCGAATGGTTAGGTTGGGTTGGGTTAGGTTATATTACGTTATTGATGTATATAAAGGTCCCACGGAGACGTAGAGTCCACCTCGCCAGGAATGTTGTAAAATATTACCGCCGAGATGTTAGGTTGGGTTAGGTTAGGTTATATTACGTTATTGATGTATATAAAATTCCCACGGAGACGTAGAGGCCAACTCGCCAGGAATGTTGTCAAATATTGGAACCGAGATGTTAGGTTGGGATAGGTTAGGTTACATTACGCTATTGATGTATATAAAAGTTCCACGCAGACGTAGAGGCCAACTCGACAGGAATGTTGTCAAATAATAGTGCCGAGAGGTTGGGTTGGTTTAGGTTAGGTTATATTACGTTATTGATGTATATAAAGGCCCCGCGGAGACGTAGAGGCCAACCCGCCAGGAATGTTGTCAAATAATAGCGCCGAAAGGTTAGGTTGGGTTAGTTTAAGTTATATTACGTTATTGATATATGTGAAGGTCCCACGGACACGTAGATGCCAACTCGCCAGGAATGTTGTCACATAATAGCGCCGAGTGGTTAGGTTGGGTTATATTAGGTTATATTACGTTATTGATGGATATGAGGGTCTCACGGAGACGTAGAGGCCAACTCGCCAGGAATGTTGTCAAATATTACCGCCGAGATGTTAGGTTGGGTTAGGTTAGGTTATAATACGTTATTGATTTATATAAAGGTCCAACAGAAACCATGAGGCAAATAAGCAATGAATGTCGTCAAATGTTACCGCCGTGATGTTAGATTGGGTTAGGTTAGGTTATATTACGTTATTGATGTATATAAAAGTCCCACGGAGACGTAGAGGTCAACTCGCCAGGAATGTTGTCAAATAATAGCGCCGAGAGGTTAGGTTGTGTTATATAAGGTTATATTACGTTATTGATGGATATGAAGGTCTCACGGAGACGTAGAGGCCAACGCACCAGGAATGTTGTCAAATATTACCGCCGAGATGTTAGGTTGGGTTAGGTTAAGTTATATTACGTTATTGATGTATATAAAGGTCCCACGGAAACATAGAGGCCAACAAGCCAGGAATGTTGTCAAATATTACAGCCGAGATGTTACGTTGGGTTATTTTAGGTTAAATTACGTTATTGATGTATATAAAAGTCCCACGGAGACGTAGAGGCCAACTCGCCAGGAATGTTGAGACATAATAGCGCCGAGTGGATAGGTTGGGTTATATTAGGCTATATTACGTTATTGATGGATATGAAGGTCTCACGGAGACGTAAAGGCCAACTCGCCAGGAATGTTGCCAAATATTACCGCCGAGAAGATAGGTTGGGTTAGGTTAGGTTATATTACGTTATTGATGTATATGGAGGCCCCACGGAGACGTAGAGGACAACTCGCAAGGAATGTTGTCAAATAATAGCGCCGAAAGGTTAGGCTGGGTTATGTAAGGTTATATTACGTTATTGATGTGTGTGAAGGTCCCACGGAGAGGTAAAATCCAACTCGCCAGGAATGTTGTCAAATATTAGTACCGAGATGTTAGGTTGGGTTAGGTTAGGTAATGTTACGCTATTGATGTATATAAAAGTTCCACGGAGACGTAGAGGCCATCTCGCCAGGAATGTTGTCAAATATTACCGCCGAGATGTTAGGTTGGGTCAGGTTAGGTTATATTACGTTATTGATGTATATCAAGGTCCCACGGAAACCATGAGGCCAATAAGCCAGGAATGTCGCCAAATATTACCGCCGTGATGTTAGATTGGGTTAGGTTAGGTTATATTACGTTATTGATGTATATAAAAGTCCCACGGAGACGTAGAGGCCAACTCGACAGGAATGTGTTCAAATATTACCGCCGAGATGATAGGTTGCGTTAGGTTAGGTAATATTACGTTATTGATGTATATGAAGGTCCCACGGAGACGTAGGTGCCAACTCGCCAGGAATGTTGTCAAATATTACCGCCGAGATGTTAGGTTGGGTTAGGTTAGGTTATATTATGTTATTGATGTATATGAAGGTCCCACGGAGACGTAGAGGTCAACTCGCAAGGAATGTTGTCAAATAATAGCGCCGAAAGGTTAGGCTGGGTTATGTAAGGTTATATTACGTTATTGATGTATATGAAGGCCCCACGGAGACGTAGAGGCCAACTCGCCAGGAATGTTGTCAAATATTACCGCCGAGATGTTAGGTTGGGTTAGGTTAGGTTATATTACGTTATTGATGTATATAAAATTCCCACGGAGACGTAGAGGCCAACACGCCAGGAATGTTGTCAATATTAGTACCGAGATGTTAGGTTGGGTTAGGTTAGGTTATATTACGTTATTGATGTACATAAAATTCCGACGGAGACGTAGAGGCCAACACACCAGAAATGTTGTGAAATTTTAATACCGAGATGTTAGGTTGGGTTAGGTTACGTTATATTACGTTATTGACGTATATAATGGTCCCACGGGAACATAGAGGCCAACAAGCCAGGAATGTTGTCAAATATTACAGCCGAGAGGTTACGCTGGGTTATTTTAGGTTAAATTACGTTATTGATATATGTGAAGGTCCCACGGAGACGTAGATGCCAACTCGCCAGGAATGTGGTCAAATAATAGCGCCGAAAGGTTAGGTTGGGTGAGGTTAGGTTATATTACGTTATTGATGTATATGGAGGCCCCACGGAGACGTAGAGGCCAACTCGCAAGGAATGTTGTCAAATAATAGCGCCGAAAGGTTAGGCTGGGTTATGTAAGGTTATATTACGTTATTGATGTGTGTGAAGGTCCCACGGAGAGGTAAAATCCAACTGGCCAGGAATGTTGTCAAATATTAGTACCGAGATGTTAGGTTGGGTTAGGTTAGGTAATATTACGCTATTGATGTATATAAAAGTTCCACGGAGACGTAGAGGCCATCTCGCCAGGAATGTTGTCAAATATTACCGCCGAGGTGTTAGGTTGGGTTAGGTTAGGTTATATTACGTTATTGATGTATATAAAGGTCCCACGGAAACCATGAGGCCAATAAGCCAGGAATGTCGCCAAATATTACCGCCGTGATGTTAGATTGGGTTAGGTTAGGTTATATTACGTTATTGATGTATATAAAAGTCCCACGGAGACGTAGAGGCCAACTCGACAGGAATGTGTTCAAATATTACCGCCGAGATGATAGGTTGCGTTAGGTTAGGTAATATTACGTTATTGATGTATATGAAGGTCCCACGGAGACGTAGGTGCCAACTCGCCAGGAATGTTGTCAAATATTACCGCCGAGATGTTAGGTTGGGTTAGGTTAGGTTATATTATGTTATTGATGTATATGAAGGTCCCACGGAGACGTAGAGGTCAACTCGCAAGGAATGTTGTCAAATAATAGCGCCGAAAGGTTAGGCTGGGTTATGTAAGGTTATATTACGTTATTGATGTATATGAAGGCCCCACGGAGACGTAGATGCCAACTCGCAAGGAATGTTGTCAAATAATAGCGCCGAAAGGTTAGGCTGGGTTATGTAAGGTTATAATACGTTATTGATGTATATGAAGGTCCCACGGAGACGTAAAAGCCACCTCGCCAGGAATGTTGTCAAATATTAGTACCGAGATGTTAGGTTGGGTTAGGTTATGTAATATTACGCTATTGATGTATATAAAAGTACCACGGAGACGTAGAGGCCATCTCGCCAGGAATGTTGTCAAATATTACCGCCGAGATGTTAGGTTGGGTTAGGTTAGGTTATATTACGTTATTGATGTATATAAAATTCCCACGGAGACGTAGAGGCCAACACGCCAGGAATGTTGTCAATATTAGTACCGAGATGTTAGGTTGGGTTAGGTTAGGTTATATTACGTTATTGATGTATATGGAGGCCCCACGGAGACGTAGAGGCCAACTCGCAAGGAATGTTGTCAAATAATAGCGCCGAAAGGTTAGGCTGGGTTATGTAAGGTTATATTACGTTATTGATATATGTGAAGGCCCCGCGGAGACGTAGAGGCCAACCCGCCAGGAATGTTGTCAAATAATAGCGCCGAAAGGTTAGGTTGGGTTAGTTTAAGTTATATTACGTTATTGATATATGTGAAGGTCCCACGGACACGTAGATGCCAACTCGCCAGGAATGTTGTCACATAATAGCGCCGAGTGGTTAGGTTGGGTTATATTAGGTTATATTACGTTATTGATGGATATGAGGGTCTCACGGAGACGTAGAGGCCAACTCGCCAGGAATGTTCTCAAATATTACCGCCGAGATGTTAGGTTGGGTTAGGTTAGGTTATAATACGTTATTGATTTATATAAAGGTCCAACAGAAACCATGAGGCAAATAAGCAATGAATGTCGTCAAATGTTACCGCCGTGATGTTAGATTGGGTTAGGTTAGGTTATATTACGTTATTGATGTATATAAAAGTCCCACGGAGACGTAGAGGTCAACTCGCCAGGAATGTTGTCAAATAATAGCGCCGAGAGGTTAGGTTGTGTTATATAAGGTTATATTACGTTATTGATGGATATGAAGGTCTCACGGAGACGTAGAGGCCAACACGCCAGGAATGTTGTCAAATATTACCGCCGAGATGTTAGGTTGGGTTAGGTTAAGTTATATTACGTTATTGATGTATATAAAGGTCCCACGGAAACATAGAGGCCAACAAGCCAGGAATGTTGTCAAATATTACAGCCGAGATGTTACGTTGGGTTATTTTAGGTTAAATTACGTTATTGATGTATATAAAAGTCCCACGGAGACGTAGAGGCCAACTCGCCAGGAATGTTGAGACATAATAGCGCCGAGTGGATAGGTTGGGTTATATTAGGCTATATTACGTTATTGATGGATATGAAGGTCTCACGGAGACGTAAAGGCCAACTCGCCAGGAATGTTGTCAAATATTACCGCCGAGAAGATAGGTTGGGTTAGGTTAGGTTATATTACGTTATTGATGTATATGGAGGCCCCACGGAGACGTAGAGGACAACTCGCAAGGAATGTTGTCAAATAATAGCGCCGAAAGGTTAGGCTGGGTTATGTAAGTTTATATTACGTTATTGATGTGTGTGAAGGTCCCACGGAGAGGTAAAATCCAACTCGCCAGGAATGTTGTCAAATATTAGTACCGAGATGTTAGGTTGGGTTATATAAGGTTATATTACGTTATTGATGGATATGAAGGTCTCACGGAGACGTAGAGGCCAACACGCCAGGAATGGTGTCAAATATTACCGCCGAGATGTTAGGTTGGCTTAGGTTAAGTTATATTACGTTATTGATTTATATAAAGGTCCAACAGAAACCATGAGGCAAATAAGCAATGACTGTCGTCAAATATTACAGCCGAGATGTTACGTTGGGTTATTTTAGGTTAAATTACGTTATTGATGTATATAAAAGTCCCACGGAGACGTAGAGGCCAACTCGCCAGGAATGTTGAGACATAATAGCGCCGAGTGGATAGGTTGGGTTATATTAGGCTATATTACGTTATTGATGGATATGAAGGTCTCACGGAGACGTAAAGGCCAACTCGCCAGGAATGTTGTCAAATATTACCGCCGAGAAGATAGGTTGGGTTAGGTTAGGTTATATTATGTTATTGATGTATATGGAGGCCCCACGGAGACGTAGAGGACAACTCGCAAGGAATGTTGTCAAATAATAGCGCCGAAAGGTTAGGCTGGGTTATGTAAGGTTATATTACGTTATTGATGTGTGTGAAGGTCCCACGGAGAGGTAAAATCCAACTCGCCAGGAATGTTGTCAAATATTAGTACCGAGATGTTAGGTTGGGTTAGGTTAGGTAATATTACGCTATTGATGTATATAAAAGTTCCACGGAGACGTAGAGGCCATCTCGCCAGGAATGTTGTCAAATATTACCGCCGAGATGTTAGGTTGGGTTAGGTTAGGTTATATTACGTTATTGATGTATATAAAGGTCCCACGGAAACCATGAGGCCAATAAGCCAGGAATGTCGCCAAATATTACCGCCGTGATGTTAGATTGGGTTAGGTTAGGTTATATTACGTTATTGATGTATATAAAAGTCCCACGGAGACGTAGAGGCCAACTCGACAGGAATGTGTTCAAATATTACCGCCGAGATGATAGGTTGCGTTAGGTTAGGTAATATTACGTTATTGATGTATATGAAGGTCCCACGGAGACGTAGGTGCCAACTCGCCAGGAATGTTGTCAAATATTACCGCCGAGATGTTAGGTTGGGTTAGGTTAGGTTATATTACGTTATTGATGTATATAAAATTCCCACGGAGACGTAGAGGCCAACTCGCCAGGAATGTTGTCAAATATTGGAACCGAGATGTTAGGTTGGGATAGGTTAGGTTACATTACGCTATTGATGTATATAAAAGTTCCACGGAGACGTAGAGGCCAACTCGACAGGAATGTTGTCAAATAATAGTGCCGAGAGGTTGGGTTGGTTTAGGTTAGGTTATATTACGTTATTGATGTATATAAAGGCCCCGCGGAGACGTAGAGGCCAACCCGCCAGGAATGTTGTCAAATAATAGCGCCGAAAGGTTAGGTTGGCTTAGTTTAAGTTATATTACGTTATTGATATATGTGAAGGTCCCACGGACACGTAGATGCCAACTCGCCAGGAATGTTGTCACATAATAGCGCCGAGTGGTTAGGTTGGGTTATATTAGGTTATATTACGTTATTGATGGATATGAGGGTCTCACGGAGACGTAGAGGCCAACTCGCCAGGAATGTTGTCAAATATTACCGCCGAGATGTTAGGTTGGGTTAGGTTAGGTTATAATACGTTATTGATTTATATAAAGGTCCAACAGAAACCATGAGGCAAATAAGCAATGAATGTCGTCAAATGTTACCGCCGTGATGTTAGATTGGGTTAGGTTAGGTTATATTACGTTATTGATGTATATAAAAGTCCCACGGAGACGTAGAGGTCAACTCGCCAGGAATGTTGTCAAATAATAGCGCCGAGAGGTTAGGTTGTGTTATATAAGGTTATATTACGTTATTGATGGATATGAAGGTCTCACGGAGACGTAGAGGCCAACACGCCAGGAATGTTGTCAAATATTACCGCCGAGATGTTTGGTTGGGTTAGGCTAAGTTATATTACGTTATTGATGTATATAAAGGTCCCACGGAAGCATAGAGGCCAACAAGCCAGGAATGTTGTCAAATATTACAGCCGAGATGTTACGTTGGGTTATTTTAGGTTAAATTACGTTATTGATGTATATAAAAGTCCCACGGAGACGTAGAGGCCAACTCGCCAGGAATGTTGAGACATAATAGCGCCGAGTGGATAGGTTGGGTTATATTAGGCTATATTACGTTATTGATGGATATGAAGGTCTCACGGAGACGTAAAGGCCAACTCGCCAGGAATGTTGTCAAATATTACCGCCGAGAAGATAGGTTGGGTTAGGTTAGGTTATATTACGTTATTGATGTATATGGAGGCCCCACGGAGACGTAGAGGACAACTCGCAAGGAATGTTGTCAAATAATAGCGCCGAAAGGTTAGGCTGGGTTATGTAAGGTTATATTACGTTATTGATGTGTGTGAAGGTCCCACGGAGAGGTAAAATCCAACTCGCCAGGAATGTTGTCAAATATTAGTACCGAGATGTTAGGTTGGGTTAGGTTAGGTAATATTACGCTATTGATGTATATAAAAGTTCCACGGAGACGTAGAGGCCATCTCGCCAGGAATGTTGTCAAATATTACCGCCGAGATGTTAGGTTGGGTCAGGTTAGGTTATATTACGTTATTGATGTATATCAAGGTCCCACGGAAACCATGAGGCCAATAAGCCAGGAATGTCGCCAAATATTACCGCCGTGATGTTAGATTGGGTTAGGTTAGGTTATATTACGTTATTGATGTATATAAAAGTCCCACGGAGACGTAGAGGCCAACTCGACAGGAATGTGTTCAAATATTACCGCCGAGATGTTAAGTTGGGTTAGGTTAGGTTATATTACGCTATTGATGTATATAAAAGTTCCACGGAGACGTAGAGGCCAACTCGACAGGAATGTTGTTAAATAATAGCGCCAAAAGGTTAGGTTGGGTTAGTTTAGGTTATATTACGTTATTGATATATGTGAAGGTCCCACGGAGACGTAGATGCCAACTCGCAAGGAATGTTGTCAAATAATAGCGCCGAAAGGTTAGGCTGGGTTATGTAAGGTTATAATACGTTATTGATGTATATGAAGGTCCCACGGAGACGTAAAAGCCAACTCGCCAGGAATGTTGTCAAATATTAGTACCGAGAGGTTAGGTTGGGTTATATAAGGTTATATTACGTTATTGATGGATATGAAGGCCCCACGGAGACGTAGAGGCCAACTCGCCAGGAATGTTGTCAAATATTACCGCCGAGATGTTAGGTTGGGTTAGGTTAGGTTATATTACGTTATTGATGTATATAAAATTCCCACGGAGACGTAGTGGCCAACACGCCAGGAATGTTGTCAATATTAGTACCGCGATGTTAGGTTGGGTTAGGTTAGGTTATATTACGTTATTGATGTACATAAAATTCCGACGGAGACGTAGAGGCCAACACACCAGGAATGTTGTGAAATTTTAGTACCGAGATGTTAGGTTGGGTTAGGTTACGTTATATTACGTTATTGACGTATATAATGGTCCCACGGGAACATAGAGGCCAACAAGCCAGGAATGTTGTCAAATATTACAGCCGAGAGGTTACGTTGGGTTATGTAAGGTTATATTACGTTATTGATATATGTGAAGGTCCCACGGAGACGTAGAGGCCAACTCGCCAGGAATGTTGTCAAATAATAGCGCCGAAAGATTAGGTTGGGTTAGGTTAGGTTATATTACGTTATTGATGTATATGAAGTTCCACGGAGACGTAGAGGCCAACTTGCCAGGAATGTTGTCAAATAATACCGGCGAATGGTTAGGTTGGGTTAGGTTAGGTTATATTACGTTATTGATGTATATAAAGGTCCCACGGAGACGTAGAGTCCAGCTCGCCAGGAATGTTGTAAAATATTACCGCCGAGATGTTAGGTTGGGTTAGGTTAGGTTATATTACGTTATTGATGTATATAAAATTCCCACGGAGACGTAGAGGCCAACTCGCCAGGAATGTTGTCAAATATTGGAACCGAGATGTTAGGTTGGGATAGGTTAGGTTACATTACGCTATTGATGTATATAAAAGTTCCACGGAGACGTAGAGGCCAACTCGACAGGAATGTTGTTAAATAATAGCGCCAAAAGGTTAGGTTGGGTTAGTTTAGGTTATATTACGTTATTGATATATGTGAAGGTCCCACGGAGACGTAGATGCCAACTCGCAAGGAATGTTGTCAAATAATAGCGCCGAAAGGTTAGGCTGGGTTATGTAAGGTTATAATACGTTATTGATGTATATGAAGGTCCCACGGAGACGTAAAAGCCAACTCGCCAGGAATGTTGTCAAATATTAGTACCGAGATGTTAGGTTGGGTTATATAAGGTTATATTACGTTATTGATGGATATGAAGGTCTCACGGAGACGTAGAGGCCAACACGCCAGGAATGGTGTCAAATATTACCGCCGAGATGTTAGGTTGGCTTAGGTTAAGTTATATTACGTTATTGATTTATATAAAGGTCCAACAGAAACCATGAGGCAAATAAGCAATGAATGTCGTCAAATATTACAGCCGAGATGTTACGTTGGGTTATTTTAGGTTAAATTACGTTATTGATGTATATAAAAGTCCCACGGAGACGTAGAGGCCAACTCGCCAGGAATGTTGAGACATAATAGCGCCGAGTGGATAGGTTGGGTTATATTAGGCTATATTACGTTATTGATGGATATGAAGGTCTCACGGAGACGTAAAGGCCAACTCGCCAGGAATGTTGTCAAATATTACCGCCGAGAAGATAGGTTGGGTTAGGTTAGGTTATATTATGTTATTGATGTATATGGAGGCCCCACGGAGACGTAGAGGACAACTCGCAAGGAATGTTGTCAAATAATGGCGCCGAAAGGTTAGGCTGGGTTATGTAAGGTTATATTACGTTATTGATGTGTGTGAAGGTCCCACGGAGAGGTAAAATCCAACTCGCCAGGAATGTTGTCAAATATTAGTACCGAGATGTTAGGTTGGGTTAGGTTAGGTAATATTACGCTATTGATGTATATAAAAGTTCCACGGAGACGTAGAGGCCATCTCGCCAGGAATGTTGTCAAATATTACCGCCGAGATGTTAGGTTGGGTTAGGTTAGGTTATATTACGTTATTGATGTATATAAAGGTCCCACGGAAACCATGAGGCCAATAAGCCAGGAATGTCGCCAAATATTACCGCCGTGATGTTAGATTGGGTTAGGTTAGGTTATATTACGTTATTGATGTATATAAAAGTCCCACGGAGACGTAGAGGCCAACTCGACAGGAATGTGTTCAAATATTACCGCCGAGATGATAGGTTGCGTTAGGTTAGGTAATATTACGTTATTGATGTATATGAAGGTCCCACGGAGACGTAGGTGCCAACTCGCCAGGAATGTTGTCAAATATTACCGCCGAGATGTTAGGTTGGGTTAGGTTAGGTTATATTACGTTATTGATGTATATAAAATTCCCACGGAGACGTAGAGGCCAACTCGCCAGGAATGTTGTCAAATATTGGAACCGAGATGTTAGGTTGGGATAGGTTAGGTTACATTACGCTATTGATGTATATAAAAGTTCCACGGAGACGTAGAGGCCAACTCGACAGGAATGTTGTCAAATAATAGTGCCGAGAGGTTGGGTTGGTTTAGGTTAGGTTATATTACGTTATTGATGTATATAAAGGCCCCGCGGAGACGTAGAGGCCAACCCGCCAGGAATGTTGTCAAATAATAGCGCCGAAAGGTTAGGTTGGCTTAGTTTAAGTTATATTACGTTATTGATATATGTGAAGGTCCCACGGACACGTAGATGCCAACTCGCCAGGAATGTTGTCACATAATAGCGCCGAGTGGTTAGGTTGGGTTATATTAGGTTATATTACGTTATTGATGGATATGAGGGTCTCACGGAGACGTAGAGGCCAACTCGCCAGGAGTGTTGTCAAATATTACCGCCGAGATGTTAGGTTGGGTTAGGTTAGGTTATAATACGTTATTGATTTATATAAAGGTCCAACAGAAACCATGAGGCAAATAAGCAATGAATGTCGTCAAATGTTACCGCCGTGATGTTAGATTGGGTTAGGTTAGGTTATATTACGTTATTGATGTATATAAAAGTCCCACGGAGACGTAGAGGTCAACTCGCCAGGAATGTTGTCAAATAATAGCGCCGAGAGGTTAGGTTGTGTTATATAAGGTTATATTACGTTATTGATGGATATGAAGGTCTCACGGAGACGTAGAGGCCAACACGCCAGGAATGTTGTCAAATATTACCGCCGAGATGTTTGGTTGGGTTAGGCTAAGTTATATTACGTTATTGATGTATATAAAGGTCCCACGGAAGCATAGAGGCCAACAAGCCAGGAATGTTGTCAAATATTACAGCCGAGATGTTACGTTGGGTTATTTTAGGTTAAATTACGTTATTGATGTATATAAAAGTCCCACGGAGACGTAGAGGCCAACTCGCCAGGAATGTTGAGACATAATAGCGCCGAGTGGATAGGTTGGGTTATATTAGGCTATATTACGTTATTGATGGATATGAAGGTCTCACGGAGACGTAAAGGCCAACTCGCCAGGAATGTTGTCAAATATTACCGCCGAGAAGATAGGTTGGGTTAGGTTAGGTTATATTATGTTATTGATGTATATGGAGGCCCCACGGAGACGTAGAGGACAACTCGCAAGGAATGTTGTCAAATAATGGCGCCGAAAGGTTAGGCTGGGTTATGTAAGGTTATATTACGTTATTGATGTGTGTGAAGGTCCCACGGAGAGGTAAAATCCAACTCGCCAGGAATGTTGTCAAATATTAGTACCGAGATGTTAGGTTGGGTTAGGTTAGGTAATATTACGCTATTGATGTATATAAAAGTTCCACGGAGACGTAGAGGCCATCTCGCCAGGAATGTTGTCAAATATTACCGCCGAGATGTTAGGTTGGGTTAGGTTAGGTTATATTACGTTATTGATGTATATAAAGGTCCCACGGAAACCATGAGGCCAATAAGCCAGGAATGTCGCCAAATATTACCGCCGTGATGTTAGATTGGGTTAGGTTAGGTTATATTACGTTATTGATGTATATAAAAGTCCCACGGAGACGTAGAGGCCAACTCGACAGGAATGTGTTCAAATATTACCGCCGAGATGATAGGTTGCGTTAGGTTAGGTAATATTACGTTATTGATGTATATGAAGGTCCCACGGAGACGTAGGTGCCAACTCGCCAGGAATGTTGTCAAATATTACCGCCGAGATGTTAGGTTGGGTTAGGTTAGGTTATATTACGTTATTGATGTATATAAAATTCCCACGGAGACGTAGAGGCCAACTCGCCAGGAATGTTGTCAAATATTGGAACCGAGATGTTAGGTTGGGATAGGTTAGGTTACATTACGCTATTGATGTATATAAAAGTTCCACGGAGACGTAGAGGCCAACTCGACAGGAATGTTGTCAAATAATAGTGCCGAGAGGTTGGGTTGGTTTAGGTTAGGTTATATTACGTTATTGATGTATATAAAGGCCCCGCGGAGACGTAGAGGCCAACCCGCCAGGAATGTTGTCAAATAATAGCGCCGAAAGGTTAGGTTGGCTTAGTTTAAGTTATATTACGTTATTGATATATGTGAAGGTCCCACGGACACGTAGATGCCAACTCGCCAGGAATGTTGTCACATAATAGCGCCGAGTGGTTAGGTTGGGTTATATTAGGTTATATTACGTTATTGATGGATATGAGGGTCTCACGGAGACGTAGAGGCCAACTCGCCAGGAGTGTTGTCAAATATTACCGCCGAGATGTTAGGTTGGGTTAGGTTAGGTTATAATACGTTATTGATTTATATAAAGGTCCAACAGAAACCATGAGGCAAATAAGCAATGAATGTCGTCAAATGTTACCGCCGTGATGTTAGATTGGGTTAGGTTAGGTTATATTACGTTATTGATGTATATAAAAGTCCCACGGAGACGTAGAGGTCAACTCGCCAGGAATGTTGTCAAATAATAGCGCCGAGAGGTTAGGTTGTGTTATATAAGGTTATATTACGTTATTGATGGATATGAAGGTCTCACGGAGACGTAGAGGCCAACACGCCAGGAATGTTGTCAAATATTACCGCCGAGATGTTTGGTTGGGTTAGGCTAAGTTATATTACGTTATTGATGTATATAAAGGTCCCACGGAAGCATAGAGGCCAACAAGCCAGGAATGTTGTCAAATATTACAGCCGAGATGTTACGTTGGGTTATTTTAGGTTAAATTACGTTATTGATGTATATAAAAGTCCCACGGAGACGTAGAGGCCAACTCGCCAGGAATGTTGAGACATAATAGCGCCGAGTGGATAGGTTGGGTTATATTAGGCTATATTACGTTATTGATGGATATGAAGGTCTCACGGAGACGTAAAGGCCAACTCGCCAGGAATGTTGTCAAATATTACCGCCGAGAAGATAGGTTGGGTTAGGTTAGGTTATATTACGTTATTGATGTATATGGAGGCCCCACGGAGACGTAGAGGACAACTCGCAAGGAATGTTGTCAAATAATAGCGCCGAAAGGTTAGGCTGGGTTATGTAAGGTTATATTACGTTATTGATGTGTGTGAAGGTCCCACGGAGAGGTAAAATCCAACTCGCCAGGAATGTTGTCAAATATTAGTACCGAGATGTTAGGTTGGGTTAGGTTAGGTAATATTACGCTATTGATGTATATAAAAGTTCCACGGAGACGTAGAGGCCATCTCGCCAGGAATGTTGTCAAATATTACCGCCGAGATGTTAGGTTGGGTCAGGTTAGGTTATATTACGTTATTGATGTATATCAAGGTCCCACGGAAACCATGAGGCCAATAAGCCAGGAATGTCGCCAAATATTACCGCCGTGATGTTAGATTGGGTTAGGTTAGGTTATATTACGTTATTGATGTATATAAAAGTCCCACGGAGACGTAGAGGCCAACTCGACAGGAATGTGTTCAAATATTACCGCCGAGATGTTAAGTTGGGTTAGGTTAGGTTATATTACGCTATTGATGTATATAAAAGTTCCACGGAGACGTAGAGGCCAACTCGACAGGAATGTTGTTAAATAATAGCGCCAAAAGGTTAGGTTGGGTTAGTTTAGGTTATATTACGTTATTGATATATGTGAAGGTCCCACGGAGACGTAGATGCCAACTCGCAAGGAATGTTGTCAAATAATAGCGCCGAAAGGTTAGGCTGGGTTATGTAAGGTTATAATACGTTATTGATGTATATGAAGGTCCCACGGAGACGTAAAAGCCAACTCGCCAGGAATGTTGTCAAATATTAGTACCGAGAGGTTAGGTTGGGTTATATAAGGTTATATTACGTTATTGATGGATATGAAGGCCCCACGGAGACGTAGAGGCCAACTCGCCAGGAATGTTGTCAAATATTACCGCCGAGATGTTAGGTTGGGTTAGGTTAGGTTATATTACGTTATTGATGTATATAAAATTCCCACGGAGACGTAGTGGCCAACACGCCAGGAATGTTGTCAATATTAGTACCGCGATGTTAGGTTGGGTTAGGTTAGGTTATATTACGTTATTGATGTACATAAAATTCCGACGGAGACGTAGAGGCCAACACACCAGGAATGTTGTGAAATTTTAGTACCGAGATGTTAGGTTGGGTTAGGTTACGTTATATTACGTTATTGACGTATATAATGGTCCCACGGGAACATAGAGGCCAACAAGCCAGGAATGTTGTCAAATATTACAGCCGAGAGGTTACGTTGGGTTATGTAAGGTTATATTACGTTATTGATATATGTGAAGGTCCCACGGAGACGTAGAGGCCAACTCGCCAGGAATGTTGTCAAATAATAGCGCCGAAAGATTAGGTTGGGTTAGGTTAGGTTATATTACGTTATTGATGTATATGAAGTTCCACGGAGACGTAGAGGCCAACTTGCCAGGAATGTTGTCAAATAATACCGGCGAATGGTTAGGTTGGGTTAGGTTAGGTTATATTACGTTATTGATGTATATAAAGGTCCCACGGAGACGTAGAGTCCAGCTCGCCAGGAATGTTGTAAAATATTACCGCCGAGATGTTAGGTTGGGTTAGGTTAGGTTATATTACGTTATTGATGTATATAAAATTCCCACGGAGACGTAGAGGCCAACTCGCCAGGAATGTTGTCAAATATTGGAACCGAGATGTTAGGTTGGGATAGGTTAGGTTACATTACGCTATTGATGTATATAAAAGTTCCACGGAGACGTAGAGGCCAACTCGACAGGAATGTTGTTAAATAATAGCGCCAAAAGGTTAGGTTGGGTTAGTTTAGGTTATATTACGTTATTGATATATGTGAAGGTCCCACGGAGACGTAGATGCCAACTCGCAAGGAATGTTGTCAAATAATAGCGCCGAAAGGTTAGGCTGGGTTATGTAAGGTTATAATACGTTATTGATGTATATGAAGGTCCCACGGAGACGTAAAAGCCAACTCGCCAGGAATGTTGTCAAATATTAGTACCGAGATGTTAGGTTGGGTTATATAAGGTTATATTACGTTATTGATGGATATGAAGGTCTCACGGAGACGTAGAGGCCAACACGCCAGGAATGGTGTCAAATATTACCGCCGAGATGTTAGGTTGGCTTAGGTTAAGTTATATTACGTTATTGATTTATATAAAGGTCCAACAGAAACCATGAGGCAAATAAGCAATGAATGTCGTCAAATATTACAGCCGAGATGTTACGTTGGGTTATTTTAGGTTAAATTACGTTATTGATGTATATAAAAGTCCCACGGAGACGTAGAGGCCAACTCGCCAGGAATGTTGAGACATAATAGCGCCGAGTGGATAGGTTGGGTTATATTAGGCTATATTACGTTATTGATGGATATGAAGGTCTCACGGAGACGTAAAGGCCAACTCGCCAGGAATGTTGTCAAATATTACCGCCGAGAAGATAGGTTGGGTTAGGTTAGGTTATATTATGTTATTGATGTATATGGAGGCCCCACGGAGACGTAGAGGACAACTCGCAAGGAATGTTGTCAAATAATGGCGCCGAAAGGTTAGGCTGGGTTATGTAAGGTTATATTACGTTATTGATGTGTGTGAAGGTCCCACGGAGAGGTAAAATCCAACTCGCCAGGAATGTTGTCAAATATTAGTACCGAGATGTTAGGTTGGGTTAGGTTAGGTAATATTACGCTATTGATGTATATAAAAGTTCCACGGAGACGTAGAGGCCATCTCGCCAGGAATGTTGTCAAATATTACCGCCGAGATGTTAGGTTGGGTTAGGTTAGGTTATATTACGTTATTGATGTATATAAAGGTCCCACGGAAACCATGAGGCCAATAAGCCAGGAATGTCGCCAAATATTACCGCCGTGATGTTAGATTGGGTTAGGTTAGGTTATATTACGTTATTGATGTATATAAAAGTCCCACGGAGACGTAGAGGCCAACTCGACAGGAATGTGTTCAAATATTACCGCCGAGATGATAGGTTGCGTTAGGTTAGGTAATATTACGTTATTGATGTATATGAAGGTCCCACGGAGACGTAGGTGCCAACTCGCCAGGAATGTTGTCAAATATTACCGCCGAGATGTTAGGTTGGGTTAGGTTAGGTTATATTACGTTATTGATGTATATAAAATTCCCACGGAGACGTAGAGGCCAACTCGCCAGGAATGTTGTCAAATATTGGAACCGAGATGTTAGGTTGGGATAGGTTAGGTTACATTACGCTATTGATGTATATAAAAGTTCCACGGAGACGTAGAGGCCAACTCGACAGGAATGTTGTCAAATAATAGTGCCGAGAGGTTGGGTTGGTTTAGGTTAGGTTATATTACGTTATTGATGTATATAAAGGCCCCGCGGAGACGTAGAGGCCAACCCGCCAGGAATGTTGTCAAATAATAGCGCCGAAAGGTTAGGTTGGCTTAGTTTAAGTTATATTACGTTATTGATATATGTGAAGGTCCCACGGACACGTAGATGCCAACTCGCCAGGAATGTTGTCACATAATAGCGCCGAGTGGTTAGGTTGGGTTATATTAGGTTATATTACGTTATTGATGGATATGAGGGTCTCACGGAGACGTAGAGGCCAACTCGCCAGGAGTGTTGTCAAATATTACCGCCGAGATGTTAGGTTGGGTTAGGTTAGGTTATAATACGTTATTGATTTATATAAAGGTCCAACAGAAACCATGAGGCAAATAAGCAATGAATGTCGTCAAATGTTACCGCCGTGATGTTAGATTGGGTTAGGTTAGGTTATATTACGTTATTGATGTATATAAAAGTCCCACGGAGACGTAGAGGTCAACTCGCCAGGAATGTTGTCAAATAATAGCGCCGAGAGGTTAGGTTGTGTTATATAAGGTTATATTACGTTATTGATGGATATGAAGGTCTCACGGAGACGTAGAGGCCAACACGCCAGGAATGTTGTCAAATATTACCGCCGAGATGTTTGGTTGGGTTAGGCTAAGTTATATTACGTTATTGATGTATATAAAGGTCCCACGGAAGCATAGAGGCCAACAAGCCAGGAATGTTGTCAAATATTACAGCCGAGATGTTACGTTGGGTTATTTTAGGTTAAATTACGTTATTGATGTATATAAAAGTCCCACGGAGACGTAGAGGCCAACTCGCCAGGAATGTTGAGACATAATAGCGCCGAGTGGATAGGTTGGGTTATATTAGGCTATATTACGTTATTGATGGATATGAAGGTCTCACGGAGACGTAAAGGCCAACTCGCCAGGAATGTTGTCAAATATTACCGCCGAGAAGATAGGTTGGGTTAGGTTAGGTTATATTACGTTATTGATGTATATGGAGGCCCCACGGAGACGTAGAGGACAACTCGCAAGGAATGTTGTCAAATAATAGCGCCGAAAGGTTAGGCTGGGTTATGTAAGGTTATATTACGTTATTGATGTGTGTGAAGGTCCCACGGAGAGGTAAAATCCAACTCGCCAGGAATGTTGTCAAGTATTAGTACCGAGATGTTAGGTTGGGTTAGGTTAGGTAATATTACGCTATTGATGTATATAAAAGTTCCACGGAGACGTAGAGGCCATCTCGCCAGGAATGTTGTCAAATATTACCGCCGAGATGTTAGGTTGGGTCAGGTTAGGTTATATTACGTTATTGATGTATATCAAGGTCCCACGGAAACCATGAGGCCAATAAGCCAGGAATGTCGCCAAATATTACCGCCGTGATGTTAGATTGGGTTAGGTTAGGTTATATTACGTTATTGATGTATATAAAAGTCCCACGGAGACGTAGAGGCCAACTCGACAGGAATGTGTTCAAATATTACCGCCGAGATGTTAAGTTGGGTTAGGTTAGGTTATATTACGCTATTGATGTATATAAAAGTTCCACGGAGACGTAGAGGCCAACTCGACAGGAATGTTGTTAAATAATAGCGCCAAAAGGTTAGGTTGGGTTAGTTTAGGTTATATTACGTTATTGATATATGTGAAGGTCCCACGGAGACGTAGATGCCAACTCGCAAGGAATGTTGTCAAATAATAGCGCCGAAAGGTTAGGCTGGGTTATGTAAGGTTATAATACGTTATTGATGTATATGAAGGTCCCACGGAGACGTAAAAGCCAACTCGCCAGGAATGTTGTCAAATATTAGTACCGAGAGGTTAGGTTGGGTTATATAAGGTTATATTACGTTATTGATGGATATGAAGGTCTCATGGAGACGTAGAGGCCAACACGCCAGGAATGTTGTCAAATATTACCGCCGAGATGTTGGGTTGGGTTAGGTTAAGTTATATTACGTTATTGATGTATGTGAAGGTCCCACGGAGACGTAGAGGCCAACTCGCCAGGAATGTTGTCAAATAATTGCGCCGAAAGGTTAGGTTGGGTTAGTTTAGGTTATATTACGTTATTGATGTATATGGAGGCCCCACGGAGACGTAGAGGCCAACTCGCAAGGAATGTTGTCAAATAATAGCGCCGAAAGGTTAGGCTGGGTTATGTAAGGTTATATTACGTTATTGATATATGTGAAGGTCCCACGGAGACGTAGAGGCCAACTCGCCAGGAATGTTGTCAAATATTACCGCCGAGATGTTAGGTTGGGTTAGGTTAGGTTATAATACGTTATTGATTTATATAAAGGTCCAACAGAAACCATGAGGCAAATAAGCAATGAATGTCGTCAAATGTTACCGCCGTGATGTTAGATTGGGTTAGGTTAGGTTATATTACGTTATTGATGTATATAAAAGTCCCACGGAGACATAGAGGTCAACTCGCCAGGAATGTTGTCAAATAATAGCGCCGAGAGGTTAGGTTGGGTTATTTTAGGTTAAATTACGTTATTGATGTATATAAAAGTCCCACGGAGACGTAGAGGCCAACTCGCCAGGAATGTTGAGACATAATAGCGCCGAGTGGATAGGTTGGGTTATATTAGGCTATATTACGTTATTGATGGATATGAAGGTCTCACGGAGACGTAAAGGCCAACTCGCCAGGAATGTTGTCAAATATTACCGCCGAGAAGATAGGTTGGGTTAGGTTAGGTTATATTACGTTATTGATGTATATGGAGGCCCCACGGAGACGTAGAGGACAACTCGCAAGGAATGTTGTCAAATAATAGCGCCGAAAGGTTAGGCTGGGTTATGTAAGGTTATATTACGTTATTGATGTGTGTGAAGGTCCCACGGAGAGGTAAAATCCAACTCGCCAGGAATGTTGTCAAATATTAGTACCGAGATGTTAGGTTGGGTTTGGTTAGGTAATATTACGCTATTGATGTATATAAAAGTTCCACGGAGACGTAGAGGCCATCTCGCCAGGAATGTTGTCAAATATTACCGCCGAGATGTTAGGTTGGGTCAGGTTAGGTTATATTACGTTATTGATGTATATCAAGGTCCCACGGAAACCATGAGGCCAATAAGCCAGGAATGTCGCCAAATATTACCGCCGTGATGTTAGATTGGGTTAGGTTAGGTTATATTACGTTATTGATGTATATAAAAGTCCCACGGAGACGTAGAGGCCAACTCGACAGGAATGTGTTCAAATATTACCGCCGAGATGTTAAGTTGGGTTAGGTTAGGTTATATTACGCTATTGATGTATATAAAAGTTCCACGGAGACGTAGAGGCCAACTCGACAGGAATGTTGTTAAATAATAGCGCCAAAAGGTTAGGTTGGGTTAGTTTAGGTTATATTACGTTATTGATATATGTGAAGGTCCCACGGAGACGTAGATGCCAACTCGCAAGGAATGTTGTCAAATAATAGCGCCGAAAGGTTAGGCTGGGTTATGTAAGGTTATAATACGTTATTGATGTATATGAAGGTCCCACGGAGACGTAAAAGCCAACTCGCCAGGAATGTTGTCAAATATTAGTACCGAGATGTTAGGTTGGGTTAGGTTAGGTTATATTACGCTATTGATGTATATAAAAGCCCCACGGAGACGTAGAGGCCAACTCGACAGGAATGTTGTCAAATAATAGTGCCGAGAGGTTGGGTTGGTTTAGGTTAGGTTATATTACGTTATTGATGTATATAAAGGCCCCGCGGAGACGTAGAGGCCAACCCGCCAGGAATGTTGTCAAATAATAGCGCCGAAAGGTTAGGTTGGGTTAGTTTAGGTTATATTACGTTATTGATATATGTGAAGGTCCCACGGACACGTAGATGCCAACTCGCCAGGAATGTTGTCACATAATAGCGCCGAGTGGTTAGGTTGGGTTATATTAGGTTATATTACGTTATTGATGGATATGAGGGTCTCACGGAGACGTAGAGGCCAACTCGCCAGGAATGTTGACAAATATTACCGCCGAGATGTTAGGTTGGGTTAGGTTAGGTTATAAAACGTTATTGATTTATATAAAGGTCCAACAGAAACCATGAGGCAAATAAGCAATGAATGTCGTCAAATGTTACCGCCGTGATGTTAGATTGGGTTAGGTTAGGTTATATTACGTTATTGATGTATATAAAAGTCCCACGGAGACATAGAGGTCAACTCGCCAGGAATGTTGTCAAATAATAGCGCCGAGAGGTTAGGTTGTGCTATATAAGGTTATATTACGTTATTGATGGATATGAAGGTCTCACGGAGACGTAGAGGCCAACACGCCAGGAATGTTGTCAAATATTACCGCCGAGATGTTAGGTTGGGTTAGGTTAAGTTATATTACGTTATTGATGTATATAAAGGTCCCACGGAAACATAGTGGCCAACAAGCCAGGAATGTTGTCAAATATTACAGCCGAGATGTTACGTTGGGTTATTTTAGGTTAAATTACGTTATTGATGTATATAAAAGTCCCACAGAGACGTAGAGGCCAACTCGCCAGGAATGTTGAGACATAATAGCGCCGAGTGGATAGGTTGGGTTATATTAGGCTATATTACGTTATTGATGGATATGAAGGTCTCACGGAGACGTAAATGCCAACTCGCCAGGAATGTTGTCAAATATTACCGCCGAGAAGATAGGTTGGGTTAGGTTAGGTTATATTACGTTATTGATGTATATGGAGGCCCCACGCAGACGTAGAGGACAACTCGCAAGGAATGTTGTCAAATAATAGCGCCGAAAGGTTAGGCTGGGTTATGTAAGGTTATATTACGTTATTGATGTGTGTGAAGGTCCCACGGAGAGGTAAAATCCAACTCGCCAGGAATGTTGTCAAATATTAGTACCGAGATGTTAGGTTGGGTTAGGTTAGGTAATATTACGCTATTGATGTATATAAAAGTTCCACGGAGACGTAGAGGCCATCTCGCCAGGAATGTTGTCAAATATTACCGCCGAGATGTTAGGTTGGGTCAGGTTAGGTTATATTACGTTATTGATGTATATCAAGGTCCCACGGAAACCATGAGGCCAATAAGCCAGGAATGTCGCCAAATATTACCGCCGTGATGTTAGATTGAGTTAGGTTAGGTTATATTACGTTATTGATGTATATAAAAGTCCCACGGAGACGTAGAGGCCAACTCGACAGGAATGTGTTCAAATATTACCGCCGAGATGTTAAGTTGGGTTAGGTTAGGTTATATTACGCTATTGATGTATATAAAAGTTCCACGGAGACGTAGAGGCCAACTCGACAGGAATGTTGTTAAATAATAGCGCCAAAAGGTTAGGTTGGGTTAGTTTAGGTTATATTACGTTTTTGATATATGTGAAGGTCCCACGGAGACGTAGATGCCAACTCGCAAGGAATGTTGTCAAATAATAGCGCCGAAAGGTTAGGCTGGGTTATGTAAGGTTATAATACGTTATTAATGTATATGAAGGTCCCACGGAGACGTAAAAGCCAACTCGCCAGGAATGTTGTCAAATATTAGTACCGAGATGTTAGGTTGGGTTATATAAGGTTATATTACGTTATTGATGGATATGAAGGTCTCACGGAGACGTAGAGGCCAACACGCCAGGAATGTTGTCAAATATTAGCGCCGAGATGTTAGCTTGGGTTAGGTTAAGTTATATTACGTTATTGATGTATGTGAAGGTCCCACGGAGACGTAGAGGCCAACTCGCCAGGAATGTTGTCAAATAATTGCGCCGAAAGGTTAGGTTGGGTTAGTTTAGGTTATATTACGTTATTGATGTATATAAAAGTCCCACGGAGACGTAGATGCCAACTCGCCAGGAATGTTGTCAAATATTAGTACCGAGATGTTAGGTTGGGTTAGGTTAGGTTATATTACGCTATTGATGTATATAAAAGCCCCACGGAGACGTAGAGGCCAACTCGACAGGAATGTTGTCAAATAATAGTGCCGAGAGTTTGGGTTGGTTTAGGTTAGGTTATATTACGTTATTGATGTATATAAAGGCCCCGCGGAGACGTAGAGGCCAACCCGCCAGGAATGTTGTCAAATAATAGCGCCCAAAGGTTAGGTTGGGTTAGTTTAGGTTATATTACGTTATTGGTATATGTGAAGGTCCCACGGACACGTAGATGCCAACTCGCCAGGAATGTTGTCACATAATAGCGCCGAGTGGTTAGGTTGGGTTATATTAGGTTATATTACGTTATTGATGGATATGAGGGTCTCACGGAGACGTAGAGGCCAACTCGCCAGGAATGTTGTCAAATATTACCGCCGAGATGTTAGGTTGGGTTAGGTTAGGTTATAATACGTTATTGATTTATATAAAGGTCCAACAGAAACCATGAGGCAAATAAGCAATGAATGTCGTCAAATGTTACAGCCGTGATGTTAGATTGGGTTAGGTTAGGTTATATTACGTTATTGATGTATATAAAAGTCCCACGGAGACATAGAGGTCAACTCGCCAGGAATGTTGTCAAATAATAGCGCCGAGAGGTTAGGTTGTGTTATATAAGGTTATATTACGTTATTGATGGATATGAAGGTCTCACGGAGACGTAGAGGCCAACACGCCAGGAATGTTGTCAAATATTACCGCCGAGATGTTAGGTTGGGTTAGGTTAGGTTATATTACGTTATGGATGTATATGGAGGCCCCACGGAGACGTAGAGGCCAACTCGCAAGGAATGTTGTCAAGTAATAGCGCCGAAAGGTTAGGCTAGGTTATGTAAGGTTATATTACGTTATTGATGTGTGTGAAGGTCCCACGGAGAGGTAAAATCCAACTCGCCAGGAATGTTGTCAAATATTAGTACCGAGATGTTAGGTTGGGTTAGATTAGGTAATATTACGCTATTGATGTATATAAAAGTTCCACGGAGACGTAGAGGCCATCTCGCCAGGAATGTTGTCAAATATTACCGCCGAGATGTTAGGTTGGGTTAGGTTAGGTTATATTACGTTATTGATGTATATAAAGGTCCCACGGAAACCATGAGGCCAATAAGCCAGGAATGTCGCCAAATATTACCGCCGTGATGTTAGATTGGGTTAGGTTAGGTTATATTACGTTATTGATGTATATAAAAGTCCCACGGAGACGTAGAGGCCAACTCGACAGGAATGTGTTCAAATATTACCGCCGAGATGTTAGGTTGGGTTAGGTTAGTTTATATTATGTTATTGATGTATATGAAGGTCCCACGGAGACGTAGAGGCCAACTCGCCAGGAATGTTGTCAAATATTACCGCCGAGATGTTAGGTTGGGTTAGGTTAGGTTATAATACGTTATTGATTTATATAAAGGTCCAACAGAAACCATGAGGCAAATAAGCAATGAATGTCGTCAAATGTTACCGCCGTGATGTTAGATTGGGTTAGGTTAGGTTATATTACGTTATTGATGTATATAAAAGTCCCACGGAGACATAGAGGTCAACTCGCCAGGAATGTTGTCAAATAATAGCGCCGAGAGGTTAGGTTGTGTTATATAAGGTTATATTACGTTATTGATGGATATGAAGGTCTCACGGAGACGTAGAGGCCAACACGCCAGGAATGTTGTCAAATATTACCGCCGAGATGTTAGGTTGGGTTAGGTTAGGTTATATTACGTTATGGATGTATATGGAGGCCCCACGGAGACGTAGAGGCCAACTCGCCAGGAATGTTGCCAAATAATAGCGCCGAGAGGTTAGGTTGGGTTATATAAGGTTATATTACGTTATTGATGGATATGAAGGTCTCACGGAGACGTAGAGGCCAACACGCCAGGAATGTTGTCAAATATTACCGCCGAGATGTTAGGTTGGGTTAGGTTAAGTTATATTACGTTATTGATGTATATAAAGGTCCCACGGAAACATAGAGGCCAACAAGCCAGGAATGTTGTAAATTATTACAGCCGAGATGTTAGGTTGGGTTAGTTTAGGTTATATTACGTTATTGATATATGTGAAGGTTCCACGGAGACGTAGAGGCCAACTCGCCAGGAATGTTGTCAAATAATAGTACCGAGATGTTAGGTTGGGTTAGGTTAGGTTATATTACGCTATTGATGTATATAAAAGCCCCACGGAGACGTAGAGGCCAACTCGACAGGAATGTTGTAAAATAATAGTGCCGAGAGGTTGGGTTGGTTTAGGTTAGGTTATATTACGTTATTGATGTATATAAAGGCCCCGCGGAGACGTAGAGGCCAACCCGCCAGGAATGTTGTCAAATAATAGCGCCGAAAGGTTAGGTTGGGTTAGTTTAGGTTATATTACGTTATTGATATATGTGAAGGTCCCACGGACACGTAGATGCCAACTCGCCAGGAATGTTGTCACATAATAGCGCCGAGTGGTTAGGTTGGGTTATATTAGGTTATATTACGTTATTGATGGATATGAGGGTCTCACGGAGACGTAGAGGCCAACTCGCCAGGAATGTTGTCAAATATTACCGCCGAGATGTTAGGTTGGGTTAGGTTAGGTTATAATACGTTATTGATTTATATAAAGGTCCAACAGAAACCATGAGGCAAATAAGCAATGAATGTCGTCAAATGTTACCGCCGTGATGTTAGATTGGGTTAGGTTAGGTTATATTACGTTATTGATGTATATAAAAGTCCCACGGAGACGTAGAGGTCAACTCGCCAGGAATGTTGTCAAATAATAGCGCCGGGAGGTTAGGTTGTGTTATATAAGGTTATATTACGTTATTGATGGATATGAAGGTCTCACGGAGACGTAGAGGCCAACACGCCAGGAATGTTGTCAAATATTACCGCCGAGATGTTAGGTTGGGTTAGGTTAGGTTATATTACGTTATTGATGTATATGGAGGCCCCACGGAGACGTAGAGGCCAACTCGCAAGGAATGTTGTCAAGTAATAGCGCCGAAAGGTTAGGCTAGGTTATGTAAGGTTATATTACGTTATTGATGTGTGTGAAGGTCCCACGGAGAGGTAAAATCCAACTCGCCAGGAATGTTGTCAAATATTAGTACCGAGATGTTAGGTTGGGTTAGGTTAGGTAATATTACGCTATTGATGTATATAAAAGTTCCACGGAGACGTAGAGGCCATCTCGCCAGGAATGTTGTCAAATATTACCGCCGAGATGTTAGGTTGGGTTAGGTTAGTTTATATTATGTTATTGATGTATATGAAGGTCCCACGGAGACGTAGAGGTCAACTCGCAAGGAATGTTGTCAAATAATAGCGCCGAAAGGTTAGGCTGGGTTATGTAAGATTATATTACGTTATTGATGTATATGAAGGCCCCACGGAGACGTAGAGGCCAACTCGCCAGGAATGTTGTCAAATATTAGTACCGAGATGTTAAGTTGGGTTAGGTTAGGTTATATTACGCTATTGATGTATATAAAAGTTCCACGGAGACGTGGAGGCCAACTCGACAGGAATGTTGTTAAATAATAGCGCCGAAAGGTTAGGTTGGGTTAGTTTAGGTTATATTACGTTATTGATATATGTGAAGGTCCCACGGAGACGTAGATGCCAACTCGCAAGGAATGTTGTCCAATAATAGCGCCGAAAAGTTAGGCTGGGTTATATAAGGTTATATTACGTTATTGATGTATATGAAGTCCCACGGAGACGTAGAGGCCAACTCGCCAGGAATGTTGTCAAATAATAGCGCCGAGAGGTTAGGTTGGGTTATATAAGGTTATATTACGTTATTGATGGATATGAAGGTCTCACGGAGACGTAGAGGCCAACACGCCAGGAATGTTGTCAAATATTACCGCCGAGATGTTAGGTTGGGTTAGGTTAAGTTATATTACGTTATTGATGTATATAAAGGTCCCACGGAAACATAGAGGCCAACAAGCCAGGAATGTTGTAAATTATTACAGCCGAGGTGTTAGGTTGGGTTAGTTTAGGTTATATTACGTTATTGATATATGTGAAGGTCCCACGGAGACGTAGAGGCCAACTCGCCAGGAATGTTGTCAAATAATAGCGCCGAAAGGTTAGGTTGGGTTAGTTTAGGTTATATTACGTTATTGATGTATATAAAAGTCCCACGGAGACGTAGATGCCAACTCGCCAGGAATGTCGTCAAATATTAGTACCGAGATGTTAGGTTGGGTTAGGTTAGGTTATATTACGCTATTGATGTATATAAAAGCCCCACGGAGACGTAGAGGCCAACTCGACAGGAATGTTGTAAAATAATAGTGCCGCGAGGTTGGGTTGGTTTAGGTTAGGTTATATTACGTTATTGATGTATATAAAGGCCCCGCGGAGACGTAGAGGCCAACCCGCCAGGAATGTTGTCAAATAATAGCGCCGAAAGGTTAGGTTGGGTTAGTTTAGGTTATATTACGTTATTGATATATGTGAAGGTCCCACGGACACGTAGATGCCAACTCGCCAGGAATGTTGTCACATAATAGCGCCGAGTGGTTAGGTTGGGTTATATTAGGTTATATTACGTTATTGATGGATATGAGGGTCTCACGGAGACGTAGAGGCCAACTCGCCAGGAATGTTGTCAAATATTACCGCCGAGATGTTAGGTTGGGTCAGGTTATGTTATAATACGTTATTGATTTATATAAAGGGCCAACAGAAACCATGAGGCAAATAAGCAATGAATGTCGTCAAATGTTACCGCCGTGATGTTAGATTGGGTTAGGTTAGGTTATATTACGTTATTGATGTATATAAAAGTCCCACGGAGACATAGAGGTCAACTCGCCAGGAATGTTGTCAAATAATAGCGCCGAGAGGTTAGGTTGTGTTATATAACGTTATATTACGTTATTGATGGATATGAAGGTCTCACGGAGACGTAGAGGCCAACACGCCAGGAATGTTGTCAAATATTACCGCCGAGATGTTAGGTTGGGTTAGGTTAGGTTATATTACGTTATTGATGTATATAAAATTCCCACGGAGACGTAGAGGCCAACTCGCCAGGAATGTTGTCAAATATTAGAACCGAGATGTTAGGTTGGGTTAGGTTAAGTTATATTACGTTATTGATGTATATAAAGGTCTCACGGAGACGTAAAGGCCAACTCGCCAGGAATGTTGTCAAATATTACCGCCGAGAAGATAGGTTGGGTTAGGTTAGGTTATATTACGTTATTGATGTATATGGAGGCCCCACGGAGACGTAGAGGCCAACTCGCAAGGAATGTTGTCAAATAATAGCGCCGAAAGGTTAGGCTGGGTTATGTAAGGTTATATTATGTTATTGATGTGTGTGAAGGTCCCACGGAGAGGTAAAATCCAACTCGCCAGGAATGTTGTCAAATATTAGTACCGAGATGTTAGGTTGGGTTAGGTTAGGTAATATTACGCTATTGATGTATATAAAAGTTCCACGGAGACGTAGGGGCCATCTCGCCAGGAATGTTGTCAAATATTACCGCCGAGATGTTAGGTTGGGTTAGGTTAGGTTATATTACGTTATTGATGTATATAAAGGTCCCACGGAAACCATGCGGCCAATAAGCCAGGAATGTCGCCAAATATTACCGCCGTGATGTTAGATTGGGTTAGGTTAGGTTATATTACGTTATTGATGTATATAAAAGTCCCACGGAGACGTAGAGGCCAACTCGACAGGAATGTGTTCAAATATTACCGCCGAGATGATAGGTTGCGTTAGGTTAGGTAACATTACGTTATTGATGTATATGAAGGTCCCACGGAGACGTAGGTGCCAACTCGCCAGGAATGTTGTCAAATATTACCGCCGAGATGTTAGGTTGGGTTAGGTTAGGTTATATTATGTTATTGATGTATATGAAGGTCCCACGGAGACGTAGAGGTCAACTCGCAAGGAATGTTGTCAAATAATAGCGCCGAAAGGTTAGGCTGGGTTATGTAAGGTTATATTACGTTATTGATGTATATGAAGGACCCACGGAGACGTAGAGGCCAACTCGCCAGGAATGTTGTCAAATATTACCGCCGAGATGTTATTGTGGGTTAGGTTAGGTTATATTACGTTATTGATGTATATAAAATTCCCACGGAGACGTAGAGGCCAACACGCCAGGAATGTTGTCAATATTAGTACCAAGATGTTAGGTTGGGTTAGGTTAGGTTATATTACGTTATTGATGTACATAAAATTCCGACGGAGACGTAGAGGCCAACACACCAGGAATGTTGTGAAATTTTAGTACCGAGATGTTAGGTTGGGTTAGGTTACGTTATATTACGTTATTGACGTATATAATGGTCCCACGGGAACATAGAGGCCAACAAGCCAGGAATGTTGTCAAATATTACAGCCGAGAGGTTACGTTGGGTTATTTTAGTTTAAATTACGTTATTGATATATGTGAAGGTCCCACGGAGACGTAGAGGCCAACTCGCCAGGAATGTGGTCAAATAATAGCGCCGAAAGGTTAGGTTGGGTGAGGTTAGGCTATATTACGTTATTGATGTATATGGAGGCCCCACGGAGACGTAGAGGCCAACTCGCAAGGAATGTTGTCAAATAATAGCGCCGAAAGGTTAGGCTGGGTTATGTAAGGTTATATTACGTTATTGATATATGTGAAGGTCCCACGGAGACGTAGAGGCCAACTCGCCAGGAATGTTGTCAAATAATAGCGCCGAAAGATTAGGTTGGGTTAGGTTAGGTTATATTACGTTATTGATGTATATGAAGTTTCACGGAGACGTAGAGCCCAACTTGCCAGGAATGTTGTCAAATAATACCGGCGAATGGTTAGGTTGGGTTAGGTTAGGTTATATTACGTTATTGATGTATATAAAGGTCCCACGGAGACGTAGAGTCCAGCTCGCCAGGAATGTTGTAAAATATTACCGCCGAGATGTTAGGTTGGGTTAGGTTAGGTTATATTACGTTATTGATGTATATAAAATTCCCACGGAGACGTAGAGGCCAACTCGCCAGGAATGTTGTCAAATATTAGTACCGAGATGTTAGGTTGGGATAGGTTAGGTTACATTACGCTACTGATGTATATAAAAGTTCCACGGAGACGTAGAGGCCAACCCGCCAGGAATGTTGTCAAATAATAGTGCCGAGAGGTTGGGTTGGTTTAGGTTAGGTTATATTACGTTATTTATGTATATAAAGGCCCCGCGGAGACGTAGAGGCCAACCCGCCAGGAATGTTGTCAAATAATAGCGCCGAAAGGTTAGGTTGGGTTAGTTTAGGTTATATTACGTTATTGATATATGTGAAGGTCCCACGGACACGTAGATGCCAACTCGCCAGGAATGTTGTCACATAATAGCGCCGAGTGGTTAGGTTGGGTTATATTAGGTTATATTACGTTATTGATGGATATGAGGGTCTCACGGAGACGTAGAGGCCAACTCGCCAGGAATGTTGTCAAATATTACCGCCGAGATGTTAGGTTGGGTTTGGTTAGGTTATAATACGTTATTGATTTATATAAAGGTCCAACAGAAACCATGAGGCAAATAAGCAATGAATGTCGTCAAATGTCACCGCCGTGATGTTAGATTGGGTTAGGTTAGGTTATATTACGTTATTGATGTATATAAAAGTCCCACGGAGACGTAGAGGTCAACTCGCCAGGAATGTTGTCAAATAATAGCGCCGAGAGGTTAGGTTGTGTTACATAAGGTTATATTACGTTATTGATGGATATGAAGGTCTCACGGAGACGTAGAGGCCAACACGCCAGGAATGTTGTCAAATATTACCGCCGAGATGTTAGGTTGGGTTAGGTTAAGTTATATTACGTTATTGATGTATATAAAGGTCCCACGGAAACATAGAGGCCAACAAGCCAGGAATGTTGTCAAATATTACAGCCGAGATGTTACGTTGGGTTATTTTAGGTTAAATTACGTTATTGATGTATATAAAAGTCCCACGGAGACGTAGAGGCCAACTCGCCAGGAATGTTGAGACATAATAGCGCCGAGTGGATAGGTTGGGTTATATTAGGCTATATTACGTTATTGATGGATATGAAGGTCTCACGGAGACGTAAAGGCCAACTCGCCAGGAATGTTGTCAAATATTACCGCCGAGATGTTAGGTTGGGTTAGGTTAAGTTATATTACGTTATTGATGTATATAAAGGTCCCACGGAAACATAGAGGCCAACAAGCCAGGAATGTTGTCAAATATTACAGCCGAGATGTTAGGTTGGGTTAGGTTAGGTTATATTACGTTATTGATGTATATAAAATTCCCACGGAGACGTAGAGGCCAACTCGCCAGGAATGTTGTCAAATATTAGAATCGAGATGTTAGGTTGGGATAGGTTAGGTTACATTACGCTATTGATGTATATAAAAGTTCCACGGAGACGTAGAGGCCAACCCGCCAGGAATGTTGTCAAATATTACCGCCAAGATGTTAGGTTGGGTTAGGTTAGGTTATATTACGTTATTGATGTATATAAAATTCCCACGGAGACGTAGAGGCAAACTCGCCAGGAATGTTGTCAAATATTAGTACCGAGATGTTAGGTTGGGATAGGTTAGGTTACATTACGCTACTGATGTATATAAAAGTTCCACGGAGACGTAGAGGCCAACCCGCCAGGAATATTGTCAAATTTTACCGCCGAAAGGTCAGGCTGGGTTATCTAAGGTTATATTACGTTATTGATGTATGTGAAGGTCCCACGGAGACGTAGAGGCCAACTCGCCAGGAATGTTGTCAAATATTAGTACCGAGATGTTAGGTTGGGTTAGGTTAGGTAATATTACGCTATTGATGTATATAAAAGTTCCACGGAGACGTAGAGGCCATCTCGCCAGGAATGTTGTCAAACATTACCGCCGAGATGTTAGGTTGGGTTAGGTTAGGTTATATTACGTTATTGTTGTATATAAAGTTCCCACGGAAACCATGAGGCCAATAAGCCAGGAATGTCGTCAAATATTACCGCCGTGATGTTAGATTGGGTTAGGTTAGGTTATAATACGTTATTGATGTATATAAAAGTCCCACGGAGACGTAGAGGCCAACTCGACAGGAATGTGTTCTAATATTACCGCCGAGATGATAGGTTGCGTTAGGTTAGGTAATATTACGTTATTGATGTATATGAAGGTCCCACGGAGACGTAGGTGCCAACTCGCCAGGAATGTTGTCAAATATTACCGCCGAGATGTTAGGTTGGGTTAGGTTAGGTTATATTACGTTATTGATGTATATGAAGGTCCCACGGAGTCGTAGAGGCCAACTCGCCAGGAATGTTGTCAAATAATAGCGCCGAAAGGTTAGGTTGGGTTAGTTTAGGTTATATTACGTTATTGATGTATATAAAAGTCCCACGGAGACGTAGATGCCAACTCGCCAGGAATGTTGTCAAATATTAGTACCGAGATGTTAGGTTGGGTTAGGTTAGGTTATATTACGCTATTGATGTATATAAAAGCCCCACGGAGACGTAGAGGCCAACTCGACAGGAATGTTGTCAAATAATAGTGTCGAGAGGTTGGGTTGGTTTAGGTTAGGTTATATTACGTTATTGATGTATATAAAGGCCCCGCGGAAACGTAGAGGCCAACCCGCCAGGAATGTTGTCAAATAATAGCGCCGAAAGGTTAGGTTGGGTTAGTTTAGGTTATATTACGTTATTGATATATGTGAAGGTCCCACGGACACGTAGATGCCAACTCGCCAGGAATGTTGTCACATAATAGCGCCGAGTGGTTAGGTTGGGTTATATTAGGTTATATTACGTTATTGATGGATATGAGGGTCTCACGGAGACGTAGAGGCCAACTCGCCAGGAATGTTGTCAAATATTACCGTCGAGAAGATAGGTTGGGTTAGGTTAGGTTATATTACGTTATTGATGTATATGGAGGCCCCACGGAGACGTAGAGGCCAACTCGCAAGGAATGTTGTCAAATAATAGCGCCGAAAGGTTAGGCTGGGTTATGTAAGGTTATATTACGTTATTGATGTATATGAAGGCCCCACGGAGACGTAGAGGCCAACTCGCCAGGAATGTTGTCAAATATTACCGCCGAGATGTTAGGTTGGGTTAGGTTAGGTTATATTACGTTATTGATGTATATAAAATTCCCACGGAGACGTAGAGGCCAACTCGCCAGGAATGTTGTCAAATATTATTACCGAGATGTTAGGTTGGGATAGGTTAGGTTACATTACGCTACTGATGTATATAAAAGTTCCACGGAGACGTAGAGGCCAACTCGACAGGAATGTGTTCAAATATTACCGCTGAGATGACAGGTTGCGTTAGGTTAGGTAATATTACGTTATTGATGTATATGAAGGTCCCACGGAGACGTAGGTGCCAACTCGCCAGGAATGTTATCAAATATTACTGCCGAGATGATAGGTTCGGTTAGGTTAGGTTATATTACGTTATTGATGTATATGAAGGCCCCACGGAGACGTAGAGGCCAACTCGCCAGGAATGTTGTCAAATATTAGTACCGAGATGTTAGGTTGGGTTAGGTTAGGTTATATTACGTTATTGATGGATATGAAGGTCTCACGGAGACGTAGAGGCCAACACGCCAGGAATGTTGTCAAATATTACCGCCGAGATGTTAGGTTGGGTTAGGTTAAGTTATATTACGTTATTGATGTATATAAAGGTCCCACGGAAACATAGAGGCCAACAAGCCAGGAATGTTGTCAAATATTACAGCCGAGATGTTACGTTGGGTTATTTTAGGTTAAATTACGTTATTGATGTATATAAAAGTCCCACGGAGACGTAGAGGCCAACTCGCCAGGAATGTTGAGACATAATAGCGCCGAGTGGATAGGTTGGGTTATATTATGCTATATTACGTTATTGATGGATATGAAGGTCTCACGGAGACGTAGAGGCCAACTCGCCAGGAATGTTGTCAAATATTAGTACCGAGATGTTAGGTTGCGTTAGGTTAGGTAATATTACGTTATTGATGTATATGAAGGTCCCACGGAGACGTAGGTGCCAACTCGCCAGGAATGTTGTCAAATATTACCGCCGAGATGTTAGGTTGGGTTAGGTTAGGTTATATTATGTTATTGATGTATATAAAGGTCCCAGGGAGACGTAGAGGTCAACTCGCAAGGAATGTTGTCAAATAATAGCGCCAAAAGGTTAGGCTGGGTTATGTAAGGTTATATTACGTTATTGATGTATATGAAGGCCCCACGGAGACGTAGAGGCCAACTCGCCAGGAATGTTGTCAAATATTACCGCCGAGATGTTAGGTTGGGTTAGGTTAGGTTATATTACGTTATTGATGTATATAAAATTCCCACGGAGACGTAGATGCCAACTCGCCAGGAATGTTGTCAAATATTAGTACAAAGATGTTAGGTTGGGATAGGTTAGGTTACATTACGCTACTGATGTATATAAAAGTTCCACGGAGACGTAGAGGCCAACCCGCCAGGAATGTTGTCAAATAATAGCGCCGAAAGGTTAGGTTGGGTTAGTTTAGGTTATATTACGTTATTGATATATGCGAAGGTCCCACGGAGACGTAGAGGCCAACTCGCCAGGAATGTTGAGACATAATAGCGCCGAGTGGATAGGTTGGGTTATATTAGGCTATATTACGTTATTGATGGATATGAAGGTCTCACGGAGACGTAGAGGCCAACTCGCCAGGAATGTTGTCAAATATTAGTACCGAGATGTTAGGTTGCGTTAGGTTAGGTAATATTACGTTATTGATGTATATGAAGGTCCCACAGAGACGTAGGTGCCAACTCGCCAGGAATGTTGTCAAATATTACCGCCGAGATGTTAGGTTGGGTTAGGTTAGGTTATATTATGTTATTGATGTATATAAAGGTCCCAGGGAGACGTAGAGGTCAACTCGCAAGGAATGTTGTCAAATAATAGCGCCAAAAGGTTAGGCTGGGTTATGTAAGGTTATATTACGTTATTGATGTATATGAAGGCCCCACGGAGACGTAGAGGCCAACTCGCCAGGAATGTTGTCAAATTTTACCGCCGAAAGGTTAGGCTGGGTTATGTAAGGTTATATTACGTTATTGATGTATATAAAGTTCCCACGGAAACCATGAGGCCAACAAGCCAGGAATGTCGTCAAATATTACCGCCGTGATGTTAGATTGGTTTAGGTTAGGTTATATTACGTTATTTATGTATATAAAAGTCCCACGGAGACGTAGAGGCCAACTCGACAGGAATGTGTTCAAATATTACCGCTGAGATGACAGGTTGCGTTAGGTTAGGTAATATTACGTTATTGATGTATATGAAGGTCCCACGGAGACGTAGGTGCCAACTCGCCAGGAATGTTGTCAAATATTAGTACGGAGATGTTAGGTTGGGTTAGGTTAGGTTATATTACGCTATTGATGTATATAAAAGTTCCACGGAGACGTAGAGGCCAACTCGCCAGGAATGTTGTCAAATAATAGCGCCGAGAGGTTAGGTTGGGTTATATAAGGTTATATTACGTTATTGATGTATATAAAGGTCCCACGGAAACATAGAGGCCAACAAGCCAGGACGGTTGTCAAATATTACAGCCGAGATGTTACGTTGGGTTATTTTAGGTTAAATTACGTTATTGATGTATATAAAAGTCCCACGGAGACGTAGAGGCCAACTCGCCAGGAATGTTGAGACATAATAGCGCCGAGTGGATAGGTTGGGTTATATTAGGCTATATTACGTTATTGATGGATATGAAGGTCTCACGGAGACGTAAAGGCCAACTCGCCAGGAATGTTGTCAAATATTACCGCCGAGATGATAGGTTCGGTTAGGTTAGGTTATATTACGTTATTGATGTATATGAAGGCCCCACGGAGACGTAGAGGCCAACTCGCCAGGAATGTTGTCAAATACTAGTACCGAGATGTTAGGTTGGGTTAGGTTAGGTTATATTACGCTATTGATGTATATAAAAGTTCCACGGAGACGTAGAGGCCAACTCGACAGGAATGTTGTCAAATAATAGCGCCGAAAGGTTAGGTTGTGTTAGTTTAGGTTATATTACGTTATTGATATATATGAAGGTCCCACGGAGACGTAAAAGCCAACTCGCCAGGAATGTTGTCAAATATTAGTACCGAGATGTTAGGTTGGGTTAGGTTAGGTAATATTACGCTATTGATGTATATAAAAGTTCCACGGAGACGTAGAGGCCATCTCGCCAGGAATGTTGTCAAATATTACCGCCGAGATGTTAGGTTGGGTTAGGTTAGGTTATGTTACGTTATTGATGTATATGAAGGCCCCACGGAGACGTAGAGGCCAACTCGCCAGGAATGTTGTCAAATATTAGTACCGAGATGTTAGGTTGGGTTAGGTTAGGTTATATTACGCTATTGATGTATATAAAAGTTCCACGGAGACGTAGAGGCCAACTCGACAGGAATGTTGTCAAATAATAGCGCCGAAAGGTTAGGTTGGGTTAGTTTAGGTTATATTACGTTATTGATATATATGAATGTCCCACGGAGACGTAAAAGCCAACTCGCCAGGAATGTCGTCAAATATTACCGCCGTGATGTTAGATTGGGTTAGGTTAGGTAATATTACGCTATTGATGTATATAAAAGATCCACGGAGACGTAGAGGCCATCTCGCCAGGAATGTTGTCAAATATTACTGCCGAGATGTTAGGTTGGGTTAGGTTAGGTTATGTTACGTTATTGATGTATATGAAGGCCCCACGGAGACGTAGAGGCCAACTCGCAAGGAATGTTGTCCAATAATAGCGCCGAAAGGTTAGGCTGGGTTATATAAGGTTATATTACGTTATTGATGTATATGAAGGGCCCACGGAGACGTAGAGGCCAACTCGCCAGGAATGTTGTCAAATAATAGCGCCGAGAGGTTAGGTTGGGTTATATAAGGTTATATTACGTTATTGATGGATATGAAGGTCTCACGGAGACGTAGAGGCCAACACGCCAGGAATGTTGTCAAATATTACCGCCGAGATGTTAGGTTGGGTTAGGTTAAGTTATATTACGTTATTGATGTATATAAAGGTCCCACGGAAACATAGAGGCCAACAAGCCAGGAATGTTGTCAAATATTACAGCCGAGATGTTAGGTTGGGTTAGGTTAAGTTATATTACGTTATTGATGTATATAAAGGTCCCACGGAAACATAGAGGCCAACAAGCCAGGAATGTTGTCAAATATTACAGCCGAGATGTTACGTTGGGTTATTTTAGGTTAAATTACGTTATTGATGTATATAAAAGTCCCACGGAGACGTAGAGGCCAACTCGCCAGGAATGTTGAGACATAATAGCGCCGAGTGGATAGGTTGGGTTATATTATGCTATATTACGTTATTGATGGATATGAAGGTCTCACGGAGACGTAGAGGCCAACTCGCCAGGAATGTTGTCAAATATTAGTACCGAGATGTTAGGTTGCGTTAGGTTAGGTAATATTACGTTATTGATGTATATGAAGGTCCCACGGAGACGTAGGTGCCAACTCGCCAGGAATGTTGTCAAATATTACCGCCGAGATGTTAGGTTGGGTTAGGTTAGGTTATATTATGTTATTGATGTATATAAAGGTCCCAGGGAGACGTAGAGGTCAACTCGCAAGGAATGTTGTCAAATAATAGCGCCAAAAGGTTAGGCTGGGTTATGTAAGGTTATATTACGTTATTGATGTATATGAAGGCCCCACGGAGACGTAGAGGCCAACTCGCCAGGAATGTTGTCAAATATTACCGCCGAGATGTTAGGTTGGGTTAGGTTAGGTTATATTACGTTATTGATGTATATAAAATTCCCACGGAGACGTAGATGCCAACTCGCCAGGAATGTTGTCAAATATTAGTACAAAGATGTTAGGTTGGGATAGGTTAGGTTACATTACGCTACTGATGTATATAAAAGTTCCACGGAGACGTAGAGGCCAACCCGCCAGGAATGTTGTCAAATAATAGCGCCGAAAGGTTAGGTTGGGTTAGTTTAGGTTATATTACGTTATTGATATATGCGAAGGTCCCACGGAGACGTAGAGGCCAACTCGCCAGGAATGTTGAGACATAATAGCGCCGAGTGGATAGGTTGGGTTATATTAGGCTATATTACGTTATTGATGGATATGAAGGTCTCACGGAGACGTAGAGGCCAACTCGCCAGGAATGTTGTCAAATATTAGTACCGAGATGTTAGGTTGCGTTAGGTTAGGTAATATTACGTTATTGATGTATATGAAGGTCCCACGGAGACGTAGGTGCCAACTCGCCAGGAATGTTGTCAAATATTACCGCCGAGATGTTAGGTTGGGTTAGGTTAGGTTATATTATGTTATTGATGTATATAAAGGTCCCAGGGAGACGTAGAGGTCAACTCGCAAGGAATGTTGTCAAATAATAGCGCCAAAAGGTTAGGCTGGGTTATGTAAGGTTATATTACGTTATTGATGTATATGAAGGCCCCACGGAGACGTAGAGGCCAACTCGCCAGGAATGTTGTCAAATTTTACCGCCGAAAGGTTAGGCTGGGTTATGTAAGGTTATATTACGTTATTGATGTATATAAAGTTCCCACGGAAACCATGAGGCCAACAAGCCAGGAATGTCGTCAAATATTACCGCCGTGATGTTAGATTGGTTTAGGTTAGGTTATATTACGTTATTTATGTATATAAAAGTCCCACGGAGACGTAGAGGCCAACTCGACAGGAATGTGTTCAAATATTACCGCTGAGATGACAGGTTGCGTTAGGTTAGGTAATATTACGTTATTGATGTATATGAAGGTCCCACGGAGACGTAGGTGCCAACTCGCCAGGAATGTTGTCAAATATTAGTACGGAGATGTTAGGTTGGGTTAGGTTAGGTTATATTACGCTATTGATGTATATAAAAGTTCCACGGAGACGTAGAGGCCAACTCGCCAGGAATGTTGTCAAATAATAGCGCCGAGAGGTTAGGTTGGGTTATATAAGGTTATATTACGTTATTGATGTATATAAAGGTCCCACGGAAACATAGAGGCCAACAAGCCAGGACGGTTGTCAAATATTACAGCCGAGATGTTACGTTGGGTTATTTTAGGTTAAATTACGTTATTGATGTATATAAAAGTCCCACGGAGACGTAGAGGCCAACTCGCCAGGAATGTTGAGACATAATAGCGCCGAGTGGATAGGTTGGGTTATATTAGGCTATATTACGTTATTGATGGATATGAAGGTCTCACGGAGACGTAAAGGCCAACTCGCCAGGAATGTTGTCAAATATTACCGCCGAGATGATAGGTTCGGTTAGGTTAGGTTATATTACGTTATTGATGTATATGAAGGCCCCACGGAGACGTAGAGGCCAACTCGCCAGGAATGTTGTCAAATACTAGTACCGAGATGTTAGGTTGGGTTAGGTTAGGTTATATTACGCTATTGATGTATATAAAAGTTCCACGGAGACGTAGAGGCCAACTCGACAGGAATGTTGTCAAATAATAGCGCCGAAAGGTTAGGTTGTGTTAGTTTAGGTTATATTACGTTATTGATATATATGAAGGTCCCACGGAGACGTAAAAGCCAACTCGCCAGGAATGTTGTCAAATATTAGTACCGAGATGTTAGGTTGGGTTAGGTTAGGTAATATTACGCTATTGATGTATATAAAAGTTCCACGGAGACGTAGAGGCCATCTCGCCAGGAATGTTGTCAAATATTACCGCCGAGATGTTAGGTTGGGTTAGGTTAGGTTATGTTACGTTATTGATGTATATGAAGGCCCCACGGAGACGTAGAGGCCAACTCGCCAGGAATGTTGTCAAATATTAGTACCGAGATGTTAGGTTGGGTTAGGTTAGGTTATATTACGCTATTGATGTATATAAAAGTTCCACGGAGACGTAGAGGCCAACTCGACAGGAATGTTGTCAAATAATAGCGCCGAAAGGTTAGGTTGGGTTAGTTTAGGTTATATTACGTTATTGATATATATGAATGTCCCACGGAGACGTAAAAGCCAACTCGCCAGGAATGTCGTCAAATATTACCGCCGTGATGTTAGATTGGGTTAGGTTAGGTAATATTACGCTATTGATGTATATAAAAGATCCACGGAGACGTAGAGGCCATCTCGCCAGGAATGTTGTCAAATATTACTGCCGAGATGTTAGGTTGGGTTAGGTTAGGTTATGTTACGTTATTGATGTATATGAAGGCCCCACGGAGACGTAGAGGCCAACTCGCAAGGAATGTTGTCCAATAATAGCGCCGAAAGGTTAGGCTGGGTTATATAAGGTTATATTACGTTATTGATGTATATGAAGGGCCCACGGAGACGTAGAGGCCAACTCGCCAGGAATGTTGTCAAATAATAGCGCCGAGAGGTTAGGTTGGGTTATATAAGGTTATATGACGTTATTGATGGATATGAAGGTCTCACGGAGACGTAGAGGCCAACACGCCAGGAATGTTGTCAAATATTACCGCCGAGATGTTAGGTTGGGTTAGGTTAAGTTATATTACGTTATTGATGTATATAAAGGTCCCACGGAAACATAGAGGCCAACAAGCCAGGAATGTTGTCAAATATTACAGCCGAGATGTTACGTTGGGTTATTTTAGGTTAAATTACGTTATTGATGTATATAAAAGTCCCACGGAGACGTAGAGGCCAACTCGCCAGGAATGTTGAGACATAATAGCGCCGAGTGGATAGGTTGGGTTATATTAGGCTATATTACGTTATTGATGGATATGAAGGTCTCACGGAGACGTAAAGGCCAACTCGCCAGGAATGTTGTCAAATATTACCGCCGAGATGATAGGTTCGGTTAGGTTAGGTTATATTACGTTATTGATGTATATGAAGGCCCCACGGAGACGTAGAGGCCAACTCGCCAGGAATGTTGTCAAATATTAGTACCGAGATGTTAGGTTGGGTTAGGTTAGGTTATATTACGCTCTTGATGTATATAAAAGTTCCACGGAGACGTAGAGGCCAACTCGACAGGAATGTTGTCAAATAATAGCGCCGAAAGGTTAGGTTGGGTTAGTTTAGGTTATATTACGTTATTGATATATATGAAGGTCCCACGGAGACGTAAAAGCCAACTCGCCAGCAATGTTGTCAAATATTAGTACCGAGATGTTAGGTTGGGTTAGGTTAGGTAATATTACGCTATTGATGTATATAAAAGTTCCACGGAGACGTAGAGGCCATCTCGCCAGGAATGTTGTCAAATATTACCGCTGAGATGTTTGGTTGGGTTAGGTTAGGTTATGTTACGTTATTGATGTATATGAAGGCCCCACGGAGACGTAGAGGCCAACTCGCAAGGAATGTTGTCCAATAATAGCGCCGATAGGTTAGGCTGGGTTATATAAGGTTATATTACGTTATTGATGTATATGAAGGTCCCACGGAGACGTAGAGGCCAACTCGCCAGGAATGTTGTCAAATAACAGCGCCGAGAGGTTAGGTTGGGTTAGGTTAAGTTATATTACGTTATTGATGTATATAAAGGTCCCACGGAAACATAGAGGCCAACAAGCCAGGAATGTTGTAAATTATTACAGCCGAGATGTTAGGTTGGGTTAGTTTAGGTTATATTACGTTATTGATATATGTGAAGGTCCCACGGAGACGTAGAGTCCAACTCGCCAGGAATGTTGTCAAATAATAGCGCCGAAAGGTTACGTTGGGTTAGGTTAGGTTATATTACGTTATTGATGTATATAAAAGTCCCACGGAGACGTAGATGCCAACTCGCCAGGAATGTCGTCAAATATTACCGCCGTGATGTTAGATTGGGTTAGGTTAGGTTATATTACGTTATTTATGTATATAAAAGTCCCACGGAGACGTAGAGGCCAACCCGCCAGGAATGTTGTCAAATAATAGCGCCGAAAGGTTAGGTTGGGTTACTTTAGGTTACATTACGTTATTGATATATGTGAAGGTCCCACGGACACGTAGATGCCAACTCGCCAGGAATGTTGTCACATAATAGCGCCGAGTGGTTAGGTTGGGTTATATTAGGTTATATTACGTTATTGATGGATATGAGGGTCTCACGGAGACGTAGAGGCCAACTCGCCAGGAATGTTGTCAAATATTACCGCCGAGATGTTAGGTTGGGTTAGGTTAGGTTATAATACGTTATTGATTTATATAAAGGTCCAACAGAAACCATGAGGCAAATAAGCAATGAATGTCGTCAAATGTTACCGCCGTGATGTTAGATTGGGTTAGGTTAGGTTATATTACGTTATTGATGTATATAAAAGTCCCACGGAGACGTAGAGGTCAACTCGCCAGGAATGTTGTCAAATAATAGCTCCGAGAGGTTAGGCTGTGTTATATAAGGTTATATTACGTTATTGATGGATATGAATGTCTCACGGAGACGTAGAGGCCAACACGCCAGGAATGTTGTTAAATATTACCGCCGAGATGTTAGGTTGGGTTAGGTTAAGTTATATTACGTTATTGATGTATATAAAGGTCCCACGGAAACATAGAGGCCAACTCGCCAGGAATGTTGTCAAATATTACCGCCGAAAGGTTACGTTGGGTTAGGTTAGGTTATATTACGTTATTGATGTATATAAAAGTCCCACGGGGACGTAGATGCCAACTCGCCAGGAATGTTGTCAAATATTAGTACCGAGATGTTAGGTTGGGATAGGTTAGGTTACATTACGCTATTGATGTATATAAAAGTTCCACGGAGACGTAGAGGCCAACCCGCCAGGAATTTTGTCAAATAATAGCGCCGAAAGGTTAGGTTGGGTTAGTTTAGGTTATATTACGTTATTGATATATGCGATGGTCCCACGGAGACGTAGAGGCCAACTCGCCAGGAATGTTGAGACATAATAGCGCCGAGTGGTTAGTTTGGGTTATATTAGGCTATATTACGTTATTGATGGATATGAAGGCCTGACGGAGACGTAAAGGCCAACTCGCCAGGAATGTTGTCAAATTTTACCGCCGAGAAGATAGGTTGGGTTAGGTTAGGTTATATTACGTTATTGATGTATATGGAGGCCCCACGGAGACGTAGAGGCCAACTCGCAAGGAATGTTGTCAAATAATAGCGCCGAAAGGTTAGGCTGGGTTATGTAAGGTTATATTACGTTATTGATGTGTGTGAAGGTACCACGGAGAGGTAAAATCCAACTCGCCAGGAATGTTGTCAAATATTAGTACCGAGATGTTAGGTTGGGTTAGGTTAGGTAATATTACGCTATTGATGTATATAAAAGTTCCACGGAGACGTAGGGGCCATCTCGCCAGGAATGTTGTCAAATATTACCGCCGAGATGTTAGGTTGGGTTAGGTTAGGTTATATTACGTTATTGATGTATATAAAGGTCCCACGGAGACGTAGAGTCCAGCTCGCCAGGAATGTTGTCAAATAATAGCGCCGATAGGTTAGGCTGGGTTATGTAAGGTTATATTACGTTATTGATGTGTGTGAAGGTACCACGGAGAGGTAAAATCCAACTCGCCAGGAATGTTGTCAAATATTAGTACCGAGATGTTAGGTTGGGTTAGGTTAGGTAATATTACGCTATTGATGTATATAAAAGTTCCACGGAGACGTAGAGGCCATCTCGCCAGGAATGTTGTCAAATATTACCGCCGAGATGTTAGGTTGGGTTAGGTTAGGTTATATTACGTTATTGATGTATATAAAGGTCCCACGGAGACGTAGAGTCCAGCTCGCCAGGAATGTTGTAAAATATTACCGCCGTGATGTTAGGTTGGGTTAGGTTAGGTTATATTACGTTATTGATGTATATAAAATTCCCACGGAGACGTAGAGGCCAACTCGCCAGGAATGTTGTCAAATATTAGAACCGAGATGTTAGGTTGGGTTAGGTTAAGTTATATTACGTTATTGATGTATATAAAGGTCCCACGGAAACATAGAGGCCAACAAGCCAGGAATGTTGTCAAATATTACAGCCGAGATGTTACGTTGGGTTATTTTAGGTTAAATTACGTTATTGATGTATATAAAAGTCCCACGGAGACGTAGAGGCCAACTCGCCAGGAATGTTGAGACATAATAGCGCCGAGCGGATAGGTTGGGTTATATTAGGCTATATTACGTTATTGATGGATATGAAGGTCTCACGGAGACGTAAAGGCCAACTCGCCAGGAATGTTGTCAAATATTAGTACCGAGATGTTAGGTTGGGTTAGGTTAGGTTATATTACGCTATTGATGTATATAAAAGTTCCACGGAGACGTAGAGGCCAACTCGACAGGAATGTTGTCAAATAATAGCGCCGAAAGGTTAGGTTGGGTTAGTTTAGGTTATATTACGTTATTGATATATATGAAGGTCCCACGGAGACGTAAAAGCCAACTCGCCAGGAATGTTGTCAAATATTAGTACCGAGATGTTAGGTTGGGTTAGGTTAGGTAATATTACGCTATTGATGTATATAAAAGTTCCACGGAGACGTAGAGGCCATCTCGCCAGGAATGTTGTCAAATATTACCGCCGAGATGTTAGGTTGGGTTAGGTTAGGTTATGTTACGTTATTGATGTATAAGAAGGCCCCACGGAGACGTAGAGGCCAACTCGCAAGGAATGTTGTCCAATAATAGCGCCGATAGGTTAGGTTGGGTTACTTTAGGTTATATTACGTTATTGATATATGTGAAGGTCCCACGGACACGTAGATGCCAACTCGCCAGGAATGTTGTCACATAATAGCGCCGAGTGGTTAGGTTGGGTTATATTAGGTTATATTACGTTATTGATGGATATGAAGGTCTCACGGAGACGTAGAGGCCAACTCGCCAGGAATGTTGTCAAATATTACCGCCGAGATGTTAGGTTGGGTTAGGTTAGGTTATAATACGTTATTGATTTATATAAAGGTCCAACAGAAACATAGAGGCCAACTAGCCAGGAATGTTGTCAAATATTACCGCCGTGATGTTAGGTTTCGTTAGGTTAGGTTATATTACGTTATTGATGTATATAAAGGTCCCACGGAAACCATGAGGCCAATAAGCCAGGAATGTCGTCAAATATTACCGCCGTGATGTTAGATTGGGTTAGGTTAGGTTATAATACGTTATTGATGTATATAAAAGTCCCACGGAGGCGTAGAGGCCAACTCGACAGGAATGTGTTCAAATATTACCGCCGAGATGATAGGTTGCGTTAGGTTAGGTAATATTACGTTATTGATGAATATGAAGGTCCCACGGAGACGTAGGTGCCAACTCTTCAGGAATGTTGTCAAACATTACCGCCGAGATGTTAGGTTGGGTTAGGTTAGGTTATATTACGTTACTGATGTATATGAAGGTCCCACGGAGACGTTGAGGCCAACTCGCAAGGAATGTTCTCAAATAATAGCGCCGAAAGGTTAGGCTGGGTTATGTAAGGTTATATTACGTTATTGATGTATATGAAGGCCCCACGGAGACGCAGAGGCCAACTTGCCAGGAATGTTGTCAAATAATACCGGCGAATGGTTAGGTTGGGTTAGGGTAGGTTATATTACGTTATTGATGTATATAAAGGTCCCACGGAGACGTAGAGTCCAGCTCGCCAGGAATGTTGTAAAATATTACCGCCGAGATGTTAGGTTGGGTTAGGTTAGGTTATATTACGTTATTGATGTATATAAAATTCCCACGGAGACGTAGAGGCCAACCCGCCAGGAATGTTGTCAAATAATAGCGCCGAAAGGTTAGGTTGGGTTAGTTTAGGTTATATTACGTTATTGATATATGCGAAGGTCCCACGGAGACGTAGAGGCCAACTCGCCAGGAATGTTGAGACATAATAGCGCCGAGTGGTTAGTTTGGGTTATATTATGCTATATTACGTTATTGATGGATATGAAGGTCTCACGGTGACGTAAAGGCCCACTCGCCAGGAATGTTGTCAAATTTTACCGCCGAGAAGATAGGTTGGGTTAGGTTAGGTTATATTACGTTATTGATGTATGTGAAGGTCCCACGGAGACGTAGAGGCCAACTCGCCAGGAATGTTGTCAAATATTAGTACCGAGATGTTAGGTTGGGTTAGGTTAGGTAATATTACGCTATTGATGTATATAAAAGTTCCACGGAGACGTAGAGGCCATCTCGCCAGGAATGTTGTCAAATATTACCGCCGAGATGTTAGGTTGGGTTAGGTTAGGTTATATTACGTTATTGATGTGTGTGAAGGTACCACGGAGAGGTAAAATCCAACTCGCCAGGAATGTTGTCAAATACTAGTACCGAGATGTTAGTTTGGGTTAGGTTAGGTAATATTACGCTATTGATGTATATAAAAGTTCCACGGAGACGTAGAGGCCATCTCGCCAGGAATGTTGTCAAATATTACCGCCGAGATGTTAGGTTGGGTTAGGTTAGGTTATATTACGTTATTGATGTATATAAAGGTCCCACGGAGACGTAGAGTCCAGCTCGCCAGGAATGTTGTAAAATATTACCGCCGAGATGTTAGGTTGGGTTAGGTTAGGTTATATTACGTTATTGATGTATACAAAATTCCCACGGAGACGTAGAGGCCAACTCGCCAGGAATGTTGTCAAATATTAGAACCGAGATGTTAGGTTGGGATAGGTTAGGTTACATTACGCTACTGATGTATATAAAAGTTCCACGGAGACGTAGAGGCCAACCCGCCAGGAATGTTGTCAAATAATAGCGCCGAAAGGTTAGGTTGGGTTAGTTTAGGTTATATTACGTTATTGATATATGCGAAGGTCCCACGGAGACGTAGAGGTCAACTCGCCAGGAATGTTGTCAAATAATAGCGCCGAGAGGTTAGGTTGTGTTATATAAGGTTATATTACGTTATTGATGGATATGAAGGTGTCACGGAGACGTAGAGGCCAACACGCCAGGAATGTTGTCAAATATTACCGCCGAGATGTTAGGTTGGGTTAGGTTAAGTTATATTACGTTATTGATGTATATAAAGGTCCCACGGAAACATAGAGGCCAACAAGCCAGGAATGTTGTCAAATATTACCGCCGAGATGATAGGTTGGGTTAGGTTAGGTTATATTACGTTATTGATATATGTGAAGGTCCCACGGAGACGTAGAGGCCAACTCGCCAGGAATGTTGTCAAATAATAGCGCCGAAAGGTTAGGTTGGGTTAGTTTAGGTTATATTACGTTATTGATGTATATAAAAGTCCCAGGGAGACGTAGATGCCAACTCGCCAGGAATGTTGTCAAATATTAGTACCGAGATGTTAGGTTGGGTTAGGTTAGGTTATATTACGCTATTGATGTATATAAAAGCCCCACGGAGACGTAGAGGCCAACTCGACAGGAATGTTGTCAAATAATAGTGCCGAGAGGTTGGGTTGGTTTAGGTTAGGTTATATTACGTTATTGATGTATATAAAGGCCCCGCGGACACGTAGAGGCCAACCCGCCAGGAATGTTGTCAAATAATAGCGCCGAAAGGTTAGGTTGGGTTAGTTTAGGTTATATTACGTTATTGATGTATATGGAGACCCCACGGAGACGTAGAGGCCAACTCGCAAGGAATGTTGTCAAATAATAGCGCCGAAAGGTTAGGCTGGGTTATGTAAGGTTATATTACGTTATTGATATATGTGAAGGTCCCACGGAGACGTAGAGTCCAGCTCGCCAGGAATGTTGTAAAATATTACCGCCGAGATGTTAGGTTGGGTTAGGTTAGGTTATATTACGTTATTGATGTATATAAAATTCCCACGGAGACGTAGAGGCCAACTCGCCAGGAATGTTGTCAAATATTAGAACCGAGATGTTAGGTTGGGATAGGTTAGGTTACATTACGCTATTGATGTATATAAAAGTTCCACGGAGACGTAGATGCCAACCCGCCAGGAATGTTGTCAAATATTACCGCCGAGATGTTAGGTTGGGTTAGGTTAGGTTATATTACGTTATTGATGTATATAAAATTCCCACGGAGACGTAGAGGCCAACTCGCCAGGAATGTTGTCAAATATTAGTACCGAGATGTTAGGTTGGGATAGGTTAGGTTACATTACGCTACTGATGTATATAAAAGTTCCACGGAGACGTAGAGGCCAACCCGCCAGGAATGTTGTCAAATATTACAGCCGAGATGTTACGTTGGGTTATTTTAGGTTAAATTACGTTATTGATGTATATAAAAGTCCCACGGAGACGTAGAGGCCAACTCGCCAGGAATGTTGAGACATAATAGCGCCGAGTGGTTAGGTTGGGTTATATTAGGCTATATTACGTTATTGATGGATATGAAGGTCTCGTGGAGACGTAAAGGCCAACTCGCCAGGAATGTTGTCAAATATTACCGCCGAGATGATAGGTTGGGTTAGGTTAGGTTATATTACGTTATTGATGTATACGAAGGCCCCACGGGGACGTGGAGGCCAACTCGCCAGGAATGTTGTCAAATATTAGTACCGAGATGTTAGGTTGGGTTAGGTTAGGTTATATTACGCTATTGATGTATATAAAGGTTCCACGGAGACGTAGATGCCAACCCGCCAGGAATGTTGTCAAATATTACCGCCGAGATGTTAGGTTGGGTTAGGTTAGGTTATATTACGTTATTGATGTATATAAAATTCCCACGGAGACGTAGAGGCCAACTCGCAAGGAATGTTGTCAAATAATAGCGCCGAAAGGTTAGGCTGGGTTATGTAAGGTTATATTACGTTATTGATGTGTGTGAAGGTACCACGGAGAGGTAAAATCCAACTCGCCAGGAATGTTGTCAAATACTAGTACCGAGATGTTAGGTTGGGTTAGGTTAGGTAATATTACGCTATTGATGTATATAAAAGTTCCACGGAGACGTAGAGGCCATCTCGCCAGGAATGTTGTCAAATATTAGAACCGAGATGTTAGGTTGGGATAGGTTAGGTTACATTACGCTATTGATGTATATAAAATTCCCACGGAGACGTAGAGGCCAACTCGCCAGGAATGTTGTCAAATATTAGTACCGAGATGTTAGGTTGGGATAGGTTAGGTTACATTACGCTACTGATGTATATAAAAGTTCCACGGAGACGTAGAGGCCAACCCGCCAGGAATGTTGTCAAATATTACAGCCGAGATGTTACGTTGGGTTATTTTAGGTTAAATTACGTTATTGATGTATATAAAAGTCCCACGGAGACGTAGAGGCCAACTCGCCAGGAATGTTGAGACATAATAGCGCCGAGTGGTTAGGTTGGGTTATATTAGGCTATATTACGTTATTGATGGATATGAAGGTCTCGTGGAGACGTAAAGGCCAACTCGCCAGGAATGTTGTCAAATATTACCGCCGAGATGATAGGTTGGGTTAGGTTAGGTTATATTACGTTATTGATGTATACGAAGGCCCCACGGGGACGTGGAGGCCAACTCGCCAGGAATGTTGTCAAATATTAGTACCGAGATGTTAGGTTGGGTTAGGTTAGGTTATATTACGCTATTGATGTATATAAAGGTTCCACGGAGACGTAGATGCCAACCCGCCAGGAATGTTGTCAAATATTACCGCCGAGATGTTAGGTTGGGTTAGGTTAGGTTATATTACGTTATTGATGTATATAAAATTCCCACGGAGACGTAGAGGCCAACTCGCAAGGAATGTTGTCAAATAATAGCGCCGAAAGGTTAGGCTGGGTTATGTAAGGTTATATTACGTTATTGATGTGTGTGAAGGTACCACGGAGAGGTAAAATCCAACTCGCCAGGAATGTTGTCAAATACTAGTACCGAGATGTTAGGTTGGGTTAGGTTAGGTAATATTACGCTATTGATGTATATAAAAGTTCCACGGAGACGTAGAGGCCATCTCGCCAGGAATGTTGTCAAATATTAGAACCGAGATGTTAGGTTGGGATAGGTTAGGTTACATTACGCTATTGATGTATATAAAATTCCCACGGAGACGTAGAGGCCAACTCGCCAGGAATGTTGTCAAATATTAGTACCGAGATGTTAGGTTGGGATAGGTTAGGTTACATTACGCTACTGATGTATATAAAAGTTCCACGGAGACGTAGAGGCCAACCCGCCAGGAATGTTGTCAAATATTACAGCCGAGATGTTACGTTGGGTTATTTTAGGTTAAATTACGTTATTGATGTATATAAAAGTCCCACGGAGACGTAGAGGCCAACTCGCCAGGAATGTTGAGACATAATAGCGCCGAGTGGTTAGGTTGGGTTATATTAGGCTATATTACGTTATTGATGGATATGAAGGTCTCGTGGAGACGTAAAGGCCAACTCGCCAGGAATGTTGTCAAATATTACCGCCGAGATGATAGGTTGGGTTAGGTTAGGTTATATTACGTTATTGATGTATACGAAGGCCCCACGGGGACGTGGAGGCCAAATCGCCAGGAATGTTGTCAAATATTAGTACCGAGATGTTAGGTTGGGTTAGGTTAGGTTATATTACGCTATTGATGTATATAAAGGTTCCACGGAGACGTAGATGCCAACCTGCCAGGAATGTTGTCAAATATTACCGCCGAGATGTTAGGTTGGGTTAGGTTAGGTTATATTACGTTATTGATGTATATAAAATTCCCACGGAGACGTAGAGGCCAACTCGCAAGGAATGTTGTCAAATAATAGCGCCGAAAGGTTAGGTTGGGTTAGTTTAGGTTATATTACGTTATTGATATATGCGAAGGTCCCACGGAGACGTAGAGGCCAACTCGCCAGGAATGTTGAGACATAATAGCGCCGAGTGGTTAGTTTGGGTTATATTATGCTATATTACGTTATTGATGGATATGAAGGTCTCACGGTGACGTAAAGGCCCACTCGCCAGGAATGTTGTCAAATTTTACCGCCGAGAAGATAGGTTGGGTTAGGTTAGGTTATATTACGTTATTGATTTATATAAAGGTCCAACAGAAACCATGAGGCAAATAAGCAATGAATGTCGTCAAATGTTACCGCCGTGATGTTAGATTGGGTTAGGTTAGGTTATATTACGTTATTGATGTATATAGAAGTCCCACGGAGACGTAGAGGTCAACTCGCCAGGAATGTTGTCAAATAATAGCGCCGAGAGGTTAGGTTGTGTTATATAAGGTTATATTACGTTATTGATGGATATGAAGGTGTCACGGAGACGTAGAGGCCAACACGCCAGGAATGTTGTCAAATATTACCGCCGAGATGTTAGGTTGGGTTAGGTTAAGTTATATTACGTTATTGATGTATATAAAGGTCCCACGGAAACATAGAGGCCAACAAGCCAGGAATGTTGTCAAATATTACCGCCGAGATGATAGGTTGGGTTAGGTTAGGTTATATTACGATATTGATGTATATGAAGGCCCCACGGAGACGTAGAGGCCAACTCGCCAGGAATGTTGTCAAATATTACCGCCGTGATGTTAGATTGCGTTAGGTTTGGTTATATTACGTTACTGATGTATATAAAAGACCCACGGAGACGTAGAGGCCAACTCGACAGGAATGTGTTCAAATATTACCGCCGAGATGTTAGGTTGGGTTAGGTTAAGTTATATTACGTTATTGATGTATATAAAGGTCCCACGGAAACATAGAGGCCAACAAGCCAGGAATGTTGTAAAGTATTACAGCCGAGATGTTAGGTTGGGTTAGTTTAGGTTATATTACGTTATTGATATATGTGAAGGTCCCACGGAGACGTAGAGGCCAACTCGCCAGGAATGATGTCAAATAATAGCGCCGAAAGGTTAGGTTGGGTTAGTTTAGGTTATATTACGTTATTGATGTATATAAAAGTCCCAGGGAGACGTAGATGCCAACTCGCCAGGAATGTTGTCAACTATTAGTACCGAGATGTTAGGTTGGGTTAGGTTAGGTTATATTACGCTATTGATGTATATAAAAGCCCCACGGAGACGTAGAGGCCAACTCGACAGGAATGTTGTCAAATAATAGTGCCGAGAGGTTGGGTTGGTTTAGGTTAGGTTATATTACGTTATTGATGTATATAAAGGCCCCGCGGACACGTAGAGGCCAACCCGCCAGGAATGTTGTCAAATAATAGCGCCGAAACGTTAGGTTGGGTTAGTTTAGGTTATATTACGTTATTGATGTATATGGAGACCCCACGGAGACGTAGAGGCCAACTCGCAAGGAATGTTGTCAAATAATAGCGCCGAAATGTTAGGCTGGGTTATGTAAGGTTATATTACGTTATTGATATATGTGAAGGTCCCACGGAGACGTAGAGTCCAGCTCGCCAGGAATGTTGTAAAATATTACCGGAGAGATGTTAGGTTGGGTTAGGTTAGGTTATATTACGTTATTGATGTATATAAAATTCCCACGGAGACGTAGAGGCCAACTCGCCAGGAATGTTGTCAAATATTAGAACCGAGATGTTAGGTTGGGATAGGTTAGGTTACATTACGCTATTGAAGTATATAAAAGTTCCACGGAGACGTAGATGCCAACCCGCCAGGAATGTTGTCAAATATTACCGCCGAGATGTTAGGTTGGGTTAGGTTAGGTTATATTACGTTATTGATGTATATAAAATTCCCACGGAGACGTAGAGGCCAACTCGCCAGGAATGTTGTCAAATATTAGTACCGAGATGTTAGGTTGGGTTAGGTTAGGTTATATTACGCTATTGATGTATATAAAAGCCCCACGGAGACGTAGAGGCCAACTCGACAGGAATGTTGTCAAATAATAGTGCCGAGAGGTTGGGTTGGTTTAGGTTAGGTTATATTACGTTATTGATGTATATAAAGGCCCCGCGGACACGTAGAGGCCAACCCGCCAGGAATGTTGTCAAATAATAGCGCCGAAAGGTTAGGTTGGGTTAGTTTAGGTTATATTACGTTATTGATATATGTGAAGGTCCCACGGACACGTAGATGCCAACTCGCCAGGAATGTTGTCACATAATAGCGCCGAGTGGTTAGGTTGGGTTATATTAGGTTATATTACGTTATTGATGGATATGAGGGTCTCACGGAGACGTAGAGGCCAACTAGCCAGGAATGTTGTCAAATATGACCGCCGAGATGTTAGGTTGGGTTAGGTTAGGTTATAATACGTTATTGATTTATATAAAGGTCCAACAGAAACCATGAGGCAAATAAGCAATGAATGTCGTCAAATGTTACCGCCGTGATGTTAGATTGGGTTAGGTTAGGTTATATTACGTTATTGATGTATATAAAAGTCCCACGGAAACGTAGAGGTCAACTCGCCAGGAATGTTGTCAAATAATAGCGCCGAGAGGTTAGGTTGTGTTATATAAGGTTATATTACGTTATTGATGGATATGAAGGTCTCACGGAGACGTAGAGGCCAACACGCCAGGAATGTTGTCAATTATTACCGCCGAGATGTTAGGTTGGGTTAGGTTAAGTTATATTACGTTATTGATGTATATAAAGGTCCCACGGAAACATAGAGGCCAACAAGCCAGGAATGTTGTCAAATATTACCGCCGAGATGATAGGTTGGGTTAGGTTAGGTTATATTACGATATTGATGTATATGAAGGCCCCACGGAGACGTAGAGGCCAACTCGCCAGGAATGTTGTCAAATATTACCGCCGTGATGTTAGATTGGGTTAGGTTAGGTTATATTACGTTACTGATGTATATAAAAGTCCCACGGAGACGTAGAGGCCAACTCGACAGGAATGTGTTCAAATATTACCGCCGAGATGTTAGGTTGGGTTAGGTTAAGTTATATTACGTTATTGATGTATATAAATGTCCCACGGAAACATAGAGGCCAACAAGCCAGGAATGTTGTCAAATATTACAGCCGAGATGATACGTTGGGTTATTTTAGGTTAAATTACGTTATTGATGTATATAAAAGTCCCACGGAGACGTAGAGGCCAACTCGCCAGGAATGTTGAGACATAATAGCGCCGAGTGGTTAGGTTGGGTTATATTAGGCTATATTACGTTATTGATGGATATGAAGGTCTCGTGGAGACGTAAAGGCCAACTCGCCAGGAATGTTGTCAAATATTACCGCCGAGATGATAGGTTGGGTTAGGTTAGGTTATATTACGATATTGATGTATATGGGGGCCCCACGGAGACGTAGAGGCCAACTCGCAAGGAATGTTGTCAAATAATAGCGCCGAAAAGTTAGGCTGGGTTATGTAAGGTTATATTACGTTATTGATGTGTGTGAAGGTACCACGGAGAGGTAAAATCCAACTCGCCAGGAATGTTGTCAAATATTAGTACCGAGATGTTAGGTTGGGTTAGGTTAGGTTATACTACGTTATTGATGTACATAAAATTCCGACGGAGACGTAGAGGCCAACACACCAGGAATGTTGTCAAATAATAGCGCCGAAAGGTTAGGCTGGGTTATGTAAGGTTATATTACTTTATTGATATATGTGAAGGTCCCACGGAGACGTAGAGGCCAACTCGCCAGGAATGTTGTCAAATAATAGCGCCGAAAGATTAGGTTGGGTTAGGTTAGGTTATATTACGTTATTGATGTATATGAAGTTCCACGGAGACGTAGAGGCCAACTTGCCAGGAATGTTGTCAAATAATACCGGCGAATGGTTAGGTTGGGTTAGGTTAGGTTATACTACGTTATTGATGTATATAAAATTCCCACGGAGACGTAGAGTCCAGCTCGCCAGGAATGTTGTAAAATATTACCGCCGAGATGTTAGGTTGGGTTAGGTTAGGTTATATTACGTTATTGATGTATATAAAATTCCCACGAAGACGTAGAGGCCAACTCGCCAGGAATGTTGTCAAATATTAGAACCGAGATGTTAGGTTGGGATAGGTTAGGTTACATTACGCTATTGATGTATATAAAAGTTCCACGGAGACGTAGAGGCCAACCCGCCAGGAATGTTGTCAAATATTACCGCCGAGATGTTAGGTTGGGTTAGGTTAGGTTATATTACGTTATTGACGTATATAAAATTCCCACGGAGACGTAGAGGCCAACTCGCCAGGAATGTTGTCAAATATTAGTACCGAGATGTTAGGTTGGGATAGGTTAGGTTACATTACGCTACTGATGTATATAAAAGTT